>JAQOWZ010000017.1:9860000-11110000 GCA_035578165.1 Stenolophus ochropezus
GGCTGGTGTACAAAAAAGAAAATTTTCCATTTTGATCGGCTTTTGTTTTATGCAAAAAGTTAATAGACGTATGTCGTGTTTGGTATCTAATGAAAGGTCTCGGCGAGGGCTCGCGTAGAGATTTGACAAAAATGATCTATATCGATCGGCTTTTGTTTTTTGCAAAAAGTAGTATAAAGTATATCATGTTTGGTCTCAAATAAAAGGTCTTGTTGAGGGCTCGCGTGCAGAACTGACAAAAACGATCTATGTTGATCGGCTTTTGTTTTATGCAAAACGTTAATAGAAGTATGTCATGTTTGGTATCTAATGAAAGGTCTCGTTGAGGGCTGAAATGCAAAATTGACAAAAATGTTATATGTCGATCGGCTTTTGTTTTTTGCAAAAAGTTGTCAGAAATATGTCGTGTTTAGTATCGAATGAAAGGTCTTGGCGAGGGCTCGCGTAGAGAATTCTCAAAAATGATCTGTGTCGATCTGCTTTTGTTTTATGCAAAAAATTCTCAAAAGTATGTCGAGTTTGGTCTCAAATGAAAGGTCTCGGAGAGGGCTAGCGTGCAGAATTGACAGAAATGTTCCATTTTGATCGGCTTTTGTTTTCTGCAAAAAGTTCTTAAAAGTATGTCGAGTTTGGTCTCAAATGAAACGTCTTGTTGAGGGATAGCGTGCAGAATTGACAAAAATGTTCCATGTCGATCGGCTTTTGTTTTTTGCAAAAAGTTGTCAGAAATATGTCGTGTTTGGTATCGAATGAAAGGTCTTGGCGAGGGCTCGCGTAGAAAATTGACAAAAATGATCTATGTCGATCTGCTATTGTTTTATGCAAAAAATTCTCAAAAGTATGTCGAGTTTGGTCTCAAATGAAAGGTCTCGTTGAGGGCTAGCGTGCAGAATTGTCAGAAATGTTCCATTCCGATCGGCTTTTGTTTTCTGCAAAAAGTTCTCAAAAGTATGTCGAGTTTGGTCTCAAATGAAACGTCTTGTTGAGAACTTGCGTGTAAAATTGATAAAAATGTGCTATGTCGATCGGTTTTTGTTTTTTGCAAAAAGTTGTCAGAAGTGTATGGTGTTTGGTATCAAATGAAAGGTTTCAATGAGGGCTGGTGTGCAGAATTAACAAAAATTGTCAATGTCGATCGGCTTTTGTTTTTTGCAAAAGGTTGTCACAAGTATATAGTGTTTAATATCAAATGAAAAGTCTTGGTGTGGGCTAGCGTACAGATATGATAAAAATGTTTCATGTCGATCGACTTTTGTTTTATGTAGAAAGTTGTCAGAAGTATGTCGTGTTTGGTATCAAATGAAAGGTCTCGGTGAGGGCTGGGGTACATAAATGACAAAAATGTTTCATGCCGACCGGCTTTTGTCTTTTGCAAAAAATTATTGGAAGTATATCGTGTTTGCAATCTAATGAAAGGTCTTGGAGAGGCCTGGAGTGCAAATATGAAATAATTGTTTTTTGCACTGACAGCGGAGCTCTAGGGAATGCTCGGCGTAGCCGAGAATTCGCTAGTCCTATATACTAAAAGGCATGTGTCGGTGATGTTTATTTATTTTCATCACGACGATCGCCAAATTTTGTGGACAGCCTAACTGCCTGAACCATTAAAGAGATTGTTGTAATTTTTTTTTTAAGTTGCAGAGAATAATGTGTAGTTGTGCCTTTTGGGGGTCTCATATTTTTACTGTGAGTGGTTCTTGTGTAAAAAAATAAAAACTGTGCAAAATTAATAACTTGAAACAATGGATCCTAGTAGCCATGTCTAAATTTAAAAAGAGTCACGAGGTCATCTGTCACTTTTGACAATCTGTCTATGAACTTTAAACGATTATAACTTTTTATAGAACATTGATATTAAAGAAGTAAATACAGTATCATGTATAATAGTCTTGAGCAAAGGTGTTACAATTAATTTAAGTTTAAAACATAACGTATTTAATTAATATAAATTTTGACGTTTCCAATGTCAAAAGTCAATGTTGCCAAATGTGTGATGAAGTAACTAAATTAAAATCGAATATTCCTAAATTAACTTCACTGAAGACGGTGGCAGTTGTATTAGGATTGACAATATTAATTTATAAATTTAAGAATTAAGTACTACTTTTTAACACAAACAGTGTTGCCAAATTATGAAGTAGGTAACTAAATAAAAATAAAATATTCGTAAATAAAATAAATTGTATACTTTGCTATGTTTGATATCAAAAGAATAAAAACCATAAGGGCCGGTTTTGAAATGACAAAAAAAAATATGTCATATCGATCTGCATTTGATTTGCGCAAAAAGTTGTTACAAGTAGGTCGTCCTTGGATTTTAATGAAACGACACAATGTGGATTGGTGTGCACGAATGCCAAAAATGTTCTACGTCGATTAGAATTAGTTTTTTGCAAAATGTTATATGAAATATGTTGTGTTTTGTATTGAATGAAAAGTCTCGGTGAGGGCTGGTGTACAAAAAAGAAAATTTTCCATGTTGATCGGCTTTTGTTTTATGCAAAAAGTTAATAGACATATGTCGTGTTTGGTATCTAATGAAAGGTCTCGGCGAGGGCTCGCGTACAAATTTGACAAAAATGATCTATGTCGATCGGCTTTTGTTTTTTGCAAAAAGTTGTATAAAGTATATCATGTTTGGTCTCAAATATAAGGTCTTGTTGAGGGCTCGCGTGCAGAACTGACAAAAACGGTCTATGTTGATCGGCTTTTGCTTTATGCAAAAAGTTAACCGAAGTATGTCGTGTTTGGTATCGAATGAAAGGTCTTGGCGAGGGCTCGCGTAGAGAATTGACAAAAATGATCTATGTCGATCTGCTTTTGCTTTATGCAAAAAATTCTCAAAAGTATGTCCAGTTTGGTCTCAAATGGAAGGTCTCGTTGAGGGCTAGCGTGCAGAATTGACAGAAATGTTCCATTTCGATCGGCTTTTGTTTTATGCAAAAAGTTCTTAAAAGTATGTCGAGTTTGGTCTCAAATGAAACGTCTTGTTGAGGGATAGCGTGCAGAATTGACAAAAATATGCCATGTCGTCGGCTTTTATTTTTTGCAAAAAAGTTGTCAGAAATATGTCGTGTTTGGTATCGAATGAAAGGTCTTGGCGAGGGCTCGCGTAGAGAATTGACAAAAATGATCTAGGTCGATCTGCTTTTGTTTTATGCAAAAAATTCTCAAAAGTATGTCGAGTTTGGTCTCAAATGAAAGGTCTCATTTAGGGCTAGCGTGCAGAATTGACAGAAATGTTCCTTTTCGATCGGCTTTTGTTTTCTGCAAAAAGTTCTTAAAAGTATGTCGAGTTTGGTCTCAAATGAAACTCTTGTAGAAGGATAGCGTGCAGAATTGACAAAAATGTTCCATGTCGATAGGCTTTTGTTTTTTGCAAAAAGTTGTCAGAAGTGTGTGGTGTTTGGTATCAAATGACAGGTTTTAATGAAGGCTGGTGTGCAGAATTAACGAAAAAGATCAATGTCGATCGGCTTTTGTTTTTTTGCAAAAGGTTGTCACAAGTATATAGTGTTTGGTATCAAATGAAAAGTCTCGGCGTGGGTTAGCGTGTAAATATGATAAAAATGTTTCATGTCGATCGACTTTTGTTTTATGCAGAAAGTTGATAGAAGTATGTCGTGTATGGTATCAAATGAAAGGTCTCGGTGAGAATTGGGATACATAAATGACAAAAATGTTTCATGTCGACCGGCTCTTGTTTTTTGCAAAAAAAATAATAGAAGTATATCGTGTTTGCAATCTAATGAAAGGTCTCGATGAGGTCTGACGTGGAAATATGAAATAATTGTTTCATGTCGATCGGCATTTGTTTTTTGCACTGACAGCGGAGCTCTAGGGAATACTCGGTGTAGCCGAGAATTCGCTAGTCCTATATACTAAAAGGCATGTGTCCGTGATGTTCATTTATTTTCATCACGACGATCGCCAAATTTTGTCACAAGCCTAACTGCCTGAACCATTAAAGAGATTGTTGTAATTTTTTTTTAAGTTGCAGGGAATAATGTGTAGTTGTGCCTTTTGGGGGTCTCATATTTTTACTGTGAGTGGTTCTTGTGTAAAAAAATAAAAACTGTGCAAAATTAATAACTTGAAACAATGGATCCTAGTAGCCATGTCTAAATTTAAGAAGAGTCACGCTGTTATCTGTCACTTTTGACAATCTGTCTATGAACTTTAAACGATTGTAACTTCTTATAGAACATTGATATTAAAGAAGTAAATACAGTATCATATACCGGGTGTCCCAGCTCGACCGACACATGGGAGTTTTACATGGGAAATCAGTTAATTATGAATAGTATCTCCCCAGTGCAAGATATTAACTTGAAATTTTGTATGCTTATTGGGGAATATTATTTCTATGGATTACAGTTATTTGAAATATGTAATTTCGTCTGGAAGACGAGATTTATTAAATTATAAAATCATCATTTTCGTTCAAAATCAGTCAGCCATGAAAATAAAAGAAAATATCTATGTGACAGTTAATGACATGTCATTGTAGATCTTTATATTTTTGTAATATTGATATATTATTTAACAAAAAGAAACTAAATTCATCTTAAATAATATTAAAATACAGGGAATAAGAATTAAAATCAGTGATACTTCACTAAACTGTCAGATAAATATTTTCTTTTATTTCCATGGCTGTCTGATTTTGAACGAAAATATTAGATTTTAAATTTAATAAATCTCGCCCTGCAGACGAAATTGCATATTTCAAATAAGTGTGATCCATAGAATTAATATTCTCCTATAAGTATACAAAATTTCAAGTTAATATCTTGCACTGGGGAGATACTATTCATAATTAACTGATTTCCCATGTAAAACTCCCATGTGTCGGTCGGGCTGGGACACCCGGTATAATAGTCTTGAACAAAGGTGTTACAACTAATTTAAGTTTAAAACATAACGTATTTTATTAATATAAATTTTGACACTTCCAATGTCAAAAGTCAATGTTGCCAAATGTGTGATGAAGTAACTAAATTAAAACCAAATATTCCTAAAGTAACTTCTCTGAAGACGGTGACAGTTTTATTAGGATTGACAATATTAATTTATAAATTTAATAATTAACTACTATTTTTTAATACAAACAGTGTTGCCAAATTATGAAGTAGGTAACAAAATAAAAATCAAATATTTCTAAATAAAATAAATTGAACACTTTGCTATGATATCAAAAGAAAGAAAACCATAAGGGCCGGTTTTAAAATAACAAAAAAATGTGTCATGTCGATCTGCATTTATTTTGCGCAAAAAGTTGTTAGAAGTATATTGTCCTTGGGTTTTAATGAAACGACATAATGTAGACTGGTGTGCGCGAATGACAAAAATATTCTACGTCGATTAGAATTTGTTTTTTACAAAATGTTGTCAGAAATATTTTGTGTTTGGAAAAAGTTTTGAGAAGTATGTAGTGTTTAATATCAAATGAAAAGGCTCGATAAGGGCTTTTGCTTTTTGCAAAACTTTCTCAAATGTACGTCGAGTTTGGTCTCAAATGAAAGGTCTCATTGAGAGCTAGCGAGGAGAATTGATAAAACTGTTCCATTCCGATCGGCTTTTGTTTTGTGCAAAACATTCTCAAAGGTATGTCGAGTTTGGTCTCAAATGAAACGTCGCGTTGACGGCTAGCGTGCAGAATTGACAAAAATGATCCATTTAGATCGGCTTTTGTTTTCTGCAAAAATTTCTTATAAGTATGTCGAGTTTGGTATCAAACAAAACGTCTAGCTGAGGGCTAACCTGCAGAATTGACAAAAATGCGCCATGTCAATCGCCTTTTGTTTTTTTGCAAAAAGTTGTCAGAAGTGTGTGGTGTTTGATCTCAAATAAAAGGTTTCATTGAGGGCTAGCTTACAGAATTGACAAAAATATTCCATGCCGATCGGCTTTTGTTTTTCGCAAATAGTTGTCAGAAGTATGTGGTATTTGGTCTCAAATGAAAGGTTTCATTGAGGGCTAGCGTGCAGAATTGACAAAAATATTCCATGCCGATCGGCTTTTGTTTTTCGCAAATAGTTGTCAGAAGTATGTGGTGTTTGGTATCAAAATAAAGGACTTGATAAAGGTTTCGTGAAAAATTAACAAAATTGCTTATTGTTGACCGGCTTTTTTTTTTGGGAAAAGTTTTCAGAAATATGTCGAGTTTGGTCTCAAATGAAAGGTTTCATTGAGAGCTAGCTTGCAGAATTGACAAAAATATTCCATGGCGATCGGCTTTTGTTTTTCGCAAATAGTTGTCAGAACTATGTGGTATTTGGTCTCAAATGAAAGGTTTCATTGAGGGCTAGCTTGCAGAATTGACAAAAATTTTCCATGCCGATCGGCTTTTGTTTTTCGCAAATAGTTGTCAGAAGTATGTGGTGTTTGGTATCAAAATAAAGGACTTGATAAGGGTTTCGTGAAAAATTAACAAAATTGCTTATTGTTGACCGGCTTTTGTTTTTTGTGAAAAGTTTTCAGAAATATGTCGAGTTTGGTCTCAAATGAAAGGTCTCGTTGAGGGCTAGCATGCAGAATAGATAAAAGTGTTCCATTTCGATCTGCTTTTCTTTTTACAAAAAGTTGTCAGAAGTTTATAGTGTTTGGTATCAAATGAAAGTTCTCGGTGGTGTGGGCTAGCCTGTAGAAATTGCAAATATGTTCCATGTCGATTGACTTTTGTTTTATGCAAAAAAAAAATGTCAGAAGAATGTTGTGTTTGGTATCAAATGAATGGTCTCGGTGATGGCTGGCGTGCATAATTGAGAAAAATGTTTCAGGTCGACCGGCTTTTGTTTTTTCAAAAAGTTATTACATGCATATCATGTTTGGAATCTAATGAAAGGTATTGGTGAGGGCTGACATGCAGATATGAAAAAACCGTTTTATGTCGATTGGCATTTTTTTTTTGTACTGACAGCGGAGCTCTAGGGAATGCTCGGCGTAGCCGAGAATTCGCTAGTCCTATATACTAAAAGGCATGTGTCCCAATCTATATTTATTTTCATCACGACGATCGCCAAATTTTCGGACAAACCTACAGCCTTAACCATTTATGAAATTGATATGTATAATAATATCAAATTGTAGAGAATGATGCGTAGGTGTGCCTTTTTGGTGTTTCATATTTTTACGTCGAGCAGTTTTTGCGTAAATTAATAAAAACCACACATTTTTTTCATTTTGAAACAAAAAATTGTTTAAGGATCCTAGTAGCCATGTCTAAATTTAAAAAGGAACAAGCTGTTATCTGTCACTTATGACAATCAGTCTATGAACTTTAAATGATTGTATTTTCAAATAGAACATTGATATTAAAGAAGTGAATACAGTATCATGAATAATAATCTTGAGCAAAGGTGTTACAATTAATTTAAGTTTAAAACATAACGTATTTATGTGTCGTGATGTTTATTTTCATCACGACGGTCGCCAAATTTTGTCACAAGCCAAACTGCCTGAACCATCAAAGGGATTGTTGTAATTTTTTTTTTAGATTGCAGGGAATAATGTGTAGTTGTGCCTTTTGGGGGTCTCATATTTTTACTGTGAGTAGTTCTTGTGTAAAAAAATAAAAATTGTGCAAAATTAATAACTTGAAACAATGGATCCTAGTAGCCATGTCTAAATTTAAAAAGAGTCACGAGGTCATCTGTCACTTTTGACAATCTGTCTATGAACTTTAAACGATTATAACTTTGTTTAGAACATTGATATTAAAGAAGTAAATACAGTATCAAGTATATTAGTCTTGAGCAAAGGTGTTACAACTAATTTAAGTTTAAAACATAACGTATTTAATTAATATAAATTTTGACGTTTCCAATGTCAAAAGTCAATGTTGCCAAATGTGTGATGAAGTAACTAAATTTAAACCGAATATTCCTAAACACTGTGCTGTGTTTGATATCAAAAGAAAAAAAACCGTAAGGGGGACAAAAAAAAAATATGTCACGTCGATCTGCATTTGTTTTGCACAAAAAGTTGTTACAAGTAGGTCGTCCTTGGATTTTAATGAAACGACACAATGTGGATTGGAGTGCACGAATGACAAAAATATTCTACGTCAATTAGAATTTGTTTTTTGCAAAATGTTATCAGAAATATGCGTTTTGTATCGAACGAAATGTCTCGGTGAGGGCTGGTGTACAAAAAAGAAAATTTTCCTTGTTGATCGGCTTTTGTTTTATGCAAAAAGATAATAGAAGTATGTCGTGTTTGGTATCTAATGAAAGGTTTCGTAGAGGGCTGAAATGCAAAATTGACAAAATGTTCCATGTCGATCGGCTTTTGTTTTTTTGCAAAAATTTGTCAGAAATATGTCGTGTTCGGTATCGAATGAAAGGTCTTGGCGAGGGCTCGCGTAGAGAATTGACAAAAATGATCTATGTCGATCTGCTTTTGTTTTATGCAAAAAATTCTCAAAAGTATGTCGAGTTTGGTCTCAAATGAAAGGTCTCGTTGAAGGCCAGCGTGCAAAATTTAAAGAAATGTTCCATTTCGATCGGCTTTTGTTTTCTGCAAAAAGTTCTTAAAAGTATGTCGAGTTTGGTCTCAAATGAAACGTCTTGTAGAGGGATAGCGTGCAGAATTGACAAAAATGTTCCATGTCGATCGGCTTTTGTTTTTTGCAAAAAGTTGTCAGAAATATGTCGTGTTTGGTATCGAATGAAAGGTCTTGGCGAGGGCTCGCGTAGAGAATTGACAAAAATGATCTATGTCGATCTGCTTTTGTTTGATGCAAAAAATTCTCAAAAGTATGTCGAGTTTGGTCTCAAACGAAAGGTCTCGTTGAGGGCTAGCGTGTGGAATTGACGGAAATGTTCTATTTCGATCGGCCTTTGTTTTCTGCAAAAAGTTCTTAAAAGTATGTCGAGTTTGGTCTCAAATGAAACGTCTTGTAGAGGGATAGCGTGCAGAATTGACAAAAATGTTCCATGTCGATCGGCTTTTGTTTTTTGCAAAAAGTTGTCAGAAATATGTCGTGTTTGGTATCGAATGAAAGGTCTTGGCGAGGGCTCGCGTAGAGAATTGACAAAAATGATCTATGTCGATCTGCTTTTGTTTGATGCAAAAAATTCTCAAAAGTATGTCGAGTTTGGTCTCAAGTGAAAGGTCTCGTTGAGGGCTAGCGTGTGGAATTGACAGAAATGTTCTATTTCGATCGGCTTTTGTTTTCTGCAAAAAGTTCTTAAAAGTATGTCGAGTTTGGTCTCAAATGAAACGTCTTGTTGAAGGATAGCGTGCAGAATTGACAAAAATGTTCCATGTCGATCGGCTTTTGTTTTTTGCAAAAAGTTGTCAGAAATATGTCGTGTTTGGTATCGAATGAAAGGTCTTGGCGAGAGCTCGCGTAGAGAATTAACAAAAATGATCTATGTCGATCTGCTTTTGTTTTATGCAAAAAATTCTCAAAAGTATGTCGAGTTTGGTCTCAAATGAAAGATCTCGTTGAGGGCTAGCGTGTGGAATTGACAGAAATGTTCTATTTCGATCGGCTTTTGTTTTCTGCAAAAAGTTCTTAAAAGTATGTCGAGTTTGGTCTCAAATGAAACGTCTTGTAGAGGGATAGCGTGCAGAATTGACAAAAATGTTCCATGTCGATCGGCTTTTGTTTTTTGCAAAAAGTTGTCAGAAATATGTCGTGTTTGTTATCGAATGAAAGGTCTTGGCGAGGGCTCGCGTAGAGAATTGACAAAAATGATCTATGTCGATCGGCTTTTGTTTTATGCAAAAATTTCTCAAAAGTATGCTTAGTTTGGTCTCAAATGAAACGTCTTGTTGAGGGCTAGCGTGCAGAATTGACAAAAATGTTCCATTCTGATCAACTTTTGTTTTCTGCAAATAGTTCTCAAAGGTATGTCGAGTTTGGTCTCAAATAAAACGTCTTGTTGAGGGCTAGCGTGCAGAATTGACAAAAATGTGCTATGTCGATCGGTTTTTGTTTTTTGCAAAAAGTTGTCAGAAGTGTATGGTGTTTGGTATCAAATGAAAGGTTTCAATGAGGGCTGGTGTGCAGAATTAACAAAAATTGTCAATGTCGATCCGCTATTGTTGTTTTGCAAAACGTTGTCAGAAGTATAGAGTGTTTGGTATCAAATAAAAAGTCTAAAAATAAAAATAAAAACTGTTCAAAATTAATAACTTGAAACAATGGATCCTAGTAGCCATGTCTAAATTTAAGAAAAGTCACGAGGTCATCCGTCACTTTTGACAATCTGTCTATGAACTTTAAACGATTATAACTTTTTATAGAACATTGATATTAAAGAAGTAAATACAGTATCATGTATAATAGTCTTGAGCAAAGGTGTTACAATTAATTTAAGTTTGAAAAATAACGTATTTAATTAATATAAATTTTGACGTTTCCAATGTCAAAAGTCAATGTTGCCAAATGTGTGATGAAGTAACTAAATTAAAACCGAATATTCCTAAACTTACTTCAGTGAAGACGGTGGCAGTTGTATTAGGATTGACAATATTAATTTATAAATTTAAGAATTAACTACTACTTTTTAACACAAACAGTGTTGCCAAATTATGAAGTAGGTAACTAAATAAAAATAAAATATTCGTAAATAAAATAAATTGTACACTTTGTTGTGTTTGATATCAAAAGAAAAAAAACCATATGGGCCGGTTTTGAAATGACAAAAAAAATATGTCACGTCGATCTGCATTTGTTTTGCGCAAAAAGTTGTTACAAGTAGGTCGTCCTTGGATTTTAATGAAACGACACAATGTGGATTGGTGTGCACGAATGACAAAAATATTCTACGTCGATTAGAATTGGTTTTTTGCAAAATGTTATCAGAAATATGTTGTGTTTTGTATCGAATGAAAAGTCTCGGTGAGGGCTGGTGTACAAAAAAGAAAATTTTCCATGTTGATCGGCTTTTGTTTTATGCAAAAAGTTAATAGACATATGTCGTGTTTGGTATCTAATGAAAGGTCTCGGCGAGGGTTCGCGTAGAAATTTGACAAAAATGATCTATGTCGATCGGCTTTTGTTTTTTGCAAAAAGTTGTATAAAGTATATCATGTTTGGTCTCAAATAAAAGATCTTGTTGAGGGCTCGCGTGCAGAACTGACAAAATCGGTCTATGTTGATCGGCTTTTGTTTTATGCAAAAAGTTAATCGAAGTATGTCGTGATTGGTATCTAATGAAAGGTCTCATTGAGTGCTGATGTCGAGAATTAACAAAAATGTTTCATGTCGATCGGCTTTTCTTTTTTGCAGAAAGTTGTCAGAAGTATATCGTGTTTGGTATAAAATGAAAGGTCTTGATGAGAGCTGACATGTAAAATTAACAGAAATGGTTCATGTTGACCCGTTTTTGTTTGGATTTTTTTGGAAAAATCTGTTAGAAATATGTCGTGTTTGGTATCAAATTAAATGTCTTGATGAGGGCTGCTGTGCAGAAGTGACAAAAAATTGTCAAGTAGTTCTGCATTCGTTTTTTTACAATTACTTGCCGGAAGTACACCGTATTTGATATTAAATGAAATCATTCGACAAGACCTGCCTTGCAGAAATTAAATTAGCTTTCAAATGTTAATATTTCACTGACGCCGGAGGCCTAGGGAACGCTCAGCGTAGCTGAGCATTCGCTAGTATATATATATATATATATAATAATTATTATTATAATATTCAATAGACAGAATCAAAAGGCAAAATACAAAATTGTAGATCATGTATTCTCAAAAAAAATTTCATTAAACTCCTACCTGAAAAAATTACGCCATATTTACAATTATTTAGCATTTATAGAATATATGCGCCCACTTAATAAAAAGTTTAACTTTCTAATATAAAAGACATGAGTCGTTCTTGGAATATTATTAGGAGAACTGCCGAAAAAAAATATATGCACAAGGGAGTGAAACATGTAACTTATTAGCTTTAAAAAATGCAATTTAATATAAAGTTGTTTGACCTTGAACTTAAAAATATTTTAGCCTGCTGTGCATTTTCGATGCAACAGATTTTATAAGAAAAAAAAAGTTACGCTAAAAACCTTAAAAGTTGTATTTTTTAATGTTTATTCTTGGCTTCTAATATTTATTTTGCAGTAGATTTAAAATTCATGATTTGTTTTTTGTCTCAGCAAAAATTTAAATATGTTCGAAATTTAAGGTATTTTGTTATCATTTATTAGGTATTTAATTGCATTTATATTGCCCCTCCAATAAAATTTCTTAAATCCCACCTCTGTTGTTGTCATTTTTCTGCTTTATAGTAAATGAGTCACATTCACTCTCTCACAGAATTAGAAACTCAATATGACTTTTCGCACGATCCTTGTATAAAAAAACCAAAGAACGAAATGTTAGAGAGAAAAAAATGAATATAATGCAATTAAGAAAAATGAAAAATAAGTTAATCAAAAGACAATATTTGGATTTAAGTTCTGTAATTTTGTTTTATTAAAAATAAGTTGTAATTATACGAATAAAGTTAATAAATGTAAACTATGATGAACTATAAACACTTTATCTAAATTACGAAGTATGGCACTCAATTTACTATTCATTTACTATGTTATTCAAAGAATTTTTAGTTCATATCTATAAATTAGCAACATCTAAAAATACAAAAGAATTCTGTAAATTTACAAGGTGTCAAATTAAAAAATACTCTATAAATTATTCCCGGAAAAGAAATGTCTGATTATAAAAAAACGTGTGAGACAAAGAAAGAAACAACTGATGACGTGTTAAGTGGATTGGAGCGGTGCCATTCGCGAAAACAAGGTTAATATTTTTAGCGTAAACAAATTTTTTCCGATAAATTTTTCATCAAGTTTCATAGCCGCTGCATCGGTGTTTTTCAGACACATTCAACAGCTTCTCGGGGTTTTGACCCGAAATAAGTAGTTCATCTTTCACTGGGCGGAATTGCTCTACATGCAAATACTCCAACGCTAGAGAGAAAAAACCTTGCAAATGACACCGCATTGGAATGTCTGATCATCTTTTACAATATCTGTCTCGCTGTTCCCACAAAGAACTTTCTCTTGTTGATGTACTCAAACTTTATAATCGTATAAAAAAAGTATAGTCGGTCCACAATAACAATGAATATAAATAATTCATTTTAAAGTACTCTGTACTTAATTTAAATGAAATATAGTCAATGATTTTATACTGATTTATATACCAATATGCAATATACGTCCTATATAACTTAGTGTCCAGGTCCTATATAACGTAGTGTTTCCATCATGTGTAACATTCTTTTTTTGTGCTATCTCATTCTACAGTATGTGTATTAGTATCTTATTGTCTCGCTTGCTTTCACTAGTGACTAACCCATCAGCATTAAGCAACACATTTCGGAACATATTATAAATTAAACTCAAATAATCGTAAATAAAATTAACTGAATACAGCGGCAGTAATATATTAGGATTGTCAATTATAATTTGTAAATTTCAAAATTAACTACTTCACTTTAATGAGTGTTGCCAAAACAGTTCAAATATTAATTAAGTACAGTGATATTATACATATCTAGATACCAATATGCAATACAAGTCCTATAGAACGTAATGTTTCCAATATGTGTAACATACTTTTTTGTGCTACCTCTTTCTACAGTATGTGTATTAATATCTTATTGTCTCTCTTGCTATAACTACTAATTAACCAATCACCTTGAAGCAAATCGTATGTCTATTATCACTATCAGTCAAGTTCATAGGTAATAGTTTCCGCTTATTTCAACCTAACCAAGATGTTTTGTTAATGCTTTTTAGAGTTTTATATGATGTTTTGACTGAATTGATTCAATATAATAATTACAGACAATGGTTAGAAAAGGTTTGATATGTAAAACAATACAAGTGAAATATTCACCACTTTCATTTCACATGTAAATTATAACTTTTTTTCCATGATATCCTGTAACAAAAAAATGATATATTATTATTGTTTTTTTTTTATTGGTTGATAATATAAATTAAACATAAAGTAATTCTGACATAAATAAGGTAAAGTTGAATTAATAACACGAAAAACTTTTTTCAAATGACTATATGTAAAGATATGAACTTAAAAAAATGTAATTAAAAATAATTGAATTTTTTCTTTTTCTGAAGTACAGATCTTGTTACATTTAATATCTTTCTTTGTTACACACTTGCACACTTTAGTTAGTTTTGTTACTGTCATACGATTTTTTGACACAACATTAGTAACTGAGAAGATTTGGTTATAGTTTTAATTTTATTTACAAGTGAATAACAAATAAACTATTGTATGCACAATATAAGCAAGGTAACAGTTTTAATTGCTTCAAGTAATTGACAGGTTCAATAGTTAAAACTGTTTCACCTTGTTAATAATATAAAATACTATTACTTCGTACATACTAAATATAGTAATTTTCTAGTGGGAGAAGCCTTTATTTCTTCTAAGAGTTAAATACGGTTGTTTTCTTATAAGCTGTGCTTGAATATTATTTATTAATTGATTACTAAGAATTTTATAGCTAATTGATTTAAATTAAATAGTTTTCATTTGAATATAAATACGTTTTCAAAATATTCAAATAAATCATTGTTTATTTGTTTTTCCAATTTTTTACATATTAACATTATTTGTGTATTTCATTTGTCACTTCACACACATCCAATTGACATAAAATTAAAATTTTGAATAGCTTCAAAATAAAAAAAATACATAAAGTCAGCGCACTGCAATGTTAACTTCAGTAGGAAAAACAGGAACTTCTTCCACAGTTGGAGAAACACGCAGTTCTCCAGTTCTCCAACAAACAGTCAGAGAAAAAGACACTTCTACCGTACGTGTAAGAAAATTAATTTATTATCATTATCATCAATTGTCAAACCTCTAGATTAACAATCTCCTAAGTCCTAACCCAGTCACAGGAAACGATTACCATTTCACAATGATCATAATCATAACCCAAGTTAGTAAAACAATCAACCCTTTACTGGTGAATGCAAATGTGACAATAACATTCCCCATTCCCCAATCAACCCTGGTTGGCGCGATAGCCCAACCTCGATAGAGCAGTTAGTTCGCCATGCCAACAATGCAGACGCATTTGGGACTTGTGTGGACGCGTGCCCAGGGTGTTGATTGGAACTCGACGCTCGCTAGGAGAGAGAATGTGTTACTTCAATTACTGGGATAATTACACACCGCGCATTATGACTGCGGGGGTAAGGATCGTGCAATGGAATTCTTGTGGTTGCTAGATAGTTGGCATAGGTCAGGGAAGTTTACAAATAAAAATTAGTTTAAATAATTTTAAGTGTTGCGCCAATCCGTTGATCATCATGTATCAAATTTCTTTCCTAAATGAATGAAAATATGAACTGTGTGTTATTCATACTATTTTCTCTATTCATCGGCTTTCACAGAGCCGTGACGATGGTTTTGAGCGGCTGTGGTAAAATATATAGGATGGCTCAATGAAAATTATCAGCGCAATTTTTGACCACTTAACATCAGTTTTGCAAAAAACTCTCGAACACGTCAATTTTTGTATAAAGGGGAACACCTGAATGGATTAATACCAATGGCATAACTTCAATATTAAAATGGGGGTGGACCGCAGCTCAAAATTTTTAAATAGAACAGGGTGTCAAACATAACATAGTTCGAAAGGCCTTGCAATTCTCTTTTCAACAGTTTTTTTATTTTTCAAATCCAATCATTAGAAATGTTGTTTATTTTATCAGGTGTTCAATATTGCAATCAAGTAGGCTTAAACAAATTACAAAAGTCCCAAATAAATATGACCACTATTCCAAGAAATTAACAGGCCCCATATTAAAATTTAAAAATCTCTAATATTTTCATTGATATTTCAGATACTTAATTTTATTTTGAAAGGACCTTCGATATGATGTTTGTATATGGTAGCTACATATGATCTTATTTACAATGCTTTGTTTTATTTTGCTCATTTTTACAAAAGAAGGAAAATTTGTTACATAGTAAATTAATTCATTTGAAAGCTGATTTTGAGCGTTGATTGCGGTATAAAAATCTTTGTTTTTTTATTTTTTATTGATCCAGCATTATGCAAGGCAAAACTAGGTTTTGATACAAAATGAATACCTATAGCTGCAGCACTGATGGAAAAGATAGGATTTATCGTAGGAAGGCAAGTTTGGCGTTTCCCATATATCGTTTTCCCGAATGATGCAAAGATATGAAGAGATTAGAGCTGTTATTCAAAAGACCTAAACAAAATCGAAATCGTGGAAAAACCCTTTGGCAATATCGTTTCTTAAAAGTTTACGCCCTAAAAGAATGTCCAATATCTTGAATGAACATTAAGGGCCGGTTTTTCAATGTCCTGATAAGTGTCTGATAAGTCTCTGTTAAATGATAATGATAATCACGAATTTCGGTTTTTCAATATCTTGTTAGCATTGCCACTAAGATAAATCTTAGAGGATAGGAGAATAAACTAACAACTAGTTTATACTGTCGATAAAATTTTGCCAGTAAGATAAATTTACGAAATTGGTCCGAGTAAGGTTAAATATTTTGTAGCATTTGTCAAGTTTTTGATAATATTGTCAAAATATTGAATTTAGTATTTTGTGAGATTGCCGACAAAGAATAATTAATAGATTTTAATTATTTAATTTTAAATTAACAGGTGTATAAGAGACTTTAGGTTGTAGATGTCAATCAGATCATTTTAATTTTTGGAATCACCATGATTTTTTCAAAAGATGTAGATATAGTAAAAATACAGCAATGTATTTACTACAAAATGTAGAAAATATTATTCGGTCTTTTACTAACAGAATAACAAAATTATAAGTAGCATATAATATTTAATAAATATATTTAAAATTAAGTAGTTGACAGGTCACCGATCTAAACTGATAACCATTGATATTTTTTTAGTCAAAATGAATAACACATTGATTTTTTTTATATGACATTTGTTCAAAAAAGAATATAGCAAAACTAAGTTAAAATTATTACGAACTTGAGAGTTGACAATTAAATCTGACTGTTACTTATCAGCCAGATATATTCATATTGAAAAACGCGTTTTCATTCGCCTAAGAAAAAGTAGAAAATTTAATTTTATTACCTATTTAGCGAGATAATGTAATCATACAGATTTATTTAATTTAAATTTTAGAGATCTGTATATAATATTTTGATTATATTTTAGCATGTGAAGGTATATACGGAACAAATTTTAATGATCTTTATTGTGGTACTTAATTGATCTCTCCATATCAACTGGAGTGCCCGTTTCATAAGCCCTCTCTACAGTATAAATAAATCATTAACAATATCTGCGATAAAGCAAATTGGTAGTCAAAGCCAGGAATTATTAATTTATAAAAATATATAAAATTGGAAAAGACTTGCTGACTAAGTAAAAAGAGTAAAAAGTATTTTATTATTAATTTGTTAAAGTACATGTGTCATTACTAGTATTTCCTTAAAAAACTTGATATCTATTTGGGTCGACGTTTATCAAACAAAAACATAAATTCCACTGCATTTTTTTGTATTGATGTTAACATTTCAATCCTCAGTATACAAATACAAAAACTGAAAACCAATACTCTACAATCCAGTTTTTCCGCGCAAGAACCCTGTTCGAATTGCGTAACTTCGCCGACTGCATACAGATGTCAGTAGTTGTCACGCCATGATGTAAGAGCGCACGCGTTGTACATATTTCATCGCTTGGTGGCAGCAGTCGCTGTTCGAGACGCAAACACCTGAGGGTTGTTAGGTTGCCATGGAGACAGATTCAACAGGTGCACGTGGAGGAAGATGAATTGGTTATTTTTAGGTGGTATTTGTATGGAAATTTGATTGTCTGTTACAAAAAATAAAAAATGAAATGGCAATTATTTTTTGTCAATGCTTACTGCTTTTGTATGTCTCAAGGAACAATGTTAATGTCACGTGTTTAAAAAACATTTTTTTAAAAGAGAAATTCAGAAAAATTTGTTAAATTAAAAAAATAAATAAATTTGGACATAAAGAGGGTTTCCATGTTTTTATTTTTATATACAGTATGTCTACGAATCGAATTGCAAAGAAGGAAAACATTTTTATTTTTTACTTTACGACCCTTGATAATATATTTTGCAAGTTCTAAAACATTTCGCGTTGTCATAGGAATAACTGTTAACATGAATTATTTAATTTTAATTTCATAAATTTAACAACAAAAATAATATAAATAATAACTATTCTACTCAATCCATTCACCGTAACTATTCTACTCAATCCATTCACCGCCTTCAAAGTGCACAATTTTAGTCTTCGACTCTTCAGAGTTAAAAACGTCACAACGTCTCTAATCCTCTCTTTTAAATTCTCTACGATTACAACAGATTTTCCTAATTGACAGTCAATGAAACTAAATAAATAATTTCAGTTGCTACGACAACGCGAACTTGTTTTTTGCGATTGTTACCTTGTGGTAATACTTTTAAGAACTACTAAATCTGTTTAAATTCTTCGGTAAAATGACTTTATTGATTTATTATTTTGAATTTATAACGCAGAAAATTTTTGCTATTTTGTGCTGTAATTTTTTTGTTTAATTTTGAAAATGCGCTATTACAGATGAAAGTAAAATAACCAGTTAGTCACTATAAGTACCGTCGTTATAAACAGATTTTACTGTAGTTTTTTATCGATTCTTTAAATATTAACTTATTTTTTATAATACGTTTTTATTTTTCACAGTAAATGTTTTTTTTTGTGAATGACGTTTGTGAAAATGTAATTTAAATAAAAAAAAATATATTTTGGATTTTATTGAAAAATCAATATTTGAAAAAAATTCGATGTTAAGAATATTATTTTAAAAACTTCTTTCTAATAACATTTTTCTCTAAAATGTACCAAAAATGAGATAGAAAACTTCAAACGACACTTTTATTAATTCTTCCATTTAATTTATTTTTCATTAGCTAAATTTTTATATCTTATTTTAAGAAAACGAACTTGACATTTCTGGCATTAAAATATGAATACCTTTCTGTCACATCACTTAAATTACAATAAAAGTTGCATTTGTATTTGGATAGAAATTTAGAACCTCCGGATAGAGAGGGTGCAATATCGGCTTTGAAATTCAAATGGGATATTTCTGGGTCAGAGTGGTCGGGAAATAGCCCGGGGAGACGTGGACGCCAACGTCACGTCCGAGGCGGCCGTGCTTTCATATTCAGCCGTCACGACGCGTCGCACACATCGGGTGCACTACTGACACACAACTTCTATATTTATGTATACCAAACAGTTTTTTACTTTACGGAATTCATTTTTGTTTGGAAGTTTGATGGAAAAAGGTAGTTTGCGAAGTTTTCAGTGACAAGAGTCAATGGAAACATTGTTTTCTTTTATTAATAAATTCTGGTTTTTGGAAATATGTAGGTGAAATATTTTTTTAAAAAACTTGACATATATTAAAATATAATATAATATAGAATAAAACTTAATATTCTTCAAACAAAAAAAGTCATAATTACTAGAGATCGCAGCCGAATAATTAATTGATATTTTGAGTATTTTGCTTTAATACCGATTATTTCACTCATAAAAATTTTATAAATTAGAATGTCTCATTTTAATTCACTTGCATTTTAAATAAGTAATTAAATAACATGATGCTGATGTGGACACCAAATGATTTCATTTGAAAGAAGTTCTACGACTAATGATTTTTAATTGTACGAAAAAAAGAGAGGTGCTCAACTGATGTATAGTCCACGTACAAAAATCATCATTCTACGACTAGTAGTTTTTGAGTTATGAAAAATTAAAAAAACTCTCCGAGCATTGTGCCTTTTTGGCACGGAAAATTGCATTAAAAAAATAGAGGTGCACTACATGTTGCAGTAGTCCCACATACAAAATTTCAACTTTCTATAACTAATCGTTTTTGAGAAAAATTCAAAGAACCCTGCGAGCACAGTGCCGATTTGGCACTGCCGTTTGCAATATAAAAAGAGAGATGCACACAAAATTTCATCATTCTGCGATTAAATTTTTTTACATATGTAAGTGTATACCTATGTATGTACAGACATCAAGCCGAAATTAGTCAAAATGGATTCAGGGATAGTAAAAATTGATATTTTCGTTGTTATCTGAAAAACGAAATTTTCGTGATTGCAATACTTTACTTTGTACAAGGAAGTAAAAATGGAACTACTTCGCCTAAAATTGATGTTAAAAGCAGCAGTATGAGATCGTCTGCAATAATTTTTAAAGACGGGATCGTACATATTTTTTTTCTTTTAATTCTAGTGAAAGTAATTTAATTTTAACATTGATATATACCACTTTCTATTGCATGACTAGGGTTTAATTTTTAAATAACACATACAAAAATGGTAATCGAAATTTTCATACTATTGATGAAAAGAAGACTATCGTTACTATAATTCTCGGGGTAGTAATATTTTAGGTACCACTTATAATGAACAAGCTAACTATTTATATAACTGTACAAATGTATTAATTTGGTGTTTTATTGTTAACGAGACTTTATTTATGTTAGAATAAGTTCTAAAAGTCTATTTATTGCTAAATAAAGTTATTGTCCAACGTCAACAACTGACAAGGCTTTGTGTATATAATTCAATATAGTCTGTACCTTGTGTACATAAATAATGTCACCTTTACTATTTGCCAAAAACACAAAATCCGCACAAATAACCCGCCCTCCTCAAACAGAAAATGAAATCATGTATTTATCCCCAATTGAAACGCGATCCCACACATTAGAATAAATCTTCATCAGTTTGCTTTGAACATTGGAACGCAGACGCAAATGCCCTGGGAATAAAAACGAATGGAGTAGATGTGGAAACATAACAAACATCGCGAGATGCTGATCGGCTCAGCTGGGAATCATAATTCCAAGGCTGCCCTGATGTCCTGCCTTGATGTCCGTTGGAATTACCGCCAACGGAAACGGTTGGAGATTACAAATTGTGGAAGGGAAATTCTAACTTTTTTCCATTATGAAAACAAGCTATTTCAAATAATTATCTAGATAAAAATGAAGATATCAAGTTAAAAAGTGTAAAAAACAATTTTTAGATAAATACATTTCAAAATCTTTACAATTTAGTTTTAATATTTTTCTCAAAAACGTACTAGTATATAGAGTTCATTAGGGTAAGTGGGGGTGAGATGTACCACATTTTGGAAAAATAATTATTACTCTATAAAATTGAAAAATATAACAAAATTTATTTATACCATCGTATAATCTAACTAAAACGAATATGAAAATATTTAAACAATATTCTGAAAACTACAAAAAAATATTTTATTTGGATTTACAAAAGTCCAACTTTCCTCCACTATATACAGATGTACTAAAGCTATGAACTGGTTAACTGATTGTTTTCATTTGTTACATGTGGTACACTCTTCGTGTAAACAGCGACCACAAATTACACATTTTATCCAATTATCCTTCTTCATCGTTTTTTTTTTTAATTATTTTCCTTGCATGCCGCGTATTCGTTTTAATGGGGGTTTCCAATACAACGCCTTTTTAAAATATATATTCTGCATATCAATTTTGGTCGTGAGTATATTGTAATAAAACTAAAATAATATATAATTGTTGAATACTTTATTTAAAAATTGAAATTAAAGTTTTATTTAAATGACCTTGTGACGTCATTCCCCTGATCAGTGTTGCCAACTATAAGTATATAAGTTTTAATTTCACCGGTTCGCAACACTGCCCCCGATAGCTAGCTTCATGTGATAAAATGACAGTGCAAGCTCGATTTCATTTATATCCTGCCTGGATTTCAAAATATATGAGAACACACACACGTGGTAACTGGTAAATGCAACTATCGAAAGCATGAATCACGAAAGCAGGTTATGTTTATATTCAATGCTTGAATTTACGCGGTACTCGTAGCCTAACTTCACGTCAGATTTTTAGCTACTTATAGTTCTATCTCATAGCGCACATGGACTATCTTTTTCTAGTCAGGGGAATGACGTCAAACCCATTGTCCGTAAACTTTATTAATTTTTTTCTCGGATACTATCAACTTTTTGGAAAAATAAAAAAATATGGGTCCAATACTTTGTTTTAAAGTTTATCATATAAAAAAATCAAAAAATCTTGGAAACCCCCATTATCTTCAGAACTCAAGGAATAGCAACTAGATCGTCTATACACTTTCCTATGTGCGAATGATTTTTCCCTGTTTACTGATTGAATTGATCTTTTTAACAATAAAAATCCTCTGGTCCATCTCTTCTCAGCATAAGTGGTCCATCTGTTCTCAAAGGTTAAATGGACCACTAAACTACATTTTCAGGTTACGTTAAGTCTTATGCGCATATTTATAAAGTATGTACATAAAAAATTAATTACGCCTACCGAATTAGTATCAAACTATTTTTTGGTAATTTTTTTTAATAATAATAGAAAATGCAGTGTCGACTGCATTAATTTCCAAGCGGCTACTTACACTGCTTCTAAAAACAAAATTAACATTTTCTGTAAGATATATCACTCTAACGTACTTTTCAGACTAAAAGTCCATCTCTCCCCCACTTACCCTAATGTCCCAGGAAAGGAATGTCACAGGTATTTAACATAGATAAACAGTGTTCGGATAATAAAAAGTGACTATATTGCGTCGGGCAATACTACTCGTACATGTATTCCTACATTTTATTTTGTTCAGAATTTAAAACGAATTGAAATTCTTCGCCCGATATTTTTATTGTTTTATCTATTTGTAAAGTGACAGCTGTCACAATTCATGATTATAGGGTTAGAACAATGAGCCATAGAATCGATGGTCTTTCATTCATTGTTTTTAGGAGCTTAAAGACAAGCAGAAATTAATGTAAAGCGGTTTTCCCTGAAAAAATAATTTTCTTATCTTGTAAACCCCATTCGTGGAAAATTTAATCACTAAAAATATTACTACATTTTCTGTAATAACAATACAATGAAATTAAAATTATTAAAATACAAACACAATATTACATTTCATGACAAAATCAACTTTTTTCTAATCCAGAGTTTATTTTTCCGAAACATTTTAACAAGGTTCTACCTTTTTTTAATTTATAATTTAATTTCTAGGGGGGGAAAGGGGGTTTCTGTTAGGGTTCCAACACCAACGCCCTCCCTTGTCTACGCCACTGGTGACTGGAGTAGGTGAGGTAGCGCGTAAATTTAATTTATTTACACCAAACTAATTTTGAAGGGTTTCAAAATTAAATAATACAGATACATACGATTTTCTTTATTTATTTATATTTATATATTTAGTTTTTAAATTTTGACTGCCCCAATAAACCAATGCCTAAATAGCTCCCCTCTTCTTGACTAGAAGGAAGGTCGGTGTAATGAAATTTGGATATCAGTCACTTTTTGTATTATTTTTATTTTTCGGCTTCGAAACTAGTAAAGACTGAAAAATAAAAATATATAAAAAGTGACTGATATCTCTACAATTCTCTTTTAAAGACAAAAGAATAAACGTCATGCAATTCATAATCATAATATCTAAATAACAGTAGGGATTTTATTTTAAATAAAATTTTAAAAAAATCGGATTTATCTGTCATCAAAGTATTTGCAGATCCAAACCTATATTACAATTTTCCTAAAAAGCAAGAAATTAACAAAGAAGGCTAGTTTCGTAGCTTTTGCCAAACACGCAGAGACCTGAGGACAGAGCGAACGAATCTCTTTAAAAATAGCAAAGTCAGAGACGGTTATCCTATCTCTTCTTCCTCGCAAATCCGTCGGCGATTAATCATCTGGAGAACAACAGCTTACGTCTCTAAATTACGCTTCTAATGAATTAAAAGAATTCACTAGACTACCGCATCACAAAAAACCTAATTTATGATTTCGGATGAACCTGAGGACCTATCCTCTTATCCACGCGAAAACAAATTACTTTATAGTTTGATTACAACCTTTGCAGTTATTAACTAACTCTAAATTCAATTTCGATTTTAATTTACTAGTTTCAGTAATTAATTAATAGCTAATATTAATGGAGAGCAAAAGTGGAATCCAATTTTAACGATAGCTACAGGCGGCTAAACTTTTCCTCACCAATTTTTTTTTGCGTGTATTTCAAACTACATTAGCGCTCAGTGCTTCAATATCCCCAAGACCTACAATTGTCAATTTCAATGTTACATTTGGAATGTTTTTAAATTTCTATTGTTAATTATAATTTACTATAGTCGTATTTTGATTTATATATTTACAACAGTAACAGTAACAGTCCAATCGAAAATCATCAAGGATAGTTTTAAAAAATATTTTCTGTTCGAGATACGTTAAGGTAAATATTACTTTACATGTAAAAATTATTTCTACAGATAAAAAAACATTTAAATTAAAAAGTTAATAATAATGTCAAAACACAAAAAATAGCTATTTATGTAATAAGTACATAATGTAGGTCTTTATTGGCAAGTCCTATAGTTTATGGCAGAGTGAGCGAAGCGAACGAAGTAAATAAATAAGGCGAGTAATTTTGTACGAATTGCATACAAAACTTTATGTACGACTGCGAAAATCGGTTTCTCTTAGAAAAAAAGTAAAATGTTTATGATTTTAGAAGAATGAATCAAGTGTGATTTTCTGTTGTTTAAATACGAATTTGTTTGGTCCGGTGTCAATGTCAAAATTTTGTTTGAAGCAAGATGCAAGCGTGTCGGTCTCAGAGTTCTAATAATGAAAAAATAATAAAGGTTCACTATTTTCTCAAGCAAGCATATATACGAACAGACGTACAATGCGAATTGGAAATGGTGTTCTAGTAAGAATGTTGAAAGAACTTCTGAAAATTACCTACTTCATTTTACTAGCACTATAAAGAGGTACTTTATGACCGCAAAACTATGATATAAATCAAACGTGCTGTCGTACATAATAACTATTTAGAACAATTAGTACGTCAATGATTATTTGACAGCTATATTTTGTTCTTTTATTTTTTTTTTCATTCATAGCCTACTATACATTAGTAATAAAAATAAATATTTATGTAAATTTCAATCGTATATTTTTTTTATTATTTTTATTATGTAAGGATATACAACTAATAAATGGTTGAATTCAGAAAAAATATGCTATCGAATAGGCATAAAAAATATACATAATTCGATTTGAAAAAAATATAACTTTGTGTTGTATCTTGCGAACTACTTGTTTAAAAAAATATTTTCTTCTTTGATATGCTGTCCCCTTTAGTCTATAGTATTTTTTTAAAACTATAATAATGAAGAAAATAATGGCGGTGGTTATACCCTGTATATGCATCTTTAATCGCAGTGACAAATTTTCATCCATTTATTCACAAGATTTCAACCGATATGATAATGTCATGAATCTCTCTTTCCTCTTGGCGATTTGAATCACATGATTACGATTGATGACGTGAGTATCAACTCATGGAAACCGACTTTATTTATGTTTATTTAGTTAAAATTCTTATACACTCACTGAAACTGAGCGGAGTGTGAGATCTGGGATACGATAATAACTTATGGAATGTCAATATTATCAGTTAACGGTTTGGATTCTAATTTCAGTTACTAATTCTAAATATAATCAAGAAATTTTCTAGTAATAGTGGCGGAATTTGTAGTTTTTGTTTAAAAAGCAATCACCGGAAAATCTCAAGAATAATGCGGTTTAACTGCTAGGAATTCAAATTTTGAAGACGTTAAATTAAAATATTTGCATAAATTGTAGAACACATAAAAATGATGTTGTTTGAAGGAACGCAAATTTAAATTCTTGCGTCCGTAATTTTCTCTACGTTTTCATTACGGTTTCCATGCATATTTTCTTAAATTCCATTCTGACTTTAGTTGTTACTCGTACATCATGCGAAAAATATGTTAATTTTCCATATCTTTCTTTTCTTTATAACAAAAATGTTATATTTTCTTAAGATTATCAACCCAATGAAAAAATTCACTCTACTTTTAAGAATATCTTCCGGAAATAGAATTATTTATCATTGACAAATAATTATAAAAATCAAATTGGTATTTTATTTTGATATTGTTCATTTAACTTAAAATTCAAGTAATATTGGTACAGGCAATCAATAGCGATTTTTTGAATGTTTTGAAAATAAACAACGCAATTTCAGAATGAGGAAATTCATTAAAATAAATGACAAAACTTCTTCAATCTGGAAAATTAGTTTTCAATTCGTATTTCTGTGGAAATGTCAAAACAGGACGTTTTCTAAAATCAATTTCAATTCAGATTTCAATAGACTTTTCCTCTTAGAAAGAAAATAGAAAAACTGTCGGTTATTCTTCATTATATCATCATTTCCAGAATTTTCTTTGCAATAAAAACGCAATTAAATTCTTCTACATCATGAGCCAGTTTTATTAAATTTTTCTGATTTACATTGAATGAATTTAAAATTTGATTTTAAGAAGAATTTACACAAACACAATTATTAAAATTCCACTCAGACATCTTCACGGTTGGTAATGAAAAGCGCTTTCAAACCATCTTTATCAACTTAGCCGCTAATCGGATAATAATTCAAGACTCTTGCCCCAATTCTTATTTTCTTTTAGCCCGTTTTCTACTTATTCACATTTTTCCACTAGCTTTCATTTTTAAATTTATTAGCGACCAATAATTTCTTCAACAATCACCTAACACTTGAATTACGTTATACTTGTAAGATAATAATTTTATAAGGATTCTGTTCCAAATTTATTTGGATCTACGAAAAGTTTTTTTTTTGTAATTCTGTATTTAACATTTTATTTTCTGTAGAATAAATAGTAAATAGTGTGTGCATCGAAACGCGGAACATAGGACATTTATAACATGGAATTTCAAAAAATTGCGGATACTCTCTCTCCTGATAGATTTAGAGAAAAACTTCAAGAGTATTTCTTTGTTTAAAATTAAATTCTACATCAGATAAGGTCATAATTGATGCAACAGCATGTCTTCAGTAGGAGATTTATTAAATATAAAATGTAACACTCGTTAGAAATCAGACAGCCATGGAAATAAAAGAAAATATATATGTGACAGATTAGTGAAGTATCATGAATTATTTCTTATTGTCTATATTTTAATATTATTTAACTTGAATTTAGATTCTTTTTCTTAAGTCATATACCAATATTATAAAAATATAAAATTGTCTCTAATGACATGTTATTAATTGTCACATAAATATTTTCTTTTATTTCCATGGCTGTCTGATTTGGAACGAAAATGTTGCATTTTATATTTAATAAATCTCGTACTACAAACGTACTATTGCATCTGCATCTATTATGATCTTATCTGATGTAGAATTTAATTTTGGACAATTTTGTACTGTTGTAGTTTTGCTCAATCTATCAGGAGAGAGAGAGAGTATAAGTAATTTTTTGAAATCCCAAGTTAAACTCCTATGTTCTGCGTTTCATTGCACACACTGTATATATCACAGGAAAGAATACTATTTTATTCACAATCGGTTAGTAATATTCTGATTTAGGACTTTTAAAAAGTTGGGAAGTTATTGTTAACCTCATTTACCAAGAGGTTGAAAAGTACAGCGTGAGTATAGTTGGGGTTGGACAGTGAAAACTTTCAAAGTCCAACTATACTTACTTCACACTTTCCAACCTCTATGAAATCAATATGTGATGTTAAAAATCAAACTGACAATTCATGTGACATGATCAATACAAATACTTTTTTTACGAAGAATTAACAGCGGTCCTTAAATTTTTAGCTGTACACTTTTCGAGAAATTCATACTTACTTTCAATTTTCATAAGAGGCTCAAAGTTGTCTTTAATACTGTTAATAGAGATTTTGTTTCTATTTTCAACAATATAAAACACCTGTAAATAAGTAGAGAATTACTAAATTTATTTCATTTCGGTCAAGTATGCTTAGGAAACAAAATCAAAAATCTTTTGTTTCAAACACATTTTTAACAGTTCAGTTTAATATTCGTCTAAATTTATACAAATCAGAAGTAAATACGTAGTCTTTCTTGGTAACGCGGAAGATATGTTTCTAAAGTATAATTTGCTTATTTTGATGCTTTGGATTTCAAAAAATTGCGGATACGCTCTCATTGCACATCGTGTATAAAAATTTGTATACCGGGTGTCCCAGCTCGACCGACACATGGGAGTTTTACATGGGAAATAAGTTAATTATGAATAGTATCTCCCCAGTGCAAGACATTAACTTGAAATTTTGTATACTTATCGGAGAATATTAATTCTATGGACTACACTTATTTGAAATATGCAATTTCGTCTCCAAGGCGAGATTTATTAAATTTAAAATCTAATATTTTCGTTCAAAATCAGACAGCCATGGAAATAAAAGAAAATATTAATCTGACAGTTTAGTGAAGTATCACTGATTTTAATTCTTATTCCCTTTATTTTAATATTATTTAAGTTGATTTTAGTTTTTTTTTTGTTAAATAATACACCAATATTACAAAAATATAAATATCTACAATGACATGTCATTAACTGTCAGAACTGTCACATAGATATTTTCTTTTATTTTCATGGCTAACTGATTTTGAACGAAAATGTTAGATTTTATTATTTAATAAATCTCGTCTTGCTGACGAAATTACATATTTCAAATAACTGTAATCCATAGAAATAATATTCCCCAATAAGCATACAAAATATCAAGTTAATATCTTGCACTGGGGAGATACTATTCATAATTAACTGATTTCCTATGTAAATCTCTCATGTGTCGGTCGAGCTGGGACACCCGGTATAGGTATATGAACGCAAAATTATTACTGGGCATAAATAAAATTTATTTTTCATAACAAAAACAGGAACAAGTAACATTTTGACAATGTACCATATACATGTCTTTTTAAAATTAGGCAACATATGAAATTTTTAGACGTATGACATATCACAGGATAGGTATCGCAACAAAATTTAATCGCTTATAACTCGCGAACGAAATACTATTTAAATGAAATATTTTCAATAGTACTCATTAATTGTTGTATATTTTCATAATATTCTGCAAAATGGTAATATTTCGACAATGGTTCAGGACCCTATAATGTTTGAAATGTGAAATCAGCACATCGAGATTTCTGAATTTATACCATCTCCTTAAAATTATTATTTTGGACTCAAAATTATTCTTTTCGGAATACTTCAAATGTGTGTGCTTATACATTTAAAACCAAATAATTATGTTTTAAATGTAGGTATATTTATTGAGTTTTTGGAGGTTTTCATATTAAAAAGGCAAAAAGTAAACCTAATTTCTGTGATGGAAGCAATATGTTTTCATCACATAAACTCCACTTCCAAGATACTTTCCTCATTCTTTAATAAAATGTAATTTGGGTAAAAGCAATTTAATAATTTTCCACATAAAGTCACAACGTTTATAGAAGAATCCGCGTTTTCCCCGCATAATAAGGTTAATAGTTTGTTGTCGTACTCTGTAATCCTCATAGTATTCAAAGAATGCACTAATCCTTGTGTATGATACTGACCTACCTTATATATTTTCTCCTATGTCTCTATACTCGTTTGTTAAATTGCAACACTGCTAGGATAATTACACATACAAGCCATGAGAAAATTCCGATAACTGATGTATGTGTATAGGTAATATTTTTTATGGGAATAATATTTTTTTCATGATTTAGTAAATTTATTTATTAATATTATATACAATTCATGCCCATAATTTATAATTTTGATAGCTTTTATAAAATTTAATTTGTCATCATGAAAACTATTATACACGATTTTTTTTATTAAAAACACTTGTAAAAATAATTCGAATAATTAACAAATTAATGAGAAGTACTTATATTTTAGTTTTATAATAATGACTTTAAGTAAAAATGTAAAATTGTCTATTTTTATTACATTTTTACTGAAAACTAATTTAGGAGGTTATATTAGGTATTTTCCAAAATAATAATACTTTTCTTCTGCCACATTTTTTAGATGCAAAAAATTGGCTTTTATTCTCGCTCGAAAAAAAAAATATTTATATATATATTATATCCAGTGGGAAATATAGTGAGATTATATGAAAGTCGCTTTTATGTATAACTATATTAACAATTTAGTACTAAATTTATTAGACAATTCCTCAGAACAAGAAGATTAAAAAGAATTAAACTCGTAGATTTGGCATCTAAATTATGAAGTAAAAACAACATAAAACGAAAAAGTTCTAATGGGAATTATTTCTCGCACGTTATTATTTAATTTATCACATTTGCTTTTTGGTTTTTTTCTAACCAGTTGTAAATAACAATTTAAATAAATAAAAAATGTAAAATTTTTCGAATTTTTCTATGGAATTTTTGTATTTCGTAGGTATATTATAAAGATATCAAGAGTATCACTATTTTCAAGTTTTAAATTACCTGAATAACAGCTACTGTTTTAATTTAATCACTATTTCTAAGAAAATGAAAAATTCTCCCTAATTGAAATTAATTCTTTAATGGAAATGTTTTAATGACATTAATGTCACTGCTTCTTCCTCAAACATTACTAAAAAGAACAGACTGCCAATTAAGAGCACAAAAGTGATTACTTCAACGGATTAATGCTTATTTGATTTGTTGATAGATAGAAATTCTGACCCGATTATAGGGAAAGTCATTATATCCGCAGTTATGCAAAATTACTAAATCATTTTCTGCTTTTTCCCGTAACAGTGAAGGTACATTTTCAGAAATAGGATTAATTTATGAAGAAATTACGATTGACTCCAGTTAACGCTGAGAAATTATTATTTATACATCATAATCTGCCAAAATGCAATTGAAATTTTGAATATTGAATAAAATACCTCTTTTTGCGTATAAGATTTATGTTTATAAATTATAACAAATTAAAAATCTTATGATATTTAATTACCATTCGACAGGTTTGACATATGATGCCGCCGAAACTGGATTTTTTTTAACTGGCCGAATCGGGCGAATTCAGTATAACGGCCAATTTCCACGCCATCAATAGTTCTTAACCTAAATTACAACGAAAGAAATGTCCAATTTACGTTTCCGAAAATATTAAGAAAATTGATATTGTATTCTAGCGATCCCAAGGTCATGATGCGGGCGAAGGCCGCAGGTATCTATTAGACAGGTGAGACTCTTTCGCCGCCCGTCTGTTGTATTGATGCGTCGAAGATGCGAGAATATTCCAGAACTTAATTCCTCTACTATTTAAACCTGAGCAGAAAAGACAGCGAGGACAGTCTAATATTAATACATATGTGAACATAAATAGTTGGTGGAAATAAATATCATGTAAATAAATAGTGCGCAGTGTTAAATGTATAAATAAATAATCTTACTGTTTAAGTTTTTATTAATAGTTATTACTCTTAACATAGTGTTTATATTTGTTTAGTCATAGTGTTGGTTATTTTTATTATATTTTATTATTCATATTTCGTTTATTAAACTTATTTATATAAATATTCGTATTTCAATTACTTTTACACTTCACCTAAATAAATAAACGTTACAGTACATATAATAAATGAATATTTATAATACCCAAAATCGAATTTAAAATGGATTATACTGTTCTGTACACAGAAACTGCGAATAGAAGGATTTGTGGTATTACTGCTGCTGTAATCCTAATGAAAAACAAACGAAATAAAAAGATATATAGGTCACGATGGTTGGTTCATACGTTCATCCTATAAAGCAACATCGCGTTCAAAAGGCATATTTTAATAATCTCATTCAAAAAATGAAAAATTAAAACATAGCAAGAAACGGCACATCTATACTGTTATTATTATTATTAAAACATACAATTAAAATTAAAAATATAACTTATAAAATGAAAGCAGTAGCTGGGAAAGAGCCTTAAGTTATTTATATTTTTTCTTGTGTTAATCTCCTCGAAAATAGAAATAGCAGCCAATGAAGTTGCCGTCAAATTTTATAAAAGAAGATAAAGTAGTGTAGGTCGTAAATCAGTGAAAAAACCAAAGCTATATCGTAAAGCATAATCCACACCCAAAAGAATTCCTGCCTCTACTTCGCCGCAGCCAACACAATAAATAAAACTATAAAAGGATTTTTTCCGGCAAATCCAAAGTTTATTATCGGATATCACAGCCTTTGAAAGGAACTAAACTCACAAAGGATTCGATTTCATAAAATTCTCCCACGATGCAACACTACTTGACAATATTTCTTTTCACAATTGTGGTTTGTATGCATCGCACTTGCTGTTTTCGCTTTTATGATTTCAAGTGGTGACTTTGCGAAAATGAAAAAAAATCACGTGTGGGTTTTCGCTGGATTCACAATGGAAATGTGATTATAAAAATGTCAAAAACATTTAAATATTATTCGTTTGATGCTTTTATACTTATCTAGAAACCAACGCTACTAAAATGTTTGTTGTGATTATAGCAACGTCATACCTTGAAGCATTGTCTTTGTCTGAAGTACAGAAATAACAATGATGTTTTCTCACTTGCTATCACTTTTCAAAATAACCTCGAAAATGCATGCCAAAATAGACAGTCCCTGATGCGCTGCCTTTGTCTGAGATGTACATCTATATATAGTGTTATCTCACTTGCAATCATCTTTTTATATAACCTCGAAAAATGTGCTAAATTTAAAATTCTGTTATTATAATAACTTCATAAATTTAGTATTGATAGCGACGTCGTCTCTAAATGCCATGTGACCGGTGTTACACAATAGTACATCATATTATTTGTTCCAAAGGCCTGGACTTAGTACGGAACCCTGTGGGACTTATATTCTTTGGTTGTTACACTTCTGCCCTCAAAATTTCCATTATCTTACTGGCATATTATTATAACATATTTTATAATTAACCTGGGAAATGAAAGCAGTAAATCCTCCACTTGTGATGTTTTACATATCAACCATTTTCTAACCATTGTCTCTATTTTTATAATACATTAATTCAGTCAAAAGACGCTATAAAACTCCTAAAAGCATTAACTAAAAAGCTAGTCACTAGTGATATCAAGAGAGACAACAAAATATTAACAAACATACTGTAGAAAGGGATAGCACAAAAAAGGTATGTTACACATGTAGGAAACACTACGTTATATTGGACGTATATTGCATTTGAACGTCATCCCTACATTTTGCCGGCCTAGGCTGGCCAACAGAGAGTTTCTGGACGATTTTGAGTTTTGTAATATTAGTCATAATGGGACGGAGGTGCGAAAAAATATAAAATTATCTACAATGACGTGTCATTAACTGTCACAACTGTGTCACAGATATTTTCTTTTATTTCCATGGTTGTCTGATTTTTAATGAAAATGTTAGATTTTATATTTAATAAATCTCGTACTGGAAATATGTTATTGCATCAATTAATTTTTTGAAATCCCATGTTCAAGCCCTATGTTCTGCGTTTCGTAGCACAGACTGTATAGGAGATTTTATGTTTTGTTTAATTAATTTATGAAGTAAATTTACTATTAACTTGAATGTTCAAAATAGTGTAGGATTGGTTTTATCAACTGGATTAACATCCAGTTATTAATTAACCTTCTTTTATTAACAATAAAAGAAGGTCTTTTTTGGCTCTTGATTGGCTAGTGGTAGGTTTTTACAATTTTCGACTGTTACTCAACTAGAAACTTCTTGCTTAAGTCAGTTGGTTGATTACTGTTAAGTAACATGTACGTGTGTTTTATCTATGTTTGACGAAAGATTTCTGTAAAATAATTTACATGATTTACTTGATAATGTTTTAATACCATTTATATGAGTCTGTTACCTGATTTGAATGTATGTATGTATATTTGATACTATGTTTTGTATGTTATCGGCACCATGATGAAGACTGATTTACAGTTGAAACGTTGGTGTATTAATGGAATTTATTAAATGACTGAACTCCAAAAAATACCTTCTTTTGTTCAAAATATTATTGTAATAAAAATTAATTTGAACCATTTACGAAAAGAGTCTGATTATTAGATTATAGTAATTACAATCTCTCCCAAACCTTCTTTCCAATATCGCCAACAATTAATTTGCCCTTGGTTGGCTAAGTGTAGCACTCTGTCTGAAACACAACTAGCACTACCTCAGTCACTACTGCGCAACAAGCAACAGTTCCTGAGCGCTATTATTCCAGCGTATAGCTCCGCAGCTAAACACTCCCGCAGGATTCATAATTAAAAGCATCCACATCCAGCAGCCGACAAAGGCCGTTCCGAGTTGACGCGCCTTAGTAATTAATTCCCACACATCCTGCAGGAGGGCGGGGGTGGATTCTTCTAAGCCAGCAGGGGGGGAGGGGGGTTAAGATGTGCTTGTGATATTTTAAGGTGCGGTTATGTTGAATAAATTTAAGTATATGAAGTAAATATAAGAATAGTCTTAAAGTTAAAGTTAAAGTAACATATGAATCTGCAGGAATAAGAATAAGAAATAAGAATTAGGCGTAAGTAAATTACGGAATAACTATAAACTCTTCTTATAAAAAACCTAAATGTTAATTATAAAAGCCGGTACCAGTAATAATAAATTAATAAATATAATTTAAAAATATAACCACTTTTGACTTCATCACTACTTTTATTCTTATTCTCAGGGTCAGATTTAAGATGGTGATGGCCTTTTGACTTACACCCCAGTTTGCCCACCCTTAAATCCGCCTGCCTATTCTTATTCCTTAAAACTGGCAGCATAAACACCTCTACCGTTACGTTTAAAATTATTCTCAACTATACGCTTATTCTTATTCCTTATTTTTACATTCTTGAGCAATAAACCCCCCTTTAGAAGAATACTTTGTGTTAATGGTACCGATTTTTTTATTTTTATGTCCGGTTACGCCCGGTACACTTAAACGTTAAGTATTCATTAAAATTATATGTGTTCATTAAATATCAAAATTTCGGTGTACCTGTCAATTTGTACACTTAAAATGATTTAAGGAATTCAGTTATGGCCATTTAACTAAGGAAATGTCAAATATGTAGAGTTATGTTATTCGAGTACACTTAATAGTTATGTAAGCATTTAGCTATAAGGAATGTAAGTACATTATAACTTTCGAGAAGGTATGAAGTGAGGGGGAGCCTGCGGTAAAGTATAACAAAAACATAATATAAAATTTGAAAACAAACCCTCATTATTACAATATGATCATTGGTGTATAAAAATGTGTTAGTATGTGAAATAGAAAAACTCTGCCGAAGTTATCTGTTTTTCGATGCCTAAAGTGCATTCGTGAGTTTAAAAAAATCTGATGTGGAAACCACATGTCTTCTTAAATCATACATTATTTGCAGTACTTAAGTTAAACTTATTTCACTTGAAGGTAAGATCATTTTACAGCTAATCTTTCTTCGAAAGTCCATCAAAATGGATCATTTTTTGGAAATCTTATTAAATCGCTCAAAAACTTGTAAAGAAAGATATATTGTTTTCATTTATTTCGTACATATATTCTGACAAAAATTTAAAAGCCAACTATTATTTTTTTTATTAAGTTTCTACCAAAATTAGAGTGCTCTTTTGAAAAGGCCGATTGGAACAAAAAATGAAGGTGCATAACTAAATGTTATAGCAATTCCATAAACAAACTTGCAACATTCTGCTGCTTATCGTTTTTGGGTTATACGAAAAATTCAAAAAATACTACGAGCAAAATGCCCTTTTGGCACTGCCGATTGCAATAAAAAAGGAGCTAAGTACACAGCTAGATGTTATAGAAGTCTCATATACACAATTTCAACATTCTACGGCTAATTTTTTGAATTATGCAAGATACGTACATATGTACGTCACGCCGAAACTAGTTAAAATGGATATTTCCGCTAAATCCGCGATTACAATACTAGCTTTTCTTTGTATAATAAAGTGAAAAGACTTGAACTTGAAACTGTTTAGCGGTTTGATATCTATGGTCAAAATGGATATTTCCGTTGAATTCTGAAAAAGTGAAAACCGATTTTTTCGCGATACAATACTGTCTTTACTTTGTACAAGAAATTAAAAAGACTGTTGAACTGGAAACTGTTTAGAGCTTTGATATCTAGACAAGACAATAACAAGACTTTCTAATCTTAGACTTATATTTTGTCAAATATTTATTGTCTAGATAGCAACAGTTGATACATTAAATGAAAAATATAAGTACAGTGTACATTTGTCTAGCACTAGAAGCAATAGTTTGAAGATTAATAACTAATAAAAAATCGGGTTTAGTAATTTATTTTTATATAAAAATATCTTGACTTGAACTTTACAAATGCGAAATATTTGAAAGTTTTATATTTCTATAAAGTTTAATAAAGTTTAATTTTCCGAAGTGTTTCCTTTCAGCGCTCCAGATGCGTTTGACAGTAGTTTTCAACGAGCAAATACAAGACAAGTTTGCTCTGATATTGCAGCGCTAATTATTATGCAAATATTTCACATAGTTCAACCAGTTGCAGCTTCGGTTTGACTAATGTTTCATACAACTTGTATACTGCATAATTTTATGTGGAACCGCAATTTGTAATTAATCAAATGCAAACATTTCTCCGGGTTTCATTTATCGAGAAATTATTACAGTTTTGTAGTTGTTTCAATAAATGGGCTGCGGTTTTCATTTGTACAAATAAATATACTGCAGAAACAAAGTTTTACAAATAAAATACGAAATAAATTTAATATTCGTTGTTTGTTTCAGGATATTAACATTATAGAACGAATTTGAACTTACGGACAGTCTAAATAATTTCAATATTTGGAAATTTTTATTTCTTACATATTTATTTAAATGTCTAATTACTTCTTACGGGCAGCGGTGGTTCACTTGGTTAGGGTGCTCCGACTCGAATTGAACCAAGGGTGAGATCTGGGGTTCATATCCGAGCTTTGACTATTTTTATCCAAACAATATTAACTCTACGTCCGAGTGGTTCAAAATATATAAACCGTCATTTATTTAAACTGTTTATTTACCAGAGAAACTAATCTAAAGAAATAAAAAAAAAATACAAGTTAGTATAGCTGCATTGTTTACATTAAAGTTGTGTTTAGTGATTCTGTGAGACGAGATGAGACGATTTTTCTTTTTCTCGTATCGACTCATTTTAAATGTAAAATATTTAACTCGATTTGTTTCTTTCTCGTCTCGAATATTATCATCTCGTTCCAAGTTTCGAATATCGCCGAGATTTTTCGAGTTTTCAAGGTCCAATATTGCAGACTTTGTCACGCACGTCATCTGTACACAGTGTTTCTATACCTAGGGAAATTTCCCCAGATCTAGGGAGAAGTTATATTTTCCGCGAATTTATTATATATTAGTGAGTTATTTTCCAAATATTGTTGTATAGGGAATTTATAAAATATTACTGTTAATGAATGGAGGCAGTATATTCATTTCAAATTTGATAAAACTGACTTCAAAACATGTGATTCTTGGAGTATAGTATCTAAAATAAATTTAGGGAGTGGTACAAAAATATTTAAAAATTTAACAGACTTTAATTTTTAAACTCTAGAGAAATCTCGGATAAATTATTGAAATTTGAGAATCTCGATTTTATTATCTCATCTCGAAGTATTGTTTTTAAAATTGTTCTCGTCTTGCCCGAGACGAGATATTTCGAGACGAGACGAGCGAGATTTAAGAAATATCGTACCCGAATCACTAGTTGTGTTTTGTTGTTGATTAGTATCTTGTATCTTACTTAATAATGAGTAACCGGTGACAGGCTCACCAGTCCCGGATTTAAGGGTGGGCAGGCTGGGCTGCCGCCCAAGGGACCCCACAAAAAAGAGGACCCTCACTAAGATAAAAATTTTGTCAACCATTTACATTACAAAATAAAAAAGAGACATCCTAGAAAACACAAAATAATATGTACTTGTGTAACTAATATACAACGGAATGATTCAATTTTTAATAAAAAGAAAATAATAACGTCTTTAGTCGAGAACTATTTATGAATAATTTAATAACAGAAAAAAAGTACAGGATCCTTTTCCAAACGTGGAAGTCATCTCAATATTAACAATATCAAAAATTGGACCACAAAATGCCTAAAACATCATGTAATACTTCTGAGCATCAACAATAATATTTTAAGAGTATGATTATATGAAGATATAGAATATTTTACAAAGAACACCAGAAAAGTACCCAAAACTATATTTTATCAATACAGAATTGGTTATATTCAACTAGGTAATTAGTAATTAGGAAAAAACTTTTGGAGTATCAGTCATTTAATAAATATACTAATATACCAAGGTTTCGACTGTAAATCAGTCTTCATCAAGGTGATAAATGATATCAAAAAACAATCAGTATTTGTTAAATTAACAATTTATTAAAAAAGAAAAACAAAATATTCCATATTGAAAAAGGGTCCCCTCTAAACTTTTGCTCAGAGGCCCCCACCAACATAAATCCGGCCCTGTCATCAGTCACTTCCTGCTATCAGCAGTAAAAAGTATTTTACCTTACTAATAATGTAAAATATATGTATATTATATAGTATAGTAAATACTAAATTAAAAATTTTTTAAATTTAATGTAATTTATCTGCATTTTTGCAAATTATAAAAACTGAAGCAATGCAATGGTTACATGAAATTTAAATTGTTGTTTTGTTGAAAATAAATTTAGCTCTGATTTGTGTTGGTATATTGCGTCACAAAACACATTAAGATCTTTGCAAACATCCTTATAACTTGTGCAAATATTTACAATTCACATATTTCGCGAACACTCTGTATATAATTCACCCACAATCGGTTCAGATTCGGATATTAAACGAGAGTCATAAATAAAACTCAGACTTCCGCCTTTAAACTCAACGCATAAACACTTGAAAAATAATATCGAAGGTGACGACAACCGAGAGCGTTTTTAAGTGCTTTGTAAACCTTTTTAATTGTGCTGTAAATTTGTAATATGCGAGCAGCCGTCATACACATGTGCCGCTCACCATATGTAGTGGTCCTAGTTGCCAATTTACGATATAATTGCGAGGTAAACAGAGATAAATTTTATATTTTATTTTGGGAAAAAATAAATAAATGGTCTATTTCATTTTCAGTTCATGTGTTACTTTGATGTTTCAAAATCAACGCCTACCTTATAGTTCAGCAACAATTTGTTTCCATGGTGATCTGTAAATAAAAAAATATATTATATTTTGATAAAATCATACTTAGGGCCGGTTTTTTCACATTTGGTTAAACTATCAGTTAATAGAAAAATATCGCATCGAAATAGTAAATAATGAACATTTTTGAAAACTTACATCAGCTCTTCGATGCGATATTTTTCTATTAACCGATGGTTAAGGTAACCGACACTTTAACCACCGGTGGAAAAACTGGCCTTTATAGTTTATTTTAAGAGTGAATTAATGCAAGTTCTAATAAAATAAAAATGATTAGTTAATTATTTTTCGCGCCATGATTTACGTAAGTTTAACTTACTTCCATAGCACCATAAGCCGTAAGTTCCTGATAACTTTTGATATTTGGTCACTATTGTCAACAGGAAGTTATAGACAATAACTGTCCTCCAAGCAGGGTAATTAAACATCGGAATTTCAAATACATCTGCTCGTCTACCAACGGTGAAAATTTACTATAAAAAGTTGAAAATAAATAAATCTGAATTGACAAGTGAATGACTCGGAATGTAAAATATTGTCAACGGACATATCAATCATATTAATTTCATGTACATTTGGTCATCTAGCAACGAACAAAAACTATAAACTAAACTGTCACATTTTACAAATACTTTTGAAGTTAATTGCTGCTGGTGGCCCGAAAAATATAATATGCGGATCGAAATGTAAGAACAATACAAATAATCTCGTACGATAATATAAACTTCGATTCCACAAGCTCCACCCCAGTTAAAGAAAATAAACAGAGGATTTTCAGAACTACGAGTATAGTTAGATGTATTGAAAATATGTGAATATAATTTTTACTAATCCGGACCACAACACCGTTGTGTGACGTATTTTTTTCTTTAATGAAAATTCAATAGGCAGATAAACATAACTCATTATGTTTTACATAATATTTTCAATTTTGATTTTAATAGTTCAGGAATTTATGGTTCTATCATCAGATTTATTAAAAGCAGATATTTCACAAGTTGTGTCAAATTCACTAATATAGTAATAAAAATTTTATTGCACCTTAAAAGTAAACAAATCATTAGATTGATTACAACAAATTCAGTCACATATTTCGCTGATTCTTTTCTCTAGTATATGCTCTACACTTAGTTTTCAAATTCAAAAGAAAACATCTAAACAACAAATTTGTGAAATAAAATTTCATGTTAGAAAATATGAAGGCAATTGGTGTTTTGTTGTTCCGTCCTGAAAAACTAGCCAATGAAAGGATTAATTTCAAAGGGAACTGCGATTGTACGTGACATAAGAGCATTAGACCATTAGACGCTCAACTATTGAAAATAACAAACAGATCAAGTGAGCGTATCGCAAACAATCAAGACGTCTGACGATCGTCGTTTCCATTTTCTCATCATTTTCATTCCAATCCGAGTTTTTCGTCTCGCGAAAAAACAAACATTCAATAAAAAATACTACGAACTTTGACTTTTCACATATACCTTTTTTGGCTGACCGTGTTTGTTATTTCACTGTCTGCGAAAATAACCAGCTGAACGAAAATTCCTTACCATTTTACTTAAGGCCTTAGATTTATTGCTCATCCAAAATTTATTAGCACATTCAAATGTAAATAATGCTAAACTGTTCTATAAAGAAACCAGATAATAATACAAAATATAGTTATTTGTATGTCAAGGTGCTAAAATATATTTTTTTATTACAAGTATGGAATTTATTCTACGAAGCGATAGCCGAGGAAAAAACTGTATGCATAATAAAGTTCTGAGATAACATTAATTTTTTTATCGAAATTGGTAAATTGTTATTTCGAAACATGAATGTCGTACAAATACACAAAAACAAATATTTCATTTTGTGCTTTATTTAATTTTTTTATGACATAGACAATACAATCATCTAACAAAATGATAATAATACTCTATCTTATACATACATACACCGATGAAAATACTCTCCCACTCCTGTATTTAGGTATATTCCATAGACGTCTAAGAAACAGAATTGAATAAAAATTGGATTTTTAAAAAATCACATTTTTTGACTTAATAGGTATGTGTATAATTTCAAAAACGTGTTTCCCGAAATGCCATTTATTAAGAAAAGAAGAAATATCATGAAGAATATGTAAAACTTTACAGAAACAATAAAAAAGTACAGTAAAATCCGCTTATAACGATACCGCTTAAGTGGTTAAAAACGTCGAAGTTGTGAAATTGTTTCAAAGCCCACATACGTTAATGTTATTTTACTTTTATTGGTTATAGTGTCGAAATTTTGAGATTGCTTAGATGTCGTTCTAATCAGATTTTACTGTCGTCATTTCAAAGTAAATTTAACAAAAAATCACACATTAGTATAAAAATTTTCTGCGTTTTAAATTCAAAATAATATACCAGTAAAGTCGTATTACCGACGAAATTAAACAGTTTTTGTAGTTTTTGAAAGTATTTCCACATGGTAACATTTCTCACACGCTTTTTCCCCCAATTTTCGTAAAATAACAATTGCAGGACTCAGAGCAAGTGATTTAAATCAATGTGATTTAAAATAGATTAAAATCAATGCAACCTTGTTTATTTTGTGTTTTATTTGATATATTTATAACACATATCACTATAATCTTCTAACAATATGTTAATAATATTTTATTCTTACATATATACACACACGAAAATGCTCTCTTACTTCTATGGTTAACCTTATTCCATAGTCGTCAGAGAATACATTTTTTGTCCTTGTATTATAAATTTCTACAAAATTTCGTATACATACGTGCTAGATTCGGATCCTAGTCAGGGTTATTGATATTTGAAAAATATAATAAATCTCAATTTTGTATGGAATAAATATTATCATTATATAAAGTTTATTTTTTGTTTCAGACTGAACAATTCACAATACTATGGATCTTATTTGTAATGATAGTCCTTGGAAACTCGGCGGTGCTTCTAACATTAAGTATCAACAAAAGAAGAAAATCAAGAATGAATTTTTTCATCAAACAATTGGCCATTGCAGGTAAAGACTTATTTACAAACAGTAACTATTATAAATAAATAATGAAATACTACGAGTAAAAGAATATTGCTGAAGTTTTTCGAATACTCAATAATAGTAATTGGCACATTTACTGCGGAAAAGAATTAAAAAAGTGGGTAATTTGCAATGTAGAGTATCAAATAAAACAGGGGAACTTTGCGAGGACTTTAAACTGGAAATAAAAAGGAGAAAACAACGAATTAAGTGTTATTGCACAATTAACATGAATCTAAATAAAGCTAAATTCATTTACATCCTTTAGTTTTAATAAAAGAATCATTTGCATGTTGGTAATTAACCTAAAATTTATTTGTATCTCATTAAACTAATTACATTTTTTATATATATTTCTTATTATATTAGGTATCCAGTATCATTATACTTTTATTAATTGTTTTAAGTTTTAAGAGAACTATAAAAAAAAATCAAAGCGACCAGCACAAAACTTATCGCCTTATAAGTTATTTCCAATTATTTCTGAACCTTAAAAATTACAAGTTTTATGTGTAAAATTGTATTTGTACTAACATATTCAAAAAATACCGAATTTTAAGTCAAAAATGTTTTTTTTTAGAAAACAGGTACATGGTGATAGATGTCGATACGCTGATTCCTAATTTTCTAAAAGAATTTTTTTTTTCTAACATATATGTCGTCAAAGAAACATCTCAAAAGATCTTGTTTATAGAGTATTTTTCAAAACTGGACAGAGATACAATCTTACCGACTTTACAAGTCTATTCTACAGGAAAAGTTATATAAACAACTGTTTTTCCCACATATACGCTCTCTGGAATGATTGGGTGAAAAGTAAGAAAAACGGAAATATTTATACTTCATAATTTCCCTACGAATATTTTTTTCTCTATTAGTTATTTGTGCTGCTAAGTAGGAAGGATAGGTTATGGCTAAGACGCAGTCGTCAAGGCTGGATACTTCTTGAGGAATAGTATATCGTACAACAAGTACAGAAGGTCGCCTATTTTTCACTAGGTATGAAAATTTCGACATGAGACGAACTCAAGTGCTAGCATCACAAAAGGTGGGAAATAGCTGATTCAGCACGAATGTTACACTGTACTATTTCTACGACCAAACACCGAACCCCCCCCCCCTTTATTCGTCTCAATATGTACTTTGAATATTTAGACAAACTTAATTGGATCCCCCTTCCTAAAACTCTAGTTACGCCAATGCCCTACATTACCATTGCATTGTGAAGAAAAGGTTTTTTTTTTTTAAATTCCATTTGTGGCTTTATACTCTATTTATCTTCACGAAACATTTATCCTAGTTAGAAAGATAAACTGTGTACTTTCCTAGAAAATTATATACGAACGCCTATGGGTCTATGCATACTTAAAGGAGATATAAAACATTTCAAATTATCTCCATTAAATTTGCTTTCATTTACTTTCTGTGCCCATTTTTCGATAAATGAACCGTTTAATAAACGACAAAAAGAAGCCAATGTAAATAATAAGTTCTCTCTTTACTCCAGTATTTGAAATGAAGCTTTGAATAATTTTCTACATCTGCAGACATGAAGGAAAATATATTATTGTCATCGTCGTTTAAGACAAAAACTTGTATCGTTTGAGAAAAACAAATTTTGTTTATATGAGTATGTTTAAAGGAGAAAGTGCCTGAAATTTAATATTGTACCAAAGTAAAGAATAACGATATTGAATACTTCATTATGAACGAAGGTAAAGCTTTATGAATATGCCGAAAAAAAATAGTCACAATAATTAAAGTACGAGTATCATTCTTTGGAAACATTTTTTCATATAATCATAAACTTTTTACAAGTACAAACGAGTTAATTGTTTCGAGGTTATTCTACTATTGACATACGAGGTGTGTAAATTAAGTATTGAGACTGATTTAAAAAAAATGTTCGATTAGAATTACAATTCAATATTGTTTCCCCCAAGCTACACAATGCTGGAGACTCTTGTTCCTATCCTCATGGCAGTACTGGAACTAGGATACTGTGGTCGGTTATAGACGTTTATATATTTTGAAGTGTGCTAAAATGAATTACCTGGAAGTGATTTTTCAATCTCGGGAGGAGGAAAAAGTTACAAGAACTTAAGTCAGGCGAACAAAAAAGCATTTATGAAGGTTATTTTGGGATTGACAATGTGTGCTTCATTTTGTGTTGGTAGTTTTGTTAGTTTAAACTACATATAACTCTTCTTGTATGTTTCATCCATTATTATATTTGTATATAATACTGTCAGTTTTGACATTTATTTACTTCGGAAATCACATGATTTCACCCGACAAGATGATGTCATCAATCCCCAGGGCCGGATTTAGCATTAAGCGGGTGAAGGGGCCGCTTCAGGCCCCTAAATTTAAGGGGTCCATATTTTTATTTTCTATGAAAGATTTTTCTAACTAATAACAAAATAGAAAGCACTAGACAAAGCAACTGATGACAGAATATAATTGAGTGGTACAATTTTTCTTTGAAATTAATGAAACTTTCGCTCCTCAAACTAATAGCAATATTAACTGGAATTGTCTACAAAAAAATGTCACTTATATCAAAATTATATGAACAAAGTTCAGATCATTCAAAGTCCATGTGCTTGTTAGAAACAAAATAATGGGTCGATTTTTGTCACATATGGTTACCTTAACCGTCGGTTAATAGAAAATTATCGCATCGAAATAGTAAATAGCGTATATTTTTGATAATTAAACTCAGTTTTTCGAGGCGATATTTTTTTATAATCGGCGTTTAAGATAACCAGTACTTCAACGAGAAATAAAAAAATCGACCTTAAGTTGTAAAAACAAAATTGATACAACTACAAAGGCAAATACTGAAAGAAACACAACAATGGTGAAATATTTTAAAAAGAATAGTTGTTACTATATAATTATTAGGCGTGAGACTGACGAATATTTAACATCAAATTCAAAAGAGAATTTAACATAATACAGCACAACAGAAAGGAAAAGGTTGTTTCCATTATACAAGAAAATATCTTCAAAAATCTATATTAGTGAATAATTTATACTTAATTTAAAATTTTTAGATAATAAAAGGAAAACAACTAATTATTTGTTTTCAGACTTAACAGTAGGACTGATAAGCGTACTAACAGACATCATCTGGCGCATGACAGTGGAGTGGTACGCAGGAAACATCGCCTGCAAGATCATCCGCTTTCTGCAGGCAACCGTCACCTACTCCAGCACCTACGTCCTGGTGGCGCTTTCCATAGACAGATACGATGCCATCACACATCCCATGAACTTTACCGGCAGCTGTAAGTACCTGGAGGTCCTCTTCATAACTTTTTTGTATGATCTATAACTTTTTAAATTTGACTTGAACTCTAAACCAGAACCATTATGTCGTAACCGTAAATATGAAGTTTCATTAAAATTCATCCAGGTGAATGCATTGTGTACAATCGTAAAAATTTACAAAAAAAAAACCAGTGGCATGCGATGTTTCCAATTTGGGTATGCACAAAAAATAATAGCAAACAAACTTTATTTTTTCCACGAATAAAACAAAAACTTTATTCTATTACTTGAAAATAAGTACAATATTTCTGTTTTTTCTATGAAGGAAAGAAACTGGATATATGAAATAAAATCTGAAAATGATTTACCGTTAACCTACTTTTAATTTTCTATATTTAATTCAAACTGAAAATAAAGATAGGTCTTCCTTTAAATACAATTTATTTTTTAATATTAAAAGAATGTGTATACAGTCTGTCGCACTTTCACACATTATCTTGTTTTATTGTTTCCACTTCGAATAATTTAAGGTTAATATTAATAGCTAATGCGCTTCGCTGGTATTTGCGTTTACCCTACGCAAGCAAAGATTTTTCTGCTTACAACGAAGCTTAACGAATGGTTCTGATCTCTTTAATTAGCTGAATCAGAGTTATTTCTGTCTGCTTTGTCTCACATTCTTATATATTTAATAAAAAATTTGATTCCGTGGACATAGTTATTTTTATATTAAATGTGGGAACGCCATTTTCCCGTAGTAGTATTTTGTGTCACGATCTTGCGAACGCTGCAGTAGAACAAATCCGAGAAAAAAAATTCGCGCAAGATGTATGTATGTGTTTTCTTTTTGTACAAATATTTTTATTAATTGAATATGCACACACTATTTTGTGGTTATGTGTTTCAATACAAACAAATGCTATCAATCTGTCAACATAAGAGAACTTGTCAACATTGTATATCAAATGCACTAGATTTACTTTTTCTAAATTAAATTTCGTTCAACAACCCACTATTTTCTTTTATTATTATTATAATGTTTCAGGCATTATACTTTCTTATTGTAAATATAGTTTTTTAATAAATTCTGTATAAATAGAACTGATTTTAGTACAAATTTTTTATTTTATTGGAAATAAAACGTTAATTAAAGTAACAATTTTTGATTTAATATTCATATTGTACTCGTGTTGTACGATTATAATTACTTTAATTGTTGAAAAATATCAATTCACATTCGTTTTATTTCAACTAAAATTTTTAATTAAATCAAGTGAATTGTTTAAATATCCAATTGAATCTAAAATATTACTAACATAAAAACCTATAGGGTATAAAATTTTAAGTAATGATAATATTTCTTTAATAAATTAAAGTGTCATCGGCGCAAAAAATGTTGTGTATCACACGCCCAGAAACTCTTTTGCGAGATCTCGCATTGTTTACCAAAACAAGCTCACTCTCACAACAGTTCAATTTCTGGACTAGTGATACAAAGAACTATCATAATTATTGGTTTATATTAAACCAGATGCTTACACTTGCATGCCACTGACAAAACAACTGCCTTAATCTTATGTCAAAATCGATAGAGGTCCCAATAACTTCAATATATTCATTTTAAAATGTGTCAGTCGATAAAATCGAAAGTTCGTATTAAATAATAATTTGTAATAATTAAACCAGTTGTTATTTTTTGTTCTTGTTATTAATTTCAGCATTGAAAGTGCTGTAGGTGAATAATTGTAATTGTTGGAAAACTCATTAAAACTAAATCAATTATGATATATTTGGGCCATGAATTTGAAGTGGCATGAAGCAAGAGCGGCTGCGAGTACATGTGTCATGGGCTATGTGCTGAGTTTTGCGTAGGAGGCCGTAATTAACTGGAACGCCTTTGGTTTCAGGGCGACGAGCACGTGTGCTAGTTAGTTCAGCCTGGCTCATCAGTGTTTTGTTTTCTATTCCTGAGATTTTTCTCTTCGAGGAACGACCCATCGAAGGTAAGAAATATTCAGTGCATGTTATCTTATGTACTCGTAAGCATAAATACATCACATTTTTATGTAATTCTCACCTCTTCTCATCTTTAGAACGAAAAAACCAAAATCGACGAAAATCGAGAAAAGCCTAAGATATTTTTGAAATGTTTTATTTTTTCTTGTATCCGATAAAATAAAAATCTGAAAATTGGTACAATTTTGCCTGTATAATCGATTGGAAACATTGAATCTTTACTCAATAGAAGGTACAATAATTGTTTTAGTATCTCTATCCATTTTTGAGATGGACCCAAAAAACACATTTTATTTAATGTGCAGTTTTAAGTGCAAAAATCTCAAGAACTAAAAGAGATAATTAAATTCCGGACCCAAAATATGAAATTTTTGATTATTTCGGGTGTATATGAAAAATTTTAAAGTAAAAAACTAAAAATTGTAACTTTTCATGTGAAAGATTTTGTAAAACTGTGTTCTTCTTTATCCTTATCTATGATAATGATACGAAAATTACAAAATACGTGGTAAAATGGAGTAAGTATGTTAAATAAACATTGATAAAGTGGCAGTAGCGCACCCCAAGGGGTTCAACAACACTCCCCCACCCCTGAAATTAATATTACTTTATTAAAGTAAAAAATGTAGAATAATTATATATTGCATGTCAAATCAATACATTTATCTATGTATTGTATTCAATTTTTGTTCTGCTTCCGTTTTATTTTATTTTTTATTTTTTAAAATTTTAAGTAATATTTACTTTCGACGACCATTAGTTGTAAAACTTGATATGCTCTAAACTGCATAGAGAAAACATCTTTTTATTGTAAAAATGTAGTAAAACGTAGAAATTTATAAACGATTACTGAAGATTGATAAAATTTCTTGAAACGAAACTAAAAGATTTTGGAGTCAAATGGAACATTTAGAAATTTTGCTTATGAAAAGAACATGGGAAATTTTACTTCCCAGGTTTAATTTAATAGAAAAAAACTATAAAACATCGATGTGAACCTTGTTGAAGTTATTGATCTTTATGATACATTCATCAAGTTTCAAAGAAATATGCGAAATAAATTTGATATTGTTGAAGAGGAAAGCATGGAGGTGATTCTAAAAAAAGAGTATTAACTTGTAAACTGTTAAAAAATTAAGAAGAAAAAAAGAGAAAAGTTCTTCTCATCACGATGAGGTCCGAGACAATGAAGTTAGAATTCAATGGTCTTTCGTCTTATTTATTCTTTTTAATAAAAAACTATTGTTTAATAAAAATATTACATCACTAACAATTAAACTAATGCCTTTATTCATAGTCGGTACGTCATCTTGACTCATACTTGAGTACTTGTCAAATACTGTCAAATTGTCAAATTTATAAATATTCCCAACGCAATAACTACAATTTCTCCAAATATCTATCTTGAGGTTATTACTTAGCCGAGAATTCAGGAAGTTTCAACTATGAAACATGTCACGTACTAATAGACGAGTACGACCACGACCGGAGTAATGTTTGGCCAAGTAACTTGAGTAAGAATTGAATATAAATACAGGCATGAGCTAGTACAGTTGTCAGAAAATAAATTAAAATATGTAGTCTTTTGAAATAGAAATAGAAATTGATTACAAATTTACCCAAATCTGTTCTCCCCTTCCCTGTTAAGTTATTATTAATGATTCTTAAAATTGTTGTTGCACGTCGTGTAGGCCTGTTCCATATGTTTCATTTTAAAAGAGAGAAGCAAATATACATTGCTATCAATCAAATATCAAGTCATAACCATGGATATGATAAATCTCCATGTTTCACGTTATTGGTGCAACCAGCCCTTACTGAATCTGGCTGTTATAGTTGAACTGAAATTGCACTAGTTTGAAAGAAGTCCAATTTGTTAGTTTAGTTAAAAAGAGCTATTATATTTTCCAATATGTTCCCTTTGCCACATTGTTTGATTCATTTCCAAGTAAATAACCTATATTCCATGCTGAAATAAGAGGTCGTTGGGGTTGGCGAGCTCCTGCCTGAGTTTGTTACGCCTGGCCAACTTTCCGTGGCGCAGCGGATACTCGTAAAGTAAAAAGGCGACGAAACTCGATGCAGTGCAATTACAGCGAAACAGATAATTACAGCAGGATTGCCTGCAGCCGACAACAGGAATTCCAGCAGGTGTTACGTGCAGGATTCTATAACTAAACATCTTTCACTTCACTGAGCTAAGGAACTTGTGAAAAAATATTTCTTTCTCATGTTGTCGTTATAATTGGTAAGTTTCTAGAAGAAAAACCATCCTTATATACCTACTGAAAAAAGATGTCATAAAAATTTTACTTGCATTGTTATTATGAGTATAGGCATGATAATCAAATAAATTTTTATATTGAAAAACAATAAAAAATAATTCAATTGTCAAGTTTGCAAGGCACACTTATTTTTAGAAAAAACAAGTTAATTTGTACTTCCTTGTATGAATGAAAGGAAGTATTGTAATAATTTTCAGATTTCAACAGAAATATCCACTTTGACTATCCCTAAATCCATTTTGAGTAGTAGAATGTTGAAATTTTCTATATGGGACTACTATAACATCTAATTATGTACTTCTCTTTTTTATTGTTATCGCCATTGCCACGAGGGCACTATGCTCGAAGGGTTTTTGAATTTTTCAAGAAAGATTCATTATAGAATGATCTCGATTTCAAATGAAATAAGTTTAAATAAAGTGCAGTGTGCAGAAAAATGGATATAATTTAATAGGTACAAGGAAGTCAGGTGGTTTCACATCAGATTTTTTTATAGTACTTGTTACGAGCAATATAATAAATTGGGAAGTATATAAATGTATCAAACATACCGGATATTATTCATAATCTCCAATACATACTAATTCTCTAAAATAAAACCAACCCGATAATTTTCTATCAAAAAAATCTGATGTAGACAACACATGACTTCCTTGTCCGGTAAATTATACACATGTATTTTCACTTAAAATTGAAATCATCCTACGGCTAACCATTCTTCATCTTCCATTTTCGATCTTCCCTTCGAAATGGATCATCTTTTGAATATTTTATTAAAATGTTTATCACTATTCCTTTTTGCATTACATAAAATTATTTTATTCGTTCAAAAATTTGTAAAGAAAGAGATATGATTTTCATTTATTTCGTACATATTTCTCATGAAATATATATTGTTAACAGTTTGTTGTCAATGTCAATTTAATATCAAATGTTTCCTACAAAAATTAAAAGCTAACTAAATTATTATTTGTATTAAGTTTGGATTGGAACCAAAAATGGAGGTGTATAAATAGATGTTACAGCAATTCTATACACAAAATTTTACATTGTACGACTAATCACTTTTGAGTTATGCGAAAAATTCAAAAAAAAAAACACTACAAGCAAAGTGCTTTTTTGGCACTGCCGATTGCAATAGAAAAGGGAGGTGCACAACTAGATTATAGCAGTCCCATACAAAATTTCAAAATTTTACGGCTAATCATTTTTGAGTTATGAAGATACATACGTACAAACGTACATACAGATGTCACACCTAATCTAGTCAAAATGGATTCAGGGATAATCAAAACGTAAATTTCTGTTGAAATCTGAAAACCGAAACATTTCGCGATTACAATGCTTCCTTTACTTCATACAAGGAAGTAAAAATCAATTTTAAAATATCATTCATTTGATGCAAATGTAATATCGTCCTGTTTTTAGATTATTATTACATTGTCATTATTAATATTATTTATATATAAAATATAATTATATTTTAATACTTCAAATTTATTATATTAATTTATCATTATATACTGAGTGCTATTAATATTTTAATGTTCATTTTAATGTTTATCGTGTTGTTATTTTCATTTAATTTAGAGAAAAATCTCAGCGTTCCAATTTAAAAATATTTTAAAACAACAACTGAAGATACAAATTTCTCTGAAAATGATATGACATGCATATAGCACATAAAATTTTATATTCTCTGCAACTTGGCAATATGCACAATTTCATTTACGATGAAGACTTGTACTAGAAAAGTAATTTAAGAATAAAAACATAAGGAAATTTCTCGAGAAATTTCCATATACCACAGCTTTCCTAATACGCAAATAAAATAAAAATAAAATCCTTCGTCTACAATTGTTGCTGTTGTAACCTAACCTATCTTTTGCGTTGACAGCAGATATATCATAATTCTTATCGATCGAAATTGTATCTCAATAAATAACAATTAATATTGGCAATTTTCTCTCAGGTGTTAATTAAATATTGTTGAAATGTAACCTGCGATTATCGAATGATTAATAACCATTTTGGCGGTGTAAATGAGAACATTGCGAGATGATATAATTTACCTGATAATATCTCTCAACAATGTAATTATCGTTGCTCGCTTGCAAATTAATTAAATTCTTGTTCCTCAGTAATTATATGATTAGTAGCAAAAAATTGGATGCTTAAAAAATTTCATTTACGGAAAGTACGGAAATAACAAGGATCAAAGAACCAATTGGCCTAAATGAACAATTTCCCTAAAAGGATTCAAACAATCATTAATTTCATATAATTTTAATATAATTTCTATAATTTAATAATCGAAATTTTTATTTAATTTTTTGAAAAAATGTCCATGATCCAGGATAAAATTCTATTTAAATAATTTTTCGTAAAAATTTCTAAGAAGGAAATGGGCATTTAATATGTAAGGTATTCTTTTTAAAAAAACTCAAAAAAACCTAATTTAAATAAGAAAAATTCGATTTGAATAAAAAATATTTTTTTTTTACTTTTTTTATAAAATCGGATTTTTATACAACCCGTAGACGGCAAATTAAAACTATGAATCCATACTTTACACGTTTATTGTATTTAATGAGTCAAATAATATTTGGATTTGGGAGCGTGTATTTGTCTGTTTGTATTATTGACCTAGATTACCATAGTTAATAATGGTGGTTTTCTAGGCTAGTAGTGAAAATGAAAAATATATATAAACTTTGTACCTATAATTTGCTTATATATATATTTTTTTGCACACAAAAATTTGACAATAAATTCGCATTTTATATAATTAATTGTCTATTTAAATTATCTTTGTTTCAAATTTGGTAGTACCTATGTAAAGTTTGATATTTATGTACATAGGCTTGTGAGTTTTATTATAAAAAAACATTTTAGTAATTTTATTATATTAAAAAATATTATTTATTTATTTATTTAAACCTCGATTTAAACCAATAACTAAAGAAGTTTAAACCAATAACTAAAAAAGTTAGAAAAACTGTCCGAAATAAATAAAGAGCGTATCCCATTTGAAGCATTGGCAGCACTTTAACAGAACAATAAATAATAGCAATGTACGTCTATGATCACAAAAGTCAATACTTACTTCTGCGGAATAAAATTTGAGAACTACGCTTGTCACGTGACTATCACTTCAGATTGATCACCCAATATATAGATATATAAAATAATATTATTTATCACCCTGTATATACATGGTATACTCGTATAAAATAATATTACTCCTTTAATGTTATTTTATTATAAATTCTTGAAACTTTAGAGAAAGCCTAAACAAAACAGTAATGCTTGCCCCTATTACTGTCAGCATAAACCAGAAACAAATCCACATATTCCCAAAAGTTTCAGATAGAATTTGGCAATTTTAACCACATTAGTGTCACATTAAATAACCTCAAAACTGAATTTGAAAGTTTTCCGCTGATTCAACGGCGTATTAGTCAGCACCATCTACAGGGCCTGTATCGACCGAGCCCTTGAACATGACACTGTGAAGGGCAAAGGGCTGCGAAGGGCACACCAAGTTATGGCCCTACCGCAACGTCGAGCCACGAGGAAAGAAGACGGAATAATTGGTTGATAATGGAGTGGAAATGAAATGGAAATTAAGATTCTTAGATTTAAAAATAAATTTATTTGCGGGTTTAACAACGCCCAGATTAGGTGGTGTGACACTTTAATTAAAAATATTTCACTTTGTCTTGTACAAAAAACATTTGAAACAATCCTTATTTAAACTGCTTCTCTCGCGACTTCAGAGCCATAGCTTAAGGGTGCATACTTTACAAATGTCCGAAACTCAATATTACAGAATTTATGGGCGATATTAAATCCATTTTAATAACACCGCATGAATTTATCCATGGTTCACCATTTTTTTATTTTCGATTTTCACACCCTTAGAAAGACCGGTCGGAGCAGAAATAAAGCCTTCGAAATAATGCCCTATCGCCTATTCTAATATACACATTGCTCATTTTATTAATACATTAAAAATCTGATATGGCCAGCACATTAATCTCTCGCTTGTCTTCTTTACACTTTTTATAATTTTTTATTTTTGCACTTCCAGGAGTAAAAGTCTACTTTACTCTTCGAAGAATCTCTCAAGTGATTATTTCCCTTATCTACGGCTCGTGAAAGAAAAACTTCACTCTCAGGATTTAATCATGCACTTTAGTACCTCAGAGTATAATATGATATTATACATCGGGTGTATATTTTTCAAGATGCATGTAGGATAATAACAGACACTAAATATATTTTAAAAAATTCACGATATAGGAAAACAGAGTAACCACAATTATAACAAATTTATCGAATCATTAATAGCTTGTAATAGTTACATGGGACTAGGTAGAAACTAGTACAAAATTTTAGATAATGTCAATATTAAATTATTATTCTTCATGAAAACACCACTTCCGGTTGCACGATTAACACCAAAATCTAATCAGATCTAATCTAGGGTATCAGAATGTTACATCCAAAATTTCTTTTTTATTCATTAGTATTTGAGTAATCGTTATGCCATCATCCATTCATCCATCTACAAACACGAACAGATTTCATCGTAAAAATTGAAATAGTTTCTAGGGACTTCAAAACATGCATACCCTTTGAAAAAAACACACTATCCAATTTTAAGCATGATTCCAATACTTCTCTTACTAGGTGGCTAAAGGCAAAAATGAAATAGATTTTCAATTATATTTTATAATTTAAATAAAATAATAATAACCCATTTAACTTTTTTTAATAGTAAAGCATAACGAAATAATTTGATATAATAAAACATTTCACTTGTATTCAAATTCTTTTTATAAATTTAACTTTTATTATTGCTTAATTTTTAAATATTTATATCTAATATAAAAACTTGTAAGAAAGAAATGATGGGAATCAATAAAAGCATAGATACATATAATCAACTTCTATTAGTATTCTTGCTTAGTTTATAATATAGAATTCAAATTCTAGAATAGCAAGTGCCTCTTGACTATTCCTTAATAATACAGTGGCTACGCCACTGTTACATAACCTAAATTCGTATTGTCATAGAAACGAATTATAAATTGAATGTACCTTCTAGTTTATCATACATTTAACACCCACATGTTCATAAAGTACAATTACAATATGTGTAAGTCACTGTTGCATGCATTTTGTTTAATATGAATTAATAATACCTTGTTCGACGTGCTTGATGTTCAACAGGTCTTCTGCTTTTGAAATAAATCCGTTACACACTTAAAATGTTCTTGTCCATTAACTAATTATTTACCGCACAAATATTAAACAGTAACATATTATTAAAACCTTTATATGTATATTTAAAACCACACATTTTCATCACAACAAACGTACACTATACGAATCTCGACGCAACTGACAAAAACAAACGAACTTAAACCATCATTCACTTGTTAGCCAACTTGATTAGTGCAAGCGAACGAGGAAACTAAATGCTTTACAATTAAAATAATAATATCGCTATATGTTGTTCCATTTTTGTTAGACGAAAAATTTAATGAATAAATAATAAAATTCAAAATTTATTGAATATAAAATGTTAAATATTTTGAATACCTACATATTATAAACATGTGATATTTAAAATTTTTATATATTCATAAAATTTTATTGTTTATAGGTAACGGATTTTTATTTAAATTTTACAAAATAATATTGTTTTTAAATAGGTAATAATTTTTGTAAGAAATCATCAATATCGGCAATGAGGTACACTCACACGCACAAATACCTAGTATACAACAATTATATACACAATCCTTATTTCACTGACACTTCTTAACAGCATCACTACACTACAATAACTGCCCCCTCTAAGATACATCTCTCATATTAATAATATGCCTTAAAAAATCTCTATACGTTAATTAGGTAAATCAAATTATTTTGCATTTTATATTAACGAATTAATTACATAAATCTCACATTTTATTATTTCTAAAATATAATTTCCTTTTAAGAATTGGAATATCATTTTAGAAAAATATAGTATAATTTCGAAAAGTTGTTTTACAAAATAGCATTTATTATAAAAAAAATTGTAAAGAATAAGTAAAAATTCGTTTAAAACGATACCGATTATAGCGACAAACTGGTTATAACGACGAAGTTGTGACCACTTGTTTGAAAACCCACATATACGCTAACGTTATTTTACTTATATCGGTTATATCGACATCCTGCTACAGCTACGAAATTTTTTGGAATTTCTTTGGATGTCGTTATAACCAGATTTTACTGTAACACATTTCAAAGCAAATTTAACAAAAAAAAATCACACATAATTCCAAAAAATATCTGCGTTATAAATTCAAAATAATATAGTATACCAGTAAAGTCGTATTACCGACGAACTTCAGATTTAGTAGTTCTTGAAAGTATTGCCACATTTTATTTTCTTTCTTAAATCTAAAATGTTAAATAACAATTGCAGAACAAGTGATTTAAATCAATGATTTTTAAAAAATCAAAGTGATTTAAATCAATGCAACCCTGCTTATTTTACATATTCTGCATATTGCAACTAGATTTTTGGATGTTTTTCGTGTTTGCTGCATGCTGCATGATAACGATCGTGGTGAAAAAATATGAACCAAAACTAGAGTAAGAGATTTGTTGCACTTGACTGAGAAAATAAAGAAAATCGAAAATTTATTGCCACAAAACTATAATGAACAATTAATAGATAAGTTTGCTGAAAACAAGGAAAGACGTAATTGTTTACAATTTAAATAAGAACTATAAAGAAAATTGAATTCGGAATAGAAGATTTCACGACTGGACGTTGTTTTAAAGGAGGAATTGTTGGTTTTCAGTCAGTAAAAACGAATAACTCACATCGACGTTTCGATTCTACCCGGGATCATCCTCAGGATATGAATCTGTTTTTAAAAAATTGAATTCCTTTGTTTAATATTTTATTTCATTTTTTATTTGATGCAGCACACCCACAAATATGTAGCACGAGCCGCCACTGACACATACATTAATGAAATAGTGAATAGAACTCTCATCTATGCAATGCGTATATGACAAAGATGCAAGATAAAAGTTTAATAATTCTCGCAACAGAAATTGATAACGTGAGGATTAAGTCGAGAAGCTGACCATTATCGTATGTGGATTGAGATTACCTCCAGTTTTTAAATTTAAAAAAATCAGATTTTATTAAAGAAAAGCAATAAATTTAATCTTTCAGAAAAAGTAACCCTTTAAATTCGAAATTAGAAAACATGGTAAAGTGATTTTGGTTTAAATGGGGTATAAAATTTCATTTGAGCGTTTAGCGGCGTATTTGTTCCTTCGGCCATGAACCCTGAGCTTCCAGGCATTGTCATACCAGCCACGAAAATGTATTCTTAAAAGAGTATCACATTTGAGAAATGCCATTTACATACAAAGTGTATCGTAAAACGAGACATCCACACTTTCAAACTTTTAAGCACAGGAAATAAAGCATCTTAATATTTTAAATCTTAGATACTTGACAACTTTATAGTCGTAATTTACAACTGAGGTTAGAGTATACGCACTTTTATGACAAGAGTAAATAATATGTTCTCCAATTTCCAACTTTTATTTCCCACCGAGAAAATTAAATTTCAATGCAATGAAGCTGTCATGTCAAGGAAAATTAAAACTTTCAACGATTCATTAGAGCTTGCATAGTGGACACCGTTTTTATTATTTGGCCAAATACTTGATATACGGTGATCACGTGATAAAATAAATAAATCGTTCACGGCTTATTATCTATTTCTGCTTTTAAGCAGAAAATTATATCGTTCAAGATATTGACATTGGTGGATAGGGTTGTTTAACTCGAAATACAATATTCCTTGTATCAGTTCAGCAAGATATGTTGAGAAATGAATTTCCTAGTATATACAATTTTTTTAAATTTAAACATCTGCAATAATTTTGACAATGGATTCTTTGGGTGATGTCTCAAGTCTCTTAAAAAACTTGCAATTATTTACCTCTCACTCTAACTATTTTAATACGAAAGTATAATCATAATTTTGTATATAATCAGACTAGCTCGAGACCCAATTAAACGACCATTCAATTGTAATGTAAAAGTGCGGAAAACTCACTCTAATTCTTGCTCAAATGTATTTAGTTCAAAATCACCCTCCGTAAAAACTAGCAACTCTAATGATTACTACTACTGTGAAATATTTTAATTCTTATCCTACTGTAAAGGCTGTAACTATTTCAAAATTAATCAAAAAGAACAACCAGTCACCATAATGTTTACTACCGGGATACTTACTCACTCTGAAATACTCTAACTCTTATCCTACTGTAATTTAGTTACCATAATGATAATTATTACTTGAGGACGGGTGTTCACTCACTGTGAAATACTCTAATTCTTACCCTATTGTAATTAGTTTGAAATCATCCTCCGTGAAAATCAGTCACCGTAATGTTTACTACCTGGAAGTAGGGTGTAAAGTATTCTAATTTATGTACGACCGAAACAGAGTTTTCTCCCGAAACAGAAACTGTAACCGGATATTCGGCTCCTATTCTAATTTAAGCCGAAATTGAAATTATTCATTAATTAAAATGTGCATCCGATATTTCTGTATTACGGTGCTATTTATAATTATCAATGGAACGTTCAAATTTAATTATTTTATTGCTCATTGAGACAACCACTACACATTCAATTGACCTATAAAACAAAATTAAATTACTATTGAAATAGTGTTAATATTTTAATGAGGTTAAATTAACAATTCTCTCGCTATCAATATAATTATTAATTTGGGGAAATTAATTTAATTTCAGAATCAAGCAGGCAATATTAGCTATTTAATTAAACATGTAATAATGTATCAAAAACCAAAACCCTAAAATATACTAATATAGTCTATTAAAAAAATTATTTTAAACAATGTAATTGTTCCTTTAAAGAACTCGTCCGTGAGAATTGTTCCCGAAGCAGTATATAATATAAAGTTTAGAGCAAAGATCGTTATATAGGTTACCTGATGATGATCGAAAGATCGAAACGCGGCGTTACTCAATATTTACCGAGTTTTATATTCCGTACAGTATCATATTTAGTTTATTGCATTAAATCTTATTATATACGATCTTTGCTCCAAAATTTATATTATATATTGCTTCGGGAACAATTCTCACTGACGAGTTCTTTAAAGGAACAATTACATTGTTTAATTTAATTGTGACAATGAACAACGGATATTCATATATTTTCTATTTTAAAAAAAATATTTTGGCATAGTTCATTATTTTTTCGCACCTTTGTCCCATATGACTAGTATTACAGAACTCAAAATAGTTCAGAAATTCTGTTTGCTGACCTAGGCCGGCAAAATATGGGAATATTATGATTACGTTAATTGTTGAAAAATATCATTTCACATTCATTTATTTCCTAGGATAGAACAAATGTCACTAAATTTTATTGAATAAAACAAGTGAATTGTTAGTATATCCAATCCATGCGAACCGACAATGTGACTGACATAAAAACCAATAATGTATAAAATTTTAAGTAGTAATAATATTTCTTTAATAAATTAAAAGTGTCATCGGCGCAAAAAATCTTGTGTATCACACGCCCAGAAACTAGTGATACAGTAGTTTTTGTGTCACTAATCCAGAAACTAAACTTTTACGAGAGCGAGCTTATTTTAACAGGCCGACCTGAAAACGAATCCTGCAAATAATGCGAGATCTCGGAAAAGTGTTTCTGAGCGCGTTAAACACAAGATTTTTCGTACTAAACATACACAATTGGCAAAAAATTATAAACAAAACTGCGAATCAAATTGGTGAATAAGAATAATATTGTTATGATCTAGAGATTAGGTTGATACTTGAATCAGTTGATCATTAATCAATGGACTAATGGTGAATTCGACTGTGCGAATAAAGATATCTAATTCTCTACTTTTCTGAAGAAGACCTCCTGATTCGTTGTATAACCTTTTCTAATTCTCCAGGAGGTCTACAAAACGTACCGTCTCAAATTCGACTGTAAGTGAATTAAGATATCTAAAGTTGGATTCAGAATTTACATAACATAACATAACATAACATATCATAGCATAACATAAAGAAAATACCAATACATGTAAACCGGTATAGGGTTTCATAGTTTACGTAAGAACATAACATAACAAAACGTCAGGAAATGACCAAATTTCATTTCTTTACGGTTACGCTATATAGGTAATCGGTTATGTTCGGAAGTGTACTTGAGAAGTCTAATACATCTACCTCATTGTATTGAATATGTGGTCATATAATTTTTAATAATCTGTCAAAAACTGTCACATTCATTCCTGCATATATGTATAAAAAATTGTCATGTCATTTTAATTTTCTTATGTATGATTTATAAAGCGTTTTTTCTTTCTTTCTACTTGTTAGCTAATACCCAAAATATTATTAATATTACTATCGGATTTATATCACCTATGTCAATGATTTTTTTATTTTACTTTTCACCACTTTTTAAACTATGACATGTCAAAATACAACTGAAAATAGCAACAAGAACAAGTAAGAGCAACAACAAGAGCAAAGTAAAGTGAGCTATATTATGGCGTTACGGAGTCTACTATAAAAACTATGAATCACTTACGTTTTGTTATGTTATGTTACGTTATGCTTTGTTATGTTATGTTACGTAAAATTAATTCTCTACTTCTCTGAAGAAGACCTCCAGGTTCATTGTATAACCTTTTCTATTTTCTTCATCTTGCGTATAAACCGTATTACCGGCGAAGTCCCCCAGGTCCCGTTCCCTATCCTCTCCATTTTTCTGGAAGAGGCAATCTTCAAAAGAGATCTCAGTGTTCGCACTGAGATACTGTGGGATTCCTACCCACTAAACAACACATCAGGTTGCTAGCACCCACTCCAGCGCATTTCATCCATTCTGATCTCTCTTCATACTTTGGTTGGAGCGCTTCGCTCGCGAGTGGGAGGCTTCGCCCTGGTTAGATGGGGTCTTCCCTTTCCATCGCACTTCCCCCCGCAGCATCCAGAAGACTTACCACACTAAACTTGCGCTGGGTAGCGGCGTTCACGCATGTTCCCGACTGACTCCGTAGCTCTGTGGCATAGCGAAGCCAGTCGCTCACTGGGAAGACTTCGTCCTCACAGAACATCTATCATTCATCCATCACTCACTCGTTGCCCGTCATACTGAGAAAGGAGTCCTTCGCCAGGGTCTCGGACTGACTGCTGCAGCTCTGAGGCGTACCAGAGCCAGCCTCCCACCTGGTAAACTTCGTCCCACTTACGTGAAAACCCGTCTTTTCTCCCTCGGTCACCCTTCCTCTCTAGCACCCTATATCCTGCTGCTTGTATAGAAGTAAGCTAACTCGTGCTCTCTGGCGTTATGCCGCAGGTCAGCTGCATTGCTGGATCGAGCTGCAGCCGTGGCAGTGGCGCGTGTACATGACGAAGTCCCCCAGGTCCCACTCCCTATGTCCCCCTGCGTGTATAGAAGTAAGCTAACCTGTGCTCTCTGGCGTTGTGCCGCAGGTCAGCTGCAGTGCTGGATCGAGCTGCAGCCGTGGCAGTGGCGCGTGTACATGACGAAGTCCCCCAGGTCCCACTCCCTATGTCCCCCTGCGTGTATAGAAGTAAGCTAACCTGTGCTCTCTGGCGTTGTGCCGCAGGTCAGCTGCAGTGCTGGATCGAGCTGCAGCCGTGGCAGTGGCGCGTGTACATGTCCCTATGTCCCCCTGCGTGTATAGTAGTAAGCTAACCTGTGCCCTCTGGCGATGTGCCGCAGGTCAGCTGCAGTGCTGGATCGAGCTGCAGCCGTGGCAGTGGCGCGTGTACATGACGCTGATCACGGTGGCGCTGCTGGTGGCGCCCGCGCTCATCATCTCCGCCTGCTACACCGTCATCGTGCGCACCATCTGGTCCAAGAGCAAGCTCATGGTCACGCCGACCATGCCCATCGCGCAACCCCTCACCAACAACAACCAGGACCGACGGCGAAGTTGTAAGTACAAGATTGTTATTTTATTCTTTATTACGAAATTATACATTTTGTACCGGCTGGATGGCTAAGCGAGCTAACGCACATCTCTAACTCGCTGTGACGTCATTCGAACTTGAGATCGTAGGTTCAAGTCCCAGCGACCGACAATGTGTGATTTGTCGTAAAATAAAAAAACACAGCTACTTGTGTATCACATTCAGTTGCTATGACTTGCCATCTATACATCTTAAATAGAAGTAGCGCTGGCATGAAACAGCCGAAAGTACGACAGTTAGAACTGCGGCTTGGTGAGTTCGGTTGCCCTATTCTGCGCTTGGGAGATACAGGGACACATTATTATTATACATTTTGTACGATCGGGCATTATAAATGGATTATTGATTGGGTTTCCAAGGCAGTAGGTTGATTTTAATGGTTGCTAAGTCTAACAAAACGGTAAGATTTCATACGGTTCTAGAACGGTTAGTAGATTCATGGTTAGTACAAATGTATAAAAATGATTTAGCAAATTTATTTACCAGTGTGAGGATATTAAGCTGTTATTTACATAGACACATACGTACATACATACCATGTAATTTTGAGAAGTAAAAGATGGAATTCTATAACTCATAACAACTACAAATAGCAACTGCACTTGTTAAAATATTCATTACAAACGTCAAATGTAAAATGACACCCTGGTCGAAATTCAAATTTGCAATGTATTTAAAACATTCCCACATCAGTGTGAATTGTAAGGAATAATTGAATTAGTACAATTTATTTTCTGAGAGTGACGACGTAAAAGAATTAATAGATGTTATTAATGTGATATAAAGGAGATTCAGATTTAGTAAAAATACAGCAATGTATTTATTACAAAAATGTAAATGTTTTCTACTAGCAGGTAGTAGAGTAGCATATATATTTAAAATTAAATACCAAAATTTTATTTACAGAAATTTTGCAATTATCTTGTTAAAATGTCAGTGATCCAAACTGCCAACCATTGATATTTTTTTAGTCAAAATTAATACAACATTAAAACTTGTTTAAAAAGTCATTTGTTTACATAAGAATATAGCAAATATGTCAAAATGATTACCAACTTGTGAGTTTACTGTAACTTATCAACCAGATAAATTCATATTTAGTTCAGTAGGTAACAGGAACTTTGACAGACGATTGAAAAACAGGCCCAAAACGTTTGCAAGCTTGTTAAAAAAATGTTGAAAACTTTCGTAATAATCTGTGTTTCATGAATTTATTAAACAAGATATGTATTTTTTTGTAATTACAATCTGATTTGTCGTTGTGGAAACCTTATTATTCTTATACTGATGTCAACGTCTGCTTTGAACTGCTAGAAAATATCCAGTTGCAAGAGATAAACATAAGAAGAAAAACAATCTCCTTTCTTGGCATAGCCGACTATAACAATAACAAAGTTTCATGTTGATATTTTATTTTGAAGGAATAAGGATAAAGCATCTCATATATTTGTACGTAGATAAGCGGTACGAAATTGTAAATAGTGGAATCAAATGGAACTGCAGAACAGGAATAAAATATTACATTCAGTGAGAATAAACTACTAACCCGCGTTGCTGTTTATGGCAAATGTACAAATCAGTATGAGAAGCGGAATAAATCAGGGCTCATGTAAAATTCTAAAATCAACGAAGAAGGAATGAAATGCTACAAAAAATGTTTATCAGCTTTTTTAATGTTTTTTTACTGCTCTGATTGAAAATGTTTCTATTGTATGTAATGTAATGACTTTAGATTCTACTTTTTTTATTATTTTCCTTATAAAGTGGTCCCTTTGGTGCACTCTTTATGCCATGTTAATAGGAATTTCATTAAAGTACAACTTAGTACTTAATTATTGAGTAATTTTAAAAGTAGACTGAAATGATTAATGATACATTTCTATCAATTGTGGAAATACAGAACAATTAATATTTGTCAACTTTCAAGGAAAGTTTAGTTGTAAATGTATAGAAAGTGAAACAACATAGTTTGTGAAATTCAGTGAAATTAAACTAGAATATTAATTTAATTGTAAGAACAATTAATTTTGAAGAATATTATCGTAGCTTTATTCTTGAATAATTAAAACTATTTTAAGTTTAATTTATCATTTTAAATATATCTGTTTTGGTTCGTAGTTTTAAAAAATTATGAAAAACCAAATAAACCTTTCGATAAGAATAATAAACAACATTCATATTTTGTAAAGATAAAATTACAATAGTTTTTTACAAATCATTTCATGTGGTGTCGGGTATCTGGGAGTGAGATGGACTACATTTTGGAAAACTATGTAATTATTACTCTATAATATTGAATAATATTTAAAATCAACGTCCAGTCAAGAAATCTTCCATTCCATACAATTTATTTATAACAACATATACTCTAGCCTTACTTATTAGAATAAGAAAGAAAATAAACTATGTTCTGAAAACTACAAAAAAATATTTTATTTGGACTCACAAAAGTCCAACTCTCCTCCACTATATTTTATTTATTTATTTTACAATGAATTGCCCAACAGATTAGAATGTATTTAATGGGCAGGTAAATAGAAAACAAATGTATAATAGTACAGCTAGTTACAAAAGGAAAAAATATATAAAAAAATATGTAGGCCATAATAAACGTAGTACACAAACTACATAAATTCTATTATGAATTATTGACATTATAATGTGAACACATGCGGTAAATGGGAGACTTCTGCAAAATATTGCTGCGTGGAGTAGGTAAGAGGAATAATTGTTTATTTCTTGAATTAAAGAAGGGAACTTTAAAATTGATTTGGGATAGTGAAAGGGGATAATCTATCTGGTTATTAAGAAGTTTCTGTAGAAAAGAAGCACATGAATCAAGTCGACGATCAGAGAGCTTTTTAAAAGAAAAAAATTGTAATAAGACCTCATATATCATTGATGGCAGATGTGAACCCGTAATTTTCAGGTAGATATATTTCAAAAACTTCTTCTGCATATTTTCTAATTGATTGATTTGGGAAATATAACTAGGATTCCACACAAGAGAACAATATTCAAGTTTACATAGAATAAACGCAAAACACAAAGAAAATATATAGTTGAAACGGACCAAGGCTATGAGGAGATGAACTGGTTGACAGATTGTTGTCATTTGTCATATGTGTTACACTCCAGGTTACATTCGTCGTGCTAACAGCGACCACAAATTACACATTTTATCCTATCATCATTCTCTATCGTTTTTTTTTTCATAATTTTCAGCTTCTGATTAACCATTTAACAACAGTTCTTCAGAACTCATAGAATAGCAACTAGATTGTGTACATTTCCATTCCGAAGGTTTTTTTTTGCTGTTTACCGATTGAATTGATATTTTTAACACAAAAAATCCTCTGGTCCGTCTCTCCTCAGCAGTAGGTACCTCAGAGCAGAGGTTAAATGAACCACTAAATTACTTATGACTATGTACAAATAGAACCACGGTTTTAGCTTATGTTAAATCTTATGCACATGTTTGTGAAGTATGTACATGAATAATTAGTTTAAACTTTCTAAAGTAGTAATTAACTAATTATGTATATAAGGTACAAAATTTCTTTGCAATTTTTTAAGTAAATCTTGAGTTATTCAGTGTTGACTGCATTAATATCAATCGACTACTTATACTGTCTTTGAACAATAAAATTAATATTCCCTATGAGAGATATCAATCTAATGTACTTTTAAGACCAAAAGTCTCTCCTACCGGTTCATCTCTTCCCCACTTACCCATATTTATACCGTACTTTAACCATGTTTACAATTTGACCGGTACTGGTTGAGAAACGGAACGCTTCTTAAGTGACACCTCAGAAATTGTCAAAAGTTTAAAAACTTGGTTCATGGTTAGTTGATAGCAAATTATAGAAATTATAAAATTATGGCCAAAAAGTATTCTTACAAGGTCAGGTCGTAACTGCGAATCTATCGCGGTTAGTTTGGTCTCTAAAATGTAACGAATACCTTCAAGAGCTGAGTTCCTTTAATATACCTTGGTTAACTGTAATTATTCGAGTTCAATTTCGAAATATACTATAAAATTCAAATATAATTATCTAGAAACTCGGTTTCATCTGTCTTATGTTCCTCAATGATTCAGAAATATTGGTTCAATAAACTTCGTATAATAACTAAGATATACTGTTTCAGCATATTTCAATGTTCAATTTTGCTGCTTTTATCATTACGGTACAATTTTATACCTAATTAAATGAATGCATAAAATTCATAGCATATTTACCTCCCGCGGTAAATTGTTAACATAACTTCTGGTAAATAAACCCGAGTCTAGCTAAACTATAGCATATAAAATGCATTTATTATCTATAAATCCCAACGGTTAGCATCGATAAAGCCACAGCAGCAATATGTCTAATTATCTCTGATCGTTATGGCCCAGAATATGGGGCATAATTTTTAACGATTATTGGCAAAATGAAACTTTAATCACCATGGTGATGACACCGCTAGACAGGATTCGTTGCACTCTGCAGACAGTTGAACATCGACGATGAAAGCGGGAATTTTAATACTGATCGGTTGGCGGGCCGCCAACATCAATCTTTAAATTTTAGCGATTCATTAGCAAAGAAAACAAAAACGGAAATGAGCTATTTCATTGTCTACAGCTTCGGAAATTTGAATTTTATTACGGTAATAGACATTTATCAATTAGAAGTAGACATCTTTATTATAAACGAAATTGAAGTATTGCCAAATTTATTATCACCAATTTTTATTGAGGTCTTTCCGATTTATTACACGTATAAGCATATTTTTTACTTTATTTGAATTATGTTGTCTTGCATTACAAAGAAAGTCATGTAATTGTATATTAAATATTAAGGACTTAGCGACATGGTAGCGATCGAAGGGTACTGTTTGGAGAAGCGAAGCGGCTACTTCAATTTATTATTGTCTGAGATCGAAATTGCTTACCGTTCGTAATGCTTATATTATTTTTTGCATGATCAAAATTTAAATTGCCTCAACATCAGCAAATGAGGAGCCAAGGTAGGGTGCATTAACATTAATAAAAAACTAAAATCCATTTTTCGAAGGTAATCATTAGGATTTCGAGAACCGTAAAACCTATGAAATTGAACCAAAGTTAGCCATTTAATGAAATATTCGTTTTTCCGAATAATTTCGTAAGTCACTAGATTTTTTCTCTTTCTAACGGTGTAAAATACATCAATATTAAATCGAAAAGAAAAAAAAATAATGTTATTGGTTTTATTCATTTGAGTTGAGTGTGCTTTGGGAACAAAATCAAAAAGTTTGGAATAAATTAATGCAAATATTAACACTGTGTTTCGTGACCTCATAGTCGAGTTACAAATATTGACGACGTCTCTTCAGGTGTGTTATTATTTTTATTTTGTTATTAAAATTTAAATCAGTTATACATTTGTACAGAGCAGCAGATTTGGAACAACTTAATGCACATATAAACAGTGTATCTCGTGACGTCATAATCTAGTTACAAATATTGATGACGTCACTTAACTCCTTAAAATGTTTTACTATAAACCGACTACATTACAACTACTGACTACTACCGCACTACGACTAAGACTATCTAAGGCTGAACTACATATATAAACTTGATTGAGACACACATTTATCCTCTTTTTTGTGACAAATATAGACGACGATGATAGAAGAAATGAAGAATAACAAACAAGATAGAAAGTAGGGCCGTAATATATCGTTACATGATTGAATTAGAAGCAGAAAACTTTTTTATCAGCCTAATATCAGTGATTTTATACTTATCTAGATACCAATATACAATATACTTCTTATATAACATTGTGTTTCCAACATGTATAACATACTTTTTGCGCCATCTCTTTTCAATGCTTAGTATCTTGTTGTCTCTCTTGCTATCACTAGTCACTAACCAATCAGCATTAAGGAAATAATATGCTGTTTGTTTTATAGCGTGTTTTGAGTGAATTGATGCAATAAAATAATTAGAGACAATTGTAAGAAAATGTTTGGTATGTAAAACAGCACAAGTGAAGTATCCACCGCTTTCATTTCACAGGTAAATTATAAAAAATGTTATAGGATGTGTTTATTCCCAGGGAAGGTTTCCGTAAGTGTTTTTCTGAGATGTCTATAAGTCCGAAAGGGGTCTGTAAGATAATGGAAATTTTGAGGGCAGAAGTGTAACGTACAACCAAAGAACATATGTCATACAGGGCTCCATATTAAGTCCAGGCCTTTGCAACAAATATTATGATGGACTGTTGTGTACCCCCGACCACATTTACAGACGACGTCGCTGTCAATATTAAATATATGAAGCTATTATAATGATAGAATTTTAAATTTATCGCATTTTTTCAAAGTTGCCAAAAGGTGATTTAAACTGAGATAACATTATCGATAGATGTACACCTCAGACAAAGATAGCGCATCATAGTCTGTCTATTTGAAATGATTTCGCGAGGTTATTTTGAAAAATGATAGCAAGTGAGATAAACACCATTGGCATTTCTGTACTTCAGACAAAGATAGTGCTTCAAACTATGTCGTTGCTATGATGACAACAAACATTTTAGTCGTGTTGGTATCTAGATAAGTACAAAATCACTACCTAATATATGATTTTGTTCCAGCAAGTTTCATCCGGTTCGCCTCTACACAACGGTCGGTAGTGCATCGACTAGAAGATCACGACACGCGGCGGGCGTCTAGCCGGGGTATCATCCCGAAGGCGAAGATCAAGACGGTGAAGATGACGCTGGTGATCGTGTTCGTGTTCGTGCTGTGCTGGAGCCCGTACATCGTGTTCGACCTGCTGCAGGTGTACGGCCACATCCCGCGCACGCAGACGTCCACGGCCGTCGCGACGCTCATCCAGTCCCTGGCGCCGCTCAACTCCGCCGCCAACCCCCTCATCTACTGCCTCTTCTCCACGCGCACCTGCCGGACGCTCAGGTATGAGGGTTATTGTTTTTAAAGTCTGTTGCACACTGTTTGGAATCGGCCGGCACTGATCGGCAGCGCGCCGATCGGCAGAATTTGATGTTATTGCATGTAGGCAGTAATCGGCAGAAAAGTATAGCAGACGGTTGACAAGCAATGAATGATAATACAAAAATATGAATTATTCATATGAAGAAAAAGTAATTGACACTCAAGCTTTACAAGTAGCTGAAATAAAAGAAAGTGTAAAGAGAAGAAGAGATAAATTAGGATTAACTTTTCTTCCTTTTAATCATAGTTTAAAAATATATCATATTGAGAATTCAATACAAATGAAATTAGACTAGTAATAAATATTAAATAGGTATTTATGTATTAAGGATATAATCAAAAGAACAGATCATAAGTAAATGTTTTCTGAGAGTAATAATCTTATAGTTTAGTTGATATACCATATTGTAATTTCATTATAGATAGTTTGCATTGCTAGATTGTTTGTTCTTAAAAAAATTTAATATAATCGTCGTATTAATGAGATTTGAGGCTGCACAAACCAAATTATTTACTGAAAATTAAAATGATTTATATGAAAAGTTCTGTGAATGCTAAATTAAAATTAAAATTGATTGTATCTATTATGTTTGACATTTATTCATTAACCACAATATTAATTTATTTAAATAACTATTGCATTTATGATTTATGATTCCAAAATGAAATAAAAAGTATTTTCGAACGCGCTGCCGAGCCGAACAGTGTGCGTGCACATCTCCATAAGAAATTTTGGAAAATTATTTCTGCCGATCTGCGTGCTGCCGATCAGTGCCGATAATATGCCTTTTAGCTAAATATTCTAGTCTAATTTCGATTATTGCTGGTCATTCACACATACTGTGTTTCCAAGTTTCTTCGCCCTTTTCGCAGAGTCAACAGCGGTGACTCACTTGATTAGCGCGATCCAATTCGAACTGAGCACAGTGGGGTTCGATTCCCAACGTCGCCAGCTATTAACCAAATAAAAATGCCAATATGTCTTGTTATTTATTATTTTTCAATCTTCTTAGTCATAGAATGTTGAAATTTTGTATATCGGACTGCTATAACATCTAGTTGTGCACTTCATTTTTTTTATTGAAATCGGCAGTGCCAAAAGGGCACTTTGCTCGAAGTGTTTTTTTTTTTAATTTTTCGCATAACTCAAAAATGATTAGCCGTAGAGTGCATACTTTTGGCAAAAATAATAATTTAGTTGGCTTTTAATTATTGTAGAAGACATTTGATTTCTTATTAATAAATTGAGTATATTATTATGATTCACATTGTTGACAACTGTCAGAACATATTTCGTAAGTAAGAAACATGTAGGAATTTAATGAAAACAGTATAATTTTCTTTGCAAATTCATGAGCGATTAAAATAATTTTGTATAATGCAATAAGGAATAGTGATAAACATTTTGATAAAATTTTACTAAACTTGAAGATGTGAAATGAATGAAAGTTAAAGAACGATTAGCTGTAGAATGACTTCAGTTTCAAGAGAAATAAGTTTAAATGAAGTAGGGAAAAATGTGAATAATTTAGCGTACAAGGAAATCATGGGGTGACCATAACACAGTTTTTAATTTTAATAAATTACATGTTCTGTCATCTTCTGTGTTGTTCCGAAAATTTTTATTAATACAATCCGTTTTTCTTATTTCCACCTTCGTTGTTATTTTCTAGCTCAGTAGTTCCAGACCTTTTTCGCCTTGTTGATCCCGTATTGAACAAAAAATGTCAGAAACATTCATTAATAAAAATTTATCCTTAAATAAAATCGTAATTTATATTTGAAGAGAGATTAATTACATTGATTTAATTGCTAAAAGATTATTAAAATAGTATGCATGAAATATTTTTCCACTATGTTCAGCTGTTATTCAGACGTTCAAATTTAATTATTTTATAAATAAACAAACAGTAGATTTAATGAAGTTGATTAAAATAATTATTCTACTAAAACACTCACGAAATATTTCTCTCTGTTAAACATTTTATTTATTTAAAAACAAAACAATTTTGTTTTAGAAAACTGTTCCCCCTGCGGTGGTTAAGCGGCTGTCCGGGGTTCGAATCCGGTTCCTCCCACTGCCTGGGCGGCAGCGACACTTCCTCGAGGACGGTCACCACGTCCCTCACGCAGAACTCCTCGAGGAGGTCGACCTCAGCCACCACCATCCGCATCCAAGGCACCAACGCAGCTGCCAACTCCAGGAACTGCAAGGTTGCTATATCCGTCGTGTGAATGCAGTGACATCTAGTGACCATTGGATTCTTTTGTTTTGTTGACAAAGCACTAAAGGTTTCAGGTTTGTCTAGACATTGTGATATCTGATCGGGAGGAAAGAATTCAAGTTATCTTCTAAATTGGTTCATAAATGTTAAGTTCATTGTGGAATTAACATCCTTTGTATCAGTTGCAGCAATTGTATTTATTCCTTAGATCATAATTGTACTAGATGCATAAGAAAGTCTAAACTTCGGTAAAACATAAAAACAATAGTTATTTACGATGCAAACAATTTAAGTACATTTTTACTTCGAGAAGGTATAAACTAAGCAAAGCCACTTGAAAGTACAGATTTGTTTATTTACAATTTTTTATAGTTCATTTTCCTTGTTGCCACGTTTCTAGATAAACAAATTTATAAGAAATTCGTATGATTTTCTTAATTACCCTGCTAGTAGGACAGTTATATAGTATGTTCATTTTATTTTGTCCACTATTACTATTTTGAGAACTATAAAAGTTACGTAATCGTTTAAATTAGCAAACAATTTCTATTTTACAAGATTCTTAAAATGAACCAAACAAATTTTTTTAAACAAATGAATCTCAAGATATGGAGCCAAACATTCTTATTTTGAATGGAATACTTTATATATTATTTTTACACATTTGAAATGTTCATAAAATTACCAATGATATTTGTTAGTTTGACGTTAATTTTTAGTTAAAAAATAAAATCTCTATGTTGGCATTAAATTTGTATATGTATACTTATACCTTAAAATAGCAGTTGCCATGAATAAACAGAAAACAAATGCCAAATTCTGCGTTCTTTTAACTAGATTTTTTTTAATTTAAAGATAGAATTAGCGTTATAAGAATTCAGAATTTGACGTTTTTTTTTTTTATTCACGGCAAAAAGTATTAAAATTAATGCCTACATAGGAATTTTATTATTTAACTAAAAATTAACTTAAAAAAATAATCATTGGATTTGTAATTTTATGTAGATGTTTGATATAAAATAAGTTTGGCCCCATATTTTGAGAACCATTAGTTTTAAAAAATGTTTTAATATTCTTGTAAAATAGCAATCGTTTGCTATTTAACCAACTTCGTAGCTCTTATAGTTCTCCAGATAGCAATAATGGAGAAAGTAAAATGAACACCCTGTATAAGCCGTGCAAATTGATTTAATGTTTGAAGTTATAAATTTTCGCTTTTAGCTTTCCAAAAGATTCTGTAAAAAGAACACGTTGAAGTCAAGTCCTAAAATTAACCGATAAAGTATTAAATAATTCGTCTAAATCTCTAAAGTATGCTCAAAGCATTTCAATTAATTTTAATTTTAGCGCGCAATTTATATTTCCTCTGAAATATGCTTTATCTAGTTCAATTAAATGTCTAAGATTTATTCATTTATTTCATTACAGAATTATCCTGCAGCATTAAAAGATAAAAATGCCAATACAAGTACATATCCTAGATTGACTATTTCAATGGTAATTTTTTGTTGCCTGGGTAGGTGGATGTCAATTGAAACGCTTGTCTATTTTCAAGGAAGGGAAATTGAACGAAATAGTTCATTGCAGATGTGGGTTGCAATGAAATTGCATGTTGAAGTGGGTGGATGCATTTCAATTTTCTAAATTTCTATTGTTCGTATCTTTGTGCAATTTATTCAAAAGTTTCTTATTGCTATGTTATAATGATATAATAAATCAAACGTGGTTTGACTTTGAATCCTCAGTAAAAGTAAAACACTGCCATTGTGTAATTTTTAAATGACTGATTAATTTAATTACAATTCTGTATTTATTTATTCCAATAAAAACGTAAAAATTATTTGAAAATAAAAACCAAACATATAACTGCCATTTTAGGAAAATATCTTACATTTTTATATTAATAAAATTTTATAATGTTTTACTGAAATACGCTAATAATTATATTTGGAAGAACATTAAAAAAATATATTTATAGAAAAATAATACTGCTATATTTAGCATATCATACAAATTATATTTTTGGTCTGATATAAATAAAAATAAATAATTTAATAATTGTTATATTAAAAAATTAGTTGTTTTATATTTTTCACAACTAATATTTTGTTATACAGAATTAACAGAAATAAGTAGATTTAATTTAACCAGTGATAGAATTCGTCGATTCGATAGCAACAATATTTATTAGTAACTTTTTTCAAAATTTTTATTGTTTTTAGCATTTCAAAATTTCAACGATTGTTTTTAACAAATGTGATTTGTCAAACTTTTTCAAATATGGGTTGTATCATTGGTTAAATATAATATATTTATTTCTGTTACATTCTTTATATTATATATCTTTATATTTTAAACTGAACTGTATTCTTTAATTATTTTCATTTTGCAAATAAATAAAAACATTTACCTACCCGATAATGGTTAATAACTGGTAATTATATATTTACTGAAAATGTTGTTATAAATATATTTTTGTTGATCTAAAATTGAAAGATGTCTAGACAAACTGGGATAGATATTTCATTAGACTGATTACACCTTTGTTAATTTAAGTATAAGACTATTAATTTTTGTTTAGTGTATGGACCAAGTCTTCTTTCTAAGTGTGACATATACCTAAGTAAATCTGTAACGAGATAATAAGATGTATACTGTATTACTAGAATAAAATTATAGTTAAATTATTTTAGTATGAAGAAGAAAACGAATGGCTAATTTTATACAATGTGTTTGTAAATGTGAATTTAATTTTTATATGGAATAGTATTTATTAATTCACATTATAAACTGTTATTATACTATATGTATATGTGAAAATTTCTAAATATTTCAGATGTATTCAAAGATGTTTGTGTATATATGAATATTTAATAAATGTCAATCCTTAGATTTTTTTTTCTACATACTTTCAGAAGGAACCAAATATAGCACATTGTGTCATGAGAGATTATATGGGCATATTGCATCCCAAAGTGTTCTGATGCATGAGCGACGCAGGCAGCAAAATTCAGGGATGCAATATATCTATTATATATTCTAGTATGTTACGAGATATATTCTCATCTCCGTACGTACATTTTAAATAAAAATAGAAAAATATTTATTTTTTATGTAACTAGAACTTTATAGAGGCTGGCGAAATTATTATACTAAAAAATAAACTGTTTTTTTTTTCTGTTTGAATACAATAATTTGACCGTTGTTTATACTATAAAACGTATCGTGTTCTTTTTCACATAACCATGGTAACAAGTCACAAAATAAAATTTCATTAAACAAATTTTAACCTTTATATAAAAAAATATTACCCTCGACATCAAAAACAAAAATATCAATTACTACATTGATATAAATTCGATCCGATAGATGTCACGTCGTACGCATGAAGTATAATATAGTATTGTCACAGACCTAACGTATTTACTTGGTTGAGGTTGGAAAGACTATCATTATTGAGCTAGCGCCAAATTGTGTCCCGAGGTGCAAACAACCGAAGGGCATAAGGCGCTGGTCCGTAATATTCTTCTCAATTGTAGTATATATATTATTTTTTCACTACTAACATTTAAATCCCAATCCTACTTAAAAAAATTATATTGATAATAACAAAGATTTTGACATGAATGTTTCCTTGTTTCTTAATATTCACAAAAATAAAGTAGGCTGTTTAGTTTTTATATTTGATGTTTCAATTTGACAACCTGACTTTTGATTTTTAATTTGATTTTATTTGATTTACCTACTTATTAAAAGTAGTAGTAGATTTAAATTGTGAATCCATACATTACACTTTTTTTAGTTAAATGAATCAAACAATATTTGGAGTTAGAAATTTGAGTTTTTTTTTTAAAGAGACAGTTTTCATTATCGACCATAGCTAACAATAATTTATTACTGACCTAGGTGACCATGGTTACTAAGTAGGCGGTAATGAAAAACAATTTCTTTTGTCAAATAATAGTTATTTTTTGTATTAAATGCACAAAGCTGCGAAGTTTGTGTTTTTAGTGCGTGAAATGTCACTTTTTTGACAAGGCACAAAATATATACAATAATTAATATCTTTAATTATATATATTTTAATTTGTATATATAAATTGAGACATGGGCGCCCATAAAGTATTTTCCAGGGAGGGGCAAAATAAAAAAAAACAGAAATATTATCATAAAAGAAGATATTCTTTTGCACACTTATAGGTAATAACAAGGCTTAAATTTAAAAAAAAAACTTAGGTAAACAAAAAATTTTGACAACAATATTGAATAGTTAGTAGATTTCATTCCGACCATTTAAGAAGAACATAAAAATTTAAATAATATCCGGTCATTATAGATATTTATAAAAAAATACCTTAACACCCTCAGGATACTATGAGCAAACGACTATATATAATATAAAATATATATTACAGTGACAAACTGCAAACATATACTTATTAGTAAAAAAATAAAATTGTATTAAAAAAAAATCTTATTTTTTATTGATTTGTAAAGGCAATTCCTTCCAGTTTAAATAATTTACCATAAATGTCAATAGAATAATTTGTGCCACACATAAAAAACCCAAATCCAACATGAATAAATTTCTTATAGAACATAACGGTAATGAAATAATTAAGTAATATGCCATCTTTTTCAAATTTGCAAATAGCCAGGGGAGGGCAGATGCCCCCTCTTGCCCCCCCTTATGGGCGCCCATGAATTGAGAGAAGAAATGTTTTCCATCACCGCGAAAAAACGTTTTCAAAAAGTTTTCCCAGATACTTCGCACACGGTGCCAAGGTAATATAACAACTGTGAAAACAACGACTACTTTATTCATTATTATTAGAATAAAAATGTTGACATTTTTTGACAAATGTAGAAAAAGGTTAGTAATAATGAATGCCTAGGCTAGTAGTAAAAAAAAAATTCAACTATATTCTATTGTTAACTTAAAATAAAATAAACAATCTGTTACTACATAGCATGACGCAGAAAAAAAATAAAATATAGTATACTATCAATATTAAAAATTTATTATATCTGCACCATAGCAGATTCTGAAATACAGAATTTAGGTTTCAATCCATTTTATAATTTTGTATATTTATTTATTTATCGTCGTAGAAATTGGTTAGCATCACAAAACAATTACAAGAAGAAGCGAAATTTATTGGATATAGTATCAGATTTTTTTTGTTTGTTAAACAAGGATCTGATGCAGGCATAATAAAAAAATATTAATTCATATACAATTTATTTAAATTATAATCAAAATTATATTTTTTTGATTAAAAATGTCTTTACAAATAACAAATAGGGAATTAAATTAAATTGTTTGTTTTGGATACAAAAACAATTGATTGTCAAAAAGTAAATACATTTTTGACAAGTAGAACAAAAGGTTAAAAGGTTAAAAGCTAACAACGGGTGGTAAAACAAATAAAATCTAATTAATAAAAAATCAAACAAATTTGTAACGGAATATTTTAAAATTTAAATTTAAAAGTCTGTCAGAAAATTAAAGAATTCAATGCATTAATGCACCCTTGAATGTTCTAAGCCCCAATCTTTAAAAGCTCTTAATTGCTTGTCAAATAAGTCAGACGGTTTTTTGTTCTGTTAATCTTCGCTTGTAAAATTTTACAGTCCCTTCTACTTATTTGAAAGTCTAATGTGAGCAATGTGAAAAGTAAAATAAATAATATGGTGTAATTGAACGAATAATTTCATTGTGTAAACAGATTTTGTTTTTACAGATGTTTTTTATGTTTTGTTTCGCAAAAAACGTTAGCTAGATGAAAAGAAAGAATTTTTATGGATGCTATTAATAATTACTTAAAAATAAACGAGGAGGCAGAACGTTTTTTAAAATTATTTATTACTTCTGCGTCTGACAATCATTAATAATAATTGAATTCATTTTTTCTCGAAATATAAAACATTTTTCATCTGGTTTTAACAACTTGTATTTCAATTTCAATGCAATAATCAACATCATTATTAACGCGAGAACCGGTTTTATAAAAGACAGTTAATTAACCTATCCGGTTAAATTAAATTTATTTAACCGTCTGATTTCTATACTTTAAACGTTAGTTAAAATGACCTAGTGGTTAAATGTACAGATTAAATTAACTGGAGAAAACCGAGGTATTATATTTTAGTTGGGTGTATAATTGACATTGACAGTCACACTTCAAAATTTAATTTCTATATTAACAGTGATTTATTGGAATTTTGTGTAGCAAATTAATTATAAAATGCATTTCTTGTTTGAGTAATTTTTTTTAAAGTGCAAATAAACAAATCTGTTTCATGTCATCTATAACATAGCTTATGGAGCTTTTGAGTGTAGAAATTGAAATTTCAAACCATTCAGTTAATAAAATTTCTCAATTTATGGGGTTAAACATCTCTGTAAGATAGAACACCATTTATAACTATTACAAAGTTTGATGTAATACTGATAAAAGCTAATATTTCAAAGCAGAGAAACAAAGTAATATCTCTGGTGCTATTTAAACTACCGCGAAGATATATACGGAGGGAAACAAACAGGATGGCTTTAAAATATGAGGCTACAATCTTCGAACACTCATAACTTATGATACTCGGAGTCTCGCTTTAAAAACAAAAGCGAATCTCTAAACGCATTCCGCAAATACGAACGCATAAAACTGGAGGGCTTTTGGCTCGACGAAACAAAAGAAAATTAGTATTTTTAAATGAAATTTACTTGAGCTGAATAGATTACAGAATAGTATCTATTAGTGATGATTAGCTATATTTCTTGGATTGTGTTTTGGTTAGGTATTTTGATAAGTGTATATTCATAAATTTCGCTCTGTTATTATCTTGTTAGTGTTACCTACAAGAAAGAATAAAAGTAGATGGGAAGATAAACTAACAGCTATTTTGTGTTGCCCATAAAATTTTACCGGTAATATAAATTTACGAAGTTGGTCCGAATGTGCCCGAATCAGGATTGCATGGATTTAAATCACTTAAATCTAATTTAAATCACATCGATTTTTTTTTAAAACACTTGTTCTGCAATTGTTATTTAACATTACAGATTTAGGAAAATTGAAGAAAAAAGCGTGTAGGTAATGTTACCATGTGTCGAGAACAATTAAATCTGTTTCAGAAATGTTTTGCAATAATAACAATAAAATCCGGTTACCTACAACAGCATCGAAGGGACCCCAAAAACTTCGTCGCTTTTGCCGGATGTTGTTATAACAGATAAAAGTAAAATAACGTTAGCGTATGTGTGCATGCAAACCAATGATAACAATTTCGAAGTTATGACCAGTTATCGCTATAAGCGGTATATATAACACTAAAATATAGGTTAATTCTGTTTGACAGATGAGTCTGTGAAGTTAAATTTTAACATAAAATTCTGTAAAGTTTTACATTAACTACTACTTTGGCTAACTTCACTTGTAAACCGTAACTTATTTAAACTGTAAAAGTATCTGTCATAGTTTCATTATTGAAAACTGTGTAACATTAGTAACTTTCGGAATTTGGTTTTAATTTTAATTTTATTTACATGTGAATAACAAATAAACTATTTTACAATATATACGAGGTAATAGTTTTTACTGCTTCTAGGAGGTGACAGGCTCGCTAGTCATTTCCTCCTATCACTAATAAAAACGTTCTACCTTACCAAAAGCACAAAATAGTTACATTTAGAAGCGACAGTCCGTGTCGGTACCTATCACGTCACCCTATTCCGTTCTATGACCTTGGAGCATTGTGTAAACCTTTAAATTTGTTGACTTCCCCTATCTCTCTCTAAGATGTGACGAAACTTTTCGATTTTAAACAATGAGTCCTTTAAATTTGTTAACTTTCCCAATCTCTCTCTAATTTTCGTTTCTCTGTCTTACTTTCGCTTCTGTATAAATCTATTCTGTGCTAATAGTGTAAAATAATATAAATAACCGATGCGTCCGCGATTACTTGAAAAGTTGTAAAGTGAATGAAGAAGAAAAACGAATGTATGTCAAGACTTATTTCCTACAGTATCCTTCATTGAAAAACTAAATTTCCTTTCATAAACACAACTATCTTACAAGAAATAAAAGAATTTATGGACGTATAAAAAATTACAACCACTTGAGTGCGATTCGGCGAACCGTTTTTCAATCTCCTGAAATCTAAAGGCTGTATTCGGGAGAAGCAAACGTTGTCCTAAACGAGTGCTGCGTGTTATGACGTTTGACCAGGACCCTCAAATGAAATAAAATATATCGTCCCTTATGTGCAATAAAAAAGAATTATGGCATAAACAAAATTCGCAGATACATCAGCCGGTATTAAAATATCGAAAATGGCTCTCGTAAAACACTGCCGTAACGTTGCTAAATCTCACCCGCATTCAAACGACTTTAAGGTCAATATTATGTGTGTTTCTTTTCCTCATACTTTTCACTTCAGTTATATTTTCAGAGTGACTGGAACTCGTAGTTTATGGTAGTTGATCTTTTACTACCATAAACTACGAGTTACCAGTCATTTTGAAAATATAACTGAAGTGAAAAGGATGATGAAAAGAATTCACTTAATATTGATCTTAAAGATTTATCTTTTATCTATATAAACACAAACATCGTAATATCAATCAACTCTCTTTCATTTTAAATGAGAAGCAAATATACATTCTGTCAATTAAATAAGTCGTAACTCTGGATATGATAAATCTCATGTTTTTTAAACGATTGTTTTTTTTCTTCGATCGGACACTTTTCCGGTGTGTTTTCGGACCGGAAAGTTCATTATTCTGGTACTATAGTGTAGTTGCTAGGCTACAGAAAATGACAATCTGAGAATATTCTTTTTCTATGACCATATATAGATATTTGCTTGTTGTATGTTTATTATTGCTACGGATACCTATGATATTGTAAACACATTTTCATTTCCCACGGTAATCCTAGACAACGTTAAGGTATAAATTCATATCTCACAGTTCTGTTAAAAATCATATTGTTAAATTTTTGTTTTGTAGCTAGTTGCTAGGAAGTTGTGAAATGAAGACATCTTTATTATTAAAATATAAATGAGTTAGGAAATAATATCGTGGTCTTAGAAAAAGTATAGTGTACAACTCGGTCGGAATGTCCATTAAATACTCGTATGAAATGAGTACCATTTCATGCTTGTTGTACAATATACTATTCCGGCTGGTGACAAAATATTTCCGTATAATATAGTAGCGTATTTCCGACAGGTAAATGAGGGTATATAAATATAACCCCATGATAACGAGTCAGTAAAAAATAACCGCATAATAAAAATATTATCAATTTAATTTTAAATGCAAATTTAATGAAAAAAAAAGCATCTAAATTTTAACAGCAATGTTGGAAATTTTATTATTTTATTATTATGATATTTTATTTCTACAGTCTACAGGCTTTTGTTAAATGCACATTTAAAATTAAATATCTGTTGATAATACCAGTAAATTGTTGGAATGTATACATCATCATTTTTTTTGTAATATCCTTTAGTTATAGGTATATAAGGTATATTATTATAATATACGAGTATATTATTATAAATTTAATTTATTAAATTAAGTCGCCTGAAAACCAATCCCGTTTTGATTATTTTACAAAAAAATATATTTTTGCAGTGAAGAGGAAGTGTAGGATATACATGTTATTTATTAATTTAACTGGAATATTTTGTAATATTTTAAAAAAAGTTTAACAAATGATTATAATTGAAATTTATGTAAAAGTCTGACTGCCAACAATTTGTATTCAGTCAATGAGTTATTTATCTATAATTTCGGATGTTGCAATCGAGTATTGTCTGATGTGATTGAAATTCAATAAAGTCATCAATCTGTTGACCTTGTAAGTGAATCTTAAAATGGTCGGATCACGAATCTCAAATCACGATCCACGATCCAATAACCCCACGTCGTCCAATCCCCGCTTTTAGGTTAGGTCTGCGTTGCGTGGACATTTGCTGCTCCCTCTGTTTGCAGAGGAACGTCAGTTATTCAACTGTTTTCCTTTTTGCTTCAGAGCTGGACGCCAAAGATAAATTTGAAATGAAATGGTTTAGGTGGATCGGAACACACATTGGCAGTGATTGATTTTAAGTTAAAGATGCTAACAGACTGATAGCAACTATGATGAACAGAGTTAATAAAAAATAAATACCTAGTCATGATGTGTACGTAGATTGATGGATGTCTGGCTTTACGATGCACAAATTTTTAATGCATCATGCTTTTATTTTATTGGGAATTCAAATATTGTACGACACAAAATTTAAAACGGTAATTAAAAATTTCAGCCCTTAAAATGATCATACACAGGGTATTAGGAAAAAGAGTCTAAAGCTGGATTTATAATGAGGCAACGCAAGGTGTAACACAATTCCAGTAAACCATAAAGTAAAGTAAAGCGGTTTACGCCATTTATATTAAAAAAAATATATTATTACTGCTAACCAATCAGATGGTATACCACAATTTTGGCAACTGTCGTTCAACTTTGATATTTCGTTTCGATTTGACATCTGTTAATCATACAAAGTTTGAAAAGGTTATTTTCTTATAATTTGATTTAACTCTTATTTCGTTCAATTTAACGTAGTTGACTAGTGATGGGTAAATTCTCGGGAACGAATATTTCAGAAAATTTTGGGAAATTTTCTGAGGAATTTCTGGAGATTTTTTCCGGGGAATTCCTTTGGAAAAAATGAACGATAAATTCCGTCAGAAAAATCAAAGGTGCACCAAAATTTTTATTTCATAAAAATTAATGAATGTTAAATAACAATTATGTCATTATCTTTACAAACATTAAAAATATTGTAAATGGTAATGTTGCTGTAGGTAAAATTATTACGAAATAATTTTAAATTTTTTAGTTTTCCACTCATAGTTATAAAGTTATTAGAATATTAACATTGTTAGAAATCAGTGGTGACTGGTTACACACAGTTTATTTCCACAAGTTAATTCTAACGTTATCAACCGTAACCATGTGATTCACATCGCCAAGTGAAAGATGACATCACCTTGTCAGGTGAAATCGTGTGATTTTCGAAATAAAAACTAACTAATGAAACTACCACCAAACAATGAAGCACAAATCACAAAAATCACCTTCACAAATGACATGAATAACATGAAGGGCATATTATTTTTTAGAAATCTTTGAAAATATTTTTCCTTGGTTACACTACAGTTTCTACTTCATTTTTGCCGTGGGTTGGACGCAGGCAGGATAATAAAAGTCACAGCTATATCATGCGTATAGGAGAAAGATGCTAGATAAAAGTTTAATAATTCTTGCAGCAGAAATTGATAAAGTGAGGACCAACTCAGATAAGTTATATACCTCTCTATAACACGTACGGTAATGTATAAGAGTCTCAGCTATATCACGCGTGTACGGGAAAGATGCTAGATAAAAGTTTAATGATTTCTTGCAGCAGAAATTGATGACGTGAGGACCAAATCAGGAAAACCAACCACAGGTTGGTATCGTAATTTAAATTGGGCAAAATGCAATGATTTTGTATTTATCTAGATACCAACATTACTAAAATGTTGTCATTATAGCAACGACATACTTTGAAGCATTGTCTTTGCCTGAAATATCGAAATAACAATTATGTTATCTACCACTTTTCAATAGTTATACAACAAGAGGTTCGAAAATAATCGAATATACAGTTGAGGACGAGATGTGTTTTAAAGGTAACACATCGAGTCCGCAAACTGTATATTCAGATTATTTTCGAAGCTCAAGTTGTATATATTAAGACTATACAACGAATAAATCAACTATATTAAACAAATTATTTACGAAATGTCAAAAACTTTAATTGTTTATACTTACGGATGATACGATTAAATATGATTCAACTGTTTCCGGAACACCATTAGTGGTGTTCCGCGAAAACACGACTTAGCAACATAAATAACCGATGTTATACATCGTAACTAAGAAAAAATCAACTATCTGATTGGTCCATTTTCCGATGAGTTGTATAGTCAAAATTACCTCGAAAAAGTACGCCCATACTAGACAGTTTCTGATGCGCTCTCTTTGTCTGAGGTGTACATCTATCTATAGTGTTATATCACTTGCAATCACCTTTTGGCATAAAAAATGCACTAAATTTAATAATCTGTAATTAACTTCATAAAGTTAGTATTTGACAGCGATGTCGTCTGTAAATGCTATGTAGTCGAGAGTACACAACAACAGTCCATCATAATATTTGTTTCAAAAGCCTGGACTTGATATGGAGCCCTGTGGGACATATATTCTTTGGTTGTACGTTATATTTCTACCCTCAAAATGTCCATTATCTTACAGACATATAGACATCTCAAAAAAACGATACGGAAACCTTCCCTGGAAATAAATACATCCTATAATATATTTTATAATTTTCCTGTGAAATGAAAGCAGTGAATCTTTCACTTGTGATGTTTTACATATCAAACATTTTCTAACCATTGTTTCTAATTATTATAATGCATTAATTCAGTTAAAACACGCTATAAAACTTCGAAAAGCATTAAGAAAACAGCTAGATTAGGTTGAAATAAGCGGGAACTGTTATAAACTTGAGTGATAACAGACATATGATTTGCTTCATTCTAACTGGTTAGTCACTAATGATAGCAAGGGAGACAGCAAGATACTAATATACATACTGTAGAAAGAGATGCAAAAAGTATGTTACTCATTGTGGAAACTCTACGTTATATAGAACGTATATTGCATATTGGTATCTAGATAAATATATCACTGGCAAAATGTAAGAAAAATTGTAAAACGTTGTTTCTTTAGGCTAAAACGTTTAATTCTTTCTGTGAATATCTTTAGAACTAAAAAATGCTCAACTTTTGTATGAAAATTTGTAATAGAATATCTATTACTATAAATAAGAAAAACAAAAAAAGGAACGAACTTTTTCGGAGCTGTAGTCATTTAATAGAATCCACTAATACACCAACGTTGTGGATTTTATTAAACGATTGTAACTCCGAAAAATTCCCTTCCTTTTATTAACCTCCAGTCGATTAAATCAATCCTGCTTGAAAAACAAAATTTCAATAACTTTGAAAGACCCACAAGTTGAAACATTTATGTTCGAAAAATATCTAGTACTAAAAATACGAGTAAAATAAAATTATCTACAATTGGGTATGACATGAATCGTTTACAAAAAATATTTGCATAGAAACTTTTAAAAAAGCTAAATTTAATATTCAAATTGCTCAAAAAATTATCTCCACTGTTATACTTAATTTGAAAACAGTTGCAGTCGAATTTGCATAAAAACATTTTAAGCGGAGAAAATCCCAACTTTTTAGACGCGTTCGACAGAAATTATTCTCTTTCTGGAATATGCATATTCATTTCAGAATACATTATCCCTCTTATTAAAATTATACACACTCAACTTTGAGGAAACCACACACCAATATGACCCCAGTGACGTCACTGCAAAGTTCGCAAAACTAAAACGAAAGTTTGACTTGGCTAAAGTTAGCATGGAATCAATGTGAACAAAAGGGAATAAGTTGGAGCTGAAGGTCGCAGTCGGGACTTTATTGTCTTGTTATTCGATCCATCAACATCAAAGAAAACAAACTAATTTAGTGAAAAGAAGATGGTGACAATAAATTCAGTATTGGAAATGTTTGATAATTTTATGTTTTTCTCTTTTAATTTGGTAGAATTGTCAAGTTCAACAACACAGAAGTTTTTTTCGATACTTATTCGTTGCTATCAAAAACAAATTTAACAAACATCATCACGTTCTTTAAACATTATACTCTCAATACAGCATCGAAAATATTTGACAATTACTCCAAGAGAGAACAGATATTGTAAAATTAGTTTTCATTAATTCAATTTGCAATATTTATTCATTGTATTAATTAAATATATTTACCTAATTCAAAAATACTTTACCTTCTTAATTTATGATTTATTTATGGCTCGAAATTTTTGCTTGATTAATTAAATAAATTGCTGTACTGGTGAACATATGGGAAAAATAAATAACAACTAGTGTTTCACAAGACAAGATTTCTTGTCTTGTTTGGTAATTTCATGTCTTGTGTCGAAAAGCAAGACAAGGAATTTTAGTATATCCTGTCTTTCATTACTCTCACATATTAAATTGTTGTCTTGCTCTTCATTTTCTTGTATATTTCTTGTCTTGCTTGTTAATATTTATAAATGACCCTGAACATATAAGTAATCTTGTTTAACACGTCCTTTTTTTGTTTAGATAATATCAATGTCAATTATGAACTATATTTCTTATAATACAATTATGTATTACAGTCTTGTCTTGAATTTTTTGCAAGACTGATACAAGACCAACAAAAATGCAAGACTCTAGTGAAACACTAATAACAGCATGCGGTCGGAATGGTGTATGTGACGAAATTTAGATTTTTACATATATAATACTAATCAAAAAAATAAAGTACGCGTATTTTTTTAAATGTATTCATTATTTGTAGTTTACGAGAAAATAATTATTAAAACATTGTGTCATCGTGGTAGAATCGTGAATGAAGAGAGGTAGGGTGGGACCATAAAAACTGAATAGTCGAGAAAATAGACTCGTCGGGTCCAACAATAAAACTATAAATATCACAATTATGATAAAGCGGCACATCCCTTACTATCTGCAGTATAATACTGTTTACAACGGTCCATATTTGAGCCGCTCTATCCATGAATTGAATCTTTAGGCTACTTGCTATATAGGTATAAAGAAATAGCCTTACGGTCTTTTACCATAAATTCTATTTTCATTTAAAATAATGTCTTATGGGAATGAAAATTGCATTTTCCAAAATGTTTCCAAACTATTTGTATTTATTTTACGTACGTTTTAAAATCTGTACAATAACATAAATATTTAGTTTTGTAATTAACGCGTCCCTATACTCCGGAACATTTAATTGCTAATAACTATGTTATTGCAAACTAATGTTTAGTTTTATTATTATAATGAGAACCTATAGAGGTTAGTTTTTATATTTTATGATTTGTATACTGAAATTCGATTTTGGTCATATATACCCTATTGCACGATTTGAAATGTATGTGCCTGTGTGTGTTTAAATTAGATTTTGGTTAGGTTTAAATTAGGTTCAGGTTAGGTTCAGATTAGATTTACCTTAGATTCAAGTTAAGTTTTGGTTAAGTTTAGTTTAGATTAGATTAGCTGCGTGTATATATTAATCTGTTTTATATAAATAACTTTAATAACATAAACAGCGATTTCATGGTTATACGAATTCGCTCGCCAGTTATTATTTTTCCCTATTTGTAATGCTTAGTAGGAACTTCTTTGCTACAATATTTTATTTTAAGTCCCAGTTACTGTTTTATTTATTTTCTCCCATATACTCTATTTTAGTAAGTAATTATTCTCCCAATACATCTAAAAATTTTGCTCCAGTTTATGTAATTCTTAATTTATTTATTATATTTAGTACTTGTACTAGTTTTTGTGATTACTCAAATATGACCACAATTCTCTAATTTTTGTTTTTAATCTAGAACTTGTTTTTGTATATCTAATTTATAATTTAATTATTGCCGAATATTTTGTAATAGTATCATTGGATATTATTTAAATTAGTTCACTTTGTTTAACAAAATGTTTAAGTAAACTATATTGCCTATGTAAAATAGAACAAAAACAATGTATTGCGAATTGATTTAATATAAAATACTACTGTGACTTGCAAAACATCCATCACAAAGGCGTTTAATTAACCCATACTCAGTCTGTGGCGTAGTATATTTTTTATATTTCCCTCTTCACTACGGCTGGCAACGGCACTGAGTAAAGGTGTTACTCTAGTATTAATTCAAAACCAGGCGCAGCAAATGTCGTACTATTTGATAATATTTATAACTATTTTTGTATTACTATTTTATATGTGCAATTAATTAGTATATAAATAATTACCGTGTGCCCCAGAAAAAAGTTTTTGATTTTATATCTTTAGCTACATTTTTTGTAATACCTATCTATTCAGAATTCAACGAAATTTATAAAAATAGAATTATATTTTTCGCCTGATGTTTTTTACTGTTCTATTCCAAATGATAGATGTCAATTCATAGTTGTAGTGTTAGAATAATGACCTAAGATTACGAAGGTCTTCTGTTCGATTCAACTGTTAGTCTTTTTTCTAATTCTCCCTCCGTCGAAATCGAACACACGACCCTCGATTCAGTAGGTCGTTGTTTTAACTCCTTAATCATGAATTTTGCGTATAGAGCACTAAAAACAACAAGCGAAAAAATGTAAAATTCTTTTTTATAAATTACGTTAAATTATTAAAATAAGGTAACTTACATCAAATAAAATGTAGGAATACATGTAGTATTGTCCTACGCAATTTGATGTTTAAATTATTAGCCAAACAATTTTTATTTACCAAAAATGGTTTTCTCAGGTTAATTGCCTATTACAACACTTTTTTTTAGACACACAATATGTATCAGTGGCGGCTCGTGAACTAAATTTTGGTGAGGCAGGCGATAGGCACTCAATAAAACTTAATGAAATAATGTTCATTTATCAGAAAATTTATCGTAAAATATAATCAGTGCTCCTAACCTAATTTTTTATCGGCATACCAGAAGAAACTGCTGAGTAAACTTAAATTTAAAATTCAAAGATATCCGGTATCCACGTCCAGCCATTTCTATTAGAACAACTGCAAATGCAGCCGCGAAAAATTCCTAAAGTAATCAGTTCGGTCGCATGTTAGCTTTGCCCATCTACAAACAAGTCAGTCAGAAAACACTTGAAGCATGTCTGAAGTCTCTTTTTTTTAAATAGGTATTGCAGCGAGAGAAAAATCGATAAACGCTGTAAGCATTGTAAAAACCGCACAGTCGTACACACAAATTGATGAAGTTTGAGGTAGGAGAATTTTTGCCTCTGCACTTTTGTAGTCGATATTGCACTGGGCGTATAAATACGGCAGTATATACAGAACAGGAAAGCGTTGGGAATTTGGAAACTACTCTTCTCATTTTGAATTGTGAGGCACTGTCTCACCTGCCTCCACTGGTATCTGTATGTTCAAACTAATTTAAAAATTGTGTTAGTGGCCCGCGAAATTTGAAACTGCAAATTTAGTGGTCCGCGATATCAAAAAGTTTGACTACTGCTGCTACAGACATTTAATTAGTTTCCAAGTATTTTTAATTACTTTCAGTCGCAGTCTTTTTATTTAGTAGTCAAAGTCGTTATTATTAAAAAAAAATGAGTCTTGAACATAAGAATAGTTTTCAATAAGTTCAGTAAAAATACACAACAAAGAATAGAGAAAATAAATATCATTTTCCCTGATTAAATTTGAAAAAAATGAATGTTTGTAAATAAATGACAAATTAGTTATGATGAAATGAGAAGGAATGTTTCTCTCACCGTGTGTGGCAGAATCACGTTCTGATTGAAGCGTGGGTTCGACGCCAGGTCATGTCCCTTGTAACGTGGGGTATTAAAGTGTCCCTTGATGTTTCGCCATTGGGCCTTGGGCGGGCGTCGTGACCTTGGCGGAGAACGGAAGCGTCGGAGAAAATGAAACGTCGCCGCGATACGCTACGCTTTCATCCACATCACATCAATTATCACTTCACATTCATATGATGTTTCACACACAAAAAACTCTCCAACATGTATCAGAGAACTGGATACAATTCATACTTTATTAAATAAATATATCATTCGAAGCTTTCCAAATAATATACTATTTCGCACATAAAAACAAGACTTGTGAAACACTTTTCATATCAAGTAGAATATTTGTTAGCCTCATGGTATGTTAGTAACCACACGCTACATAAGGACCTCAAAATTAAATATATGAAAGATCAGATTCAGGAATTTGCCATTAGACATCCACGATAATGAACTAGCAATAAATTTACTAAATAATGAAGAAGACTTAAGATGCCTAAAAAAAACGAAGCCATTGGATTTAGTATTTTAATAAAATTTATTGTAATTTAAAAAGAGAAACACTAATGGGTGTTTATCCCTTACATGTATATATCTATAATATCAAATTTGCTGGTTGTTTTAATAAACAAAAAAAGTAGAGTATTTGAAATATAGTATCTACTATCTACCAAGTGTTTTCCACAGTTTAAATATATTGTAACGAGCGAGACTCACCGCAGTTGAGTCATCATTTCATCAGAGTCAGTGGGATAGGAGTGACGCTGCTATTGTTCGAGAAGTTTATAGAGCCCAGAAGGCTCTAGAATGTTCTAGAGATTAATTGGTGGCAGGTATATAAGGGTCGTATCGGGCGACTCATGGAGGTCAGTAAGTTAGTATCAGTCACCGGTCAGAGTGTGTAGAGAGACACTGAAGAAAGTCAGTGTCAGACAGTACACGTCAAAAGTGTAAGGTAGAAATAAATAAATAGTTGGTGATATAAATATATTGTGGAAATAAATATTGCGTATGTTTATTATCTTTTATAATTTATTATTCGTTTATTAAACCTAGTTATATAAATATTAGTTTTTCAATTATTTTTTACACTTCACCTAAATAAATAAACGTTACAATATCATTGGCAATGGGTGATAGACCGATATACACGGTGTCCGATTCAAGAGGCTAACTATTGGGTTCTCGAGATCCCAAGAGATATGAAGTTGGTAAAATGGGGGAAAATTTGCCATATTGGTTGGCCATGTCAATGACGTATTTGTTTTCCCGATAAAATGCATAGGTCACTAAAGCAAAATTAACAGAAATGAAGACAACCATGAATCTAATATGAAAATTAAAAGTTAGTTTGAATTTCTCGAAAAGTGCTTTTTGCCCAATTTAATCAATTTAATCTCTTACGGTTCTCAAGATTCCAATGTTTAGCCTATTACAACGGACACGTTTTATTTAATATAATCACGTCTTGTAGGCAGTGGGGGATAAACCTCACAAATTTGAAAGTACACCCCTAAAATTTTTGAAGGTATGTATTTATAATTTCACCAAACATTTTTCAACCTAACAAAAGTTTTAAATAAATAACATTAATTATTATATGACAAGAATATTAAACATCAAGAAATAATAGACGAGTTTTTGAAGTCAGGAAACCAAAAATTAAAGCTTTAGTGATATTTGATAATTAGCAATAAATATTCGTTTGTTTAGAAGTATTTCCATTAAAACTAAAACTTTAATCGCAACTAATATTATATTTCCTAGAATTTCCTCCCCAGCAAACTTGTGGAAGACTAACTTCGCCACCGATTGTTGATACATTTGGAGGATAACTAGTTTGTAAAAGCCAACTTATCCGACCAAATATAATACTCGCATGTTGGAGATTTACACTCAAATTTAGATTAGATTTTAGATTTAAAAAATTAATATCGACGATAAAACTTGGAAATTGATTCAATGGTAGCATCTTATAAAACTGGATAAGGAAACTATGAATTTTAAATAACCAGATTATATGAAGAAAGTTTACTTCAACGCATTATTGGAAGTCTGATTATGTACATCCACGTTCGTTATTCTTAGGGACGATTTTACCACCTCTAGTTAAAATGCCAGTTATCTTAAACATCGGTTAATACAAAAATATTACTTCGGAAAACTGATGTGTTGTCAAAAATGTACGTTATTTACTTTTTCGATGCGAACTTTTCTATTATCAGATTTTCAACCAGTATTTCTTTCAGGCCAAATTCCGGGGGGCAATTAATTATTAGTGAACTTTTGTATTGCTGAATAATATTTGTTAAATCTTTAAATTTTGTGTAATTTATTGTGTCCCCCAAAATGTTTTGGTCTATCTCCTTGCGTTTACCATCACTAGTGTATTGTATTAATTAAAAATTTTACAGTTTTTATCTAATTTTGAAATAACATGAACGTTTAAACATGAGGTATAACAGAGTATGATTTTGTTCAAATAATAATCTAATAGTAACAGGTAAAATGGTCCGCTATGCCATATTGTTTTACTAAGGGAAGAATTAGAGCAATTGCTTGAGTGCTTAGGCATAAAAAGGGTGATTCCGTTCTGGTAATAATCAATTTCTTGACCCAGGAGTTCCAAGTAATGTGTTCTTATTTTTTTACTAATGGAAAAAATTAAAACAAATGCATAAGTGCTCAGGTGTTAAATGATTTATATGGGGAAGAGTTAGAACAATTATTACAGCCCTGAAGTATTTCATCGAAATAGTCAATGAAGCAGAAGCACACCTAGATATTATTTTCAAACTTAGTTCATTTTAAGTTGTAAACTGTTGCTATGTCGTAGTACTTTATTACAAAATAAAAAAATATATATCGCAGGACGAAGGGCCACTACCTTACAGACTCGGTTCTTATCATGATGTTTTCTCTTATTTTTCCGACAGTTTACAGGCTAATACTCTTTTTTGAGCAATATTTATATGCTTTCCTCTTCTTAGGTAACTCATCAAAAAAATCAATAACTTCAACAAGGCTCACATCGATTTTTTTAAATTTTTCCCTGCTAAATGGAACCTCGAAAGTAAAAATTCCCATATTATTATATGAACAAAGTTACTATACGTTCTATTTGACTGTAAATACATATTTTAGATGTCATTTTCAATCGTCGCTAATGATTCATAAGTTTTTGTTTTTTAGTTTAAATGGTATTTTAAAATCCTGTGCAATGAATCTGTGTATTTGAACTCCACATTTTTTCTCTTAAGTTGTACAACCAAATTAAAGATCATCCAATCAATTGTTCTCTACGTTAAATTACAAAAAATAAAAACATAATTCGAAATCAGGAGAAAAAATTTGAGTTCATTTCATAGAGGTAATATATTAACGATAATATAAACAAGACAAACTTTATATAATAAATACATATTATTTTTTTACTTTAATAAAATACCTAATTAATATCAAGGAGTGTTTGAACCCTAAAAACATTCTGTTCTGTGCGCCACTGAAAGCAGAGCGAATATTACTAGTACGACAATAATTAATAGACCGTAAAAACATCCTTTGCCAAAGAGACAGAACTCTGTACTTTCAGATTCAATGCGAATATACCATAAAAGAGTAGTAAGTAAAAATGAGATATATAAAATTTGTTACTTAGAAAATACACTAAACTACCCTAATAAAATAATAATTTACTCTATGCATTATTGGGTTAATGTATAAAAATATAGTTTTTTGCGAATGTCATATTTTAGGTGATGTATTCTTGTATTGTATTTTTTGCAGATTGTCATTTCTGTTTCTGTCGTCATCGCCTACTTCTCCAACGCTCATCAGCGACAAATGAGCTGGAAACGTAGCGTAGCCTCAGGCTGACATTTTTTCCTCATTTCGGAATAATTCGCAGATCTGGGATTTTATTGAGCGTTATCGGAACTTGATTAATACTCCATCTCCCTAGCTGGTCTTCGCCTCCGCCGGAAACTTATTACTCGACGCCGGAACGATTGCTTCGCTATCAACCTCTATTTATAGCGCAGTACTCAATTTTTAGAACAAGGAGATTGTTAGATTGTTTATTTGACATGAATAAAACATGCGTAAACAACAAAATGGATTTCAATTTTATAGAAAAGGATTCTTAAAGTTTTATTGAAAAATAAAACTTTTATGATAAAAGAGTACTTATAGGAAATGTCAATAATTTCATAACATACTCAAATATGTAACAGGTTTGTTATATTCCTTACAAAATTGTTTTCTTGCCTCCGTTTCATAACTAGTATTACAGAACTCAAAATCGTCCAGAAACTCTCTGTTTGCAGGCCTATGTCGGCAAAATATAAGGATGCCAACTTAAATATTTTAGCATGACATTTTGTCAAATTTTTAATTTTATTTTATTGGAAATGTAAAACGGTAATTAAAACAACTATTTTTGATTTATTATTCATATTATACTCGTCTTGTATGATTATGATTACGTTAATTGTTGATAAATATCAATTCATATTCGTTTTATTTTTTATGTTAGAACGAATGTCACAAAATTTTTTGAATAAGACAAGTGAATTTTTTATACAGGGTGTTTGGCGAAAGGCCGGCACCCAAAATATTTCGTTTATTTTGAGAGATACAAGAAAATGTTAAGGGGCAAAGCTAAACTAGACAAAGGGACTCATAAAATGATCCTAGTACAAATTTTGTGTCACTTCCGGTTTTAGCGGAAATGGCTCCAACTTTAATTCTAGCATAGGGAATCGGTATTTTTATATTTTTTTACGGAATGTACATAAAATTAGATTTTCAATGATACCAAAATATCATAGTTTTACTTCAACCATTTCAAAATGGCGACAATTTATTTTCATATTTATGTACTTACAACTATAGGTAATTAACGAAAAAAAAAATGTTTAAAATGCCTTACAATAATCAACACAATACAAAAGCCTTCTAAATATAACAAACAAAATTAAAATTAAAAATACTCAAAATGGCCGCCGTCATTTTCTGCACAATTTGTCACATATAACAAATTTTGCCACTACAACGCCAGGAAAGGTAGATCTAATATTTTTTGACATTATTTGTTTGGTTCCAGGTAACAAAATCTCAAATAGCTGGCTATGATGTATTTTTTTATGAATTTTTACTAGTAAATATTTTAAAAATAAAGTGTCGCCATTTTGAAATGGTTGAAGTAAAACAATGATATTTTGGTATTATTATAAAGATAATTTTATGTACATTTCGAAAAAAAATATAAAAATATCGATTCCCTATGCTAGAATTAAAGTTGGACACATTTCCGCTAAAACCGGAAGTGACACAAAATTGTTACTACGGCCATTTTATGAGTCCCTTTGACTAGTTTAACTTTGCTCTTTAACATTTTCTTGTATCTTTCAAAATGAACGAAATATTCCGGGTGCCGGCCTTCCGCCAAACACCCTGTATATCCATGTTTCTGACATAAAAACCTATAGTGTATGAAATTTTAAGTAATAATAATATTACTTTAATAAAAAAGTATCGTCGGCGCAAAAAATCTTGTGTATCACACGCCCAAATCTTTTTTGCGAGATCTCGAATTATTTGCAAGCCTCGCTTTCAGCTCGGCCTATCAAAATAAGCCCACTCTCGCGAAAGTTTAGTTTCTGGACTATTGATACAAATAACTATTGGAATACGACAATTTTTAACGCTGTAAACCGTACCGTGAATGTCCCAAAAATGTTATAGTTCGTCTCCAAAAATAATGGACCAACGGATACATTTTTGTACTGGAACATTCCAGATGTTACGAAATGGACAGATTTATTGCGAAGGACGCATTCTTGTGTGATTTCGAGCTTTGCTTCGGAAAAATAACTGTTTGTTTTCGCTACGTGATGTCTTCGGTAAACATCAATAGTTGTTACATTTTATCGTTTATTCATACTTAAGGAATGAGATGAGCGGAGTACACGTACATGCAGGTTGAGAACTTCAAGATTTTTACTATTAAACGGCCCTTCAGTGTTTGAAATCTCTCTCTTGTGGTAGACTCTCTTGTTGACATTCTCTTGTGGAGACTCTTATTGTTACTTGTATCTTCGACTGTAGTGGATGTCTTGACTGAATGTCAGACATACCTTGGCATTTCTTAGTGAGACAGCCGATTACTTATTTTACTTCACTGTGTGTAAAAGCTCTCTCATCGTGGTGTAAATTTGTAAGTAGTGTTAGTAATTGTATTCTTTATAAATCCGAGTTATTGTAGATCGATGTAAAAGATAATTCAAAATTGTAAATCCACAAAGTAAGAATTTAAAGTTTATATAGATTCAAGTTATGTGTTGCAGTTTAAATGAATTGTAATGATATTTTCGATCGTTGATTATTAAAATTTATATAATTTTGTTATTCTTGTAATATCGGGTTTAATTCTGCCCATCCATTTCAATCCCTGTCTTATTTACGACGTAGTAGCACAATGCGTAGGTAAAACTCTGTTGTTTTAGTAGCATTACCTTGTACCAATTAAACTCTCGTTACTCGTATAAAAGTTGTTCATTACTATAATTAGTGGATTACTTTTGAGGTAAGTAAAATTCTTAAATTAAAACCCATAGATTTCATCGATATTTTTATATAATTTTACCTGTAGAATCGATAGGCGAAGTTGTCAAGGTCTTATTGGAACCTATTAAAGGGCTATGCTTGAAAAATCTCTTTTTAGGTCTAACTTTAAATGTAAATACCTCAAAACTGTAAGAGATAATTGAAATTTGTTTGAAAATAAAGACCAGAAAATGAAAACTATTAGAGAAAAGGCTGAAATAGAGGTTTATTCGTTTTTCACCGAATCGTTTAGGAGAAAACATTATGTTATGTAACTTTCCCCGTAGAATCGATGGAAGATTTTGAATTATATTAACTGCATATTCCCATTTTAACCGAAAAATTGAAAGATTTTGTAAAACTACGTTCTTCTTTAACCATATGATCATGAAATGAACATTAAAGTTTCCACCTTAACTCTCATCTTTTTCCCAATTCCTTCACATACATGCTTGGTTTCTACAACAAAGTATATACTAATTAACTCCTCGCCGAAAGATTCATCGATGTATCTACACTTGTGCAATCCCTTTATCGCGAAACGGAAAAACCGACTTCAAATGGATCGACTGAGAACCGTTCGTCAAACGGAATTTTACGCGGTTCTGGCTTTTCAGTTCTGTCTATGCGGTTCGCAATAAGGTGCAGTTGCATGTCTGTACGAGCGTTTAATGATAATCAAACAACAAAGTATATTAACAAATAAACGAGTTTCGACATGTAGGACGAGTATTTCAGCATGAACAAACTCCACTCTGCAACGAGTACCTCCAATTACGGTTTCAGATTGTAGAAAAATGTATTATTTGATAAAGCCTAATATTATTATATGAACGAATATATGGTAGAACTTTAATATTACACAATTGTCGAAATATTACCATTATGCGAAAGAATATATAAAAAAAACATTAATTAATGAGTAGTAATGAACGTCAGCCAGTACGGTTGTGTGGTCGTGGCGTGTCTTGTCTGATCGTGTAGATAAGCAACATAGCCCGCCCTGTCCATTTGGATGGGTTGCCGCACAACGGCTCAGTGTGTGCTGGCCTTGCAGAGACTGTAGGCTGACAACCTGCATCTCTGAAATGCAAGTAAAACATGTCACGAAACAAGTACTTCAGGTACTTGAGGCCTTGTTCCACATAGGAATGTTGTGCCACTGATGATGATATATATATAACAGATACGAAAAACAACAATTTATGTACCAGTCAGTGGCGGATTCAGGAATATTGTTCGGGGGGGTGATTTTAAAATTCCGTGACATGTATGTATATTGAAAAAAAAAGATGTATTTACACATTTCTCATAAAAATAACATAATGGTAACTTGCACAGGTAAGTAAAAAAAAATACATTAAAATATAAAAAATTCATTAAAATTATAAAACAAAATTAACTTTCCTTGATTTCATTGCAAATCTATTAATAATATTATCAATATCTAAAGTTTCACCTCTATTGATGTATAACATCGCTAATCCACATAACCTTTCCTGGCCAATCGTGGATCTTAGCCATGTTTTCAACCGTTTAAGAGCTGAAAAGCGTGTGGCAAAAATATAGGTGACGATGCCGGCTGGTAGGCCGGCCAGGCGACACACCTTATCACATGTACTAAAATGCTTCAAAATATAGCATGATGGCGCCGGCACCGTAAGCCACGAAAAAGTATCTTTAGAATTCATTTTTATTTATAAATTACTATCTACTTACTACTATACTAAGAAATATTATTTCATTTAATATTATAGTTAGTCATCATAGAAAACACTCGGGTGCTTGGTTCTTGGGAGGGGTGATCACCCCCATCACCACCCCCTTGGATCCGCCACTGGTACCAGTCGCCTAAAATAGTTATTTATGATATAAGTGTTAAAAGAGACATTTTATGAGTGAGTGGGGAAGTTTGAAACGAGGCAAAGCCGAGTTTAACAAACCCCACGAACGAAATAAAATCACTTTTAACACAAATATCATACACTATTTTTCCTACGACCACAGTTATGTACCTATTAGTAAATAAAAACTAAGCATTAGAATGACATTTATGACAGGTCATGATGTATTTATTATGAAAAACTGAACATAAGACGTGTTAAAAGTAAATTTGTTTTTTACTTTTAACACGTTGTCAATGGCAACGTTTTAAAAGTATTTACTGTGTTATAAACTGTTATTTTTAACTTGCTAAGCAACCGTTAAAAATACTATTTTTAACAGTGGTCGTAGGAAAAATAATTTACACACCTCGTTGAAATAATACGTAGTATATCTGCTGTAATTTTATATTTTCATACTTCAAAAATTAATTGTTATTTTCATTGCTAATTTAAGGTACATTTTAATGTAATTTAAAGGCAGATCCTAGCAGAGCTTTATAAATATAATAAAAAAGCTATTTAAGTCTCTTTGTTAGCAATTTGAGTGATAATTACTGCACTTTAGTCGTCGCTTCGCGTCGCTTCTTGTAACGTCGTCCCAGGACGTGCGCCGAGACGCCGCTTGACGCCACTTAATTTAATCACGTGGTTTTTTACAGCTCCGCTAAACAGCGTACGTTGCTGCAAAGAAAAAGACTTACTCTTTCTTGGTAACAACGCAAAGAAATTCTATATCTTAAAACCTCAATTAGCATAACTAAAGCTTGCTATGTAAGTAAAAACACAATGTTGAATAAATAATTGAAAAAACAGAAATAATAAACTTGTTGCCAAAGAATACGGCGTAGACGTACACATAAAAATAATTCTAGAACTATATAGAATAATATGTATATAAAGAGTATAAAAGCCGAAGCGAAAAGTTTGTAGTTAAAGACGACATCACTCTTCAGTCTTAAGGGATTTACCAGATTTTATGCGTCTGAAAGAAAGTGTACATTGGTCAGACTGGTAGAACTATTTCTACAAGATTAACTCAACATCAACGATCAATTAAATTGATCCAGCCTGAGAAATCGTCAGTCGCAGAACATTTTCATAAAATAAAATTACAAGACACGAAAATTATTTCAAGGTTTACATTAACACAAGATTAATTAGACAAGCCATTGAAATTTTAAACTAAGAATATTAATCTCAATCACAGTGATGGTTTGGAAATTAGTATATTATGGTTTCCTATATTAAATATATTATAATTCATTTCTTAGTTACTTGTTTACTTCCTTTGTTATATACTTGTCGTTACCCTGAAGAAGGCAGCAGTTTATACTGCCGAAAAGTTGGGTTTTATAAATAAAAATTACAGAACTAAAACTAAAAAAAGTTGTTTTATTCATTTACTATGAGTTCTGAAAACATTTTTTTAATGTAATTTATTTATTATTTATTAACAATCAAACCAACAGACTTCAAGACTTCAATTACAGTTTCGTAATACAAAAAAAAGATTTTAGTGAATTATACAAATAATAAAATACAATACGAAGATATACATATACAGGATGTATTACGGTAAATGAAACATATGCGTTCAACATGGGAAATCAGTTTTTTCGTGCGCATTGCTCTCCTATTTATTTTAGAAAAAAAAGCTTCAAATAACTGCTTTAGAGCATAAAATTCTGTATATGAATCAATGAACAAGAATAATTTTGCGTGTCTTGTGAGCTCAGAAGTAAGGTTAGAAAATGACAGTAATTACAAATAATAATAAAAATAAACTAACGCAGCCAACTTGACAGACAAACCGTTAAACATTTGTTCATTTTTCATTTTCATACCTAATTTCTGAGGTTAATTTTGCTTATAGATTCAGATGCAGAATTTTATACTTTACAACTATTATTTTAAACTCTTTTTACCTAAAATAATTAGAGGAGGTATGCGACGGAAAAACTGATTTGCCATGTGAAATGCCAATGTTTCATTTTCCGTAATACACCCTGTATATATATCTACGTATTGCACAGTACATAATAATAATTATTTATGATAAGGAAGAAAATTTCAATTTCTTAGATGATTATGGTGTACATATTGCCGAACTACACAATGATGTATAAATAATTTAATATGTTCTGATATAAATGTAACATTTCAGAAAGCAATTTGATCTAAAATAATCCAAATCGACCTTAACGACCGAAAATGTCTGTGATAACATAAAATCTGGTAATTTGTATTTTAGTTACGAGATAGACGTACATTTTTACGGCAACATTTAGTAGTGTAGTTATTAAAATTATTAAAAAATGATGACTAGAATAACATAATTTTTATGTGTGCTCGTAAACATAGTAAACGACGCCGTAAAATTTTAATATTTCTGCTAGACATGCATTAATGTCTTGTTACTTTTTTTTAGATTTTACTTAAACATATTAAGCACAGTAGTATATTCAAATCACAATTTTTGGTATTAACTATAGCAAAAATATCTTCAACGTCTCTAATGCAAACTTTAAGAAAATTTTTATTCCTACGAAGTACAGTTAATTTTATATATTTATATCAATATATATCTCCAAATGTTGTTTTCTAAAATGTATTTAAATATTTTAATGTTTCCGGGATTGATACACTTGAAAGTAACGAACTAACGTCGAAAGAAACAAAAAAAAATTACCAATAAATTGGAAATAATTTTGTAGAAAAAAGGTTGGCGGTACATTAGGTACACTACTGAATTCAATGTCTACCCATTTTAAAAGTAAATAAGTCGGTGAAATACGTTTTTAGTGTTTTGAATAAGTTGTATGTTTGTTATTGCTACGGATACATAGCATATATTAGACAACATTAAGGTATAAATTTATATCTCACAGTTTTGTCAAAAGTCGTATTGTTTAATTATTGTTTTGTAATCAAATGGATATATTTTTATTATTAAAATATAAATAATTGGGAAATAATACCGTGGTCGTAGAACAAGTATAGTGTAATGACCATTTCAAACTCGTATGAAATGAGTACCATTCCTTGCTTATTGTACAATATACGTACTATTTTGTTTAGGAGGTAATTTTATTACTTTATTGATTTAATTCTTCTGTTTTTTTTTTAATGTAGGCAATGGGAGTTATTTCAAATAATTTACCTGAAAATGAATTATTACTTACTTTTAACTTTTCTTACTTGATTCAAATTATGAATATAAGCATTTCTTTAGAGATGATTTTCTTTATTATCAAAATAATGTGTTCAAATGTCTGAGCTCTATTAACGATAGAAATCTACTGTTACATTTTATGATCATTCCTTTTCAGTTGATCATACCGTGATCAGAGCAGATATCTCTGATACACATGCGTGTGAACACTTCAGATGATCGGGCAAAATTCAAAAATCTAGTAAATCTTAGAGAAATGAGCGAAAATAACACTTTTCCCTCCTTATCATATTTTGTAAAAAATAATCTGTTTTGAACACTATATCATCAGGATGACAGACCATAAATTTGTGAGGTTTATTACTTCGCTAAACAACTGTCAAGTGTCTAAACGCTCAGGTCTACAGAAAAATGAAAAACATTTCATATTGTTACTCTTGACGTAGCAATGTAATACAATTCCGTTTGCCTTATAAAAACTTTTGAACATATTAAATGAAACTAGAACAGTAAACAAACCATACACCATATTAAACAATAAAAAGAAAATAAAACTTGAAGTATTTCCTTAAATCATGAGTAAGTCGTAAGTGAAAATAAAATTTCTATTTGGGAACAAACATTAAATTTTCCAAGAAGTCGACATCAGCCACAATAAAAAGAAACACTCAAACAGATGTTGGAATTCGCAGATTAGATGCAGAGAGAGAATCTCTTCTCTCTGACAGGATAAATCCTGATCCCGCACGCAATATATCGCGTGAAGGATAAGAGCGGTGAGCAACCAGAGAATAATGCTCTTTGCTGATGACGCCGGGTTATAACTCTATACTAACGGCGCAAGTGCTGCTTTATTTTATTCTTTATGGGTTCGGCCTACCCTCGCCAAATAAAAATATACTTTCAGGGTTAATTGAGCGGACGGAACAGATAACACATTTTTTGTCCTGCAAGAAATGATTACATGCGAATATTAATTATGGTTTAATACTTTTTTCCAGATTTTAATAACGTAATATAAGCAAAAATAGGCAGTGATGTTTCCCTTGGTTAATGCGCTCTGACTCAAACAAAGTGGAATGTGAGATATGGAGTTCAAATCCTACATTCACCATTGGGGTCCCTCTTCATATTCTATTTTGTTTTTTCCTAACATATGTGTAAACAATATTTTCATGACATTTGTGTACATTGTTTTGTAAATTTTCCAAACGTATCACACTTGCAGATGGAATTTGAACTAAATTAGTTATACAATAAAAAAAATATTTAGGAAAATAGTATATTGTGTATACCTAGTAGGAAAAGTGATACATCCCTGGACGATGGTAGAAATTGTGGGACGAGCCGTAGGCGAGGCCAGAAACACCAGGAATCCGGGAAGACATTTTTCCTACATGGTACAAATACTATTTTTTTTTCGATCGATTTATATTTAATAAATAAGAAATAAATGTAATTGTATTTTTAGTTACGAAAAACAATGGACTGTGAACTATACGGGCATGCTTTGTTACCGGCCGGAAAAAAAAATCCCGGGCGTTATTTTTCGTAGTCTAGCAACTGCATTAAAATACCAGAATAATTCACTTTCCGGTTTGAAAACAGACCGAAAAGATGTCAGTTTTCGTCCGATCTAAAAAAACGTACTTTTCCTGTAACCTTGTAACCTTTGTACTATCATAAAATATTATAGTTATTTAAACTACAATGAATGTACATAATAACTTTCGAGATGGTATGAACTGAGGTGGAGTCTACGGAACCGAAGTTCATGTTACCGTACGAGAATAATTGTATTGGTTACTTACATTCCGAGTCGCTTATATGTACGAGTATATTTTTCGCGCCACCAGCAGCAATTAACTTCAAAAAAAGTTAAACTATTTGTAAAATGTGACAATTCACTTGACAGTTTAGATCTATTTATTTGCAACTTTGTATATGAAATTCGTATGTTTTTCATAATTACCCTGCTATTGGGACAGTTATTTCAATAACTTGCCCTTGACAATGATAACCAAATAACAGAAGTTATCAGGAACTTACGACTTACATTGCTATGGTAGTAAGGTAAACTTACGTGAACGGTGGAGCGAAATTTGTAACTATGGTGGTGGACCCCATTGGTAGTAAGGCCTGTGAAATTTATTTATTAATGACTTCTTCCGTAGTTGCCAAAGTTACGAAATGAACAGAAATAAGATATCCATTTGTGATTGCAATATCTTATAACAAATTAAAACAGAAACACGATATTGTAATTTACAAAGTCTTAAATGTTAGAATAATAACTTGAGACCAAATCACATTACAGAATTACATCGAATTCATATAGGGGTGTGTAAATTAAGTATATTAAGACTGATTTTTTTTTAATTGTGCGAATAGAAATACAGTTCGGTATTGTCTCCCTCAAAATAACTTCATTGGGAAGACACACAGACACAGTGCTGGAGACGATTCTTCCTACCCTGATGGCAGTGCTAGAACTCGAATACTGGAATCACCGTCAGTTGGTCGGTTAGAGCCATTTAAATATTTTAAAGTGTACCAAAATGAGTTACATTCAGGTGACTTTTCAATCTCGGAAAGAGGAAAAAGTCACAATAATTCAAGTCAGGCAATTAAGGAGGCTAAGGAGCCACGGGAATGTTTTATTCACCAAAACCAATATCATTTTTTTTAAAACCATTTTGCATATTTTTCTTACACCCATTGAATTAGTCAAAATCTGAAGAACGGTGGTGTGAGTCAAATTTAACTCTTCCCCAATTATTCAGTACTGTCTACCGACGATCTCAATACACAAGATCCCAGATTTGGTTGAAGGAGTTGAATACGGTCAGAGAGGAAATATTTTTTTTTATTCAACTGACTGAATTCCAGTAATTTTGCCATCAATTACACCAGTCCGTCTTTCAAAATTAAATTATATTATAATTTTTAAGTGAGGCGAACGCAAAAAGATAGGTAGACACTGAGTTATACAAAAACATATGTTTATTTTTACCTACGTGGGAAACAGATAAAATAACACTTCTTTAGAATAGAACTGAGAAAAATATTGTCTATATTTCTGCGAATTTTGTGCTAAATTTATAAATATATATTTATAAAAACGAATGTCTTCTAAGAAATGCAGTTCATTAGTTTCTCTATTTCATCTTTTACGACAGTGTAATAATGAAATATTTTCATGTTCGTAAAATCAAGAATTTTATTCTTCACTTATTCTTTATGAACTGATTCTCACAGGTTTTATAATTTTCTTTGTGTTGTGGACAGAAAAGAAATGAAATGAAAAATTGATTTCATACGAACAATACTCTACCCACAAAGAGAATACTCAGACGTTGAATGATAATTTAAAAGGAATTTCAATTTTATTCTTAATTTTAGCTAATAAAATGAGGCAAACAATTATGTTTATTAAGGTAATTATACCTCAGCAGTCGACATGTATCAATGTTACTGGAACCTGAGTTAAGTCTTCCATTGCATTGTACACAAAATAGAAAATGTAACATTTAAATATTTCATAGTAACACCATTAATAACACGCTAAAGATGAGGAAAATTAAAAGTATTTACCAGTTCCAGGATATTAAGCCTTAGTTTTTCACAAACAAAAATTAGCAGGGTAACTACATCATAATTGAATCCCATGCAATTTTCACAAATCAACATGGTAATAATATTATCCTACAGGTTTGTCAAAATAACATGGAACAATTGGATAATACAGCTGTCATATCAACCCAAACAGACTGGATCACGAAAACTTTACACTTACACACAAGAGAATTTTATAATATAATAATTATTAATAACGTGAAACCACGGATGTTATGAATCATACCAAGCCTTAGATGTCTTAAAATCCTCGCTCTCCGAGCTTGGAATTCAATTGGCATCTGCGGCGGTTATGATACTCATAACTATCCTAGGTATGTTAATAGTTATTAATAAACTGTTGAAAATATTTGCTTATAATTACTTCATCTCCAAGTTCGAAAATTCTTCAATTTAACTATGTTATTGCTAATGATGTATTATGGTAGCTTACAGTATATGTACATATAAGGCAAATTCTGGTGAGCAGCACAAATCCAAGAATCCACGGATTTGTTTTTAAAAAGTGACGTTACGAATCCGTGCAGACATATGTTTCCATAATAACACGTAAAACAGTGAAACGTCAGACTGACAGTTGAGATTTTTCACTATGAATTCTTTAGAAGCTGCACATGAGTAATATTATTCACAACTATTGCGCTACTTTTATTTGGTAACTAACATAGACATACAATCAGACTCTTTAGTTGTCCATTTGAAATAAATGACAATCTACATGATTCTTACATCAGTAAAAGGGTTTTTAATATCCTGATAAGTGTATGATAAGTCTCTGTTAAACGAATTTCGGTTTTTCAACAGCTTGTTAGAGTTACCAAGAGAATAAATCTTAAATGATTGGAGTTTATGCTGCCGGTAAAATTTTGCCAACGGGATAAATTTACGAAGTTTTTTCAAATACGGTCGAATGTAAAATATTCTGTAGCATTTGTCAAATATTTGACATTTTTTGATAATATTGTTGAAATAAGGAATTAGTACAATGTATTTTGTGAGTGAGAGTGACGAGGAAGAAGAATTAATAGACATTAGTAATATGGTGTATAGGAGACTTTACTTTGTAAGGTGTCAACCAGATTAGGTTACATTAGATTAAGATGGGTTAGGTTGGGTTAGGTTAGATTCGATTAGGGTAGGGTTAGATTACGTTAGCTTGCATTAGGATGGGTTAGATTAAATTACATTGGATTAGGGTCAGGGCAATTTTCCTCTACCCAAAAAAAACACCCGGGATTTTTTTTAAAAAAAAGACTCACTTAAAAAAACCTAAAAAAACCCACTCGACAAAAAATATTTGAAAACCTCACATTTTTTAAAAAAATATATTTTTTTTCGGTATGTGCAAAAAGTTCCATAAATATAAATAAACTATGGTTATAAGATATACATAATATAACTAATACCTACTAACAACACTATACGATTCAGGCGTAATAGAAAAAATATATGTAACCGCATTTATATTTACTTGTATTTTGTGTTAAAATAAATAATGAATTTTCAGTAATGTAAACTATTGATTTCCAAAATAATTCAAAACCCAACCCACCGATATGTGCGTTTTTTTTGTGTGTGTGTATGTTTAAACCTTTTGTATTAAATAGATTTAAAAACAAATAAATGAGATTTCAACGTGAATCAGTCTGATCGGCATTTTTTATTATTCTTCTCATATTTGTCATGCTTAGTAGAAACTTTTTTCCAAATTTCATCAAAATTGGAGTTGAAGTAATAAATCTACAAGTTGACCAATCAATTTGATAGAAAGCACGAAAAGCGCTATACTTCGACTTAAAAAAATAATTTATATTTCAATATAGAATGAACGGTATACTAATTGTGTAATTTAGCTAGAAATCCGTACAGTTGTTTTGTAGTATGAAATACCCCTGTTTTGTTGATGGCTCTAAATCATCTGGAGGACTTGTAGCAAGCGATGCAATCGCGTAGCTATTCATTGATTTTCAATACAGAGTATAATAATTTTATGGGTTATGTTCCCTTTACATTGCTTTGATATCCCGAAATAGGTCAACAAGCATTTTTATGAAGTGAGCCAAAGATATAGACAGACCTACTTTCAAATATTTGCCTGCGTCATTAGGGTTAGCAAAGATTGATGCATTGCACTTTGCATTTGACAATATTTCCTCTTTTTACATTTCTCAAAATTATCTATTATTTAAGTTTGTTTTCCTAAAAAACTAAAATGCGTGCGAAAACGCAACATTATAACAAGATTCAAATGAAACCAGTAAGTTTTTCATGTAAATTACCGTGGGGAAAGGGGGCATTTTTGAAAACCGGGGAGCAAAAGTAAATGAACTTAAACCTATGAAAACAGAACAACTTTTAATTAAATTTGCATTATACAATACACCAGTCATAGCGAACTTATGACTCTCATGTCAAAACTGACACACCAAAATGTTTTGAGTGACACGGATTATTTAGGCACGTGTTCTTTTCTTCTTCTACGTACTTTTGTGATACATTATTTTCGTCTATAAATATTATGAAATCCAATGACTGGTGAATTCGTTTATAAATAATATGAAATTGAATGACTGATGAAGTTGGTTGCGATTGCTTAAGCTTAAATTGCACGAAATACCAATTTTCAACTAAAGATTTAATATATGCTATTTAATAACAAAAATATCACTAATGAAATAATTATTTGTTTTATTAATAAATAAATGCATAAAATATATATTTCTTGCTAGGGCTGCAAATATCATATAATTATAAATATTTTTAGATGTGACATATATATTCATATGTTTATATTTTAATTGTTAATAGTTTTAAATTATTTTTTCTTACAACTGTCATATAAACTTAACATTTCTTCATTGTTTTCGACGCATAAAACAACATTAATGTTTCCCCGGGCAACGTGTGGTAAAGTATTTTTATCTACTCTCACACTATAATGAACTCATTAATATGCAAGTTATTGTATATGATGAGTGTCATTACTGATATCGTAAGCTAAGCAAACCAAATCGTGTGTAAAAGAACAATGTAAATTAAATGGAACTTTCATTATTAAACGATTTCTGTTAACAAATGAAAACATGTTTTGACACAATGGTCTTGTACTACACCCGTTAGTACAAGCAACGATACAGTATCGTAGAAAAATATGCTACAAATTATCGTACATTTAGATTTGAGAAATAATACTCCTATTTCTAAAGTATTTATTAAAAAACTGTATTTATAATAAAAAAGTATAATTGCCGAAACATCCTTTTACATAAAAATAATAAAAGAAGTCTTTACTCCGGGATGCATCATCCCCTTAAAAATATGCCTGAAAGGTTCCGAACTTTTATTTTCGTAGTCTAGCAACTATACTATTGTACCGGAATAACGCACTTTATAGGCCGAAACCACACCGAAAAAACAAAACAAAATTTTAAATACAACGGAACAAAATTTTCCTCCTCATTCTTTAAAAGCGCAAGCCACTACTAATACTCAGGCTTCGAACCGGAACTGAATCTAAGACCGTTATTTTTTGCCACAACGAAAACAAAAATTGAACTAGTATATTTTGTTTAATTTAATCTGAACGAAAACTGATTTAGTAACACAAAAATAATAAAAATCATGATCATATTTAGTTATATTAAAACACTTTTAAGTCTTTAATACAAATACACAATTAATTAATATTTTACTGTCAATGACTAAGATTTTTTTTATTCCTAGATATAAAAACGTATTTACTATTTATGTTATTTGTAAATTTATGTAGCGTAGGTATATAAAAAGAACATTTTCAGTTGTGATGACAGCAGTAAACAAGGGTCCTCGGGGAAATTACAAGAATCCGCAAGTAACGTTCCTTATCATATTGATTGTTAATCAACCTCTGGAGACTGCATCTCCGTTAATGACCACATCGGGCACCTTATAAGGCAGACAAATGAAATGCTCGCGTGATCGGAAGATCAGCTGCGTATTGGGCATAATCGCCACATCTCAGCCAGCTCATGTATAAAACAAAAGAGTGACAGACGGGCTGATCGAACTCGCGTGTCCGGCATGGCAAACCTCAAGGGCACACAAGACAGAAACATGTTTACAGAGGATAAAGATTGCATAGAAATTTATTTAAAGGAATATTACTTTATGAAATAGATGTTTTTCCTCCCCTAGATATAGAGGGAAATACTTTTATTTATTGCAGAGGTTTTCCACAAAAATAAAAATATTTTTCCGATGCTTTCATGGGATGTTCAGATTAAATGCACATACGTATTTACTAATAAAACCTACATAGTAAAGTAAAGAGGATTACCAAGAAAATAATTTATAAAAACAAAGGATTAATTCAAAACATGGGTATTTATAATTTTTTTATCTTGTAACATTCGAAATGTATAAATTACGTAATAAGATTGATTTTTTTTAAATTGTTTGAATATAATTACAATTCAATATTGTGTCCCTTAAAATAACTTCCTTACACCCACTTAAAGGATTTGAAGTGTCCCAAAACCTTAAGATGATTTTTCAATGACGGGAAAAAGAAAAAGTTACAAGAACTCAAGTCAGGCGAATAAGGAGGTTGAAGAACCACAAGAATGATTTCACTAGCCCAATGAATTAGTCAAAATTCATCTCATCAACAGTCATTTAATATTGATCGCACAAAATCTTAGAGTCTGTTGACATTTTTATCAGTTCTAGAAAATGAAGTTGTGATATATTTAAATGATACACTGCAAAAGTAAGTTTAATACAACCCAACTAAACGTACAACGCATGATACAAGACTGACTCACATTTGCGTCTTAGCCTGTTGGCTATATTTTTTTAAATTAACAATGTTACCAACTATACCAAAAAAATATATAAAATGAATATACTACAGAAGCCTTTCCGCTGCATGTTTCATCTTCAATCGAATCTTTTCCTTCTGAAAATCCCTAAAGAAGAACCTGGCTTCTTAAAATAACTTTGTCTTCGTAAGTTTTGTAAAAATTTCCATTGCACTGTGCCCAAGCCTGAAGCTTAACCTGATAGCACACCGTTGTTTGAAATTGACATTACTTATGTTTAGAATGCACTAGAAAGAATTGTTTCACGGAAAAAATCGTTTCGGACAACCAAATGACTCTAGTGAGATTAAACTCGTACTGAAGGCTTTAACATGTTCACATGCCTTCCCTCCAAGTCCCCAGTCTCAAATATTACCAGATCGAACGCGACATTGCCAGTCTTATTACTTAATTTACACAAATTAAATTGCGCTAAAAATAATTGTGGTTTTTATGTTTTCAGGTTATAATTGTATTTTTTTGTTTTCAGGTGATAATTTTACTATGTTTTCAAGTGAGAATTATAAAAATTTTGAAAATTATGTTTATTGCAGTGTTACAAGAACATGCGTTGTTTACGATGTGTTAAAAGATTGTGAGTTTCTCAGTTTTATGTTGCGCTAAAAAATAATGATTTTTTTTGTCTTCAGATAATAATTGTTTTTTAGGTATGACATATAGGTAATAATAGCTTCACTATTAGTAATATCCTCTCATTCTGCGTGTGGTTGAATTCCGGTTAGCTCTATCCTTCCTTCCTTGCGTGTTATGACAGGAAGGGTCAAGTTCCTGTCCAAAAGTAGAGACCTTGACGTGGTGGCATCTTCTATTACTATTAATACTCACTATTAATTTTTTTACATTATCCATATCAACTGTTCATTTCATTTCAATTTTCAATTTTTTTATTGTCAACAAAGAAAAATTGAACATTGAAATCATTAATTTATAAAAATATATATTCAAATTAAAATAAACATATTAAAATATGTATCTAAAATAAGTTATAAATAATGACAGTGTATTAATATTTAAAAGTTTTATTATACATTTATTTATTTTTTCATTTACAAGTGTTCACCATAAAAAGTATTTCTAATCAATTTAAATTTATAATATGTTCCAGTCATTATTTTTTCAATTGCTGTGCTTCAAAATTGTTGTTTCTTATAAAGTAATTTATTGCAACGTTTATTTATTTAGGTGAAGTGTAAAAATAATTGAAACACGACTATTTATATAACTAAGCATAATAACGAATAATAAATTATAAAAAGATAATAAATAAATAAAGACTTAAACATTAAGAACATTTATTTATGATATTTATATCGCCAACTATTTATTTTCACCACTCGTATTAATACCAGACTGTCCCCGCGGTCTTTTCTGCTTGGGTTTATATACCAGAGTAATTAAGCTCTCGAATATTCTGGCAGCTTCGATGCATCACTACAAAAGAAGGGTGAACGTGTCCCGACCAGTCTACTCTACACCTGTGGCCGGCACCAGCAGTGTGATCTTGCAATCGGTACATTATCAACAATTTTTTTTAAATAGAATTTATTTCATATTTAATGCATTTTATGCATATACCTACACGATAAATGAAAAAAATTTATGAAGAAATTTTTAATCGAGAAAAAACTAATCTAGCTCGCTTTAAAATTTGCACATAATTCAAATTATACAATCCATTTTCTAATAACAGTTTTTCATATTAATTCCCTAATAATTATTAATTTTAATGTATCTGTAAATTCGTTTTATTTAATCTCTTCGTTTTTACATTGTGCCATAAAATGAAGATTTTACTTTTAAATATGGTAATATAAAATTCCACACCATAATTTAAGCATATCCATCTTTAAGAGAAGGATATTTGAAAATCTATTTTGACATTGTGCTGAGTTCTGCTGAAACCTCTATCAAAGGAATACAACCAATATTTCATCGCAACATATTACAAAAATTTTCATGAAAAATGTGTTTTTCAGTTGTCAAAACATAATAGAATATTTCACAAATAGTAAAAAATATTTTCACATGTAGAATGCGTAAAAAACAAGCTAATAGCCCGAAATAAACAATGCCCTTTTGGCAAACAAAGCAAGATCTACCCTTATCATGACGTCCAAGTGCCTCAACAAAGGTTGACCAACTGTAAGTGATAACGCAGTTCGGTTTTTTCAAAGCCTTCTAAGAAGGATAAGATCATGCAAATTTTATTACACTCATATTTTCAGATAGATAGAAGACGGAATGTTCTTTAAATCCTAAAATGAAGGTGTAATCTTTATTTTATAGTGGGTATTACATCAAAACCTGACTGAAATTGTTGATCATGTTTTTGACATTAAGACAATAAATAAATTTCAATTCTTTTTATAGAATTAATCAGTAGTTTTAGAATAGAACGGTCCAATACGTTGTTCCGATACTTTTTTAAGAAATTTCAGATCACATGTACAAAAGTAGCCAATCAAGAAACACTTATACTGACTATATCCTTTACAATTAATTAATCAATGACATATGAATATTTTAAAAATTTGGACCAATCAGAACATACTGACATAGAAAATTGCTTTGGTTTCAGACTGACATTTAAAATCCTAAGTGACATTTAAAACTGTAAATGTGTTTAACTGAACATTTCATTATTTAGCAATTATAAATAGTGATGGGTCACTGGGAACTTCCCGTCAGGAATTTTCTTATTTCCTGGAAAAATTCCCGGGAAATTCCCTAAACCCATTTCCCGGAATTTTGAAAATTCCCGGAACTAAGGAAAGTTCCCGGGAATAAGAAGGAAAATTCCCGATAATAAATTTAATGCAAGCGCAGCTTTACCTACATGTTCTAACCAGTCCCAATTAATTTCTAATGGTGATAATATTCTAATAACTTTATAACTATGAGTGGAAAACTACAAAAATTAAATTAATTATTAATTATTTTACCTACAGCAACATCACCATTGGTAATATTTTTGAGTTAGTAAAGATTATGACATAATTATTATTATTGAATATTCTTAATTTTTTCATGAAATAAAAATTGTAGTATGCCTTTGATTTTTATGGAGGAATTTATTAATTCCCCGGAAAATATCCCTAGAAATTCCTCAGAAAATTCCCCAAAAACTTCCCGGGAAATATCCTGGGAAATTTTCCGAAATATTCGTTCCCGGGAATTTACCCATCACTAATTATAAACAGTTTTGAGAAATGAATAACACTGAATTACTTACCTTTTAAAGATAACTTGTATAAAAATATATTTTATCTACAACTATTGAAATATGGGTACATTATACGTGTGATACTACATATAATATACTACACTACACAAGTGTAATATGAAAAGTCATGATACACGCTAGACTTTTCTGTAATAAATAGGGCATATAATTTAACACATAATATTTTATTAAACTGTTAATTTATTAATAACATATTTTTTTATTATAAATATCAATATATATGCTTATAAAAGTATAATAAATACAATTTGAAAAGTGATTTTGACATTTAAGTGCTACTGTGGCGCCATCTGTTAAGCTATATATGAACTACCCACACCTAACTGAATATTTAACAAATAATATCAGATTTGTTATATGCCTGATAGTTGTAGATAAAGTATAGTATTTGACTCGCATAATATGGCTACATTACACTCAGATGATTAAAAATACTCGCTACCGCTCGTATTTTTAATTACATCATCGTGTAATATAGCCTACATATTATGCTTGTTAAATAATATACTATTTTTATATAAAAATGGACTGTGACAAGAATATTTAAAATTTGCCATAAAAAATACCATCGACTATGTCTCGGGCACTTTTTATCAAATTCCTATCAAAATAAACTCATTTAGTTTCTATAGGCAACACATATTTTCATGTAGTATTTTCGATTATTTTTAGTGCACTCAATGGCGTAGACAAGGAGAGGAATATGTGGATCAATCCTCCCCATTGACAATAGAGAATAAATTATTACTTATTGTTTACATTACAAATTTAATATAATGAAGTAACTGAACAAATTCTTCTAAATATTTTCTTTTAAAGTGTTAAAGTTATTGTAATTATTATTTTTTCTAAACTGGAAGAAATGTGTGTTTGTAAATTTTAGTACATTATTATTCTTCTTAAATCACCCCTCCCCAAAATTTAAAATTTTATTTATTATTTATAAAATATTGCGTAATTATCCTAGCGATGTTATAGTTGAAAATTTACAGGGCGTTGTAATTTTACAACAATATTATGTTAAAAGATGTTTAGTAAAATTGGTAAATTCAGTCCAATTTCAGTATTTTTTTAATTTTATGGCGTGCTATATACGACTATAGTTTATTTTTTGTATTCCCGAATAAACAGTGGCACAATTACCAGAAGTAATATCACAAGACTTCCTGATTTCATCGATAAACTTTTGTTTTGCACGATTCATTTTTTCTTGCTTAATAACAAATTGCTGTTTATCTGAGAAAATCAGAGAGGTCGTGAGGTATTTGGTGAGAAAAAGACAAAATGAAACAATTTAATTATTATCATTTTAAAATTCTAATGTTACACTGACAGTTATGAACAATAGCAACTGTTTATATACTTGGTAGAGAAAATATATCGGGATGTAGAATTTTAGCCACTATAATTTGAATTTTCATTGGTTTTGCATCATTTGTTAAAAACTAGTCGTTGCCATTGGAATTTATCTTAGTAATACATTTGGTAAAGAAATAAAAAGTTTATCTCAAATCTTTAAAAATCTGATAAAATCTCTGCAGTATAGATAATATCTTGACCGTCGGCAAGGTGTTATTTAAGCAATTAACATTAAAGTTAAACCAGTTTAAGCGTTCGGCTCATAGTATTTAAGTTCCCAAATTATTCAGAATGCATAATGCGAAATCTTGTAGGCGTGAAACAAACAAATTGCTTATTAAACATACACGTGATATACATGTTAATAAGTTGCTTTAATTGAATTTCAATGAAACAATGCTAACTTAGTATGCAAGGAACAATATAATGAAATGTATTCAATTCATAATATGCATTGTGTTTTTCAAAATTATTTTATTTATTAATAAATAAAAGTGTCAACTTATTATTTATTATGCAAATCTGATTGGTTTGTTCAACTATTAAACAATATCTATAAAATATACAAGTAGAAGTGTTGTATAGTTTTCGAAATATAAGTATTTGAAATATATTAAGTATTTTGATAAATTTTTAATGTATTTTATGCCTTCATTTGAAATACATCTAAATAGTATTTCGTGTTTTAATACATTAAAATACTTTTTCCTACGACCACTGTTAAAAATAGTATTTTTAACGGTTGCTTAGCAAGTTAAAAATAACAGTTTATAACACAGTAAATACTTTTAAAACGTTGCTATTGACAGCGTGTTAAAAGTAAAAAACAAATTTACTTTTAACACGTCTTATGTTCAGTTGTTCATAACAAATACATCATGACCTGTCATAAATGTCATTCTAATGCTTAGTTTTTATGTACTAATAGGTACATAACTGTGGTCGTAGGAAAAATAGTGTATGATATTTGTGTTAAAAGTGATTTTATTTCGTTCGTGGGGTTTGTTAAACTCGGCTTCGCCTCGTTTCAAACTTCCCCACTCACTCATAAAATGTCACTTTTAACACTTATATCATAAATAACTATTATTAATACATGTATTTACTTTTGTTATAGGTACACTGTAGAAAAAACTTCGTGAAAATATTTATTTTAATTAGTATTTTGATCGTTGCATTGTTTGAAATATAATTAAGTTTATATGTAATAATTAATAATTAATTATGTATTAAAAAAATGTATCAAAAAATTATAGCATGAGGGAATGTTTAAAGCTCAAAGCGATTTTGGTACTTGTAATTAAAAAAAATTGTAAGTATATATTCCATGCTGTGGTTTCTTTATAGATAGTTAGCATTGTTACATTGGGTCCTATTATGTAATCCAGTGGTTAATTTTTAACCAGTTGCTAACATTTTTGACAAATAAAAACATACAGTACAAGTGATATTTTGATATTTCCTCCAGTGCTATCTATTCTCATTGGAGAAAAAATTTAGCATCTAGTTAGTTGTTCTTAAACAAATTAAATATAATCGAAATATCACTTTCATTGTCAAATATATGTGGTACTGATTACTTTAACGAAATATAGAATTTGAGCCTGCACAGACCAACTCACCAAGTTGGTCTGTGCAAATGTATTTTATTGTTTAACATTTATTCATTAATCACAATTTTTTTTGAATGCGTAACTATTACTTTGCAACTTTATACATCGTCGGGTGATAAAAGGAAAATTACGCCCGCATTTGATGGTATAAAACCAGTTTATGATTCTAAAATTGAAATGAAAGTTAAATACTACTCAGTAGTATTTGAAGTACTTAAAGTACTTTGAATACTTAAAAATATTTTAAATACTTTCGCTTAGTTGTACCAAAAAGGCTTAAATTTTAAGCAACACTTAAAAAAATGCTAATCGAAATTTTGTTAGACATTTTTATTAAAACTGAAAGAAGGTGCTAAATATCTTCACATTTTAAATTAGAGACTACAGTTTATCTTCATCTTAATAGGAGGCATCTATGCAGAACAATAAAATGCCTCTATACTAACAATTTTTTTTTCAGTAAACCGAAAATTGATTTATAATGCTATATTTATTGTAAATTTTATTGTGTATTTTATGTTTTTTCTCAATTAATATTTGCTAGCGCATAATTGATACATATATACATACGTACAAAATTATACACCTAAATACAGATTTTTCGTAGAAAATTTTGATGAAAGTTCCAAATTTATAGGTAATTGAAATGCTTTTGGAGTAAATAAAGATATTTTGAAAGTAATAAATTTTCAGAAGAACATAATGAGCAATCAAAAATTAAATAATATCAAAAGTGTACTTAATCTAGGACTTGAGTTGGTAACTTTTATAAACTTTATAAAATTACACTCATCTGCTTATAAACACAGAACTAGTCAAACTGTGCTATTAGGAGAATAAAAAACTGGATGAAAACTACTATGACACAAAATCGCGGTACCAATTTGGCATTATTAATTATTGAATATAAACTTTCAAAAAAAATGTAATACATAAGATATTTAAAAAGAAAATATTCTTTTGAACAGAAAACTGTTGTTACAGTAATATATGTTGTTATGTGACAATAATATGAGATTTTATTTTAACATTGAATAATATTTTATGTTTTTTTTTATAAACTAAACAAATAAATATTTTTTTATTTTAAGGTAAAGACTTAAGCACTCCTCAATTTTAAAATCTAATTACGCCTATGGTAATAAGTTTCACTTATAACAAGTGCAACTAAATTTAATAATTTTGACGTGACAACGTCTTAAATTAGGTTGTGGCTCGGAGTCACTCATGAAAAAGTGTAACGCCCGCTCACGTCTGTTACGATGAGTCACCGAACGAGAGAGAGGCCCGCCGGACCGGCGAATGCCTTGCGTCTCTCTCCCACTCAAACATGATCGGTCCGCTGCGCGCGCAGCACTAGAGAATTAGGCGCGTTGAATCGGTGCGTGCTTGTGTCAAATATTCTACCGAGAAAAAGACGTTGTCACGTAAAATCTTCGCCCGTAAAACCGACTTTACAGGCAACCGATTTTATTATTAAATTATTAAAATATGAAGTTAACTAACTACTGTTATTTAATTTCATTAAACACACTCTACATATTAATAATAGTTCAGCAAACGAAACGTGTAATTAATTTGCGAGCATTTTATTTTTACCACCTGTTGAATAACCTGTGAATATATGAACGTATAAATGTCTAATAGCAAAAAAGGTTATAATTCTTCCTTATTGCAATCTCAGTTACAACTTTTCGCAATCACCTCTCGAATCGACAAGCGAACCTAACTCACATCTATAATCATCGAACAATAATTCATTTTCTATCGATTAGAAATCTTCAGGTCCTACATGATAATTTAAACATCAAATTTTATAGATCGAGGTGACAGTTGAACTACATGCTCTGTTATTAGTTGGCTGAGAAATGTATTTAGTGAGGGCTGCCGGGCAAGAGAGATGGTTTTTGTTTTATTTTTGGTTATCAAAAACCTGTTCATCAAAAGCAATGAAAATCGAAGAATTCCATTTTTGGACTACATATACTTAAAAATGCTTCTCTTAACATAATAAAGAACAGGTGTATTCCTCTCCACATTTTTACATTTCTTACTCATTTTCATGCTTTTATTTTATAAATTATGTCTAAATTGCTAAAAAATTAAATTCATATATTTCATTTCAATGGAATAAATTTATAACGCAACAATTTATTCGCACAGTATTATAATTTTTTGCAAAGTTACATTTCTAAGTATAAAATATTATTGCTATGTTAATTAAATTAGATAATATAAGTAAAAATTGAATCTTGGTAAATAATTTTATTACTATGTGTTTAAATATTTGTCGTAGTAATTAATTCGCTTTCTATGTTACTTTATGTTTTGTTGAGCCAATAATAATTTTTCTCAGTAAAAAAATTTCAAATGTTCAATAGAAACAACAGGCAATAGGTTTATATATGTATAGAATGCTCAGTAAAATAATAAACGCCAAGTTTATATAATAGATGCACATTACAATAATAAATTGTAATTTGGCGAAATAAAAGTTTTTGTTTCGTTTTATTTCTTTTATTATTGATTAGTTTGGTTAGGTTAGGTTAGGTTTAATTTGATTAGATTTGGTTTGGTAAAGTTAGGTTTGATTAGGTTAAGTTATATCAGGTTAGGTTCGAAAATCACGTTTACTTTCTTTTAAAAATAGCCATTGCTTTTTAACCATGCGACTAAAATATTCGGCAAGCATCCATTAATTGTACAGAGTAAAATTATTAAAATAATTCGAAAAAACTCATTATTATACGAGCGTCGAATTTTTCTACTTGGCAAAAAGTATTATATTATTATCAATTGGAAGTGATAGTTACGTGACCAGCTATTTTCTTTAATGACATCAAAACTATATACTTTTATTTTATTCAAAAACATTATTTATTTATTTAAACCAATAACTAAACAAGTTAGAAAAACTGGTCGAAATAAATAAATAAAGAATGTAAAGGATATTTCAAGAATTGACAGCACTTTGACAGAGAAATAAATAATTACAATGTACGCCTATGATCCCAAATGTCAATACTTATTTCCGTGGAACAAATTTGGAGAACTACGCATGTCATATGACTATCACTTCTGATTGATCACCCTGCATATTGTAAAATCGGCCTAGCAAATTAATATTATACAATGCTACCTATTTTATTTACTTTGAAAAAACACTATAAAATACTAAGCAAATAATTACCAGCTATTTAAAACTTTATTAAAATACCTAACGTGTACACCAAATGCCTATTAAATTTAACACATTTTTTGGTGCACTTTATTTTATTGCAATCAATACACAACTAGATATTATAACGGTTCTACATAAAAAGTTTCTACATTCTTCGGATAATCGTTTTTGAGTTTTAAAAATTGAAATTAACCTTCGAGCAGTGTGCCCTTTTAACTCCATAGATTGCAACAAATGTATCGACGTCACGCCAAAACTATAGTCAAAACAGATTCAGGGATGGTCAAGTGAAAATGGATATTTCCATTAAAATCTGAAAACCGAAATTTTCTCAATTGTAATACTTCGTTTACTTTGTAAAAATAACTATAACTTCTTATTATAATAATAAAAAAAAATATTACTTTAAAAGGAAGTGAAAAGCAATACATACAATCATACAAATATATCAAAAACAAAAATTGGATTTAGTAATTGTATTATAGACCAATTAAAATTAAATATTATACCCATAAATCTTCTTATTTATAATGTATTCATAGTATCTATCACAATTTTTAAAATAAATTATATACCCATCTTCAAATTACTTAATTTAGATGTATGGAAAAAATTTAACTCTATAATAAATATCTTCTTTATACTATCCTTGAATATAGAAACAACTTTAAACGGTAATTTATATTTATTATTAGCATATTTGAAAGCCTAAATAGGAGTTTACTTACACTTGCCATTTGTTATTCCGGATGATATACGATGCATTCATGTAACTCCCGCCCAAAATTATAGAAATTATAGTGTACGCGAATAATTTATGTCTATGAACTTCAAATGGTCAGTTTTATTGTAGTGACATTTAAGTATTTGAATTAAATTTATTGTTAATATTAATACTGTAATAGTAACAGGTTTTTTTCATTGAAAGTTTAAAATATTTAGCAATAGTTGCTTCACTGTTTATTTTGGTTTTTACCTTTGGCGATATTATTCGCATTACGAGTACATAGATATATCAATTTGTATAAATTAATCATAGGTATATTGTAATTCAATTTTAATGTTTATACAATATTTTTAATAAAATAAAATCAAACTTTTTAATAAAGATGAGTTCCAAAAATTGAATTTAATTATAAATTGTTTACACTATATTTAAAGAGTAAAATGTAAAAAAAGTATTTTGACATTTTGAAATTGCATGAATGCGTATAGGTACATAAATATAAAATTAAAATATCCGATGTGGACACGGGACACTACATGACTTCCTTATGTACTAAATTATAAATATTTTTTATCTATTATCACATTATAATGAACTCATTAATATGCAAGTTATTGTATGTGATGTGTGTCATTAATAAAATCGAGTGTAAAATAAAACAAAACGTGTATAAAAGAACAATGTAAATTAAATGGCACTTTCATTATTAAACGATTTCTGTTAACAAATGAAAAACATGTTTTGACACAATGGTCATGTACAACATCCGTTAGTACAACCAACGATACAGTATCGTAGAAAAATATACTACAAATTATCGTACATTTAGATTCTATACAATATATTTTAAATGTAATAAATTTTTACGATAGTAAATTTTCTGTCTATTTACATTTTCATATTTCTATTTATTGGTATAAAAAACATGTGAACTTGTTTATATAGGACAAACAAAACGTAAAATAGGAACTAGATATAAGGAACATATGTACCACACAAAATGTAAAAATATTTTTAATTCAGCCATAGCCCTACACACCCATAATACAGGCCATAAATTCAACATTGATGATGTAAAATGTGAAAAAATCAGTAAAGACCAGAATTTAAATACTTTTGAAGCCATTTGCATGAAAAAATATAAACACAAATTACTAAACACAGATCTCTCCCCACTATGTAACCCCCTCCTTAAATTCATTAGTTAAGACATGCACTTAGATTTATATAAATAGTATGTAATTCAATAATTTGTGTATTGTACAACTGAAGATGACTACAGTGTAGTCGAAATGTACATCTTGTTAAAATAAACTCAGTGAAGAAAAGGAACAGTGTTTTAATTATTTTATCAAATGTTTCCTAAAAAAATTAAAAGCCAACTATATTATTATTTTTATTAAGTTTCTGTCGAAAGAAAGTGCTCTTTTGAAAAGGCCAATTGGAACAAAAAATGGAGGTGCCTAACTAGATGTTATAGCAATTCCTAAAACAAAATTCTCCGGCTAATCATTTTTGCCTTATGCGAGATATGTACGTACGGACATCACGCCGAAACTAGTCAATATGGATTTAGAGTTAGTCAAAATGGATATTTCCGTTAAAATCTGAAAACCGAAATTTTTCTCGATTGGAATATTTACTTTACTTCTAGTAAAGAAATTGATTCATATTCTTTGAGCGTCTTGTTTTACACACATTTTTAATTAAATCAGAGATATTTAATGGATTCATATCTGGAGACTGTGGAGGTGTTGTTAATTGTTGTGTACAATTGTACTCTTCTACCAGTGTAGTATATTTGGGGTTATTATCTTGCTGAAAGATATAAGAATCCCTTAAACCCAATTTTCCAGCACATTTTTCCAAATTATTTTTTAAAATATTCAAATAACCCACTTTCTTATAAAAAAATAAGTTTCCCACCCCTTCTGCACTCATACAGCCCCATACAAGCTATATCCTCCTCCATATTTTACTATAATAATTTTTATATTTTCGTTTGTGTATTCTACCTGTTCCAAACAATAATTCGTTCATTTGATCCACAAAATGTTTATTTTGTGCATCTGCAAAAATTACGAAATTCCAGAAGGTTTCAGGGTGGTTTATATATTTTAAAAACAAAGGGCAAAGATGTGTGTACGGAGACTAGTTGGTTTGAGTGTACATATATTTTATTCAATTGATATTTTGGCCATAGTAACTGATGAAATGGTTGCAGCTATCTGTCAAGTCAAATAGATTTTAGAAATATTTAATTTACACCATATAAATGTGAACGGGTGAACCAAATAGCATATCCTTTCCTTTCCCGTGATGTATAAAAATCACACTTGCACTTCAATTAAAATATAATTATTTGTCGGTGCGATGGTCAGCTATCAACAGCGCAGTTTACGATCCGCGAACCGTCACTATCGCGCATAAAGTCGCTGAAATATCAGCCATTGCTGTCAGTCCGCGCCTTATTAAAGTCGCCACAACCGTCCGCACCACTCCGCGGGAAACACAGCTAATTACACTCACTGATCACTGATCGGCTAATTGGAGATAACTACTGAGCCTATATGTCAGCAAGCGTAAAGGAGGTTACTTCACAATTCTAATGTTACTGATATCACTTCAGATATTTGTAATCTAGAATACAATTATCGAAAGCGATTTGTGTATAGACTCTCGATATGTAAATATATTTATTAATTTATTTATATTTGCTTATAATAATTAATTTTATCATGAACATTTGTATATAGTTCTCTTATTTTGTATAAAAGATTATAAAAATACATCTAGTAAGATGGTGGTATGGTATATATACGGTATGGTGGCTAAAAGTGAAACAAATCACAGCACAGGCATCACTGCGGAAACTACAACGCATGGCCTGCCTCAGTATTACAGGTGCTATGAGTACCTATCCGACTGCAGCGATTCTAGGGCTAACACCTCTACACATTCAGGTGAAAAAAGAGGCGATGCAAAAGGCACTGACTCTCTGCAGAACGAAACACTTTATGCCAGGTACAACCAGATAAACTGGTCTTGTCTGTTTGTGATACGATGACAACAAAATACAATTTTGACCAGAAGTATAAGGTTGTTATTGGTAATCGCCTTGAATGGGCAACGGAAAGACCTGTTGTAAGGGATTCTCTGTCCTGGTTCACTGATGGTTCAAAATTGGACACACTTGCTCCACAATTTTTCAGGCTGAGATTTATGCAATAAATCTCTGTGTCCACATAAACCTAGATAAAGGTCTAAAAGGAGCATTAATAAATATAAGGTCAGACAGCAAGGCAGCTTTGAAGACATTGAATGCCTTCACATGTAAATCAAAGCTAGTCTGGAGCTGCAGGGAGACCCTCCAATTGCTATCCGAAGCAAACCACGTCACCCTCTGGTGGGTACCAGGGCACGAGGGAATCCTAGAAAACGAGAAAGCTGATGAACTTGCAAAAAAGGGCTAAACTTTCATACCACGGGCCGTAACCTTCATGTGGTCTTCCACAAAGCCACTATAAGAAGGTGGTCAAAAACTGGGAGGAATCTGCCATATTCCAGGCCTCAATCAAGCTCGGAAATTCATTTCCCCAGCTTCGACAAACGCCAAAGGGCTACTAGCTCTCAGCAAAAAGGACCTTAACATAATGACAGGAATTCTCACTGGCCACTGTCCTTTAAAGTACCATTTGCACAAATTTAGTAAAACTGAAAATGAAACCTGTCGACTCTGTGAAGAGGACGAAGAATCGTCGGAACACATATTGTGTGAATGCCCAGCCGTAACTGCGCAGAGACTCAATCAACTAGGAGCCATAATCGGCTTCATCAAAAATCTGGATCTACTTCCGGAAAACTAAGTAAGGGCTGTGTCACAATAGATCTTCTAGGTCGCGTTGACAAAAAGCGACAAAACGCTTAAACCCTCGTATACATACAATACAAGTACTAAGAAGGGCGAAGAATGCCAAGAACGCTGTTTATCGTACTAAAAAAACATCAGGCAAATATATTTAATTCTTTTTTTGTGTATTTCACTAAATTATGTTATTAAAATGAAGTAATCTGTATTAAATAACATGTAGGAATACATGTAATATTGTCCTGTACAATATGGTGACTTTGTTATTAGTCGGTCTGTTTTATTTACCAAAAATCGTTGTCCCATGTTAAATGCCTATGACAACACTTTCTTGGAACACACGGTATAAGAAACATAAATATATTTCCACGCAGAAAATCAATATTTGTGAAACTTAAACATGGATTTTATAAGAAATGGATCTTACGAAATAAAAAATAAAATTGTGACACATTCGGAATTATTTTCATAATTATGGTTTGAAAACTTGAAAGGGAAATTTTGAACTATTTGCCAAGCTATCATCTGAAAACACGCCTCCTTCCTTAATTATATATAGCATTGCTACAAATATTTAATATTTATTTTAAATTGCCTTATAAACGTCATTTATGACATTAAAATACTCGATAAACGTCAAATATATTCAGGTTATGCAGATATACAGTAAATTTACTGATATTCGATTATCATTGGTCGAAATTAAAAAAAATACTGTAACCTAATTGGTTAAAATTATTCGAGGCAAATATTAAAAAATAGATCATATTATAATTGTATTATGCTAAAAAAATGTACAGGCATTTAATATAAAATGCAGTAAATAAATTTATTCAGTAGATTTTGCACGTGTTGAGAGTAATAAAATATAAAAACACTTAAAAGAAAGTATTACATGTGTTTAATATGTAGTACGCAGATATATGTATGTCCTAATTTTGCAAGTATTTATAAATATAAATGGCTAATTATGCAAATTATAAATATGAAATGAATATTTACGTATTTTGTGAATTTAAATTATGAGTCGTATATATTTAATCCAACATATCGGGTTTAGAAATGAAAAGTGTTCAATGTTATTTTTTTTCATAATGCGTATCTCTTTACCTATTCATTCAAAAAGGGTAAAAGTACAAGTAGTTCAGGAATTAAAGACATCCTATAAAGTCAATTTACTTTCGTAATTATTCATAAAAAGAAGATATTTATTGGAGTTGCAGTCATTTGTTAAATTCCAGTAAAGGTGGATTCATGCAACATTCATTTTAATTTAATTTAAATTTCATTTAAATTACATTATAATTTCATTTTCAATAAAACCGTAGGGTGTTCATGCAAGTTCACTGAGCAAATGTAAAATGAACGACGCATGTGTTAGGAAAGTATATTCTAAGAAAATTGACAATCACCTTCAATCCATATCAGCCAAAAGGAATCAAGATTTTTTACTTTATACTTACGCGTACATTCTAAAATTGTTATTATACTTGTCCAGGCGTTTTCTTTGGCTAGTTTGATTTATATTTTTTGTGATTTTTGTTATATATAACTTTGTATTGTGGAACAATCTCTATTAACGCAGATTTATCAATTTTTAAAGTTTAGAGGGTTTACAGTAATAGAGACAAATTATTATTTACATCTAGAGAGGTTATAAACACATTAAATCAACGTGACCATAGATGTCACTTTGTTTTTCACGCACGCGCAGTTGTCTGTTTCATTACATTTCTAGTGAAAATGAAATGAAAAGTTAAAAGTTGGTCAACTTTGTAATGTATTAGTGAAATGATAATGTAGTTAAAATGAATAATGAACTTGCTTGAATATGACCAATGATTTACATTATTTTAACTTTTTAGAATTAAAATGTAATGAAAATTAAATTAAAATGAATGTTGCATGAATCCACCTTAATACATCGACGTTTCGACTATAAATCAGTCTTCATCAGTGTGCTAATAACATACAAAACATACTTATGAACGAAGGAACAATCAAGAACCGACTGCAAATACATTATCGTTAATACAAAACATACAATCAAATATAGCGACTTACATTCAACTCAGGTAACAGACTTACATAAATGTATTAAAATAATATCAAATAAAATATTCAAATTATTTTACAGAAATCTCGTCAAACATAGATAAAACACACACAGGTACATGTTACTTAACAGTTATCAACCAACTAACTTATACAAGAAGTTTCTAGTTGAGTAACAGTCGAAAATTGTAAAAACTTACCACTAATAAAGACTAGTGTTTCTCAATACAAGATTTCTTGTCTTGTTTAGTAATTTCTTGTCTTACCTCGAAAAGCAGGACAAGAAATTTAAGTATATCTTGTCTTTCATTACTATTGTATATAAAAATCTTGTATTCATCGTCATTATCTTGCATATTTCTTGTCTTGCATGTTAGGTAATATTCGCCAATGACTTTGAATATATAAATAATCTTGTATCAAACGTACATATTTTTTTGGTTTAGATAATTATGAAATATATTTCTTGTAATACAGTTATGTATTATTATTAAATAAATATTATAAAAACAAAAATCGTATAGCTGCACATACGAATATTTCAGCACAATAGCGACGTCTGTATAAGCAGAAAAGCTTTTTTCAAAGGATCCCTGGTTATCAGAAAGTTTTTGTGTCTTAACTCCAGGTTAAAGGATTTAGAAGAATAATTATGTTATTTAGAGAATAATTATTACTATTACATATTTCTTGAAAATGATTATTTGTATTTTTTTTTAATACTTACATCTTATTGTACTTTTATTTATTTATAGATAGGTTCTTGTAATAAAATTAGCAAAAAAAAAAATATGCAAGAATACAAGAATTGATGAAAATCTTGCTATTCTTGCACATTTCTTGCAAGACAAATTTTTGTCTTGTCTTGTTTTGAAATTTGTAGCGCTCGTCTTGCTCTTGTCTTGTATTTCTTGCCAGACTGAGGCAAGATCAAGAAAAATACAAGGCTCTCGTGAAACACTAATGAAGACTTCTTTATAGTCGAAACGACGGTGTATTAGTGGATTTTAATAAATAACTTCTACTCCAAAAACGACATTCTTTTTATTAACATCCAGTCGATAAAACCAATCCTACATTGAAATCTACGCAGAAATGATTATTCATATTTAACGATATATTAATTAAATAATATTTAAGATATTTAGCAAGAAAAGGCAATCTTAAATTTATTAAATAGTGTAAATGTGTGCGTTCTGGTTGATTTATTTGTTATTTTCATTATATGAATCCATGTTAATCCTTTGCCAAATCGCTTCTGTTTATACGCGTGTAACACTTGAGCTTATGAAGTTTATTGGACGGGCGTGAGACAGCGACGCGTGACACGTCATTAACTTCACATGTTGCGTATGTAGCCAGGCCACACTCTTCCATTCATTTCATGCAAACGTGAAACATTTGCTTACCAACCTGACGCTCATAAACATCACTACTTAATGATCATCTTAAATTTTTATATCTTGCAGTTTGTAAATATTGCGAATGAAGATGTTATAAGGTTTATTGCCAAAATATGTTTATAGAATGGAGTTCTGCGTTGGTTTTTATAAGTTTTATAAAACTGTATCTAATTTGAAATCTATGAAAGAAAATCTTTATTGTTATTTTTTAAATCGTAATATTTTATTTAAATATTGAGTTACATATATAATAATAATAATAATAATAATAATTGTACTTTATTGACTTCATGGTCAAGGGCGGAATTCAGCCAATGGCTGTTCTTCCATTCAACCATATATGTTAAAGCAATTCTGTTCTCAACAGTGAAGTTCGCTAATAATTCCAATTTTAACATTTAAAATAATATATTTGTATTATACACTGAAGAACTCGTGAAATAATCAGTTGATAGATTATAGACACTTTAGTCCTGTGGTGTATACACTATTTTTTGCACTTCCGCCTATAGATTTTAAAATAATAATAATTTGGTTATATTTATATAACTGTCAAATACATACATCCAGGGATTAAATTCATATTTCATCCCTCAGGTATTAAAATTGCTACTTCAGTCTTCCAAAATGAAGAGGAAAATAGGCTTTTACTCCTAGAAGTGCAAAAAAATATATGTTACGCATTGAACGATGCGATAATGATTACCTTTAAGATTTTAAGCTCATAAAAACGAACATTTTTTTAAAAATTTTATAATATTATAATTAAGAAACTAAATTTAAAACATTATTTACGGTTACATGTAGACTAACATTATGTAATGAATCCATTCGGTTGACTATATCGCGAACAGAGTTGTTTTCTCTGATATACGTCATCTTCATCAGACAATGGAACGCGACTTAACAAAATTTTCGAGGCCTGGCGGATGCAGCTTCTTCCCCCCCTTATCATATTTTGTAGAAACTAACCGGCTTTAGACACTTTCTCACGAATCTAGAATGGCAGTTTAGTGATAAACTTTGTTACCAAAAACTATGATGTGTCGATTCTGGATGCAACACAAAGTGCCCAGACACTCAGATCTATAATAATATATGGAATACATTCCATACTGTTACATTTCAAACTTTGGAAATATGCATGAATAATAAGCATTTTAATGAAATAATTAATAAATTACTATTAGGGTAAGTGGGGCAGAGATGAACTTTTGGAATTTAGAATATCTCTCATAGGAAATGTTAATTTTGTTGTATAGAGACAGTGTAAGTAACCGCTTGAAAATTAATACAGACAACATTTTATAACACAATTGGTTAATTACTACTTCAGAAGGTTTAAAGTAATTATTTCTGTACATACTTTATAAACAAGTGCATAAGACTTAAGGTAACTTAATAATGTGGTTCTGTCTGTATACAGTTCTAAGTAATTTAGTGGTCCACAGTCCACATAACCTCTGTTGTAAGGACCACCTTATACTAAAGAGAGATGGACCAAAGGATTTTTTTTGTTAAAAAAATCAATACAAGGAAAAAAATCATTTGCACATATAAAGGATGATGATAATGAAGAAGCTGAAGATTATAAAAACCAATACGCGAGATGCAAGGAGAATTATTAAAAAAAAATAAAGAAGGATGACTGAATAAAATGTGTAATTTTTGGTCGGTGTTTGCACGACGAGTGTACCACATACGACAATTGACAACAATCTATTATCCAGTTCACCTCTTCAAAGCTTTGGTCCGCCTCACTTATAGTGGAGGAGACTTGGACTTTTGCGAATCCGATTAGAATGATCTTTTTTATACTTTACAGAACATAGTTTCAATTTTTTTCTTATTCTTATATGTCAGGCTAGACTATATGTTGTTATAAATAATTTTTGTTTTTTTTTAATATTATTTTATATTATAGAGTAATAATTATTTTTCCAAAATGTAGTCCATCTCATGCCTACTTATAGGTCGTACAGCGAGAACTGGCCGCTGGCCGGGCGGAGCCGCGCAAGTAGGTTTAACTAGGCGGTATTTAGGAATCAGAGGTACAGTATGAGATACAAGTTTGGAAACCAGCGGTCGTTCAGTTATTACAAATATGCGTTCCCAACAATTTATTTTGCATGTCCGGTAAGCCTGGTATGTTTCAGCTTTGTCCTGAAACTCATATTGAACAATAATATCACAACACAAATAGAAAAAAATCACAGTAATTATGATGTCACACCAAAATATTTCCTAGCAAAATTTTCTATGTTGTTTGTACTCTTCACAAATAAGAATCGTAAATCATACTAGCGTAGCAATAAATGAAGAGCGGTGAAGAGGGGCTCAATAACCCCTCCCACGACGAATTTGTGTGTCTGCACAAAGGTAATTCACCCGCCAGTTCTCGCTGTACGGCCTATACTTACCCGAAAGTCCGAGTTTTGGCAGCCACTGGCATGATTTTGCTGCCTTTTTGTCATTCAACATATACAAAGTTGGTTATAGGTATAGTTTAGTTATTTTGTACAATTTCCATTGTGGGTGACCGTTGAAAGGAAGCACTCATAGTTCTAATAATTTGGATTCGACTCCTGCCAATATTAATTATTGAAGTAGTCTGTAAACTTTGAATAAAACTGTATTAGTAATTGATATTTGCATCTCGTCAGCAACACAGAATGTACGAGTTTCAGAGCGGTATGTGGGAATTGAGTTATCGGTATTGTGATGTTCAGCACGTTCAAATCAGCTGGTACGACGCTGCCGGCGTCTTCAGCCGACGCCGTCTTCATCTGGAACTACGCAAATGCATCATGCTATTTATATATCCTTAAGGTGATGTTAAGATCCATTATGACAGCGTCAGAATTATTCTCTCCGTAGTATAATTTAAATTAAATCAATTTTATCTAGATTTCCATTGAGGAATTGGGGGGTTGGTTGTAGGTTAATTAAATTAAAAAATTCTATTTAAATTTTGAATAAAGGACAACAGGATTTAATTGCATTTTATAGATATAAACAAACAGAAGTAGTATTACATATAAAGTAATATTGAGGCGTTAAGCTGTTATTATAAAAAAATAATAATAACAAATGGTGAAAGAAATTAACATTCTGCGAGGGGGGAGCGATTACCCCATAACCCACCCCCTTGCATCCGCGCATAAATTAAAAGAACATTGTTCATCGCAAATAACTATAATACACCGTGTGTCCCAAAAAAGCTTTCTCATATACATTTTATATGAAAAAAACACATTTTTGTAAATAAAAACTGTTTGGTTAATACTTAGCCATCATATTGAACAGGAAAAATATGACAGGTATTTTACATTTTACATTATAAAATTACTTTTATTTTAATAGCATAATTCAACGAAATTTATAAAAAGAATTTCTTTTCTATAACTGTCAAGAAAGTATATGTTTATGTATTGAAATTAGTGTACGAAGTCAGCATTTTTTCATTGAATTACGTAACCATAACATTTATTTTCTTTACTTAGAAACATGACTTTACTCAACAGACGTTTTGCTTCGCGCACTGGGTACATTATTTATCAACAAAATATTCTCAAAAGCGTATTATCTGTCACTTTTCCTTATTTACCAAAAGATGGTTTTTAATTTTATGTACATATTTCTATTTTAATAAATATATTAGTGGTAGAAAAAATAATACTTATATTTCGTGCGTGAAGTGTTTTTTAAATGCGTTCAATTTACTTTTTTGACTCGATAAGAATAATCAAAAAGTGACATTCGTACGCATTAAAAACAAAAAATTCGCGAACTTAATAAACAATAACTATTTTTTACAATTATCATAAAATGTTTTTACATTTTTATACTAATAACAATACATTAAGTAAGCAATTATTTTACACTTTTTAGATTACCTTGACACCGTGTACGAAGTACCTGGGAAAACATTTTTTTACGGTTTTGGAAAAAATTATATTTATTATGTAATTAATGATGAAAATTAGTTGTAGAAAAAAATATTATTAATACTTTGTGCGCGAAATGTTTTCAGTTCGTTCGATTGACTTTTTTACTTTTTTAACGAGCGGGTGACATCTCACCCACTAAAAACAAAAACTTCGCGCACTTAATTCAAAAATTGCTATTTTCGCTTCATGTTCTTACTGTTCTACACGCAGAATGACAGCTGTCAATTCATGGCCATGGGGTTTGTGAAAGCAATTTTAGATTATTTTTTCATTGGATATTTCTATCTGGGTATTGTACTTTTTAATTAAGTTTCCTGTATCTATAAATAAATAATAATTGGTATTTATTCAGGTTTGAGAATAATTTTAATCAAAATTAATTTTACAGAAACCTTTTATAGGTAAAATAAAAAATATTTCATATGAAGTCTTTATCAATAGCTCGGGGAAAATAGGAAATGGCAAATGGCATACTAGAAATGTACGATGCCCATAAAAGCTTTTGTGTCAAAATCAGGTTAGCTATGAAATTTAATTTAAAAACTTTATTTCTAAGAAATTGTCTTGCTTTTAATATATTAGTACATAAGTACGACCGACCTATAAGCTAGAGTGGTATAACATTTTTACCTCTCGCCACTCAGGAACACAGTTATTGGAATCATTCTAAAAAAAGTACAGTGAGTTTTCAATGGATAATCATGTTTTGAAGTTCTTAGAACACGAATTACATATTTTTAAGGTGATGTCTGTCCGTGTGTGTGGATGGATGGATAGATGTTGTAGTAACGATTACTCAAATACTAGTGAATAAAAAAAGTTGAAATATAACATTCTGACACCCTACATTAGATCTGATTAGATGTTGGTGTTAATCCGGCAACCGGAAGTGGTGTTTTCATGAAGATCTGAAGTGATATCCTGAAATATCTTAATTAACTATGAACAGCCCCTTTAATTATTATAAGTAATTAATGATACGGTAAATTTGTTATAATAGCGGTTAATCTGTTTACCTATGGAAATAAATGCTTCATATTTGACAGCGACAATTATTATAATTGACATTGAAAATATTATAAAATAATTATCGAATAACCTAAAAGAATTTGTATAAATACTATAAGTATTAATTATTTTAATAATTCATTTTACTGGTCAGCAGTCATATATTACAATTTATAGATACGCAAAAATTAGAACCAAGAGTAAATCTGCGAAACAAGAAATGTTACAATTTTTAAGTGGAAAGAAGACAGGCGAGAGGTTATTTGCTGGTCACAAATTATTTCAGAGTGATAAGTTAATATTATTTTAATTATAAACGCCTTTAAATTTACCTTTTCTTTTTGAGGTTTCTTTATTCCTTCCATTTGTGTCAGGAGCATAGATTTAATAAACTGCCAGGACAAAAAATTTATACGGATTTTAAAATGTTTTATGGCATACGAATGCACTTTACCATGAAAATTGGGGTGCAGACAAAAACTTTCCATTTTCATTTAAGAAACGAAGTAACGTGTTCGGAAAAGTGTACTCAATTCATATTTTCCGTATAATTTAATTCTATATTTTATTTCTAACTTTTGAACATAAAAAAAACATACAATTATAATCAAAGAAAGTGTCAGTATTATTAAAGTATTAATAAAGTGGATCTCAAACATTGTTGACTTTTGATGGGGAGTTTAAAAACTTTAAAAAATTACTGTGTCGTCACGAAATATAGTAATATCACTAATATCATTTTAGATTTTAAACAATGATAATAGGTAATTATATTATGATTACATTAGTATCAAATACAACGTAGTAAAGTTGAAGTTGATGTAAATTAATTCTCCATTAGAAAAATTTTTAAACTCAATTAGTTTCGTTAATATTTCCTACTTCATGTATGAAATTGATTAAAAATGTAAAAATAGGAGAATAACAGAGTTCATTTATTCACAGAACAACCAACTTTTACTCCGAGTGAAGAGCAAAGAAAATATTGTTTTCCATAATAAAGAAAAGTGTTTCAGATTATGATTTAAATTTATCTTCACCTTTATTTCCTACACAAATATTTTCGAATTATTAACATACTAATAGAAAATGTTTACTTTTTCGTAAAGTAGCAATATAATATGAAAGCTAAAGAACAAAAGTTCTTAAGTAAATTTAATATTGAATCTCACAGCCTGAATTTATTAAAAATCGATATAATCAAATAAGTTCAAAATGAGAACTTAGATGACATTTCCAATTCTTGTGCCAGATTACAAAACTTTCTAAACTGATTTGTAATTGATGAAATATCTGAGTTACCTTCAAATTAAATTATATCTGGAATAGTTTTTATTCCTTGATTATGAAAACTTTTTCAAATAACTTTTCCTTTATATAAACTAATAAAATTAATATCTTTTTTATGATAAATAGTTCTTTCAAGCTCTTTTAACGTTTTTCATATCTTCATCTGACTATTAGTAATATCCTTACCAGTTAAAAAAATAATAAATAAGCCTAGTGATTCGGGTGAGACGAAATATTTCTCGAATCTCGCTCGTCCCGTCTCGGTAAGACAAGAACAATTTTAAAAACAAAGCTTCGAGACAATAAATTAAAATCAAGATTCTCATTTCTCGATAATTTCGCCGAGATTTGTCAAGGTTTTTAAATTATTTTCCTTCAAACGTCATAAATGTGACATCTTTTGTGACTTGATTCACAAGGTAGAAATTAAATTTCTACACCACCGAAGTAGAAATATAGCTACTTCTACGACGCGTAAAATCAGCGAATAGGAAATAACTTGTACAATAAAATCCTGCAATATTGCCCTAAAATAAAATTAGATAATTTAGCAATAACTGACAGATTTAAATTGATAACCTAAAAATTCCATACATCATCTAACAGTAGTAACAGTGTACCATTGAAAAACTGAATTTCTATCATTTTCATGCATTTTTATATGACAATTTGGCACGCAAAGCTTAATGTAGGTGGAGCAGATAATTGTATTATATTTTATACTTACATGTTTATAATCATAATTATAGTAAAATAATAATTACATTTTTCCCTAAATATATATTTTCTTTCTAATTTTCCGAAAGAATATTCACTTTCCCTAGGTATGTGATCTTGAAAACTCGAGAAATCTTGCCGAGATTCGAGTCCGAGACAAGATAATAATATTCGAGACGAGAAATAAACGAGACGAGATAAAATATCTTTCATTTAAAATAAGAGGATACGAGAAAAAGAAAATCTCATCTCGTCTTGTCTCATCTCCAGAATCACTAAATAAGACTATAAACACCCTCTACATAAATTAAGTCTTTAGAGTAAAATATATTTTTTATTATTACTTTTCAAATGTTTTATTATTTTAGGTTACGGTATTGTTGATTATAAAATATTTTTGAGATCGTTGCGTTATTATTTTTATATACGAATACGAATTCGTCAAGTAAATTTTATTTACATCGGTGAGTGGAGCACTCAATCACATTCGATTGGAGCTGCCTACTTGATCTCAATGAACGTACAAGTAGTTCAGATGCACTTAATGTCTTTGATGGCTCTTGATATCAACGACAATCAAAGGTTATCGCCCGAAGAAGATTCTAATTGTGCAAGGACGAAACTCTCTGCTTTAAATACTGCATTTACTTCTTGTAAATAGATAACTATCTTACATAAAATGTATTTTCTAAAGCACCCATTAAATGAAGCTTTTAAATTAAAATGTCATTTTATAACACAACAAAGTTATAAGAAACTTTTAAATACTAATGTTAAGGTAAAACAATCGCGTGATCGCAGACGTACAAAAAAGGTTGTAAGTTATCTACTGCTTTAGATTTCATAAATAAGAAATATAAGTATCTAGTAAATTTAGTTTCCTTTTCAATTCCACTTCAGGTAACTTAATTTTCTCAATTTTTGTGATAATACAGGATTTTCAAAAATAGAGTTAAACGTTCTTATAAACATATATCCGTAAACGAATATATTGTAACGTTTATTTATATGGGTGTAGTGTAAAAAGTCATAAAACACGAATATTTATAATACAAATTTATTAAATAACGATAAAAAAAAACACTTTGAGTTTTACGAAAATAATACAAATTAAACTCAAATATCAGTAGTACACACTTAACAAAGTAATTCTTATCTAATATTCATTTATTTATATAAAACAGAATATATTTCTACGCTTTTTGCATTAACAATCAAAATTTATATCATCCATTAAATATTTATTTACACCGCATATGTCGCTGTTCTTCACTGAACTGGACTGAACCGACCAAACGACTCGACTAACTTCACTACCCTGGAGATTCCCGTCAAGACAATTTGTGTGAGTAATTATTCTAGAATCGTCCAGAGTCTTCCAGACTCTATAAAATTTACGAACAGTAATGGCGTTGCTGACTTATTTAGTGAGACTAAATCAACAGACACATCGGCCGCAATGAGTCATCGGCAATGAGTCATGCTCGTTACAATATATTTTTCGAGCTATAGCGATTTTAATATTTTATTATAATACAACTTGGATACAACTAAGCTCTGTTCACATTTAGTTACAAGTGAAAGCTATAAGGTATACGATTTTAGCTCTGAAATTTGTTAAAATGCAAAGAAAATTTACACACAGAAAATGTTAACTATAAAAATGTTTATATTTATTTTTACAATAAGTGAAAATTTTGAGAAATTTCATTTAAATGGAAATATATTGCAAGTGGACAGAAATTACTGACAATCAGTCTTTATCAGACACATTTATGTTCTGGTGAGTATTCGAAATCATTTAAATTATGCGCCAAACTAAATTTCTTGAGTATACAACCGGTTTGTTTCGATACGACATCTATTCTTATTTTAACTTGAACAGAGTATACGTGTTGTAGGCTGTCACAGACAGGTCGAGACGCCCTTCTATTATGCGGACGCATCGAAGTTGCCAGAATATTCGAGTGTTTAATTGCTCGGATAAGTAAAGCTAAGCAGAGAAGACCGGGAGAACAGTCTGATATTAATACGAGTAGTGAACATAAATAGACACTTATGGACACTCCGTATAGTATCCCTGCCGCACTGTTGAATGAAGCCGTAATAAGACGCTCACGTGACGTCATTTGCGGGCAGAATATAATATTTGTTCGAGTGTTTTTCTCTGCTCATCGAAACTTTGTGGACTAATAAAGTTTAATTAAACAATAATAGGTCAAACAAATTATTTCATTTACTTTTCAAAATGAATTCCATCGTTTTGCACGTATTCTTGCACCCTATTGACGTCACACGCGATAGTAATGTTTTCACAGTAGCTGTAGAAGGCGTAGTAGTCTGTAGGTTTCAATGTTCTAACGGTGATATTAATGTCGTATAAATAAAAAGCGCGTAGTATTAAGTGATTAAATAGATATTCTTATGCCCATATTCATAAACGTTCGTTATATTTATAACGCTTCGTTATCCTTTAAACGAATCATTAAATTGAATATTTAGATCGGGTACCATCAGCAACACAATTAAATTCGGTTGTAATTTTTTCACACGCACCATTTTTTTCTTTAACATTGTTCTTCTTATTTTCTATTACTTTTAAATAATTTTTGTTATCCAATATATTTAAGAAGAGTTGTATACCATTTTCGGTAAAAATTTTTAACTTTTACCCTTTTCTTAATAATTTACATTTTGATATATTTCTTTTTGACGTTAAATTTGTAACATGAAATTAGCTTTCAACGCAAAAATTTACTAGATATTTTAACAATCATTATATTTAAACAAATCGTTATATTTGACATTTATTGTTTGTAAATATGGTTAAATATTTAACGTTTGTTAAATTTTAACAATTCGTTCTGTAACGAATAGTTATAATGCGTTTTATGAATACGGGCATTAGTGTTTTATTATTCTTTCATTAAACTTATTTATATAAATATACGTATTTCAATTATTTTTACATTTCACCTAAATATATAAACGTTAAATTATACTTTTATCCTTAAATTAAAATCATATAATGCCTTAACAATGAAAAGCAGTCACGACATTCTTCATTACTTTACTGACCAAAAGTAAGATTTTTAGAAGGCTTATCTTCTTTTAAGAGCTTTAAGTTGATTAACTTGTCAATTATCATTAAATGTCCAGTGTTAACTAACAAAGGAATGAAAGTAAATAAAGAAAAAACCTGAGTCTATTCATTTAGTGAAATTGAACATCTGTACAAGGTAGTGATTTACGTTGGGGTTAACGATCGATGTGTATAGAAAACGGCCAAATTTGATGTTCAATTAAAACAAACAATATCGCATCAGAATTCAGTCGCTTTTCAATTGCTTGCACGGATTATTGACCTCCACCGCACTCAATCAATGAGTTTGCCAACTTATTAATTGATTTCCATTGAATAAATTATATACAACGGGGCATTATTATCTCGCTTTTGTAAAAACGTAATGGGATCTGTTCAGCTACAATTCATTCATTTATGACACATATTTGAAGGAACAATGTTCAAATAATAGTGTATTAAGTAACAAGTTTAATAAATGACACTTTAATCACGAATGAATACATTTGCTGAAATTCAATTTTAAATATTTAAAAATAATCATTGATCTTTGTATAGGTGCAAAAGTTAATTTACAAAGATAATAAACTGTTTAAATAAAGGACGGTTACAAGGGAATAACAAATTAAATAATTTATAAACCAACGTTTATTTGAATTGCTTATTCACCAGGGAAACTAACTTTAAAATATCATTCCCAGCTATTGTTTTAATTTTAATTTTAGTTTTAATTTTATGTTTCAGTTGCAAAAAAAGAACATTAAATGCCCATGTGCGTAATCATTTCCTGCAAACGTTTTAGTTTTAATTTTAATTCCAGATGTATTTTTTAGTTGCAAGAGTATGCAAACTCCATACTTTTTAAAAGTAAATACAAATAAAACATAGCAAGAAACAACACTTCTATACTAAAATTAAAACAAAATTAAAACTAAAACTTAAAATTAAAACTAAAACTTAAAATTAAAACTAAAAATTAAAATTAAAACAATAGCTGGGAATGAGCCTTTACAGTTTACATACATACTATATAGAAAGTTGTATTTTGGTATTGTCATACAAAGTTTTGGCATAATATTAATAACTGCCAGGATTTGGTTATAATTCTAATTATATTTACTAGTGAATAACAATTAAAATATTGCACAATATACGCAAGGCAACAGTTTTTCTGCTTCAAATATGTGACAGGCTTGCCTAAACAGCTCAACAGTCATTTCCTCCAAGCAGCAAAAAAAAACTGTTTTACCTTGCTAATTATGTAAAATACTATAACAATCTTTCTAGACCTCATTCATCCACATTTCATAAAAACTTGTGCATACTACCTAGTCTACCCTTTGTTTTTAATTTTTAATAAATCATTAAGAAACGGAATTTTCCCTGACATGTGGAAAAGTTCATTTCTTATTCCTATACACAAATCTGGTAATAAAAGAGATGTACGCAACTACAGGCCTATTTCGATCCTTCCAATGTTTGGTAAAATTTTTGAAAGCCTCATTGTTAACAAAATTAAATTTGAATTAAATAACACAATAATACAGCAGCAATCAGGCTTCTGCGCTGGTAAATCAGTACTAAACAACCTAATCCCTTTCACTGAAAAAATTAGCAGTCATTTGGATAACAGAACACAAGTCGACGTAGTGTACACAGATTTCAGTAAAGCCTTTGATCGAGTAAATCATTCTAAGTTGTTAGCTGCATTGTTATCGTATGGTATTCATGGCTCTCTGTTAAGATGGATAGAGTCTTACATAAAAAATCGTTCGCAGATTGTCTCATGCAATGGATTCAAATCACGCAAAATTATGGTGTCATCGGGTGTTCCCCAGGGATCACATTTGGGACCAATTTTATTTAATTTATATATTAACTCCATTGGTAACTGCTTCTCAAATAGTGATTTCTTTCCTTATGCTGATGATTTGAAATTTTTCAAAAAAATACAAACCCATACTGATTGCAATCTATTGCAAGAAGACTTAATTCGATTGCAAAACTTCTGTGCTGCGAACGATATTTTCCTAAACATCGAAAAATGTCATGTAGTTAGTTTCACCAGATGTTCAAATACAATAACTTACCCTTACAATATTGAAGGATATATTTTGGAACATAAATCTTCTACTAAAGATTTAGGTATCCTTTATGATTCTAAATTACTTTTCAACGATCATATTATGTATATTGTTAAAAAGGCATATAGAATTCTGGGTTTCATATTTCGAGTAGCAAAATCTTATGTACATAAAGAATATGTACACCAAAAACATTATCCTTCTTGAATCTATCCAAAAGAAATTCGTATACTTGTTAAAATACAAATTCTCAAAAATGCACTTAACTTACCACGAATCTTTAATAGAATACAACTTGCTGACCCTTGAACAAAGGAGATCCCACGCTGACATGATATTTTTACACAAATTTTTAAATAATCACATTGACAACCAATGCATTATAGGTTATGTTTACATACATGTGCCAGCTATACACACACGAAATTGTAATCTGTTTTATTTAAAAAAGTGTAATACAAACAATTTTAAAAATGCTCCTTTGAATAGAATGTTGTCTCAGTACAATAATAATTTCCAACATCTTGATATCTTCAATTTAACACTAGTCCAATTCAAACGCGCATTAAAAGTACAGTCACTGTAAAAAAAATGTTTCTCTTCCTCTGTGCTAATTAATTTCTTAAATGTAATTGTACTTTATTTTGTTGTTTTGTATATACCTAAGTCACTGTTAAATATGTTTATGTATATGTTCTCTTCATATAATTAATTTGTAAATGTTTGTTAAAACTTTTTTTATACTTGTAATCTTGTAAAATTGTATGTTGTTTATTGTGGAAGCCTTTAATTGGGTTACTGTTGGCTTCCCAAACATGTCATAAATAAATAAATAAATAAATAAATATAAAAGTTATCTTTACTTCACATATAATTATTAATACAAGAAATGTACAATGTACTACTATCTATTACTAAGTAAGTCAGATGTACCATATATTAATGATAATCAAATTATCGAGCATTATAATTGACATGAAACGTGCAAGATCTATTTCATGTGAAGCGTATACTTCTACAATTATTATTATATTAGTTATCTTTTTTAGCTATAATAATTTGCAAATATTCAATTTCTTCTTCTAATTCTATAAAATAAATATATTAAATTGTAATATATATGTATACATATATTGGATGAAATGTTAATTTGCTAATATGAATTACTCTAAGTTAATAACATTGTTTATAAACTGATTAAACGTTTTCCTATTGTTTACTAATTGACACTCGCTGTAACTAAACAGATTTCGGATAATCTCATTTGGGATAAAATGATTACGAAACCCGAGAAATAGATTCTAATTAATTATACCCTCCCATATGTATACAACCAACACGTATCATTTTAACAAACCGTAATTGGTAATGTGTATTTCAAATAAGAGGTAGGTACTTCTTGAAAACAAATACCATTTAATATAATTCATTAATACAATAATACATATATCTAATTTCTAAAAGAAACATTGTTTACGATAATTTAATTTTCTTATTTTTCTGTTATGTGAGAAAAAGGTTTTTTTATGTAACTTTTTTCAAAGAATTAAATGGCAAAATCGTGGAGGTTGTGTCTACTTATGTACGGAATATGAAAAAAAAACCTTTTTTGATTTAATAATTTGAGCATAATCACCTTAAGAAACAATAGGGGTAAATTAATTATGTTTGAAACATTGAAAAAGGTATTTGCGTATTATTTTCAACAACCATTTTTTTAACATTTTTGAAATATTTTAGATGCATAATAATATAATAGATATTAAAAGTTGTAAGAATTAACCACAAAGTGGAAAAGATAAATAAAAACCGTGGAACGACGAGTTTGTAATGGGGGTATCCACCTCAATTTTTTTATTTTTTTTTATGTAAGTGGAAGTTCTAAATCATTTATATTTGTTAGTTTCACCTTAAAATTATTTATAATAAGCGAGATATTAATTGTTTTAATTTGCTATTAAATTTGAATTTTGCTGTGACGTCATTCGCCCTTAAAATTCCAGTTTTCGATTACACCAGCGCCATCAAGCGAGCATTCATGAAATGCACTTAAATAACTCACTATAATTTAAACTTACCTTAATTTTTTGAATTGAAGAAATTATAAACGAAAATAAAAGTCTATAGCAAAAATAAAATTAGATAAAACTCAATCACAACAACCACAACTTAAACGAAGAAAAATGTAAACATAACCATAACCAAACTTTCAAACTTCAAAATGCTACCACCAAGCGGAAATGGATAACACAGCTGTCATTCGCGTTCCTTTTTTATGCTATGTATTTATCTCTCTCTTCTCATCGGGGCGAATGACGTTACATGGTAAAGTGCGGCAAATTAATCATTTGGTTTTTTATTTACTATAGGCGTAATAAAATAAATTTTAAACTTATATTAACTTTTTTAACTATAATTTTATGTTGACTATAACAATAATTTACTCAGAATTGAATATCTTTTAGTGGTGGATAACCCCATTCTACAAGTGCTTAATTACTTTACAACTCGAATTATGTACTATACTTTTTCTATGACCATTATTTGACTGTTTTTTGATCAAATCACGATCGTAGAATACACTGAAAGAATTGACACATCACTAGTAAATAACGTCAACTACACATATAAACAACTTTATTAAACTGTCAACCTCTAAGTAAAAAACTGAAGCTATACAACTCAAAAAACAAATCAAAAATTCCCTAACTGTTCGATATACGATATCGGCACACGACATTTCCTAATGTGACACAGATAACCTATAAGTTGTTCAATAATGGCTACTTACTTTAGTGGTCATAGAAAAATATATTTAAATTCTAATAAAGAATATGAATGTTAAATCCCTTACGAACCCATTAGTTAAACACAATCGATTTGTATCAAACATCCATTTTTATTAGAAAAATTTTAAAAAATAAAAATATATAGTTTACACTTCTTAAAACTATTTTTTAACATATTAAAGTTTTTACAACTACAATATAAATTTTTATGTTTAAAAAGATTTTAGTCCTATAAATAGTAGCATTTAATGAATACATAAATTGAATTTTATGTAGAGTTAAGAACTAATCTGGTATGAAAATGACAACAAGTAGTTAACAGTTAAGAATTTCTATATTTGGACTTTCCCGTGTAAATCCGGATTTTCAGCTAGTAGCTAGTATGCTAGTATATTATGTTTATTAAGTCTACTGCAAGTTCGTGCGTGTCTTGCAATTTGACAGAACATTACGGGAATTAAGACGAAATATGTGTTTACAGAAGCGAAGTTATGTTGGTAGTTATACTTAATAATTACAAAAGCGAGAACGCCAGCTACTTATGAACTTTTACTTCACTATGTGCACAACTGTAATTGCGGATTAGACTTGGCGAATTGAGTCACTGCGGATTCCAACTTTATGAAATGTGGCGAGCTTCCGTTTTATAATTTCTAGTTACTTTGTTTTCAAAATTTTTTTCTTCTGCCTTATTTTTAATTAAATATTTTAATTAAATATTTTTCGCACCACTTTTCACGTAACTTTAACTTACTTTCAAAGCAACATAATTCGTAAGTTTGATAACATTTATTATTTGGTTACCATTGTCTTATTAGCAGGGTAATTATGAAAATCATACGAATTTATTCTAACAACTGGAAAAATTAGCCAAACAAGTCCAAATATATAAATCTGAACTGTCAAGTGGCCCACATTTTTCAAATACTTTAACAGTTAAATGTTGCTTGTGGCGCGAAAAATATAATAAGCGACTCGGAATCTAATATAATTATTTGTATCATTAGACAGAAAATAAACTTTTGCGAGAGCGAGTTTATCTTGACAGACCGAGCTGAAAGCGAGGCCTGCAAATAATGCGAGATCTCGCAAAAGAGTCGTTGGGTGTGTGATACACAAGATTTTTTTCGCGGCACTTTTAATTTATTGAAAAAATATTATTACTATTTAAAATTTTAAACACTATAGATTTTTATGTAATATTTTCGGTTTACATGGATATATAAACAATTCACTTGTTTTATTCAAAAAATTTAGTGGCAATTATTCTAACCTAAAAAATAAAACGAATGTGAATTGATATTTTTCAACAATTAGCGTAATTGTAATTATACAAGACGAGTATAGTATGAACAATCAAAAATAGTTGTTTTAATTAACGTTTTGAATTTCCAATAAAATAAAATTTAAAAATTTGACAGAATGAAATGCTAAAATATTTTAGTTGGCATCCCGGTATATAGAGAGTTTCTGGACAATTTTGAGTTCTGTAATATTAGCCATAATGGGACGGAGGCTCGAAAAAACTATTTTCGTTCGGTAAAATGAAATTTATATCCGCAAGTAGTGTTGCCGTCTAGATAAGACAAGACTTGACTAAGTCTAAGACTATATTAAAAAGTCTTGTCTAGATATCAAGACTCTAGAATGATTCAAGGCTCAATATTAACCGGTGCATATACTTTAGATAAGGACAGATTATTCTTCGGCAGCGTTCTTTTTATATTTTACAATCACTGTTTCAGCTCGAATGGAACACGCTTCGTATGATATATTTATATTTAAAAAAAAAAATTATATTAATCTGGAATCTTGAAAATTTTACGATAATTTATTTATTTCAAAAATTGTTTTATACTATTCTTAACTTAAGTCGCTACTCCTTACTTATTTACCTGTAGTCATACTTGTTAATAAATTTACATAAAACTAAATTTCTGGAAAATTATATCAATAAATATTTTTTGATTTTAAATAATGAGAATAACGCATCCTTTGTGTTTATATTTCATTCATTAAATTTTAAATTTTAGATTGACATTGACCACTACACAAGTTTTATGTTTCCATAGACATGAATTAATATAGTGCATTTCGAAATACAGAGTACAGTTTAAAATAAAAAGGTTCTAAAGACTATTTATTTTTTAATATTATTATTTTATTTATATTTTTGTTTTGACTATAGTTTAAAAAATTGAAATTTGGCGCTTGGTGCGGCGGCATAATCTAGACAAGACAACACAAGAGTCTAGAAAGTCTAGGTCTAGACGGCAACAATATTCGCGAGCTCTGTCTCAGTTCATATTTTCTGGAAAGTTATAATGTACTTACATTCCTCGTAGCTTAAATAACTATTCTTTGTTACTCACCCTGAGGCGGATAGGCAGTTACAAACCGACTCGAGAAAACAATTTTGGCGGCCCACATATATAAAAAAGTGTGTATTTCTTAATAACAAATACTTGAAAATATATATTATCATTTAAAAAGAAATAAAACAGATTCTTATTATAAAGTACTAATAGTACAATTAGAAATAGATTTTAATTGGTACTTGGCATTGATTGATTAAAAATTTCTATGGAACTGTATATTTCAAAATTTTTATTAAATAAATCTGTCAACGCCCATTGCCTTCTTTCTTTTTTATCTTATTATTTCTGCACTTTCTTTCGTTTTTGTTTGCTATCTATTGCAAAACTTCCAAAAATTTCTAAATACATTGCAAAAAATATTTTCAGTTCTAAAATATTTTATAAATTACAAAATCTACTTTCTTACTTTTTATCTTTGTTCTATTATCTTCACGAATTTTCTGTTAGACTAAATTAAATTTAAATATAGAACGTTTGAGACACTGACTGCACAGCGCAGACCAGAATGTCAACATAGGCCGGCTTCAAAGGTTGAATTATGACTATGAGTTTTATATTTATTATATGATGTTTCATCTCCTTTGTAACTACTTTTTAATTCCTCACTATGATCTTCTCAGTTACAATATTATTAAAACTATCTCTACGTATATTTATATGTGGTAATTTTTACTGTAAAGATTTTAGATATTAAAAAATTATAGAATATTGTAATAATAATTTAAACACAATTTTTAATTTCAATTTTCAATTGGCCACTGGCCCCCATTTGACTGATCCTCTGGGAATTTTTCCGCTATCCCGCTGGGCCAATCCGTCCCTGTACTCATTTGTAAACGTTAATTTTTTTAACTGTTTATTCACTAAGGAAACTAATCTTAACAAACTACTAATCTGTAGTAGGTTAGTAGTTGCATTATTTACATGATTAAACGTTTTGTTATTGTTTTTGACACAACATTAATAACTCAGGATTTGGCTATAATTTTAATTTTATTTACAAGTGAATACCAAATAATCTCTCGTACAATATACAAATAGTAACTGTTTGCATACATTAAATATGTATTGACTTAATTTGTAAAACATAATCTTTATTACCACAATTTTATTATTTAATCTGTCCAAAAACCAATAAATACTTATCAAAATTTAGTATTATAGTCACCAAAAATGTTTCAAAATACTGACCAAATGAATTGATAAAAAAACATTTGTTTTTACATATTACATATTTTTTAAATGATCTATTTTTAATTATAGGTATTTAATTTTTTAATTGTTTTTCTTAAGTTTTATTTCTAAATTAAATACTTTAACAGGAAACATAAAAACCTATCCTTTCATTAATTTTTTATAAGGTACTGGTTTTATTTCTGTAAATTTGCTAATTGTTTTTCAACATTTATATTTTTTATTAATTATAGCTTCTCATTATAATAGTAAAAACTGAAACAATTGTTTACAATAATTCAGTTCTTACAAATTAAATATTTTGGATACAGGATATGTAATGTCAGCATGGTAGGAACGTGGAAGAAGACAGAAAGACTGTTTCTTTCGCTACCATTTTACCATGCTGACGTTACAGCATTCTTTCCCCAAATTTTTAATATTTATTTTCTCATAACTATACGAAAAAATCCAATGTGTCCAACATATTACCTCCCGCCACTATAGTAATATATTCTATGTTTTAGTTCATTCCCTCAATACTTTCAAAATTACCAGTAGTTTTTATGGAAGTAGAAAATATTTTTAATTCTTTTCATACCTGAAATTTCCTTCATCATATTTGTATAGCCGAAAAACATCTTTTTCTTTGGCGTTACTAAAACCTGAACCGCCGAATTTACCTTGATTCACGCATGCAAATATATTCTTTATATATTCCTTCCACCTTTGTAAATTTTACAATAAAAATGCTTCATATTTTTTTATTATCTTTTTTAAAATTACTTATGTCAAATTCGATAACAGCATATGTTAAATTTAGTGAACATATGAATAACCTATCTGTGTTAAAGAAATTTCTTAGTTTGAACGATGTGGAAAGTTCATATAATTAATATTGATTTTCTGTTTAGCCAGAAGTTATATATAAAGTGTAATTATACAAGTCGGTAGAAAATTAAATAATCTGTATGTTTAATAATAACGTAATTTGCAGACAAAAGGAATTTAGAGACGTCTTTTTAGGAAAAAACGTTCATGTATCAAAATCTAATCAGTTCTTCATATTTGAGTATAATTCTTAAATACCAAATATTATATTTTTTACATGTATCCTATTGGAGTTATCGTGGATGAAAAATCATCACAGACACACACACGCACATACACAGACAACACGGTAAAAATAGTAAAATCGTATTCTAGGGACCTTAATTCGTGCTCATATGTTAAAAACTGATACTCGAGAAATTTGACCAAAAACAATATCTCCCTTATCTATGTATTGATAGGCGGGAGGTAAAAAGAATCAATAAAAAAATACAGGTATTTTTTTATCTAGTATCATGTAAAAATCAAAATTTGGTCACATGTCACATAAATCATAGAATATAAATCATTTCCATTGTCATATTGTGCATACATTCCATTTTAACATTGATTAATAAAGTACAAGCACACTTATATTAATAATTATTAATTTTATTAATAGATTTCATTTCGAATCAGAATATTCTAACCAGTAAACTATTGTTGTCCATAATCTGAAATATAGTAAAATTAAGAATAAACAACTATCTGTTGTAGGTGAAGAAAAAATGTTGATTTTGGCGGTGTAAAGCGGGCTTGTAACCTGTACCTGCGGCTATTCAAATTAGTAATGCGATTTTTTATTCTCTTTGAGGCAACATTTTTTTGGTTATCAGTCGCTTAATCGTTTCATACCATGCTTGGTGGTGGAGAGAAACACATATCTATAACCTAACAAAGTGCGGATTTTTTCATTCTTGACATTTCGATACGACTGATAAATCTATTTCAATTAATCTTAGAACACGAATCGGACAAGTTGTTAATAAATTCGGAGCTATGTTAAATTATCAAATTGAATAACCGTGAACAAAAATGAAATTGTCATTGTATGACTTGGTAGTTTTATAAGGTATTCAATCAGCATTCAGAATTCCTTGTTGTTAATTATGAGCTATTGTATTTTAATAATTTTACTTATAGAGTTCTGAGAGATCATATTGGTATACTATTAATAGTATATTATACGCCAAGGTTGAGAAGATAATCATTATTGACCCAGCGCCAGGATTGTAACACGAGGGCGAAGCCCGAGTGATACAAGGCGCCTGGTCAATAATGATCTTCTCAACTGTGGTTTATATACTATTTTTTTCACTACTAGCTACGAACCCTTCAACAAGCCCCATACCTCAGTCAATGATGCCAGAAATTTAAAATGCGACAATAAATATAGGAAACACTCAAACCTCATTGAATACGGGTTCTGCAGCAATAAATTTGACTTGTCACAATTGCACTATCAATTTCAACTATAAATAACAAATAAATGTTACCCGTTTTGTGTTTTTACATAGAAATGTAATTATAACCCTAAAAAAAATGTACAAAGTAAGATAATTAAAATGATATAACAATTAACACTTACCTTTTCAAATATTGCAATAAATAAATAAATACATAAATTAACATTTTGCATTGTGAATATAATGTGAACGCATGAAAAATTTGACAAGAAATAAGATCACAGAATAAGATAGTTAATTTTTAATCTGAAATTTAACTATTGCCAACTTGAAATTAGGCGGCAAATTTAAATATAATATTTTACTTGCGTTCAGTGAGTTAAATAAATTCAGAAGCGTGAATTTCTTTAAAAAGTGACAGTTCGCATAATTGACCATGGTTAATAATAATCCATTATTGACCGTTGTTAAGCGTTGCTAAGGAAGCGGTAGAGAAAAACAATTTCACAACTCAGTAACAGGTTAATAATGATATCTTCGTAGGCTAGCAGTGAAAAAAAATTATTATTCTTTTTTCTCTATTACCGACTGGTCAAGTAGGCTGGGTTCCATTGATTTAAATCACTTGTTAAAATTTCAGGTTTACGAAAATTGAGGAAAAAGCGAATAAATAGCAATTCTTTCAAGAACTACTAAATCTGTTTAACTTCGTCGATAAAACGACTTCATTGGTATATTATTTTGAATTGATATCGCAGAAAATTTTTGTAATAATGTGTGATTTTTTTTTGGTTTAAGTTATTTTACTATGTGATACAGTAAAATCTGGTTATATCGACATCGAAGAGATCTCAAAAATTTCGTCGCTATAATCAATGAAAATAAAACGTTAACGTATATGGGCTATGAAACAAGTGATCACAATTTTACCATTATTACCAGTTTGTCGATATAAGCGGTATCGTTATTAACAGACTTTACTGTAGTTTTTCATTGTTTCTTTAAATTTTTAATTATAATTTACATTATGTTTTCTTTTTCATAAAGAATGTTTTTTCGCGATGCACTCTTTTAAAATTTACTATACATTTTAGAAAGATCTTCTGCTTCTGAGATTTATTCTCTCAAAGTTGCATCACAGAAAAGTGTTTTATTCTGGGTATCTCAAAAATAGGTAGAGATACAATATCAACAATGGGATTTATGACCAAATTTTAATTTTAACATATATGATACTAGACAAAAAATAAAATATCCGAATTTTTTTTAAGTTGTTTCATTATTCGAAAAAAAATATTCGAAATTAATGATTAAGGATGCTGTCACGTTATCGTGGTAGAATCGAAAAATAAAATAAGTAAACTGGGAGCGTAAGAAACAGACTACCTGCCTTTTACTACAATCCTACCATACGAACGTCACGCGTCCCTTCTACGAAACATTAAATTGTTAATAACTTTATTATTAAAATCAAATTTTTAGTTTTTATTTCAATTTTTAATTCGATTATGATCCCCATTGAAAAATAAGAGAAACAAAAAATAGTTCTTTGCTGGGAATTTTTTTTCTTCAAAATTTCTCATTTTCTGGAATTTTAAGTAATATCGATGTGCTGGTTCCAAAATTTCAAATAGAATTTAATTATCTCTTACCGTTCCATCTATAACTCAAAATGTGAAAGATTTTGTAAAACTGAAATAAATAAATAAAATTAACAAACGCAGGTATAAAATAATATGCTACAATAGGCAACTGTCTACTATGTCAAAATACAAATGGTTCCTTAATACCTTTATACCTTTAAATTAAATTTTGAATAGTACAACATATTTCATCGAAAAGGAATGTTAAAAAGCATATATGTCATTTAATTTAATTTGATTCCCATCCATATTCATTTATTTGAACCCAGTTTCTCTCATTTTACTATTTTAAATAAATCTTATCTAAAATCATAAATTATTCATGTCAAGTGCACTTCGTTGCTCCTCTCACATTACAATAAATTCTTTCCACTTTTTTCTACACGTGATTTATTTTCACCAGAGGTTATCGGAGTACATAGATGAAAAAATTTGAGATATTAATAGAACTAAAAAGTTATTTGTCATTGTGATTTAAATTAAGATAAATGTCTTGTTATCGATTTCAAAATCTCTAAAGTATACACGAAGCAACAAAAACGTAAAATGCATTTTTCACTTCTTTTCTAATATAATAACAAAGCATATTTATCATGCAACAAATTTGGAGTCGCCTATAAAAGAACACATCATTATTTTTAATGATTATAAATAAGTAAAAATCCATGTAATAAACCTTGTTCAAAGTTAAAACTATTTTATCCCTGATGAAGTAACAAAATATGATAAATTTCGCCAAGAAACCTGTGACCTTTACTTTGTCAATTAACAAGTACAGCATTACATTTTCTCAACAGTCAACATCATTATTTTTATTAATTATTGGTACACATTCATAATTACATAGAATACATATTTGTCATAAAGTATAAATAGAACAAAAATCAATAATTTTGTTAATATTATTATTTCCTAAAGGATAAAATGAAATAATAACAGTTTTATATTTTATTTAAAATAAAAGTTTTTATCCATTAAATGAAAAAATATTAGAAAAATACAATAGATCTTCAATATAACTTACTAATGCGGGTGAGGTGGTTTTCATTAAAATTGTTATATAACAATAAGTTTTTGAATTGCTAGCTAAAGTGTAGTGTGCCACTTGTGCAGAAATACTTATTTCCCACCTTGTGTAATTCCAGCTCTCGACTTCGTCTTTTGCCGAAACTTTCACACCTCGTGAAAAATAGGCGATTTTCTACGACCACACTGCTAAATTTGGCAGAACAAAATTACATGCCCGAAAGCTATTTGACGCATGCGCATTGTTAGCAATTACTGTGAATGATATTTCCCACACTGCACATGTGCAGTGTTGGCAAATACTAAGAGAAATGATTTTTCACACTTTAACTCACGATTCTGGGAAATACGTAGCTTTCAAGCTTTGTATACTGTGAGAAAAGTACCACTTTCCATAGTGATCGTAGAAAAAATTATATTATTATTAATTTGACAACAAACATATATTTAAATAATAATAAATAATGTGTATAAGTCGGCAATTAAAGGCACGAGTACTTTAATAGCTTTTGTAATATGGTAAATATTTGCTAATTTAACCATTTTCGTATCTCGTATAGTTTTCGAGATAGCAATAATGAGCAACCTTATAGACAAACCCTGTATATTTTATTAGCAAAAATTGTTTAGTAAAGTACTAGTTTCCATTCTCATATCTCCAGTACCTACTCCATACATAGTCTGTGAACTTCAAAGTATTCTTTTTAATTTAAAATTCTTGTGTGATTTTAGCATGAAGACAATATCTTCCTAATCTATCTTCAATGGATCAAAAAAAATGAATGTAGTACACAGAGGCGGACTGGCAATATTTCGGCCCAGTGGAAAATACCTATATTTCTCCGACCCAGCCCCCATAGAATTTTTGGAAAGTGAAAATAAATTCTATACCTGTTGTGCAATAAATCGAAGTCTTTGATTCCGTCGAATGCATTCCTTTAAAAATTCGGTGCATAATTTTCTAACGGTATTGTTATGAGAATTAACGTTGATGTCGAAGGCTTCTCAAAAAGGAACGTCACATGCCAAATCGATGATAACATGAAATAACTTTTTTCCGACTATTTTGGTATCAACTAAAATGTTTCAATGTCAAAACCATCGATCCTTTTACTTCCATGTACGAAGTAATTGACGATTGGAATCGCGAAAAATTTCGGTTTTTAAATTTTAATGGATATTTCCGTTTTGACCATTCTGAATCAATTTTGACTAGTTTCAATGTGACTTCTGTACGTATGTATATCGCATAACTCAAAAATTATTGTCCGTAGAATGTAGAAATTTTGTATATGGGACTGCTATGTCATCTAGTTGTACACCTCCTCTCGTATTGCAATCGGCAGTGCCAAAAGAGCACTTTGCTCGAAAGAATTTTTAAATTTTTTCACTTACTCAAAAACGATTAGCCGTAGAATGTTAAAATGTTGTATATAAGACTGATTAATTGTATCTCACTTTCAACTGAAAAAGTGAAGTGCAGAAAAAATGTACCTATATAATTTAAGGTAATAGACGTATACGGAAATAATGTGGTATTGACATCAGATATTTTTCTAAGATATGCAAAAAATAAGCAAAATAACTGAAAAATTGTAAATTAAATAAATCACATACGTTAAGAAAAAAACAGCAGTTCCGATGTAACTCTCCAACGGCTCTGCGAGCAAAGCCGACTCGATTCTAAACAAATATTATGTATGTATTATACAATCTGTACGATGCTGTTTTTCGCTTAATTGTACAAAATATAGAAAATTGTGAAATGATTAAAGAAAAAAAAGGATTGTCTGCGTTATTTATAAAAATATATTATCTTTGTTATAGTCGATAGGCCCTCTCGGGTCAAATATGTACATCGCGCCCCAGTGAAAAATGTCCCACTATCCCAGCGGCCCAGTCCGCCCCTGATATTATAACTACTATAGTTGTTATGGGTGAATTGTGACTAGTAAAACAACTACAGTTACTAAAGCCACAAAAATACTGAAGCAATTAGTGTCGGCCTTTTCAAAGTCAATCAACAGTGTTTCGCTCTTAAGTTTACCTAAACCGAAATCTATTAAACTAAATTATCTGATCCACAATCCGTCATCTCCTGACACTAACCATCAGACCCCAGTTAATTCAGTAACACCAATTAACATATTTCTATGGATTGACAAGAATTGACAGGCAGCTACGTGTTAGTGGAAAAGAAACGCGCGTAGATACAGATGACGTTTTTATTTCACAGCCCAAAAGAATGATAATTAAATTCTATACGATGAAGTCACAGGTGTTTTGCTTTTTTCCTGGGAATTTACTCGTTTTTTATTAGATTACACGCCCACGGAATCTACGAGGTATTTAAAGCGTGTAATAGCGACTTCACATTAAAAAATTACATTTATTACATGACAATAAATAACATAACTAATATTTATCTTCTAGATATATCCAATACAAAATTAGATTCAATTATTTACTTTAAGAGCTATTTGTGTAAAATACAATTTTGTAATTTTATTCGTGATTGTATAAAAACTGTAAATTAATAAAGTTTTTAATTATTAAATTTTTTAAATATTTTGTGAAAATAATTTTAATGCCACGTGACGTAATATAGGGTTGAACTTTAATAAATTAAAATTTTGATTTTATGATTTTATCCAAATATATATTCAATTAAAATTACTTTATTGCAATATTATTTTAAAACAAATTAAATTACAACATAATCTCCTTTTAAAATAATAATAAAAATGGTTAATTAAACTGATATTTAAAAAATCCAGCGTTGTATAAAATACTTAAAAATATATATTTCAGATACAAAATACCAAACAAAATATTTCAATTCTTTCACAAAAGACATTATATTTTTTTTTAATATTCAGTATTTGCTTGCGTTAAAAATACGCATGCAAACATTTGTTAGACACTGATGGATATACCTTGCAAGAACTATCTTTCTCGGTTCGCTTATATATGTATATAGGGAACATATGGCAGCGTACGTTCCAATATTACCATATGTCAGTAATTTGTATTTCAAATAAAAAATATTTTAGGTTTTTAAAATTTTAAAAATATTTTTTTGAGAGCACAGCAAGCCAAAAACTAATTTGAGAAAACTAAAGCATTTCGCAATCAAGTATCAAACAATTTTTTTTAAAACTATGTTCCAAAATCAGGGACCCAAAACTAAATGATTTTTCGTTTCGTTTCGATTCAGTTCCAATAAAAATAATTCAGTTTTTGTTAATATCGTTCCTGCTACAATAAAATTTCGTTTCCGTTCGAACGAAAAATAAATTTTGTTCCGAACAAGATATTTCGTTTCAGAGATTTTTTATATACCTACATATTTTTAACTATTTTATTTATCATCATTACAATAAATTAAAAAATCGAATAATAGTTATTTTTTATACAAGACGATAAAATAATATTTTATCGACAAGCGGAAAGTGTTAATTCACGAGCGATATAATCGCGAGTGAATTATTTTTCGCGAGTCGATAATTTAATTTTATCGTCGTGTATAAAATTCTATTTTTTTCTATAGCAGGTTTTGAAGAGAAAAGAATTAGAAAAGTTAAATTATTATGTAAGAACAATTTTAAAATGTCAGTAGTGTGCGTTGTTATGGAAATGTACTTCTAATAAACAAAAGTTAAAGTACTTTATCTACCCTTGCTGTTAAAGTGTTACTTTATCTACCCTTGCGGTTAAAGTGCTACTTTATCCACTATTTTGAGTTGATAAAATTGCACTTTAACACCTGCTATAGAAAAAAATATTATGTCATAGTATTAATACACAAAGATTCAATAATTATAATTCAAATGATTTTTTTGGTAATTTAGCTCTATTGGGGTATAAATAAAATTAAGGGCCAAAAACACTCTCTCAACTATCACTGGAGTAGTTGGAACAGCAAAAACATTCATTGCTACCAAATATAAATCTGGATACGAACGAAAAGAATAGAAAAATAAAAATTATTGGTTTTTAATCGTTTATAATAATTTTAATTATATCACGTAGGCAAATTATTGAACAAATGTTGTCATGCGGCAAAAATATGAACTAACTGGACATATTATGCACGTAGGTTTGTTAAATCGGTAAATACCTATATCGACATTAAATATATAATATTTTATTTTTTTTAGAAATTACCGAAATGTGTATTAGGAAAAAAATAATAATGTTATTAACTGAAATATTTATTTTTGTTACCTATATCGTTTTCGCTCCAGAAATAAGATTTAGAATATTGTTTTATGTCTGTTTCTCTTCAGCATTTTTTTATCGTTTATTTCTTTTATCGTTTTTGTTTCTGTTGCGTCTCTATCCAAAATTAGTAAAAATGCAAAAAAAAAATTGACGGTTATCATATCAGTTATTCTTTGACAGTTAACAGCTAGTTGACAACAGAAAACAACTTTTTTTTTTTAAATTGTACCAATTTTCAAGTCAAATATTTCCATACTTCTTTGCTCAATACTATTAAAATGATGTGAGAAAGCGTCGTAAATCATAAAGTAAAAGATTTGATTAAATTATGACACTTTATTTTACAAAAAAAAAATGTTGGATATAAAAGACTTTTACGTCCAGGATGTAAAAGACTTTTACATCCTGTAAACAAAAAAAAATAATTTCGCGTGTTGATAGTCATAGTCATATAAATATTAAACATCTCATAACAGTTTTCGAAAAAAGTATTTTATTGTATTAAAATATAAAATACTTTTGAGATGCATATGACATAAAGGCACAAAATACTTTTTTAAAAAATATCTGATATGGACACCACATTATCTCTCGCTACTGTAATAATATATTCTATATATTTACAGACAGGAGATAAAAACAACATTTCAAAAAAAAAAAAAAATCAAAACACTACACAACAATGTAAAAATCAATCACGTTGCACGGTTGCACCATGACCATCCTCATCTCCTCATCTCATCCCAGCATCTTGCCGAGCGCACCAGCGCATCTCGGCGCGGCGCTCAGTTGGCGGCTGGCGTTCAGACCGTCGGGACGGTAGGGCGCCCACGGACTCGCGATCGCGACCAGAGCATGGACGAGCTGAGCTGAAGCTGTGATACCAGTGAGTGATACTAGTGCACAGTGCGCGGACTGTGTAGTGTGTGGAACTAGTGCAGTGGAAGATGTGAATGACATGTAAGATGTTTGTAGTTTTTAGGGTTTAATAAAACTTTACGCACCTTATTAGAAACGAGATGTGTAATTGTAGTAATATATTCTATATAGTTATTTTTGAGTTTAGTTTACGAAATGTTACTTTTTTTCGGAAATGCAAAAGTATTTCGCTTATTTGTTTTATACAAATTTGCCGGTACGATGTGTGAAATTAATATACTTAATATTTTTTCTGGTTCCCCAGAAGTTATATATAAAATGTAATTATGCAGACATGTAGAAAATTTAAAAATATTTATATGTAATATTAATAAATAATTTAAGAGAATTTTTTAATTGGAGAAACAGTTTAAAGTACAATACTACTTCCGGTTCACCAATTATAGTAAAAATCTAATCAGTTAAGTTTTCATAAAAATTTAGATTTAAAAAAAAAACTATAATTTTTTTGTTTAAAACGAATTTTTTTTGTTTAAGTCAAATTTTTTTTAACGTATAGTAAAATTTCAAAAACGTGTTTCACAAAATGGCATTTAATATGATAAAAAAAAAACTTATTGTAAAGAATAAATAAAAATTTAAAGAAACAATAAAAAACTACAATATAATCCGTTTATTACAACAGTGCTTATAATGTAGAAAATGTGACTATTTATTTGAAAGCCTACATACAGTAACGTTTTTTTTTCTTATTTTTATCGGTTATAGTAACTTCTGAATATAGCGATGAAATTTTTTGGATACCTTCGAAGTCATTATAACAGGATTTTACTGTAACATATTTCAAAGTAAATTTAACAAAAATAACACACGTTAGTGCAAAAAAATTCTGCGTTATCAATTCAAAATAATTTACCAGTAAAGTAGTTTACCAACGAAGATTTAGTAGTTCTTAAAAGTATTGCCACATGGTAACGCTTTTTCAACAATTTTCATAAATCTGTTAAAAATGTTAAATAACAATTACAGAACAAGTTATTAAAATCAATGATGTTTAAAAAAAATCAATGTCATTTAAATTTGATTTTAATCAATGCAACCATATAATCAGTTTATCATATTTCTTATATACCAAATATTATATTTTCTACATGTATCATATTCGAGTTATCACGGACAAAAATTGTCACAGACATACAGACATTACTATAAAAATAGTAAAATCTTATTCTAGGGACAAAAATCATTTACCTAGGTAGCTAAGAAAAATGGAATGAAAAGACAAAATCAATTCTTTTTCGGGAGAAATTTTTTTAACAATATAAACTGCATAAGATAGAAGAAAGAGAGCAAAATTAATTTAAAAAGTTTAAATGAAATAACATATTATTTGTCTCGCACATATGGAAAAAAAGGCGAGACCATTTCTTTTTTTTTTAGAAAAAAAATACCAATAAATTCCATAGTTGCTGCTATTTTTGGGGTGATTAACATTATCTTCATACCTAATTTTTGAGCTTACGAGGCACGTAAAAATAATTTTGCTTATTGATTCACATGCAGAATTTTATGCTCTTCAATTGTTATTTGAAGCTTTTTTTACTTGAAATAATTAAGAAATCATGAAATTACGAAAATATGTAAAATCCCTATGTTCCTGTGTTTGAATCAGTATATATAAATACCTAATGCTAAATTAAAATGTTATTTATTTGTTTCGCAATCGTATAAGAAAGATGGAATGAAAATACAAAACCAATTATTTTTTGGGATAAAAATTTGAAGCATTATTAATTTTACAGTTATGAAAGATATAAATGGACTAATTTAAATTAGAAACAAAAAATAAATTTTCTTACCCTTATTTCTTTATGTTATGTTTTTTAAATTTAAATATGTAGTTTTAACTTATTTAATAAACTAATAGCAAAAATATATTTAATAATGCGAAACTAACATTGTAAAGAAAATACGAATGAAATGCAAGCAAAAATCAATTTTATAAATTTAACTCTTACTACGTTTTTCTCTTGAGTTTACTTCAGATAAAATTAATTACAATAAATCAAATAATAAAGATGTCGCAGCAACGAAAGAAGTAAGAGATTTAAAAAGATTCAACTTTTAATTCTTAAATCTCTTTATACTCGTATAATAAAGTTAATAGTTTTTAATACATTAGTATCAATTAAATTTTTCACAAAATAAATAATTCGTATTTTAAATCTGGCTTAAATATAGAACTATATTTTCTTAATTTCGTAGTGATATTTAGATTTCATATTCTATTTCAAATTTTAAAAATCTATACAAAAAAAGTTATCTTACATTTTTTTTATTTATAATTAAGTTTTATTACACCTATGAAATACATAAAAACTAACAGAAATGATTTAAAATTATAATGTGAAATATTACTCGTGCGAGTATAAAAAGATTAATTTTAGAATGAAGTACATACTTAATATACCAAAAAAAAACAAATGAATTATTAATACCTATAATAAAAAACGATAACCTGGAGCGCCGACCAAAAAAGTAAAAATAAATACAAGATACAAATATTTAAATTAAAATGTTAAACAAGAAGAGTACGAGTAAATGTATTCAAGTTAAAAATAGCAGCATTCTTATTTACTTCACTTTTCCTTTCATATCGTTTGATATTCCACAAAGCCTCGCTGCCATTGCCAGAATAATGCAAACGTTATTATTTCTTATTGTATCGTAAATTAAACAGCATGGTAACCGACAATCTGAATTGCAAGAATGCATTGTTGGCGAAGTATTTCTGGTAAATTATTCAGGGTCCATGTCTATGGCCCTGCGTCCCCTTGCTAATAATCTCAAGTTAAACTCAACTTAGGATAATAGTTTAACTCTATTCATTTCCACAATTTAAATGCTTGCTTTATGTTTACTTGTGGACAGAGTAAAAGTTTAAAGTAACATCTAGAGTACTTTTTAATGGCACATCTTTTAGAAAATACTATTTTCGGTATAACTGGGAGTAACTATGACTTTAAATATAGTAAATAGAATGTAACATTGGTGGATTTAACATTTAAGAAGCCTAAAGCGTTATAAATTTTGGGGTTCCATAGAACAAATTAATAACTACAATTTATATATCTTTTTATCAAAAAATATGTAGGTACATATAGAGCCAAGCTCATAACCTTTTACTAATTATTACAACTAAGAGTTACTTACTAAAATAGTTTAGTTTAATTACTAGTGATACTGGTCCTCATAATATCACTACTAGTAGTAAAGTATATGTGACAACCCTATCTATTAATAAAAAAAAAGTTACTTATTACAATATTACATCTTTCGTGAATGTGTTATGTTTTTTTTTAAAATCGAAAAATAATTATAGTTTATAATTATTTTATTTAAATTGTCTAGTGTAATACACTTCACTTTGATTTTTTTTTGTAGAAATTAGAAGAATTACGAACGACACAGTAAAACTATTCTACATCTCGTTTTTCACATTGGAAAGTAAAATACCGAATGGAGTTTACTTGCTGGCTTAACTAAGCTTAAGCAATATAAGGAGAAAGAACGTCCTGTGGACGAATTTTGGAATACAATTTTGCTTATAAAAAAGAAATTGAATGATTATATTTCCACATTTTACTATGTTAGCCAAATGGTTATTTTCACTCCCACCTCTTCTGATGCTGCATAACAATTATTTTTTTAATAAAATCTACTAAAGTCTACAACTAAAGACGGGCTTCTTGTAGATAACTGTGATAGTATTTTACATTGTAAAGAATAGTAAATTAATAATTCTTATATTATACGAAATTCAAACAATTCTATGCTAAAACAAAAGTCACTTTATAATAAAAAAAATACGTTTTTATAGAATCTATTACGTTTTTATGCTGCTTTCTATTACCAACTGAGATAATTTTCTAACAACACTGAAAGATAGAGATATACAGAGAAATAAACATGTTGACGTAGAATGAAAGATCTGTTAATATAGGTTAAAAGTGCTTAGTATTATAACCTATAAAATAACAACATATTTGACAGTTCTGACAGCAGTGAAATACTGAAGTGTTGTGTGCTGTTGAATAAAATATTAAGTAATAGATATTAAAGGAATGACAAATAAACGAGAGCGTAGGGAAAATTGGACACAAGAAGAAAAAATATTTATATTAAATTTAATAGAAGAAAATTCTAAAATTATATAGAACAAGGTCAACGTGGTAAGATTTTAAAAGAAATTAAATTGATTTGGATATCATAGCCATCAAAATGGCAAGTAAAGGATATACCTCAAAAGTAGATCGAATTAAAGCAGCAGTGGCTACGCATGAAAACTTCTGCAAAACTTGTAGTTCTGCAAACTACCACCGTTTCTAAAAATTGGTTTGATATCATGTTTCATTAAATTAATTATTTTTTAACAGTATCTTTTAAAAATGTCTATATATTTTTGAAACCAATTTCTGTAAGTTTTTATAATGCGTTTTTCTTCTTTCTGTATAATTTTATTGAAAAGTTATTTTCTCTTAAGTACCTATATCTCTATCCATCTTATTAAATTTATTATTAATTTTCTTTCAATTCACAGGTAATAGTAGGTACTTAAAATTGTCTTATGGTGCTACTAATTAGCACTACTAAATTTCTTTTTTATTAGGTACTACTAAGTTATATTTAAATTAATTTTTCTTTTTGAGCGCAAATAATTTAATAGTGAGTAGTTGCAATCGGTAGTATTGCTACTAATATTTAGAAAAGATTATGAGCATGGCTCATAATTACAAAAGGAGCTTTAACCTAGGTCGAATCTGACACTAGGAGTCTTTGTCAGAAAGAGGAGCCCGTTTCCGCTTTATTTTATATTCATCGTATTATCTTATATACTCGTGCATCATTTTCCGTTCATCATAATGCAAAAATGTAATCATTGTGTGAAAAAATTTCTTTAAGAAAACTGTCGCATATTTTTCTAAAAATATCCATTTCTGTTTCTGCTAGTTCCGGAGAAAGATCATATTCGGTTTTAAAACGTACAAAGAACCATCTGAGAGAAAAGTACGAAGATCGATTGTAGAGTCCTTCGTTTCACTTTTCAAGAAGTGATAAGGGTTGCGTAAAGGCCTCGCCAGTCAGTTACTACTATCCGCAGTAAAAATTATTTTACCTTGCTAATAACGGAATAGCTATTCACATACCTAGGATAGTTATGAGTAACATAACCGCCGCAGATATCAATTGAATTCCGGGCTCGGATAACGAGGATTTTAAGGCATCTAAGGCCTGGTATGATATATAACATCTGTGGTTTGTTCAATAGTATACCGGTTTTACGTTATTAATAAATATTATTTTATAAAATTTTCTTGTGAGTAAAGTTTTCGAGATCAAGTCTGTATGGGTTGATATGACAGCTGTATTATCCAATTGTCCTATGTTATTTTGACAAATTTGTATGCTAATATTATTACCCTACTGACTTGTGAATATTACATGTAATACAATTATGATTTAGTTACCCTGCTTACTTTTGTCTAAGTAAACGAAGGCTTATTATATTCAAACCGGTAAAATATTATATATGACTTTATTTAAGACTATTTCTTTAAAAAATATATTTTATATTCTATTATTATTATTATTATTATTATTATTATTAGTATGTCTGTGTGAATTCCATCCAGTATTTTTTTTCTAAATAATTACTAATTCTTCAATTATAATTAAACAACAGAACGTGATTTCATGACTATTTACCCATATGAAATTTACTTATAGCATTATTATAGATAATCAGATAATCTTACAGATTAAGGAATAGTAATGTTTCATATTATATTTCATAGTGTGCATTACATTCCATTTTGTGAAAAATTATTTTCACATAACACTGTGTTAGTAACTATTCCATATTATATTGTTATAATCTAGAAATTCATTTGAGAAACGAAAAATAATTCTCTGCTGTAATATTAATAAGACTTACGACATGAAAAGTTTTAATAACAATTAAAAAGGTAATTCTGAGGTAAATTCAGAATGGAGTCCTAAATCATTTTTTATTTTTTTCTTAAAGAATAGAGTGAAATAAGATAAGTATAAACGACAATAAAAATATTTCATGATACTCGAGATATTAATTTTGAAAGAGAAAATTGTGTCCTGTAACATGGTAGGTATGTCTTCGCTAATAATGAAGAAATTGTTTGTTTTACAGGATATTGGTTATTTTCATATTCTTGTAGCTAAAATATGTTTTTCTTTATATAGATAAATAAAAATCTTGAAATTAATGATGCAAATTAATTGTAGAAAAAACATTGTTTATATTTTCTGCGTGAAATTTTTTTGTGCGTTCATTTGACTTTTTTGACTTGGCAAGCCTCGTCAAAAAAGTGACATCTCACATGTACTAAAAACACCTCGAAAAATACTAACTGCTCGCACTTAATACAAAAATAACTATTATGTATAAATTTATATCTACAGAATGAAAAAATTATTAGACATGAATGAAATTTATTTTTCGTATGTAACAAAAACAAGAATATAGTAATATTTTGACACTGCCAGTCTAATGGGTGACATATCACATCACAGCAGGTCGCAATAAAATTTTATCGATTACAGCTCGTGAACGAAGTAATATTTAAATAAAATATTTTCACTAATACTAATTAATTAATATATATTTTCATATTCTTCTGCAAAATGATAAAATTTCGACCTACATGTAAATAGAAACAGGAGAGAACATGGCATAATAATATACGCGACGGATGTACAAAGAAAGTAGTTTATAAGAGTGGGGAGAACTGTCACGCAAATGCAGCTCATTATATCCAATTGTTTAAATAAATATCTTCAAATGAAACATATTACTATAGAGATCTAAGCACACACGATCACGCAAAAAACAGACCTAACCTGTAAAATGTGATACATTCATTCCTGTTTCTATTTGCTCGTAGATTTTGACAATGGTATAGGACCCTATTAACATAAAGCTACGTTATAATTAAATATTTATAATTAAATATTAATACATTATCAATACGAATATTATATGATTAGCATATTAACAAAAATCCGTTTGTTATCCCATAAAACAGACAATGTATTAGAATGTTTTCATCAACATAGATTACTTCGCTATACTGTATAATCAGCAAATGAATATATTTGTAAACAGACAGTGCCGACATTGTTAAGTCAATGAATGCAACTGAATTGCATATAATTTTTTGTATCATTAAGTAAATTGCAAATACGATTTCAATTTGCTCATTACTCCTGCAGATTTTTATCGCGATATTTTTATCCACGATATTAGTCGCGTTCTTTTTTATTCGTCTGACATCACCTTCATTTAACGTGAGTTGAACTGAGATATTTGAAAAATAAAAACAACCACAATCCTAGATGGGATGTCGGAAATAGTTAGTTTCAGAACTTCAGTGAGTTCACGTCAAAATGATACACATGATAGGTGTACATGATCTCTCAATATTTTTTTTCGTGTAGGTATTATTACCTCCCTACACAGAAGTAAATGTTTACAGAACCATAAAATTTAGAGATACACTGAAAATAATGCAACTACAAATATGGAATTAATATTTAGTTGGACCTCCTTTATTTTCTAACATAATTATTAATCGATTTGGAATAGATTTTAACAAATTCAGTTATAGACATGATTAATTTTTGTCCATTATTCCCTTAAATCTTTTTTTATATCATTTTTCTTAAATATCTGATGTTTCCTTATTTCTCTTTCCAATTTTGACATAATATTTATATCAGCGGTTTAAGAATGACTTTTTATAACTTTGAAGCAACAAATATTGTAGCCAGTTTTAGCTATGTTCGAAGTTTGTTTCGCACTAATTTTTTGACAAAATTTAAAATAATTTTTTATCACTGATATTTCAGCATTTTGTGGTAAATTGAATTTTAAAATGTTCAGTTACATATGTCTGTCCATATTACCTTTTATAAATGTTAAATTTTCCACCCCATTCCATAAAACACAGCCCTCTATCAGTATGTGTCCGCCGTCGTGTATTACAGTGACGCGTAATTTTTTCTATTTTAACTCTTCATCGGCTTTCCACATACATTTACACCACTCTCAGATCCCGTCAAATTAAATTAGTTAAAGTAAGTAAAACGTATTAGTATCAAGCATTTTAGGTACATGAGGTCATCCTTATCATCATCATTATTATCTGTACAACCCTAGGACAGTTTTTGTCGTATAGGTGAAATTCAGATGTTTATTCCTTAATAATTTTACTTATATTTTTGTGGTATATTTTGAAAGCCTAACGACTTTGAAAGGGACCTACAACTTATAAAACGTTTCGAACCATTCGGACACAGCAATATTTATATTTGGTAAATAGTTGGCGATACTGGGTATCGAACCCAGCATCTCTCAATTCGAATCTTGTTTTTAAAAATGTATCGGGAGAAGTGACAGAAAAGCTATGTGATATAAATACTCCCATTGTTTCAAAACTTTTTTAATGTAAATTTTTAATGGAAAATCGATAAAATACTTCAGAATTCCTAAGTTTTTCTTAATTATTTTCACAAACATTTCAGCCCAATTAATCAAAACGTCAAGAAAATCCGCGTTTTATAATTAAATTCACAGATACTGTAATTAAATTTAATAAATTCCAGAATGTCTTCAACCCGATCTCATTTCATCAAAAATGTGTCATCGTTTAGCTCTAATGTATTCTGAACCGCATCCGCATTATAAATTTCAATTAACAGCCGAACAAGTCTTCTGAATATTTATTGCAGATAGTTTGCATCTATTGTAGTCATATTTTCGATTAAAATGCAGCACGGTTGGCGGGAAATTTGTATTCAGATGTTTTGAATAGCGTTAGCATATACAAATATTTGACAGTCACTCTGACAAGGCACTACACTGAAATATATTATAAGAAATATAAATTCAAAATTGTGTCGTCTCGATTTTTATCTGGCAAAAGCGTAACATAACAAAAATTTATTTTGTTATTCATAATTATTTCTGTGGATACACTGGCATTCATTTTAATTGAGAACTATAAGAATTGTAAAAAATAATAAAAGTCTACGTGTTTATTATTTCTCGCAGCACCGACTGTTTATTTAAGTATTAAGTATAACTTACTTCTACAGCTACATAAGTCAAAAGTTTCTAATAACATCTATTATTTAGTTACCATTGTACACAGAGGGTTGCTATAGAAATGTTATTGATAAGAAACTTTTATAAAATAATATTTATTAATAAGGAGTTCAGTTTCTCAAACTGGTATACAATTGAACAATCCACGGATGTTAGAATCATACCAGTCTCCTAGCTCGGATTTCAAATTTACATTTGCGGCGAATATGATATTCATAAGAATCCTAGGTATGTTAATAGCTATAAAATATTTGTATAAACGAAGGAACGGCATTAATCATGAAAATATGATAGGTTAAATAGAAAAAAAATGATCAATGAATTTTCTCGACTGGTGGATGAATGGGTAGAGGTAATAAAGTACTGGAAATCAGTCGTATTTTGGAAGGCTTTATTTCAGCTCCGACCGGTTTCGACCCCACTCCCTGAGGAAGACCCCCATGTGGGGTCGAAACCGGTCGGAGCTGAAATAAAGCCTTTCAAAATACGACTGATTTCCAGAAAAAAAAAGTTTCGTAATGACATAAGAATACTATGAAAATTTTCTTAAAATGAAGTAAGTTTAATATATTATATTCTTTAAAGAGAATTATGTTTAAAGTCAAAAACTGGCATTGAAATTAGATATTTTCGACATTTCCGAAGTAGCGGTACTTCGGGGGCTAAAATACCAGGGTTGAGAAAAACCCGGGTTTTATATAAAAGCCCAACCCACCTGATTTTCTTTTCGGGCTTCTGGATTTTTTTTGGGTATATTTGGATATTTAGAAGTTTAATATTTTTTTGTTTCAAGTGTTTTTACTCAAAAATATAATTAATGTTATGAATTAGAATGAATTGTATTATAAGATATTATTGATGTATTATACTAATAATATGTACATATTTTAGGAGCGAAAATATGAAAACAGAAGAGGAAGACTGAAACTTAGTTTCAGTTAGTTTCACCCAGGTTTGTTGCAATTTTCCCTAAACCAAAAAAACCCGCCCGGGTTTAAAAAAAAACCCAAAAATACCCGGGCGAAAAAATCATTAAAATCTCATTTAAAAAAAATTGTAATTATATTGGGTTTTTTATGTGCATTTTATTGGTTTTTTTAAGTGAGTTTTTTGGATCAGGTAAAATTATAACCACCCTGTAAAATATGAACCCACTAAATATTTGTGTTGAACAAATAAATTAATATTTATAACCTCAAAAAATATAAATTAATATAATGCAACTATTTGTCAATTGGTAGTCAACAGTTTGAGTTAAACAAGGATTGTAATAATAGTTCCACAAATGAACAATTAAATTAAACAGCAATTAATGTCCAGATGAATTAATTTACTTTGAAATATTTGAGCATTAAATTGCATTAGTGTAGCTGCGTGTTACATATGTATGTTGCAGTCCATTAACAATACAAAGTACTTGTGAGATGTCAGATGTTAGCTGCACAAACTAAATATATCCTCAGCCAGATAATATGTAAATCTGCTAAAGTTGTTCAGCCAAATTGAATCAGAGATTTATACCAGAGTGTTATCTTAAATAACACTACTTCTTCTACAGAATTATACGCACATATATTTTTATAAACACATAACAATTTTATGAGGAATATAAAGTTTTGTAGTGAAAATATTTATCAAACAATTTTTATTTTTTGTCACCTGAGGATCGTGGTAAAATCGCACATAAAAACTTTCAAGAAAAGATACCTACAATTCGAATATAACATTTTACGATGATGTATGCGTGTGTCTTATTTTCAATCACCTTGAGAAAACAGTTTAAAATTCTTACTAATAAACTGAAGTGGACTCCGCATGACTTGCTTGTACGCCTATCAAATTATATTATTGCACTTTATAAAATTAAAATTACTTCATGTGAAAGTGCCCTTTTGGTACTGATACAAGAATACTATGATGTACGTGTTACAGACGGGTATATAGGTATACTATCTGCGTTTAACCAACAACAAAAATGAAATGAGATATTTTCAAGTATTTAAAAAAATTGAGTATGGCATTCTGGTTTTCGATGTTATTTATGTCGCTGATTTTGATGGTGACAATTTGTGTTTCATTGTCTGTTGTTAGTTTCGTTAGTTTAATCTATAACTCTTTTTGTAAGTTTCATCCATTGTTATATTTGTATATAATAATGTTAGTTTGACATTTATTTACTTCGGAGATTACATAATTTCACCCGACAAGACAAGATGCAGGCTTGAAATATTGTGTTTCAACAAGAGCTGAAGATGCTGGTATCAATAAAAAAATTGGCCATTTATACATATTAATTTCGTTAAAATGGTTACTCTTTGTCGCATTATACAAATCGCAATAAAAAAGTAATTATGCGTGCTGTAGTAAAATAATAAAATAAGTATAATTAAAAATATCATTTTTTAGTTTTAATAACCTACTTCTAAGCAAAGTTTATAATTTTATTAAGTATAATGTAATCAAATATCCCTACAGGTAAGTCGAGACCTTGCCCACTTCACATCAGTTATTTTCCATTTCACCCTGACTTCATTCTAGTTCTAGTGATAAATTTAATCATCAAGTAATATCAAGTACTTAACTTGAAATTTCCTGATTCCAAGGCAAGTAGCTAAGATAGAAAATCAAGTCAAGAAGTTAATTTAAGAAAAGCTTGATTTTGAAGTTAAGTAATACACAAAAATATCAAGCAATTTGATTTAATGAAACTCTAATGAGGTGCCAGATTTGCTAGTATGATTAATATATTTTATTTTTAACTTTCTTTTTAAAATATATTATAATATAAAATCAGGCTTCCTAAAAGGGATTTTATTATAAAAGTGAGCTCGGAATAGGAGCCATTATATCTATGTCAAAAAGCAAAAATTATATCTGAAAATAATAATAATGTTAGTATAATAACCTTTTTCTCCATAAGATATATGATATAAGCCTTATAAAATTGTGACGGTATAGGTAGCCGGACAGTTTCGATTTACCAAAAACTGTTTTCCCATATTAAATACTTACGACTATACATCTCATCGGAAAATGGACCAACCAGACAGTTGAATTTTTTTTATTTACGACGATGTATAACATCGGTTATTTATGTTGCTAAGTCGTGTTTTCGAGGAACACCACTAATGGTGTTCCGGAAACAGTTGGATCATATTTAATCGTATCATCCGTGAATATAAACAATTACAGTTTTTGACATTAACATTGACAAGTAAATAATTTGTTTAATATAGTTGATTTATTCGTTGTATAGTCTTAATATATACAACTCGAGCTTCGAAAATAATCTGAATATACAATTTGCGGACTCGATGTGTTTCCTTTAAAACACAACTCCACAAGGCAACACATCTCGTCCTCAACTGTATATTCGATTATTTTCGAACCTCTTGTTGTATAACTATTGATAACACTTCTCTGGGACACACGATATGAATATTTTACACCCTAATTTTTAACCAGTTGCTAATTTCTTTTCTTCAATGAAAATAAGCATCACTAAAGAATATATCAAAACATCACTTGTAATTTTTGTTTTCTTTGTCAAAAATTTTAGCAACTGTTTAAAAATTAACCACTAAGTTACAGAATAGGCCCCATTATCTTTAATATTAGAAACCCTCGATGATGTGAAGAGTTCAATAAAATGAACGAGGTTGGATTTACTCTGTTTGCACTAATGCCATTGTACTGTTATAGAAAGTTTCCGTATTATATTTTTCATAATAATTTCTATGGCTCTGAATAAATGAGGAAACCGTAAAATATGGAAACTATTTTATAAAAGTTTTGTTATACTGCGGAGAGTTTTTTGCAGAAAATAATTAGTTTACAATTTATTTCTATGTTGGAGTGTAGACAGTTTCACATCAATTTAATTAACGAACCTTAAAATAATAAGAGAAAAAAGCTATACCTCTCTTTGAAATAAAAGTTGATTTTATACAATTGCTTTAAAAATAGTTATTTGTATCACTAGTCCAGAAACTGAACTTTTGTGAGGGTGAGTCTGTATAGACACGCCGAGCTGAAATGAAAGCGAGACCTCGCAAAAGAGTATTTGGACAAGTAAAACACTTGATTTTTGCACTGATTATACATTTACTCCGTATTTTAGTTCAACAGAAATTCTATCCTAAAAATAAACGAATGTGAATTGATATATTTCAACAATTAAAAATAAATCAAAAATTCAACGTTTTACATATTCAATGAAATAAAATTAAAAATTGGCATAGGCCGACAAACAGCGAGTTTTTGTTTTTATTTAACGTGGTGTTTTCTGGTGCACTTGGCCAATTTCGGACATAGATTCGGGGTGACGCGTAGTTACGGAGTAAAAACAGTGTATCTCAAAGAAGAATATAATAATATGATTGGATTGGAGGATGTATGAAATGGAACTGTGAAGGGTCTCAAATCGATGTCCTCACATAACTGTCTTTATTTTATAAGAGGTTCGGTATAGACAAGAGGTGAGGAGGGTTAAGAAAGATAAGGGATAGGGAATAGGTCAGAGAAAAGATTTTTTATTAGATTTATGTACTTAAATATTACTTATCAATGTAATAAACTTAGTTATAGTAAATATAAAACAAATTTCAAGAATATAAAATCAAAACTATCATAGGTACCGAACTCTGACAGATAAAACGTCAAACATTAAAAACGACATAAAGTACATGTATTTGGCGTCATTTGATGCAAAAAAAATATCTTGCTTTTAATATCACCACCATTATTGTCAGTTGAAATATGGACATGGGCGCCGACTACTCCCAAGAAAAAATTTCCTAGGGGCAATGCGCCCAAGGAGACATTTTCCTTAGCGCAGCATTTTTTTACGTTATTTATTATATTTATTTTAAAGAATTATTGTACCTCCTTCTATTTTTAAGTAACTGAATACTTCCGTAAAATGGATGTGAATTACACCCTTATAATATCACCAGCAAATTTCTCTCATCACTATACGTATTGTATACAAATTAAATATCAGCCAATAGGAATCCATATGACTGATAATAATGCGCTTCTCAGGATATACCAGGGCATCTGATACCCTAGTTCAGCCGGCTGGGAATTGGAGCTTCAGCGTGTGCTCTAATTCTTGGCTTGCTGAAACCAGAGCACATTCTGAAGCTGATTTGGCTGCTCTGGAGTAGGCCAAAAATTAAAACAAGTAATCTTAATGCTATGATTCTTATTCTTAGTCTGTTGAAACCAGAGCAAATTCTGGAGCATATTTGGTTGCTTTGATTTACGCTCTGGTTTGAATGGGTCAGGAATTAGAGTACTCAGAAGCGTTAGCTCTAATTCTAGGTCTGCTGAAACCAGAACACATTCTGGAACTGATTTGGCTGTTCTAGTTCAATGGGCAAGAATACAAAATTTTTGCTTTAGTATTTATTTTTTCTTGTATGTTTTGATATTGGTTATTATAAGAAATTTTGATCCCAAGAAAATTTGGAAAAGTCGGCGCCCGTGAATGTGCACTTTGGAAACCCGTTATACAAAATCTTAATAAAACTACATATATAATAAAACGAGAACACTACATTTTAAAATAATACTCAATGCCATCTCGTAATGATACTCAAATTGCTAATTACTTTGTAGCGCATTATCAATAGATAAATGTAACTTTTTCATTCATGAACTTATTCTTTGATTTTTTAATTATGATAATTTAAGATATGTAATGCTATATTTTTCCAAGTTCGTAGCTTATACATATTTACATAAAAATAGCTTGGAAATTGATTACCATAACACAGAATATTTCTCGAGCGAGAAAATTTATGTAGAATATGAGGAAGCGTCTCGGGTATTTACTTGGCCGGGACCGACGCGATCGCAAGGATTTGTCAGCTTCAACAGCTTCTAATCAGACATTTGTTCTAATCATATTTGTTATCGCTCCATCACGATACTCTATACAGCGAGTAGAGATATTCCGATGCTATCAAGAATTTTCTTTTCATAGCGATATTTTAGAAACTATACCAATCTTCCAATATTTTATTAATATCATTATATTTAATCCAATATCAAATTTTTTAAATTTATTTAATCAAATATAAATGTTTATTTTTGAGCAAAGAGGCTTACTAAACAGGTTTTTCTTCCTTGTATGAAATAAAAGAAGTATTGCAATCGCGAATAAATTCTTTTTTCAGATTTCAACGCAAATATCCATTGTGACTGTCTCTAAATCCATTTTGTCTAGTTCGGTACATATGTACACGAGTATAGTAAGTAAGTATATCGCATAACTGATAAATGATTAGCCGTAGAATGTTGTAATTTTATATATGGGATTGCTATAACATCTAGTTGTGCACCTCCCTTTCTTATTGAAATCGGCATTGGCATAAGGGCACTTTTCTCAAAGGGTTTTTTTAAGTTTTGGGTAACTCAAAAACGATTAGCCGTAGTATGTTGTAATTTTGTATGTGGGACTTTATAATATCTGTCTTGTTATTATGATAAATTGCACTGCAGAAAGATTGTTCTCAAAATCAAAATTATTAAAAGTAGACTGAGAATGGATGACCATACAAAGCCTAAAACATCTAATACTTCTAAGCACCACATTTGAAGATATTATAGAAGATTATTACAGAAGAAAGTAAGAAATTTCAATTATAAAAAGTCATATATAACCAACATAAATAAAAGGAAGTCATGTGGTGTCCACACTAGATTTTTTTTCTTAATGCTTGCAATGAAAATAATAATAATAGCTATTTGTCCTGCTAGTCTATTTCTTATAAGAACGAATTGTGGAGAAGATAGAAGCTGCTTGACGTTGTTTCCATTTTTTCATAGTTCGTTCTTATAAAAAATACACTAGTTGGTAGTAAAAAAGCTATTTTCTGATCCTAAAGAAGAATAAAAATTTTTTTCAGTACTTTATATATTTTCTTTTTGATACTTGAAAGTGTCGAATACTTTTCTTTCGATGCGACACCGGTATCTATAATTTTTATTCGATATTTTTAAAACCCAAGTATCGATATTTTGTCAGTATCGCATATCCCTAGTTGCGAGTGCGAGAGTCTCTTCATTTGTCGCAACTGCAGGTTTGGCTGGTTTTGCTCGAGCTCACATCGTAGGGAGCAATGACTTTCCGACACAAATATATGGCACTACACACTTTGGAGTTCCTTATTTTTTATTTGGGAATTTCAGCTGTAAAATGAGATGAATTTATGGCTCAAGTCATTTATTCCGCACAATATAAAGCAGCCTGAATACAGAAGCACTCCGCAAAGATTTAACATTGTCACTTTCTCAAAAACTTAATACATAAAAATACGTAATTGCACGTCATATTTCTTTTTTTATTTATTGAAATTTATAAATATTTTTATCATATTTATATCTTAAAGCAGTGCATCTGAAAGTGAGGTATACATGCCTTGCGGAATTTTTTGCAAGGGGTATACAAATCATTTAGTAAACAAATAATATAAAAAATAATAATAATTCATTACAAAATTGCCTAAAAATAAATTTTATTTCATACTGTATCACATTTACACAACGGCATCGCGAACCTACGGGCTATGAGCAGCAAGAGGATAGATAGAGAATATAAATTGTAGGTAAAATAAATACAATTTGTTAAGTTTTAATCGTTTACTATAAGAAAAACAAATTTTTAATTAAACCGTAATCTTCTAGGGTTTTTTTGTCAATTTTTCGACTACTTTATTATTAAAATCTTTTAAGTTCTTCTTTTTTCAAATCTCTAGAGAGAGGGAGCAGTTATCCCATCTGCTCCCCCTTGGTGACGTCCATGTATTTACAAGTTTACCGCATTGCAATGAGATTTACCGGACAAGTATAATAATTGCTATTAAAAGTTTGTGATGTCGTAAGTGAAAGATAACAGCGTTTTCTTTCTTAAATTTTTCAATGACAACTCAAATAACAAAATTAAACCTCTCATTAAATTGAAAATTGTGATACAGAATGAAATAAAAAGTTGTACGTCATAATTATTGAAGCAGTACTGCTAGCATGTATCATTTTGTTAATAATATTTAAAATAATCTTTATTTAGATAAAATAATTTTTTGAACAATTTATTTTATGAACATCTGTTTGCAGTTTACATTAGTCACAGTCGACCGAAATTTCGGAGTTGTTTTAGCAGGTACTAGAAAGGCATGTGCACAAGTGCAAGGGATACAGGTCAGGTCAGAAAACACTTGTCACATGCGGAAATATATATTCCACTATTTGTATCTGGGAGCATAGGCGTAGATTTCACAAATTTCTATACGGTTTACATAAGTCCATGGAATATTATATAAATTATATCATTGTTTCAATATTTTCATATGTGCTCATCAAGTATTTTAGATCACAGTAAATTTATTCCAAAAACCATATGTTGTTCAGTTTTAATAACGTTCACAACATATAGTTGATAATTGTATTGTATTAAAAATCATTTGTAAAAATCTCTAAAATATAGTGTCATTACCACACAGATCACTCATAACTATTCTATAGTAAAATACGCCGATATAAATAATATACCAGACTATCAATGTACCTACGTCACGCTAGGACAGGTGACACCATATAATATTTGCAGATGTTATTGTTAATTGAAATTAATATGTAACATAGCCGCGAATATAATGTTTTTGTTAGATATTTCGAAATGCGCCAAAGTACTTGAGGGATCATCCGCACGCCCATGTACTCCATGTCCTGGCACCCAAGCCAGACGGCAAAAACATTGAAAAGGATCAGATTTCGAGACGCTGTGCCCACATGTGCATTTTTAATATGCATTTTGCTACAAGCTTCGACGATCACGAGGTAGGAGAGTGGACCACCCCCGAAACGCCCTCGATCTGGAGGAGAGGAGAGGGATATTTTTGTATATAACCCGAGTCCAAATCTGTACTCGAGGAGTCGGTTCCAGGACTCCGCTTATGTTTGGCTTGTCCGAAGTAAGTCTTCCTGGTCTCCTGACTCCAATCCTTTTCCTAACTTTGATCTATGGTTGTACCAGGATCGGGTTAACTCTCTTCCTAACTTTGATCTATGGTTGTACCAGGATCGGGTTAACTCTCTTCCTAACTTTGATCTATGGTTGTACCAGGATCGGGTTAACTCTTTTCCTAACTTTGATCTATGGTTGTACCAGGATCGGGTTAACTCTTTCCTTGACTTTGATCTATGGTTGTACCAGGATCGGGTTAATCCTTTTCCTAACTTTGATCTATGGTTGTACCAGGATCGGGTTAACTCTTCTCCTAACTTTGATCTATGGTTGTACCAGGATCGGGTTAACTCTTTTCCTAACTTTGATCTATGGTTGTACCAGGATCGGGTTAACTCTTTTCCTAACTTTGATCTATGGTTGTACCAGGATCGGGTTAACTCTTTTCCTAACTTTGATCTATGGTTGTACCAGGATCGGGTTAACTCTTCTCTTGACTTTGATCTATGGTTGTACCAGGATCGGGTTAACTCTTTCTCTTGACTTTGATCTATGGTTGTACCAGGATCGGGTTAACTCTTTTCCTAACTTTGATCTATGGTTGTACCAGGATCGGGTTAACTCTTCTCTTGACTTTGATCTATGGTTGTACCAGGATCGGGTTAACTCTTTCTCTTGACTTTGATCTATGGTTGTACCAGGATCGGGTTAACTCTTCTCTTGACTTTGATCTATGGTTGTACCAGGATCGGGTTAACTCTTCTCTTGACTTTGATCTATGGTTGTACCAGGATCGGGTTAACTCTTTCTTTGACTTTGATCTATGGTTGTACCAGGATCGGGTTAACTCTTTTCTTGACTTTGATCTATGGTTGTACCAGGATCGGGTTAAATCTTTTCCTAACTTGAATAACTGTCGCTATAAACATCATTACCCCAGACTTAACTCGGACAAGCTAGGTATGTGTCTCTTATTTTCTTTATATAAATATCTCTAAATGTTTAATCGTTGTCACAATGATATCATATTTTTATTAACTATAACCGCTCTAATATTGGTTGTCTAACATTTGTAATTTGCGAGACTTTGTGTTCTGCACAAACTCTCAGGCTCAAGAATGTGTCGTATCAGCACGAACGAACGTTCACTTGGGTATAAATAAACAATACACAACCGTAGTGCGGCACCGGCACTACGAGGAGCGTGCGACCACTCAGTGGTAATCGCTTTAGACTCGCCAGCTCAGCTGGGTGTCTACCCCAAAACCACTGGCCCTCAGGCAATGCCGAGCGCCCCCAGAAACAAAAGATATCAGAGCAACGGCATGCCGACTCTGAACCAATTAATAAAAACCCACGCAAACCAACACGCACACACTTACAACTGTCAATGACTTCCAATATCAGTTTGGTCGCAATAACTCAATTTTGCCATAAATGATTGTAATAAATTATTGGGACAACTCTTTATGAATTGAATGCAATATTTTTATATGATTGTTAAATGTTCAAAATTGTCTCTCTACCTGAGGTTTTAGCTGTGGTTTCCCTCAGGTTCATAAGGTGAATACCAGAGAGCGTAATATTCCACAGCACTTTCCGATTTTATTTAATTATAATAAATGCATAAGATAGATATTTTGTCTGTCTTTTGGAGTGAATACCATTCTTTTATTTTATCAAATACCTGTCCCGATTCCTCCACTCTTAACAGCTACTCTGTATTACGACGATGAAGGGTTACTTATTTAAATAAACACAACGTAGGGTAAGTTAAACCTTCCACTAGATGACCTTTGGCTAATGTATAATAGTATGTACGGAGGAGGTGGGTATGTACTGTTACAAAAAATGGTGCCGTGACCAGGATACAGAGTCTTAAAAGCTGTTAATTGGGGGAGAGGACAGAATATTTGATAGAAGAGTGATATTTATCAATTAACAAATTCAGCGCGTTATGTGAAATCGTAAATTTCGGAATCGGTTCGGCGCGTCAGATGGTATGTTTTAGGGTATAAGGGATTGACCGAGACATCTCAAGTTGTAATATAATAACCAGATGTTCTAAAGTAAATTGCAAATAATGAAATAAGTCAAAATAATTAAATAAAAACAAGATGAAGAAAAAATTGCTAAATTGTTTAATCATTATTTTATGCTGTCTATAAATTATTTGCAACTTGTTGCCCGTTCCAAAAATTTAAATTGAATTCAATTATTTAAATTAACAATAATGTGAGATCTGTGGTTCATATCCCAGCATCGATAAATCATTAATTATAAACCGCTGCATACGAGTGATTCGAAAACACTCTTATAGATGTTGATCGCTATGCGAATAAAATACAACTAAAACTTATTATAACGAGACCTTTGATTCAGAAATAAAATATTAACTTTCGTATAGATTAGAAACAAAAAAAAAAAAAATATTATTCTAACAATAAATATTTTTGTCAAAATAAAAATTTATCTGATTAAAATCATATGTTTGTTTATAAAAAGAGATTCTATTTGCTTTCCTGTGTTTGGGAAAAAAAAACATTATTTATATAAAACTAAATTTAAAAAAAAAAAAACCTAATTAATATTATGCTTGTAATCAACCATGAAATAAAATTAACATTAGTAACGCAGATGCATTCCCTTATATCGTGAAACAATCCATAACCCTTGAAAAGGTCTATTGACCTGCGTTAAGAAATACTGTTAAAAATATTCCAAGTTTTGTGAAACATCTGGAATGTATTACGACGGGTTGAAGTGTCAGTGATGATACGGTATTTAAAATGTGGTGTCTTCAATAAAAAAGGAAGGAGCATATTGTCCAGCTAGGAAGAGTGTCAGTCAGGAAAAAAAACAAGACGTGTGCCAAACAAAGGAGATCGAATTACCGAGAGCGGCTAGGAAATTTTACTTCGGGGGAGGGTAAAATCCCAACACATCTGCAGTTATAAAAGGAAAAATAATAATTGCATCTTAAAGAATATTATCAAAATCAGCAAAAAGGTTAACAAATCCAAGGATATAACACCATGGAGATTGTCCGTCACATCAGATATAAAAAAAAAACCGAATTTTTTTAAAAAAAGGAAAGGATTAGAAGAACTCCAAAACAATTTGAGTATGTATCGCAAACGTAAACAACCTGGTATTCTGACCCTAATAAGTGACGAATCGAAGGCTTTTACTAATATACAAATAACTAGGAATTCGAAACTATAACAATTGTGAAGACGGATGGATCATAGCAAATGTCAAGAATATTATAATCCAACTTAAAACAGTGGATAATTTAAGCTGATATTAGGACAGGATATTCTATATCATTGTCTTAATATTTAGCAAAGGTATGGTAAGTAATGATGATATACTACAGTGCTGTGAAATGAGATATACTGTGTTAAAATGGTGCAGTGTAGTGTCTATGAAATATAATGAAATATAGTTATGTGCAGTGTAGTGTCTATGAAATATAATGAAATATAGTTATGTGCAGTATATGAAATATAAAATTAAACTAATCAACAGAAATATCGTGACGACACGATAGGACATTCAAGTATCGAAAATTTTACTAGCTAAGGGAAGGAAGTCGAGTATTGGAGAAGAGGATTGAACAATAGAAATAACAGGGTTATAAATCAAGATCCCAAATGAAAAGGAAACCCAGCACTGGATGTGTTCACCTCTTGTCATGCATTGGGAATGGCAAGGGTAAAAAAGGGCTAATGGTCAGCTTCAGCATAAGAGTGGGGATACGTAAGATATTTATAAACAAGAAGTCACAAGAGTAAAAAAGCTTAGTGTAGCTTAAAATAGTGACCATGGCTACAAGACCACCAACCCCTGGAGGTTCCATCGACTGGGATGCTCTCGAGAAGGAAAAAGTAAAAATCCTTGCTAATGTAATCATCAAGCACGCAACCAGGCCAGATCTATGCAGGCCTAAGAAGAAGGGACCGACCATCACACCGGTAAATATGATATTTAAAAAACCGAACAATCCGACGCCAGTGCCTACCTCAGCGGCCCCAGTGCCAACGCCACCGCCGACGCCACCGCCGACGCCAACACCTGAGACTGCAATGTCCACTACCCGCCTGCCGGACGTACCGGCAAAACCAATCACCACAGCAGAAACAACCAAGAAGAAACGTCACTATCGCGGTAATAACGCCCGTAAGAATTATGCCCGACGACGAGATCTGTGGCGTCAGAATAAAGTTTACAAAGGACTGTTCTAAGTGCATCTATAGTGTTGTTTAGTGTTAGTAATAAGATTTATTAATAATAAGTTAATGAAAGAAATTTGTATCAGCATAAGTAACGTTAGTTATTATAAAATGTAAGAAATTCTATGTAAAAGGAAAAATATATTGACAATAAAATTATATGAGCAGCCACAAGTTTTTTTAAAAAAGAAAATCCCATCATAACTCGTGCTTGTTTCCCGATATGAATTAGGCATGAAAAGTCTTGACCGTAGCGAATGCACCTCAGGTAGTATGTAGATAGAAGTAAATAATTTTAAAAATAGCTAATGCATATATATAGTACAAACTAACAAAATAATAATGCATGAGATATTTACTGTATTCGCTCATCTGATTGCTGGCTAATACAATTAAATATCTGGGGGAGTTTGAAGCAGTACTGCTAGCATGTATCATTTTGTTAATAATATTTAAAATAATCTTTATTTAGATAAAATAATTTTTTGAACAATTTATTTTATGAACATCTGTTTGCAGTTTACATTAGTCACAGTCGACCGAAATTTCGGAGTTGTTTTAGCAGGTACTAGAAAGGCATGTGCACAAGTGCAAGGGATACAGGTCAGGTCAGAAAACACTTGTCACATGCGGAAATATATATTCCACTATTTGTATCTGGGAGCATAGGCGTAGATTTCACAAATTTCTATACGGTTTACATAAGTCCATGGAATATTATATAAATTATATCATTGTTTCAATATTTTCATATGTGCTCATCAAGTATTTTAGATCACAGTAAATTTATTCCAAAAACCATATGTTGTTCAGTTTTAATAACGTTCACAACATATAGTTGATAATTGTATTGTATTAAAAATCATTTGTAAAAATCTCTAAAATATAGTGTCATTACCACACAGATCACTCATAACTATTCTATAGTAAAATACGCCGATATAAATAATATACCAGACTATCAATGTACCTACGTCACGCTAGGACAGGTGACACCATATAATATTTGCAGATGTTATTGTTAATTGAAATTAATATGTAACATAGCCGCGAATATAATGTTTTTGTTAGATATTTCGAAATGCGCCAAAGTACTTGAGGGATCATCCGCACGCCCATGTACTCCATGTCCTGGCACCCAAGCCAGACGGCAAAAACATTGAAAAGGATCAGATTTCGAGACGCTGTGCCCACATGTGCATTTTTAATATGCATTTTGCTACAAGCTTCGACGATCACGAGGTAGGAGAGTGGACCACCCCCGAAACGCCCTCGATCTGGAGGAGAGGAGAGGGATATTTTTGTATATAACCCGAGTCCAAATCTGTACTCGAGGAGTCGGTTCCAGGACTCCGCTTATGTTTGGCTTGTCCGAAGTAAGTCTTCCTGGTCTCCTGACTCCAATCCTTTTCCTAACTTTGATCTATGGTTGTACCAGGATCGGGTTAACTCTCTTCCTAACTTTGATCTATGGTTGTACCAGGATCGGGTTAACTCTCTTCCTAACTTTGATCTATGGTTGTACCAGGATCGGGTTAACTCTTTTCCTAACTTTGATCTATGGTTGTACCAGGATCGGGTTAACTCTTTCCTTGACTTTGATCTATGGTTGTACCAGGATCGGGTTAATCCTTTTCCTAACTTTGATCTATGGTTGTACCAGGATCGGGTTAACTCTTCTCCTAACTTTGATCTATGGTTGTACCAGGATCGGGTTAACTCTTTTCCTAACTTTGATCTATGGTTGTACCAGGATCGGGTTAACTCTTTTCCTAACTTTGATCTATGGTTGTACCAGGATCGGGTTAACTCTTTTCCTAACTTTGATCTATGGTTGTACCAGGATCGGGTTAACTCTTCTCTTGACTTTGATCTATGGTTGTACCAGGATCGGGTTAACTCTTTCTCTTGACTTTGATCTATGGTTGTACCAGGATCGGGTTAACTCTTTTCCTAACTTTGATCTATGGTTGTACCAGGATCGGGTTAACTCTTCTCTTGACTTTGATCTATGGTTGTACCAGGATCGGGTTAACTCTTTCTCTTGACTTTGATCTATGGTTGTACCAGGATCGGGTTAACTCTTCTCTTGACTTTGATCTATGGTTGTACCAGGATCGGGTTAACTCTTCTCTTGACTTTGATCTATGGTTGTACCAGGATCGGGTTAACTCTTTCTTTGACTTTGATCTATGGTTGTACCAGGATCGGGTTAACTCTTTTCTTGACTTTGATCTATGGTTGTACCAGGATCGGGTTAAATCTTTTCCTAACTTGAATAACTGTCGCTATAAACATCATTACCCCAGACTTAACTCGGACAAGCTAGGTATGTGTCTCTTATTTTCTTTATATAAATATCTCTAAATGTTTAATCGTTGTCACAATGATATCATATTTTTATTAACTATAACCGCTCTAATATTGGTTGTCTAACATTTGTAATTTGCGAGACTTTGTGTTCTGCACAAACTCTCAGGCTCAAGAATGTGTCGTATCAGCACGAACGAACGTTCACTTGGGTATAAATAAACAATACACAACCGTAGTGCGGCACCGGCACTACGAGGAGCGTGCGACCACTCAGTGGTAATCGCTTTAGACTCGCCAGCTCAGCTGGGTGTCTACCCCAAAACCACTGGCCCTCAGGCAATGCCGAGCGCCCCCAGAAACAAAAGATATCAGAGCAACGGCATGCCGACTCTGAACCAATTAATAAAAACCCACGCAAACCAACACGCACACACTTACAACTGTCAATGACTTCCAATATCAGTTTGGTCGCAATAACTCAATTTTGCCATAAATGATTGTAATAAATTATTGGGACAACTCTTTATGAATTGAATGCAATATTTTTATATGATTGTTAAATGTTCAAAATTGTCTCTCTACCTGAGGTTTTAGCTGTGGTTTCCCTCAGGTTCATAAGGTGAATACCAGAGAGCGTAATATTCCACAGCACTTTCCGATTTTATTTAATTATAATAAATGCATAAGATAGATATTTTGTCTGTCTTTTGGAGTGAATACCATTCTTTTATTTTATCAAATACCTGTCCCGATTCCTCCACTCTTAACAGCTACTCTGTATTACGACGATGAAGGGTTACTTATTTAAATAAACACAACGTAGGGTAAGTTAAACCTTCCACTAGATGACCTTTGGCTAATGTATAATAGTATGTACGGAGGAGGTGGGTATGTACTGTTACATTATGTATGATTTTCACGGCACCTATTAGTCCGAATACATCTTCGTCTTACTCTAAAACCTCATTTACCAGAGTTATGACGTAAATAGCTATTATCATGTAAGTTTTGATTTGATAAATTATTGTATTCAATACACCTGTAAATTAGCTTTGATTAATATCATCTTTGACAATTAATTAATATAATGCAACTCAGAACTATCGTGATAAAGTATGTTTTTAAGCGGCTTTGTAATTTTTTACATTTTTAACTATTCATGATAAAATAATTTGAAGATTGTTTTTTAGTATTTCAAGAGAAGATAAAATCTTATAAACACAGTATATTCCTAAAAAAATATGACTACATCTTTTGTTTTTAATAATACCTTATATCCCAGAAAGTGATATAAGTTTGGTATGTACGATAGCTTTTACAAAATAGTATTATTTATGGGCTTTATCGTATTTAATCAATACGGGATTAATCTCAATAGCACTTCAGATAAAAATAGCATAATGCATTCACATCGCTACTATCTGCTTAGCTAATGTATGTCATCCTACATAGCCATATTATTGATAAATACATTCATTTATGTTCCGCTTTGATGGAGTTTAATTGTAATTAATACATCATTGAATATTATAATAAAACCTCAATAAAACTACTTCGAATATAATGAACACGTCCAGACTAATGTGAAAATTTTTAAAAACGTGCTGTTAATGTTATACATGTTTAAATCCAAGTGTCACTGATCAGGAATGCCACACAGAAGTTTACAATCAAAGAGATTATACGGGAATCCCCGATTTACGAGATACAAAGTCGGTTAAATTGGGGCAAAGTTGTGGCATTAATTGAACACCATATATGAGCAAAACAATTTTGGTAAATTATATTTTCACTTATTATTTTATTGTTTGAAATCATATGTTTCTAATTTGCACATTATACACACACTTTTTTACGAGGAATTGACAGCGGTCCTTGAAATTTCGTTTACTTTTCGAGATATTCTTATTAACTTTCAATTTTCAGATGGGATTCAAATTTATCTTTAATATTATTAAATATAGATTTTTCTCTCTTTGCAATGATCCATGCACATTAAAATTAAAATAAATTAGTAAATAATAAAACTATTCATTTTGGTCATATGTGCTTTGAAAATAAAATAAAAATCATTTGTTTCAAATTAAATAAAAGTAACAGTTCAATTCAATATTGGCATGCTGTTTCTAAATTGAGTAATGGCAAACCAATGCCACAACTTTGCCTAAATTTAACCGACTTCGTATCTCTTAGGTTCTCCCGATCCCAACGCCTTACCAAATTAATTTTTATATAATGGACTTCCGGCTGTAATGAACACCTTACCCTGAATTATGTAGTTATATAGAAATGCTATTGTTTCATCTATTATTATATTTGTATATAATACTGTCAGTTTTGACATTTATCTACCTCGGAAATTACACGATTTCATCCGACATGATGATGTCATTAATCTCCCGTCCCCCCACGATTAGAATCACATGGTTACAATTGATGATATAGAGTGTACCTCTTTAATGCTATTATAAAGCTATATTACTGAACAATTAAACAAACAAAAGATATATTGAAAAAAAATAAACAATAGTAAAATTAACTACGCTAAAATCATAAAAACTTTTTTGTTCTTACTTTCAGTTCCGCAAACTTTTTATTATCAGTTTTATGTTTATTTGATCAGCAATTTCATGCATCCCGCCTGCTGTTCTATGCGGTGCGTGACAAATATAGATACCAAGCCTTATAGGTTATTTAATAAACTGGCCGTTTTTATGGTTGTTTTCCTCAGAAGCAAGGATTACAAATATGTTTGTAGCTTTTAGGCAAAAACAGTAAAAACGAAAAAGTGTAAATTTCGATTAATTAGGAATAGGAAAATAATATTTTGTCACATTAACAGCCAAAATTCTGCCCTTTAGATTTGCCGCCTGAGACAAATGTCAGGTCCCTGTCTATCATTGTAATATTTACTGTTATATCAACTTTGAAAATAGTTGACAAAAATGCGAACAATTCTTTTATTTGTGCGAAGAATTTTATATACGAGAAATATCAGATAGGGTGATATCCCGAGATATTTGCGTTCATCTATCCAGAAAATTACGTTGCTCTTCATTGCTTACTCTGCTATTTTCACGAAAGTAATGTTTTTTATGTGTATATACTGAGGGTTCCGAACCAGTCTGATACAACGTTATTTTTTATTAATAACAACACTGGAAATCAACCGACGTTGAAGACTAAAACAAAATTCAATAATTTTGTTTTTAATATTGAAATTGTTAGGTTGTGTGCAGATATGAATTCAAACTTATTGTGAAGTAGCTACTTAATATTACGGATGCTCTTGCTACTCTAGACTTTATACAGTGTTTACTATAAATTGAGGTACATTTTATTATGACACATAGTACAGAACAAAAAGAAAAGAATTGTATAATAAACGATGATTTAATTATTTGTACGTTCCCGTATTACTTAATATATTTTCCGCTTTATGCTTTATCCAATACCGGTCTAATTATAACAGTTGATTGAAAAATATGTAGATAGACAAGCTTATGGGAAAATTCGTTTCACCTACATAACTATGTGTCTGGTTGCATTTCGGTTAATATCAGGCGTTTCTGTCAAATATTATAAAAAAAGAACAAACATCAAATAATTAATAATGCAAATTAGTTCTAGTTTAAAATATACCAATGAATTATTGAAATTTAAATAGATACCAAAAAATTCAGTAATTATGTAAAACATGTTTATTTATCTGATATTTTTGTCTCTTTAATTCCGTAAAGTACTTCATGGAATTATGAACGAGATGTCTCTGTCGAATATGATTCCAAAACAGGGGTACACAAAATCATTCAAGGCTTGCCTATCTATATATTTTTCAATCAACGTTATAACGTAGAACGTAAAACTATGGTATTCTTAGATTCATAAAAGAGATCATAACTCACTAATGGATTAGAAATAATAACTCACTTTTTGTTGGTCCGTATCATATGGACTACTTTATAAAACCTTCTCCAGATTTATTATTATATGTCATTTCGAAATGACAACTGTCAAAAAAATTTAATATAGTTTATATAATTTATTCAAAGGTATTGAATAAAATGTTGTATGGTACACGTGTGCTAATTAAAGTATAGTTATAATAGTTATTTATGGTACAAGTGTGTTACATTACAGATAAGTCACGGGGGAAAAGTTTAGGTCACGAGGCCGTTAGGCCGATTGTGGTATTTTTTCAAGTGACTTAGGTAATTATAATTAACACACGTGTGCCATACAACATTTTATCCAACACATTTTAATCATTGATATAAGATTTTTGACAGATGGAATTTCGAAATGACATTTAGGAACAAAATAGTGTAGAGAAGGTTTTATAACGTAGTTACTATGATACGAACCAAAAAACAGTGAGCTAATATATTTAGCGCACTAGTGACTTATGACCTACTTTATTTATCTAAAAACAGAATACTTATATCGTTATAATTACACGGAGTTGGATAAATGATTTTTTTTTAAATGTTTCTATTAAATTCGTATTAAATGAAAAAGAAACGTTCGAATTGTTTACAATACTCGTTTTGGCTCGTGTTGGCAAACTTCATTCTCATGATTTATGCTCATTGAAGAATACACTATTCCATGCTCATTGAATAATATACTATTATTTTATTTCCTCTTAAATTATAAGAAATATCTTTGAGTTTCAAATTTTTGTTCTGGTTCCAAAAGAAACAGTTAATAAAAAAAATACACACTATTTATTATTATTTATTTATGTGGACCGCCAAAACTGTTTTCCCGGGCCGTTTTCTAACTGCCCATCCGTCCCTGAACCACTGTAATTCCGCAGTTAAATATTAGAACAAAAATCTCCCTTCGCTGAATAATCCAAAAGTGTGGCTCAATTTCCTTGAACCCTTCTTGTTAAGCTGAAAGTTGTGGCGGAAATTTGCACTTTCGCGTGTGTGGTTGGCTTGCCGGTGTGAAGTTTTTCCTTCATTTCCGGCGGCAGGATAGCAGATCCTGCGGTGAAGCCTGCAGATTGTTTAAATTTGTTTCTGTGGGAATTTCGCATTTGTTTCGCGGTTGGGAAACCGATCAGGAATTTGGAGAAGATATATGAGGTCGGGAAATCACTTGGAATTCCACTAACAAGCCGACACATGTCAAGAGGATTCATTAGTGCATATGTAAATATTGATCTTGGACACAATTAGTAACATTCCAAAATCATTTTTTATAGTAATTAAAATTTAATTATTTGTAATCAGAACTTTGGGTTGTGTGATATCTAGGGTTACATAAAATGTACTTTTGTTAGTTGGTACAATAAAATAGACTGATACTATAAAATATACAGGGTGAATACTAGAAACCTTGACATGGGGAATTAACATGGGAAACAGTTTTTTGATGTTTCCATCTGTTCTGCTAAATATAATAGGGTGTATGTGCTACATTATTTAATTTTGTATCTGTTGATATCAGATATTATGAACTAGGACCTCTTTTAATTTAAATATTGGAAAAAATAAATTGTATTTTAACAATAAGAAATTTTTAAACAAAATATTTCATGACCAAGTGGATAAGGCAATGGCTTCGTAAGTAGAACTCATTAAACAGTCTGAATACGATATCGCATAGACTCCTTTTTTTATTTACAATGTAAATTACATTCTACTAATTAAGACTCTTGTAATATTCAAAAGACTTTAATTGATTATAACAAACAGATCATATTTTTTGTTAATTCCACACATTGTGGCAAAATCACTTAGAATCAAAATTTATTGTACCAATAATTACAATTGTTAATTACAAAGTTAATAATATTTTAATTTATTATTATTGCAGTAAATACTGTTAAAAGTAATAAAATAATTTTTTTGATTACAATAAATTCAGTCAAATTATTTTACTAATAATGAGGATAATATTATCTACGTTTTTACAAAGGAGAAGAATCAAATTTTTCCTAAATCAAAGTCATTGCTGTTACTAGACCTTACTTAATTTTTCTTGATAAATAAATTTATAGGTTTTTAATATGTGTATAAATCTTGTAGTTCTTTAATTTTTATTTATTATTATTACATATCAAACTATTGTGCACTTTATTTATGATTAATCTGGGAAGTTTTTAATGATTATTTTACAACACTATTATTATTTTTTTTTATAAATTTAACGCGTTTCGTTTTAGATTGAGAGAAACTTTATATTTTATTAGTTCATATGGTTGACGGATGATTATGTAGATATTTAATTGATATGATTGTAAATAAAATAAAATTTTAAAGACATAAAAATTATTGTACCCTTTAATGGAACAATTTGTTTCAAGATTGGAACTTTTAACCCCAACAAGGAGCAAAAAGTACCTGTCTACCTTCCGAAAGAAAAATCTCAACAATAAAACCTATTCATTCAAAGAGGTCGGAAGTTTCCTATGAAAAATATTACAAATTATAAAAATATTCATGATATATCGGGAGTTACAACCTTTTTTTAATTGTAACATTTGGTCTCGATATCCTTTACTTCATATTGGAGTTGAATTATCAGCTATAATATCCCTAGGTCATTGCTAATTACGCAATAATTATATGACAGTTACAGAAATCACGTTGCTTGGTAACCGCCTGGGCTGTTACTGTTACCTACAAGCAACGTGCTTGAGAAATTATTTATTAATGATCGAGGGATATTCGGTGAGAATTGTTTGCGATTTTTTCATTTCCATAACCTAAATATGATAGGTATTTTGAAAGTAAAACAAAAAATAATTAATGTTTGACACATGTCAAAAATTATCATTTACCTAGCAACCGCATGACATAAGTCTTAAGACTTTTTTTAGTGTAAGTGTGTTTTGATTGGCTACTTTCGCAAACGTGATCTACAGGGATTTGATTGGATTTTTTTGATAGTTTGATGTTTAGGTATGTATAAAAAAAATAGTTGTACCTGGTATAATCAGCAAAAAGACTAAGTTTCATTACGTAACTCAATTTAGACGATATTTTTTTCATTTATTTGATACTGCTTCATGCAGTGTAAGTTACACAGACTACGTTTACACCGTGCGTACTATACTGGTACGCGTTCCAAATACGTACTAAATTTTATTTTAGTACGGTATGTTTACATCGGTGTATAAAAAATAAGACCAAATATTTCTGGTATACTGTTTGGTCTCTTTGGCATCCTAACCTAAAATTATTTAATTATAAAGTTTATTGAACTTGATTGATATAACCTAAGTAATGTTATAAATATAATTAAAAATAACTCCCAGTAGCCTGACACCGTTAAATGAAGTTTTATAATAAATGTCACTAAAATTAACCTAAATATTACTATATAATTTTACTTCCACTGCCTATCACAGATGGCAGCATAATCGGTTTAGTACGTTTGCTGTTTACACCGTGTGTGAGAAGGGTCTGGTATATCCCCCTTGGAACGTACTAAAGTTGTGTACCAATTGCGTACCAAAGGTTTGGTACGGAGTGTTTACACCGTCCGTCGCCATCTTGTGACGTCATTTGGTATTAGGACCAAACGCTTGGTACGCACGGTGTAAACGTACTCACAGAGCTATTTATATGTATAAAAGATATCTTTAGAATAAATATAGAACACGAGTTTGTTTTAAGATGAACTTGATTAGATCTAAAATTATAAAACGCCTCGTAATATAATTTGAAATATTATCACGTTCATTTAAAATTAGTTTTACAACAAAATTACTTTCAATGAAGACAATAATTACACATTCTTTTTTGCAAAAACTGAATTTTCCGTCTTCATTTAGCTAATCATCTAATGAGAGTACTTCGTTAATCACATAATAATAACATAATTATAGGTTAAGTTAATGTGAACGAACTACAAACTTCGTAAAACAAATACCGAGAAATATTAATAAAAATCTCAAATAAATTTCAATTTACGACGCACTAATTCAAAGGAACTATTTTTAGAATTGTCATATGTTCAATTATTATTTCCTCGGATATTTCTTAAGAAGTCACAAAGAGGTGTTCATTATAATGATGCGGTTCCCACACACACATATACACATCCAACGGTGCTTAAAAATAAGTGGACACTGGAATAGGTACATGCGTTATAATATTTGGTTTCAATTTATATTGTCACAAAATAAATTATTTATTCAAATCGTTATTTTAGAATAATATACAAACGTTGTATGGTTATTGCATAAAAATAGAAAATTTATTAAAATTACTTACGTTTCTAGAATTTTGTTGAAATTCACCTGAAACAAATAAAAATATATAAACAAAATTTCTAATGTTTTCGTTGAAAATCAGGTTTCTTTAGGTGACTAGATAAGGAATGGAATGTATAAAATGTAATTTTTTTATTAAAAGTGCCTTATTTTGATTCACGGACGTCGACTTTTCACTTAGTAGGCTAAGAATTACAGCAAACACTTCAGAATGCTCTAATTCCTGACCTAATGGAACCAGAGCACTATCCAGAGCAGCCAAATCTGCTCAAGAATGTACTCTGATTTCCGTAAGCCAACAATTGGAACAATTACTTCAGCATGCTCTAATTCTTGACAATGCTCTAATTCCTGACCCACTAAAAACAGAGCACAATCCAGAGCAGTTAAATCTGCTTCAGAATGTGTTCAAATTTCAGCAGACCAAGATTCAGAACACACTATAGCCGTATTTATTTGGGAGTTTTTAAGTAACCTAATAGGTTAATTCTGTTTACTTGGTACGTTTCAAGTAACCCAGAACTGATCCCGAACTGACCCAACTCACCCAGCTATTTTACTGGGTTGGTGAGTTGAACCCGTTTTCTATCTTTATTTACACATTGGTTTCTCTTTCATTTCTGTCAGAAGTTATATCTTTTGTAGGTTATAACGGAGAACATAAATAAATAAATTTAATAAATAACTGAAATTTACTGCTTAAAATTTTCACAATCTTTAAAATTTGATTGTTTACTTGGTACCAACCCGGGTACATTAAGGATCAGTTCAGGGTTGTTTTGAAATTTCCCAAATAAATACGGCCGATAAAAGGTGCTCCAATTCTCGGCCAAGTGAACTAGATCACCTCCAGGGCATCAGATGCCCTGGAGGCAGACCAGCCAGACCACCCGGCGGGGATGAGGTCTAGAAGCCTGCTGCCTCCCCGACGCCCCGCAGAGCGGGACTGAGTTTTAGCGTCTCAGGATCCTCGGTATGTCCTCAGACGCGCATTATTATCGGTCATACGGATTCCTATTGACGGATATTCAATCTGGAATTGTCGCTGTAGTACTTTGATGCGAGGTATTCATTAGTAATATTTTTAAGGGTGAAACTCATATTTAAGGGTAATAGTCAGTTAATTAGAAATGGAAGAAGATACAATAGTTATGACTTTACTATTCGATTCTACGAACATTAAAACATAATTGTACGTTTAACAAAAAAAAAACTTCTTTACCCTATTTCAGACTATTTGAAGTTAGTAAGATACTAATACTAGAGGTCCCAGCAAAATATTTAGTATCATGTGTAATATCTTAATACTTTAAATCAATCTAGAAATGTTTATTATGTTAATAATCGTCGACTTTTCAAAATTTCGTTGGGGCAATTTTTTTATAATGACTAAATGAAAACAAAATTACAACAAATTTAAATACTAGAAAGAGTTGCAGGAAAACTCAAAATTTTAGTTTCTATGAAAAATATTTAAAATTATTTTTATTTTTGCTTTTATAAATACTTATGATAAAGGTGATATTGGATATTGGATGTCAAGGAAGTAAAAATTGGACGGCAGTCTTGATGTTGAGAAATTTTATTTCACAACCAACGTTTCGATTATTTTATAGTCTTCTTCAGGGTTAGAAATAGTCAGATGTAAAATTTGTAAGACACATGTGAATGATGTACATCAGGATTTGTCAAATTATAAAATAAATAAATAAATAAATAAATGAAAATAACACATAATTCACAGAGCGAAATAATGTCACAATATACAAATATATATAATGATGGTTGAATAAAATTGGATATGATACATAAAAAATAAACTCAAGAGTTTAAAAGTTTTTCAAAGAGATCTAGATTGAAACTTTGTTTCAAGCATTGCAATACTGTTTCAGCCTCCTACGATACCCTTTTCATAACCAGTTATAAAAACAAATTCACTTTTCATTACCCACTAACTAAGTGTTCGGTATGAAGTTATTAGATTAAAATAGGAACAGAGAAGTTTGTTTTTGCCTAGGAATACATGCTTTTATCATGCAAATCAGGGGTTGAAATGCCGTAAATTCCCATTGATGAGGAACTTGAAGACATTAGTGTTCGATATCTCCCAACCAAACAACACTTAGCAACAACGACGTGGCCCAACAGATAACGGTAACAGATTGTTGACAAACAAACTTTAGGTGGAATCAATAACAAATCGAACATAGCGCAAATGACTATGTGTCTTCGACGGTACAACATTTCTAAAAGTATTACCATTTCGCAGAAGAATATAAAAATATACAACAATTAATGAGTATAGGTGAAAATATTTTATTTTTATATTATTTCGTTCGTAAGCTATATAAGAGATTAAATTTTGTTGCGATTGCTTGTGACGTCACTTATCTTTAGCAATTTCATTGGTTGCCTGATTTAAAAAGACAATTGCGCGTCCGCATTTCTTAGAACTTATGGCAGGGAGACATGCATGCGACCTGGCATTGTTTTTTACGAATAATAAATTTAATTTAAACCTAATAATTATTTTTTCATTCATATACATACAAATTTGTACATAAAAATAGTTTAGCTATACGAATATGAAAATAAACAATAAACAACATCCTGTAACCAGGTGACTGCCTGGGGCGCAATCGTTCGCGGGGAGCATTTTGAATTGATTTTTTTAATTCTTAAAATTAAGCAAAAGCAACAACAATTTTTCAATATTGTTAACATTGGTTAAATAATTTACATGTTGTATTTTATACGTATATTTTGTTCTGTAATAGATATTAAAAATACAAGTTTGATATAGCGTTCATAATGAAACGCGTTTGATGTTAAATCACGTGGCGATGACCCGTGTGTTTAATCACGCAAGTTTCAGTATGAACCTATATCAAATGTACGAGTATACCTATCCTTCAATATTTTATCTACGACAATTTCAATTGATTCCGAAATACATTTTTTACATAATTTTTGACATAATGAAAACAATGTTCTTTCAATTGTGCCAAATTATTTAAAACTGAAAATATAAATGTTGATCGAATTTCTATTGTTCATAATAATTCATAATGACATGATAATTACAAAATAGTTATTTATTATATAAGTGTTAAAAGTGACATTTTATGAGTGAGTGGGGAAGTTTGAAACGAGGCGAAGCCGTGTGTAACAAACCCCATCAACGAAATAAAATCACTTTTAACACAAATATCATACACTATTTTTCCTACGACCCTAGTTATGTATTAGTAAATAAAAACATTATAGAATGACATTTACGACAGGTAACTAGATTTAGTTCCTTTTTAACACAAGTGTTAAAAGTAAATTTGTTTTTTACTTTTAATTCGTTGTCAATGACAACGATTTAAAAGTATTCACTGTGTTATAAACTGTTATTTTTAACTTGCTAAGCAACTGTTAAAAAGACTATTTTAAACAGTGGACGTAGGAAAATATATAAAAAGGGGGCGAAATATAAAATTATCGCCTGGGGGGCTAAAAAGTCGCGGGCCCGTCCTCACCTGTATAACTAATAGTTTGTTCATCATTGGCGAAGACATATCACGTTACAGGCCACAATTCCTATTTCAGAAAGAAAAATTTAAATGATACCCCATCTAGAATTTGAAAAAAATATATAAATATGTCAGATTGATATCGACTCCATTAATATAATTATTGAATGTGCCTTTCGATTTCTCCGGAAACCGTAATTCAAAGCATCAATGTAAGTATATTTATAGATAGTTCTAAAAACTGAGTTATATCCGCAGAATGGTCAGTATAAATAGCGGGAATTTCGCACATTCATCACCCTGTCAGCCGACGCAGTCGCCAGTTTTTATTATTTTTTAAAGCCGGGAGATATTTAGTCCGACGCAACCTTCGACGCCCCCTGTGCGTGAGGTTTGATCCGGCGCATGGACAGAGCGGGATTAAGTTGATTTGCAATGAAGAGGATGTTTTTTGCTGCACTGGTAAACATAATTAGTATGTGTTGCACGAAGTTAGTTATTTACGGTGTTTATTCAAGTCTTATTGGCTTTCTTGCAGCTTGCAAATTTGTTTTAGCAGTGTTTACAAACATGGACTATTTTTACTTTCACGGTATTTTAAATTATTTGACGGGTTTATTTTCAAATTATTCTACGTCCTATTTATCTGACTCATGTAATTTTCATTATATCTTGTAAATAACGTAGAGCATAAATATTAGCACTTTTTGTGCTCGTGGTTAATATGTATGCTGTCATAATTGTTGTTTATTGTGGCATAAAGAAAAATAAAGGCATATTGCATCTCAAAGTTTTCTCATGTATGCGCGAGGACACAGGCGTAGCCAAGGAAGGAGTTTTGGGGATAAAATTATCCCCTTGATAATTATTTTATTTTTGGACAACAATATAATATGTATATTACAAAAACTAATATGTACCGACATTTTGCTAGATATATATTTATATATTTTTGTTTCAATTTCATGGCTAATTTTTGTAGTTACAAGGCACGTAAAATTAATTTTGCTTATTAATTCAGATGCAGTATTTTATGTTCTACAACTGTTATTCATATATAATATCTAGTGTTTCACAAGACAAGATTTGATGATGATTTCAAAGAATAATTGTATTATTTAGTCAATAATTATTACTATTATATATTTTTTAGAAATGAAATTTACCTACATACGTATGTTAAAAAAATTGTAATAATTTCTTTAATACTTACATACTTTTCTACTGTTATTAATTTGGAGGTAGGTTCCTATAATAAATTTATATTTAAAATTACCCAAACAAAAAATTCCAGAGTGTGCAAGAATTGAAATAATCTTGCTATTCTTGTACATTTCTTGCAAGACAATTTCTTGTCTTGTCTTACTTTGAAATTAGTACCTCTTACCTTGATCTTGTCTTGCATTTTTTGCAAGACTGATGCAAGACCAAGAAAAATACAAGATTCTCGTGAAACACTAATAATAATAATATCTGAAACATTCCTTTGCTTAATAATAATAAAAAGAATATAGTGAATTATTAAATGAAATTTAATTTAGAAAAAATAAATTTAATGCATTTGCTTTACAGTGTTGGCAACAACTGCTGTCATGGGAAATAAAAAATAAGCAGATTGCAGTCTGAATATTTAATAGTCAACGTTTTGCTGTCAGTTACAGCTTCATCAGGGCAAAAGACTAGAATCACAAATAAATAGATGAATGTACCTAAATAAAATTGTTCAAACATAACGTTATCGTCGGAAATAAAATAAATTTTTAAAATTTAACAAGCGTCATTTAGAAGACTAGATAGCTTTGTTGATGAATAATACAATAACTGTTTCGTATGCTCAAAGTAGAAAACAAACCGGAGCTATGTAATTTATTCTCATTTGTTATTTATTTCCAATGTAGTAATTGATAAAATTTCTTGGGTCGAAAGATAATTCTAAAGAAATAAAAAAATTTACTAGCATTTTTGTGGTGAATATTATCAGCCTATAGTCACTGCAAAGACCTACAGCTTAAAGTAGGTTCCGAAACTAAATTTTTTATCCGAATCTAAGCCATATTTCAGTGTCTACATCTACATTGAAAAAAAATCTTGAATAATAACAATTATTCTTAATATAATTTGAAAAGTTCTACCAAGGAAATCTATGTAAACATTACATAACAACAAGCCCTAGCTTCTCTCATCCAAAACAATGGAACTTCAATTCATAAACTTTTAATGAAACAAAATAAGTAAAAAAATATATTCAAACAAGTGACCAAGGAGTAGCAGAAGTATAGTTTCTTTTCATGACATCAAAGTAGATATTCACACTTTTAATTCTCCGATGCAAGAAAAGTTTCAATTGCGCTCCTATTAAAAAAAATCACTCGCAAGTTTTTTGAAAGTCGTTTTATTTTTATTTTGAAAGGCAGCGTTGGATTAAGATGGAATTCTCAAAAGAAAAATCAATTTGCGAAATGAGATCACGGAAACAGGAATTGAATGTGGAATCGCATTCACACTGAAGCCAAAGAAGAGGAAGGATTTTTAACATCAGTGAAATTACAGCCACGAATATTGATTTTCAAAATTGTTATAAGGATTTTTAGGGTACTCGTCTTTTTTTCTGTTTCAGGCCGACTAAATTGAGAAAGGAAAATTTACCTTCATAAAAACAGAATTTGAATTCGCCTATTTTAATTCAAATTGTAAATTAAGCCTATTTTATTCAAGCAAGCAAATTTTCTTCATTATTAGCGTATTATGATCCTAAGTACATATAGCAAAAAAATTAAAGGAGTAAAGAGACATTATTTGAATAAGAAGAAAAATGTATTTGAAATTATGATTTTTTTGACATTTTGAAGACATTTGCAAAATAAACAAAAAAGACAATACCAAGCACTGCTTAATTTTGTGCGTTACTTAGTTACTACAACAAAATTTTTGGTCATAAACAGATATACAATATAAAATAAAATTGTCATTTGTTTTTTCAATTATAAAATACGAATCTCTGTGAATCTAATAAATTTGTAAAGATAATAAGAACTAAAAATTCTATTTTTGAGAAAAAAATAATTGTAGTGCATTTTTTTTTCATCATACTTGATCATGTTTACATAGATGATTTGTGTCACGCCGATCGATTGAATTATTAAATTAGCAATATTAGATGTTGTTACAATTGTTCGTTTTCATATTAAAATCTGTTCATGGGGTATGTTATAAATTTATTTTGTTTTTAAAATTTAAATCAATTTTGCATTTGTAAAAAATCTGATGTGGACACCACATGACTTCCTTGTACGCTAAATTATAAACATTTTTTACTGTATTTCAATTAAACTTATTCGCTTGAAAGTGCACTTTAACTTCCATTCGTTTCATATCTTCGAACTTCACTTCGAAATGGATCATTTTTTAAAAAGAAAAATGTTTATCACTGTTCCTTATTGCACTTCACAAAATTACTGTAAACGCTAGAAATCTCGTAAAGAAAGAGATGTTATTTTCGTTTACTTCGTACATAATTCTCAGGAATATATTTTTCTCTGTTTCGGAATTAGAATATCATATTCCAGCACGCTTATTGATGTTGGAAGGAGCTTCATTCTTAAACGATTTTTGGTTATATTTTGTTATTTGAGACTGGCATGACTGCATTAAATACACAAAATATCTAGGCAACTGACAAAGTAATTCTAATTTACCTAGGCAACAGACGAAACACAAATCAATGTCACCAACCTAACTATTCTATCAAAAAAATCCCTTAATGGAAATTGTCAAATATTATTATAAAAAATAATGTAAATAAAAGCCGAAACAGAGAAAATAGTATAAAACATTCGTTATAGAAGGCAATTCAACCACTCGTTCGTTCGGGCACTCGCTGCTTCGCGCTCGTTCCCGAAATTCAAACTCGTGCTTGAAAAGGTTGCCTTCTACAACTTATGTTTTAATATACTATTCCAGCTTGTCAATGTCAATTTAACAAATCAAATGTTTCCTAAAACAATTAAAAGCCAACTAATAGTTATTTTTTATACAAGACGATAAAATAATATTTTATCGACAAGCGGAAAGTGTTAATTCACGAGCGATGTAATCGCGAGTGAATTATTTTTCGCGAGTCGATGATTTAATTTTATCGTCGTGTATAAAATTCTATTTTTTTCTATAGCAGGTTTTGAAGAAAAAAGAATTAGAAAAATTAAATTATTATTTAAGAACAATTTTAAAATGTCAGTAGTGTGTGTTGTTATGGAAATGTACTTCTAATAAACAAAAGTTAAAGTACTTTATCTACCCTTGCTGTTAAAGTGTTACTTTATCTACCCTTGCGGTTAAAGTGCTACTTTATGCACTATTTTGAGTTGATAAAATTGCACTTTAACATCTGCTATAGAAAAAATTATTAATTTTATTAAGATTTTGCCAAAATTATACTGCCTTTTTGGAAAGGCCGATTGGAACCAAAAATGGAGGTTTATAACTAGATGTTATAGCAATTCCATAAACAAAATTTTTGAATTATGCGAGATACATACATACGTACATACAGGAAATTATAAGCGAGAAGAGCATACAGACTAGTCAATATGGATTCAGGGATAGTCAAAACGTGTATTTCCGTTGAAATCTGTAATTCGAAAATTTTCGCGATTACAATACTTCCTTTACTTCGTACAAGGAAGTAAAAACAACAGATTTGGAATAAATTAATGTACATATAAACGTTGTACTTCGTAAAGTCATAGTCTACTTACAAATATTGACGACGTCTCTTCACTCCTTAAAAATTTCGACATATAAAATAAATTTTAGTAATTTTATAGTTTTAAGAAAAGAAGAAATTCTGTTTTTGTAGTTATGGAAAGTGCAAATTCGGAAACATTTAAAAAATTTCAAAATCTTTTAAATAACACTGAAATTAAAAATATATTTTTATAAGGAAACTCATTTTAAAATCTTAGCTATATCCATAAAAAGTAGAATCATTAGAAATACTTCTTGCAGATGCTATTGCTCTACGCGACGATAATATTTAAAAAAGTCTTTCTCAAGTAACAGAACCTGGGTAAAATAGTTTTAGAGATATGTTATGGCGTTCAGAAATAATTCCGGATTTGTATATATAGAATTAATTTGTAAATTGTTTTGAAGCAAAAAATACCTTCCTATTTGAAAAATAAGAAAATGTAACGTTTACTTATTTAGCTGAAGTTGTAAAATAATTGAAATACGAATATTTATATTAAAAGATAATGAAAATACGCAACACTATGAGTAAGCAAATATATACACTAATTTAAGAATAATAATTATTAATAACTATTTATTTCGACTTTAAATATCGCTGATTTGCACTGACTGACACTGACTTTCTTCAGTAACTCTCTGCACACTAACCGATACCGACTTCCTTTAACCACCAGACGCGACTCTTATATACTAACCGCCAATTCCAGAGCCTTCCGGAATCTATAAAATTCCCGACAATACCGGCATCGCTCCTATCCCACTTGACCTTTAACGCGACTACTTGATCAGATAGGTCAGCCGTGAGACTTACCGCAGGTAAGTCTCGCTCATTACAATAATATAAGTGCATTTAAAGTTGCACCACTAGCTTCTTGTGATGTAGAGCGATCATTTTATTTATTTAAAAAAATACTGGCTGACAATAGAAAAACATTGTTATTTTAAAAATAACTAATAACAAAATATCTGAAGTATTTAAAATCAAAATGAAATATTATGTAAATATCTAAACAACTAAAAATGTAAAAAAAAAATAAATTTCAAAAGAAGTTACTAATAAATATAGTTGCTCTCGAGTCTCGACGAATTCATTCACTTGTTAAATTTAATGTAGGTGCTCATTTCTTTACACCCTGTAGTTATAATACATAGATGTGCAGTGAATAATTACTACCAAGGAAGATCAAACAAAAACTTTTCTTTCCTTTATTGTCGCAAGTAATAATAACTCAATAAACTACAAACTTGTAAAATAATAAAATATCTCGTCTAAAAAACACCACAAAAACATATTTACGAGGAAAGTTTAACTGAACTTAATCAATAAATAAAATGCACGTTTCAAGCGGGAAACTTAGGAGATATTTACAGTGGCGTAGCCAGGATAGAGATCTGCAGGCGCTCCGCATTTTACACAATACTGACTCTTTCTTTCGACCAGGAAAGATCGAATCGAGCAATCCCAATACGTTTGGTTCGATCTATTCGCGCGACGTCTGGAATTTTTATCAAGTCAAGTAGCTTGATGTTTGTGTAAATTCACTACTTGACTTGACTTGATTTTCTTAGCTACTTGACTAGATCTCAAGAAATTTCAAGCTACTTACTTTACATTACTTGATAAACAGTTTGCATTTAATTTTTTTCATCAGAACTAAAATAAAATTAGAGAAAATAAAAAAAACTGAGGTGAAGTGAGCAAAAGTCGATTTAAGTAGGGATATTTCATTACATTTTAGTTATCACTTAAGTACCACAAACTCCGCCATTTGACTCCAAAAAATGCTAGCCAACCTTAAAATTGTGAGCTTTGCTTAGAACTAGGTTATTAAAAATAAAAGGACATTTATACTATGTGACAAAGGGTAACCAGGCATTTTCTAATGAAATTAATATAAATGGTCATTTTTTTATTAATACCAGCATCCTCAGCACCTCTTGAAAGACAATTTTTCAGGGCTGTTCTAACTACTACAAAAACCCGCAATAGTTTGGGTGATAACTTTATTCGAAACAACATTTGTTGCAGATTAGAATTATTTATGATTTGGTTTTGTAAATAAAAGTCTGTATGAAAATCTCATTATGATGTCTTTAAACTAAATAAAAATTGGTGAAAAATCAAATATTCTTGAAGAACTACTTGCTTTTTGAAGTACATGAAATATTACTACTTGATTTGAAATTCGCCTACTACCGCTTGACTTGAGATTGACAAGATTGTAAGTAAAGTCAACTCAAACAACTTGAATATCACATTTTATATCAATTCCTTCTTAAATTGGAACATTTGAGATATCTTTTCCCTATGCAGGTCAAAAAAGCAAACTAACCCAAATAGAATAAAAAAATAATATCCTACAATAAACAATAAATAGTTCTTACATAATTAAGATTAAATACTTTTAAATATTGTTAGTTTTTTCAAACACAAAAACATATTTTAGATGAAATATCAAAAAAAAAAGAACTATAGATCCACTAATAAACTGAAAATACTGTTAAAAAAAGCTTTAATACATGAAATGCTGAATATTAGATATTCGATCCGCTAGCAAATTTATTAATTACACAATCCACGACAAAGATTTAGCTTCTTCATTCTTTATTTTACGAAATAACTAATGAAGTTTTTCTTATTCGGTCTTAGAACCGCTTTTGGTTTTAGGTACACACTGTTCTATTTTTTGGTTCCAAAATTTTAGCAGGCACTCAAAAAGGGTTCTAGTTACGCCACTGGATATTTAGAAAAAATAGGTTAAAAAGGGATTTGTTGTAAATTTAGTAATGGGAGTGCAGCAATGAATATTTATGAGAGCGGATTGAATTTAATTATAAAATATCAATTATAATTAGCTGGTAATTGAAATTTAATTGTGACTTTGTGAAATACTTTATTATGTAAAGAGCAGCACTGCACCAACTTTACAAATTAAATTTCTACTAAAATTGTACGATAATTTATTTTTTCACTACTATTTACTTGGTAACCATGGTAGCCTAGTCAATAATAATTTATTATTTACCTAGATCAAACATACCAACTGGCATTCAAGATTCAAATATTATTTGTCATAAACTCAAGAAAAGTATAAACTGTGGATTATGGATGTACAATTTAAATTTGCAATCTAATTTAAATAAGTAAGTCAAATAAAAACAAATCAAGAATCAAAAGTGAGATTCACGAAAACGTCAGATATAAAAATAAATGCAGCTTTTTTGTGAATAATAATAAACAAATAAATATTCATGTGCTAGTAATGAAAAAATAATATATACATAACCAGTATATAATCTAACATTTTACTCATTGTAAATAATAATTGATTTTGCTCACTAAAACTGAAGTCATAAAGTACCTAATTAACCATTAATATAAGATAAAATATAATAACAAAATTATTAAATAACAACAAAGATTTTGTTGAAATCGTTTTCATATAACTTCAACTTTAAGGAAAAAGTTACAAAATATAATAATTATAACTTCATATTTTGATACTTGATATTTTATAATCAATGTTGCGAATTTATTATTCAGTTTTTTTTTATCTTAAATATAAAAATGTGTATAAAATTATATGTATTTTTATTTTCATAAAGTAATTTTATCTGAGTTATTAATATATTGTTATTTATTTGAATATTGTGACATTAATATAGAAACGAACCTGAAGAAAAGCAACATAATTGTTTGTATTTGGCGTAAAACAATGAATATGATGTACAGACAGTAGAATAAATGGAGAATAGAATCCAAGACAAAGTAGGTTGAAGAGGATTCCAAATATTAATTACCCGCTATCTCATTTGATAAATGGCCATATCTTGCGTCTACATGAATTCTGAGATGAAAGGATAATGATATTATTCCCAGAGTCCTAAATATTCGCTAAATTAAATAGGGGAAATAAAGGCAGAGTAATTCTATTAACTAGCGCCAAAGACATAAAAGGTCAATTTAAATTAAATCATATTCAATTTTTACTAAATACGTAAAGCTGGTAAATTCAAAGGAATGATTAAAATGCCTTTTGACATTTAGGGCCGGTTTTTCAATATCCTGATAAATGTCTGGTAAGTCTCTGTTAAATTAATCCTCATGGTAACCAATGTTCCCTCTAATTTTTTCGCTGACTACGCGATACAAAAGTATATGAGAGAAAAAATGTTCAAAACGTAGGTAAAAATGTATAAGTGGGAGGGCGGGTCCCGTGCCTGTGTTTAAGTCATATTTTTTTTTAATAAATACTCTTGAAAATTACATTTCAATCTTTACAAATCATACTAATAATTCTGTAGGTTTTAACATAAACAGCAAAAAGCATATAAAAAAATCCTTAATCGAAATCGAATTAAGAACCTTTGACTTTTGGGCCGTTACTCTAACCTCATAATCACGATTTGACAGGTGTCAATGTTGTATGTAGAACAATAAAAATCTGAGTCGAAAAATTTTAATTTATTTTTGTTAATTTTCATTAATTTTATTAAAATTAAGTAATTGTATTAAATATGTAGAAAAACGGGTAATATTGACGTGTACAATATGGTGACATAGTTGTTAGCCGGACAATTTTTATTTATCAATAACTGTTTTCCCATGTTAAATGCCTTTGACACTTTTTTGGAACACTCGGTATATAAAAATCAAAATTTGGTCACATACTCTATTGACATAAATGATTATAGTGTTATAGATAGTAAATTAAAAAAATTAAATCTCTAAGCAATAAGATATCGAGTTAAGCCATAACAAATTCTTAAAATTGCATAACAACTGTATAAACTAGTTGTTAGATTAACAATTCAATTTAACCACTAGTTGTTAAATTTTAACAATTTTAAGTTTTAGTTAATAAGAATTTCTTTCTTAACGACTGTCTTGAAATTCACCATCCAAGCCAGTTTTTAATTTTAACCACTTTCGTTAGAGAATTAGGTTATGATTTTCATCTTTTACCAAGTATGCCTATGACGCCAGTGGTTACGCCTTTTACATTTTCAAGTAAATCTTCGAACAACAAAAGAAATCTAAAAGCGAAACTTATCGAAATCACCCGAACTATTTTGGTTACCGCAATTTAGAAATTTATTTTACAATTTGTATTTCGTTTTTCGAAATTTTATTGAAAATAAAATTCAGCAACAACACATACATGAAACGAGAAAAAATAATGAAATCAATTAAGTGCGTACGGCTATCGTTCATTTATTTATTGAAAATATTTATATTTCGCTTTTAGCGTAATGTGAACATCAAAGGTACTTGTATATGTCATATCCAGAAATTACAGTTTATTTTGAATTTGTGTAATGAGCCATATGTGGCAAAGTGGCAAAGCATCATCGAACTATTTGCAAATGATCTGAAGTTCTAGTTAAACTCGGTCGCCCGTGGGGCAACTGATAGGGTATTTTCCGTCAATATTCAACTTGATTTGCAGGTTCATCCCAGACATATACACATACATGATATTACACGAGACTAAACACAATTTGTCTACTTCCTTTTAATAAGAGGTTTTTTTTTTATTTTACTTATTTGTGTTTTGTTATTAATCGCATTATTTCACTAGCAAAGTAATAAGGTCATTTTTTTCACTAGTAAACCAATTAGTCTCTGTACACCAGTAAAGGAAAAAGTTTTTTATTCTTTTAAAGCTTTTTATTCAATATATATACACAAAATAAATTTTATTTTATAACTTACTATATTAATAATTAAAATAACGTATTAGCTTCCTAAATTTTTCATAATGAAATCGAAAAAAAAATATATTATATTTATTATAACAAGTAAGTACGCCAATTTAGTCTCCGTACACCAATAAATTATATAGAATTAATTATATTTCGGGCCGCTATTCATTTGAATTATTTCCCTTTATCGGTTTGTCATACTTCCCACTAATTATCTTGGAGCTTGGGAGTCAATTTTACCCATTTTTCTAGCATAAATGTAGTAATTCGTTATATTCTTTAGGCGTCTTGTTTTACACATTTTTTTAAAATAAATCACAGATGTTTAATCGAATTCATATCTGGAGACTGAGGAGGCGTTTTTTATTATTGTCTACAATTGCACAATAACTATTCTAGCAGTTTACATATAGTATGTTTGGGGTCATATGTTGTTGAAAGATATAAGAATACGTGAAACACAATTTTTCAGTACATTTTTTTTTAATTCTCTTTCAGAATATTCATATAATCCACTTTACCATCAATAAAAATTAAGTCTAATAACATCATAGTAACGTACAAAGTTAACGAATAAATGATATTGTATTTTTTGTTTATTTTATAAATGTCATAAAAAGGTCAAAAATTCATCATTTCAAATACATTTTTGTACGTATTCAAACGGAATTAGAAAATATATTATATGAAATACGGAATGAAACTGGGTGGTTGTTTTACTTTTGCTCTTACTGAACTGGCCTGCGCTCGTTTTGTAATTTTCTCAGGCGTAAAATAACCACCTTTGTTTCCTTATTTATTACTTACTACTTTATTACATAGCTATTTTTCACAAATAGCAGTTAAATCCCAATTCCACTTTTTTTATATGAATTAGTACTTTTCTTGGTATTCACAAAAATGATTTATTTTTATTTGATATACAAAGTTAATTTAGACGGCAAATTAAAATTATGAATGCATAATTTAAACATTTCTCTAATTTAACGAGTTAAATTTCCTTTCTTTAATAATGACATTGTGCATTATTGACCTAGGTTACCATGGTTACCAAGTAAAGGTTAGTGAAAAAGTTAAATATCTATCTACTTTCCTTCTTTTTCTTCCTATTTCCGCTTGAAAAGTACAATAATGTATTTAAAATTATGAATTTTTGAGATTTTGATGACATTTGTGAAATAAACAAAAAAGACAATATCAAGTAATCTTTAATTTTGTGCGTTTCTACGTAACTGTAATCAAAGAGTTGGTTGTATACATATAAACGATTAAAATAAAGTTGTCATTATATTTTTTTGAAATATGAGGCAATGTGAGTCTTATCTATGTGAATAAATGTGTTATTAATATTTGTGTAGCTTCTTTTCATTTTGATGTCGAGTGAAATAATGATATTATTTCAGTAGTTAAGTAATTGAAACGAAGAGCTTCTATTAAAGTATAAAAATATATATAAATTAATTTAGAATTAAATAAAACAGATTTGCACCTAGAACTAGATTATAATATTTGTTACTATTTTGTTCTTCAGATAACCTCAGAACCGACTACCACCGCCCCTCCCACGATGTAACCAAGTTGGCCGTGTAGCATGAGCGACCCGCTGGCAACAGACACGTGGCGGCTGGGCGTGGACGGCAACGCCAGCGAGCCCCAGGACCTGGGGGAGCCCGCGGTGACGCCGTCCACAGACCTGGGCTTGGAGGACCTGGAAGCCAACGTGACCAGGTTCGTCTTCGGCTCTGCTGATCCCTCCGTGGAACCCGCGGACGAAATCAACTCGTTTTATTTTTACAAGGTAAGTTAAACGTCAAATCGAAGACTAGAAATGAGAATTAAACAAGTATTTGTGGCGAATACATTGAGGAAAATTGCTAAAACTAAGGCAAATACTAGTATAATAATTAGAAGCAATAAGTACAACATCAGGAAATAAAGAAATTAATACCTAAGAAAAATAGGACATTATATTTTATTTCATTGCTAATATGATACAAATAATAATTTACTCTCTAATTCTGAAAGTTGCTATATTTTCAATAAATAACAGTGTACACCTTAATTTTTTTTAAATTAATTTTTTTTTTAATATTAATCGGTACTAAAGTACACGATATCCTCGACGATATCATTCCGCAAAGTTAGCCAATATAGTAGCTAAAGTAAAACTCATCTGCTAAACTTGAATTAATCTATATTTTAATAGTTTTAGATTTTTGCAGTTTTTTCTATAATACTATTGGAGAATTATTATTATTAATATTTACCTTTGATAATAATTTATCAAATTTAATACAGATCACGTCTAAGCACGTGTAAACAATAATGAAAATTATAACCAAATATTTGACACTTTGATCTTACTTTTGTTATCACAGCCATCCCCTTCGCAATAGCTAGTTGTTGCATAATTCTATTTATTTATGTTTTAATTAATAATCTACCAATTCCGGAAAAAATATATATATATTGCAGAACTAAAGTATTTTTTTTTATTAGCATATGGTTTATTCTTCTCGGCAATCACTTCCTAGAATAAATTCCATATTCGTAATAAAAAAAATATACTGTAGTACCCTAGTACCTTGATATACAAATAACTATTGTTATCGCAATAGGATTATCTCAAATTTTCTATTTTATCATATTCAATTTCAATAGAACGCCATTTATCTAAACGTTAAACGTCACGATGTAACATGTACAGCTCACTCTTGCGAATGAAATGTAAATGAAGGTAGTTTATATTTTATTGTTTACATGTAATTTAATAGTATATTACATGTGAGGTGGGAAATGTTTCATTACAGCCGAGGGCTCATTATATGACCGAGAGGCGAAGCCTTGAGGCTCAGATATAGCGCAAGGCTGTAATGAAACTCCCACCGAACTATGTATACTATTTTATTCACAATTATCCAAATTAACTTCTACTCGTATATCGCCTTTTTCCAATAAACTAAATTAATGTACGGTAGTAGTCTATGAAAACAAATGTTTAAATTTATTTTAATATGTTTGACAGCACTGATCACCGTACTTTTAGAGATTTATGACAGTATTACTAGGCAACCATAGTAAACACTTCCCCCCCAAGGGATTTTAAAGTACTTCCCACCCGTGAGCTTGTCATTGCAGTTAAAAATGACATACATTTCCAACCTTTGACAGGTTAGGAATTGACATATTACAATAGTGGTTGTGAATAAATTATATTTCATACATACAAATCTGTAGTTCCTGTGATTTTTAGGTTAACTTTACATTTGACTTTTGTTTAATCAGTTTATGTATATGTGTCATTTCCCAATCTCAAGCGACGAGCGACTCGACGCGCTGCCTTTTCATTGATCTGGTCCAATGGAGATTTCTACTATTTTTTTATAATTTCACTTTAAAGTGAGGGACACTATTAGTGAAAATCCGATGAAAATGTTTATATTAATAAACGAGTTACAGACATCCAAAGTTTGAAGTATATACTATTTCTATATTATAATTATAAAAAATAAATTAATATTACAATACAGTATAAGTCTACATTCTTCAAAAATGCACATATATTTAAATTATATAAGTTTAAAAATGATATTTATATTCAAATAAAAACTGTTTAAGAATAGCAGTGTCGCTAGTGAAAATCTTTTAGCAAATTATACATAAACAGGTAATTTATGCAATAATCTCGTAAATAATACTGTCACAGATGGAAAAGAAATAATAAAAGTTAATATATAAAACACAAATTCAACTAATAACACTTTAAAAATACACAACTGAAGATTAATTTGAATCAAGGTCACGCCCGTTATGTTCTTCAAGCGCATTCATCAGATTTGATCTCGGGATTTTTCATTTGTCAATCAATCGCGGTTTTTTAAAGTCCCCAATCAAAATATAGGTGCAATTCAAATAGATGACCTCACGCTATAACAAAAAGACCCCGTATTTCGGAAGTATTTAATTATATCGTTTTATTTCTTTATTAATATTCATTATTATGCATATTCTTTCTATTTTTTTAAACTAATTTCTCTTCAGACAACATCTGAACAACCGCCTGTCAACAACCATAAAGTTTTTGTTTTGAAGTTGTGCAAATGGTGGGAAGTTAGTTTTCCTTTTACTTCGAAATAATAAGCAAGAGTACGATCCTAACAACTGAAAACAAATTAGAAAAAAATCTTCATTTCTTCCCAATTCACAATCAATATTCCTCCATCTCGGAGAATCTAATAGAACTAAAAAAACCCTTGCAATTTCCATGCCAAGTTCAGTGGAAAGCGTCCAGTGGTTCATTTTTCCTGCACTTAGCTGGCGGTGGCGTGTATAGCGATGTCGAACAGCGAGCAGCTCAGCAGCGCCACGTGAATTAACCGGGCGAAAAGGGAACTAAACGAGAGTATAATTTGATCAGGTGGAACAGGCACATTTGCTTTCAATGTGTTATACAGGCCAGAGGGGTAAATGGCAGCACGTTTGATTGAGCATTGTATGGAGATTGGATTAAGGAAAATGGAAATTTTCTATCCAAAATAAATTATCAATGCATTTATTTTTGTTTTACACTTGACATATATATTTAGAACCTTTTCTTAGATGGAAATAACTTCTTTTTTAATTAATGATTATTTTCCTAAGATAATATTCACTTAATCATGTTACATATCTTATTTTTGTTGTTTCAAAAAGGCCGATACTGCAAAAATCTAAAATGTTTCATGAAACACCAAATGCCTCTCACACATTTTTTTATTTTTTTCCAATTGGTATTGGTATTTAACGTCCCAGGTATACGATCATTAGGAAAAAATCGTGGGATTAGTAGGATGTCCGTTATTTTGGCAAAGTCGCAAATTTGTTGTTCTCACCGCCGAAAACTACTCTAAATAAATAAATAAAAAGAAAGTTGAGATTATCTACCCAGGTCAATCAAATGATGTTAACACATGTCACAAGTAATGAAATATATGTACTTGAAAAAAGTATTTAAAATAGATTAAGTATTTTGATATTTTTTTTAATTCTTTTTTTTAAAACGTATTTTGTGCTTATATTTATTACATCTCAAAAACATTTTATATTTTCCTGCATAAGAATACTTTTATTAATACAAAATACTAATTTTCAATTTTTGAAATATATTTTGTGATTGAAATACATATGTATCTTTGTACAATTATTTGATACATTTATTATTATATATTAGTACATTTATATTTGAAATACATATGGTACTTGAAATACGTAGTAATATTTGCATTACTGGTATTTTTTATATCAAAAATGGAAACCGTCGTGTATTATCTCTCATCAGATCGTGTAAGTTGTACAGTAAAGAAATACTGAGTATTTCAAATAAAAAAAATATAAAGTAGTTTACAACAGACTTGTAATACTTTTGTTTGGTATTTTGTATTTTGTACGTGAAATACTTTTTTTAAAGTATTTTATACAACACTGGTCACAAGAGATTTTAGAAGAATTTAGTGACGAAAAATTCTTTTCATGTAATTAGCAGAATATTTCTAAAAAAAAATACGTAACTAACTAAATTATTTATTTACATATTCATGATATATTATTAATTATATATAAGGTAAAATCGAATATGTATTAGATCCCTTATTCAAATTTTAAACTATGAGGTTAAATTTACATTTAAAAACAATTAGTATTTAATAAATTTTTATTATATATTCGTAAATTTTGTACGTAAAAATGTATTATATTGTATCTGTAATTATTTTACGTAATAAAAAGTTTTTTATATTAAGTTAATGTTTCTTGGATTTCAGTTTAATGCCACTCGACTTTTCATTCCGAAAGATTTCCACTTTTGTGTCGTATATAAAACTTTTGGAGAATAACACTGTACTGTTAAAGAAATTTACACCATTTCGGCCCCTAATTCGAAAAGTTTCGCAATTTTATAACAGCTTGAAAAGGGTTAAAGGTCACCAAACTAATTTCCAAAGTTGTCATACATTAAATTTGATGGACATAAATACAATAAATATTGTTTGCGGCTTCAACATATCAATTTAAAGAACAAATATTTAAATTGATTTAAACACCTACGTTGCTAAATAAAAACCAAACAGGCTTTGCAAACAGAACACTAAATGAAATATAAACAAAGTTGGCGGTAGTTTGTAACACAGTTCCTGTTGACAAGTTAACAATACATCTTCGTAACTCTAGTTCTAGTCTTTCAGCCCACGTCTAATTACTAAATGTTCTCATCCAAAACAGACAACCATGCGCAACTTAAACAATATAATGAAGTTGAAGCTTATTATATTTCTCCTACACTTTAATTTACTTTATTGGCAATTCTGATTTTCTTTAAAATTAAAAATCGACTGGAGGCAGTTCAAATAATTGCAATTAATTTTATATACACTGAAAGAAAATTTACTTTAAATATAAAAAAAATGCTGGTTAAATCAAAATATTTTGCATTCAACTTTGATCCAACAAAATATTTATTTGATTTGAAAGTACCTCCGTTATTGATCTTTCAAACGAAAGTAATTGCTGTTAAATTTAATGTATTACATAATCGTTACCTTATATTCAATTTGATAATAAAGTTTTTAAATCAAAAGACATTTAATTTCAAATATAAAAGAAAAGTTTTTGTTATAATTTCGTAATTCTTTTGTCACTAACATATTTACTTTTAAGTTAAAGGTAAAAAATACTTTATTTCAAATGATGTTAGTTTTAAATGAACATTTTTTTTTAGGTTTAATTGTAAATATTTCTTGAATCTATTGTGTATATTTTTTAAACAATAGTATAATATTTTTGATTCAAATTTATTTACTGCTAAATAGAAAGTAACCTTAAATTGGATTGAAAGTACCTAATATTACTTTTAGGGATTCTTAAATAAAAGCAGAATTTTTGTTTATAATATTTTTATTGTAAATTATTAGAAGAATTATTAAACTTTTATAATTATGTATAACAAAGTAGAGGTACAAACAATTTTGTATAAATAACAAGAACATACAACTTAGTTATGTTATATAGTTAAATAAGTAATAATAAAATATTATTTATTCTTAAACAAAATAAATTATAAAAAATAGGATTTAAATGAAATACATCAATTAGAAAGATAGTACAAATTGTAAAAAATGTATGAAAATTATATTTAAATTGATATGAATAATAAAAAAATTATGAAACCTGAGTTTCATTTTAGATGATATTGGGGCCTATTCTGTAACTCAGTGGTTAATTTTTAACCAGTTGCTAAAATTTTTGACAAATAAAAACAACTGTTGTTTTGATATTTTCTTCAGTGCTATTTATTTTCATTGAAGAATAAATTTAGCGACTGGATAAAAATTAACCACTGAGTTACAGAATACTGGGGAATATCTCTTGTATTTATACTGTTCATTTAAGCTATTCCATTTCAAATCCAACTCTTTATAATGGTGTTATTTCCTATAATAGTATAGTATTTTTTTTATAAGGACACCAATTTAAAGAAATTTATTCCTGATGACATACTTATTTGCTACTTTATAAATATGAATAGGCGGACTAGTGAAATAACTGATAGATTTAATGGAAATACAGTTATATAGTATTAAAAAATTGATTAAGATTGTATTGAATTTTTATTTCGTTAGTAAAGTCGTAGAAAAAATTATGTGTGCATCTCTAGCGTAAAGTACCTATCTTCATTGCTCGTGCTCGTAACTACTTACAAGATTTTCATCTGGAAAAATCGCACGAATTTCATGTGCAATTTTTTCAAATTCTTTTTTTCGAAGAATCTTTTTCTCAGAAATAAAGTATTCAACTAGAATTCTAGTTAATTTAGTTCTGTCGGATGGATTAAGTTTCCAGTTAAGTCATTGTCAAGTATGTTTCGTACATTCTACAATAAAAAAATAATTAATATTTATAAATTTTACAGCTAACTGATAGGCATTTATTATTACTGTACTATATTCGCTTGTAGATTGTGGGGAGTCAAAATTTGTCTCCAACCACTTTTCCACTGAAGATGTCCTTGTTATTGTATTAGTACAACTTCCTTCGCCAAACTACAAAAAAAAAAGCGTGTTCTCTTTAATTGTGGTACTTTATTATACGCAAAAAGAATAATTACTTCTTCTAATTTCCACTTATTTAATTGTTTTCTGAAAAGAATTCGTAAACCAAAATTTGAGTCCGGTATTAGTTCTTTCAGATCAAATTCGTTGATATATCGTAAACAATCAACAGTAAGTTGCTTGCCTAAGAGGAGAATATTAGTTAAAAATAATTTTCATAAACATAGAATTATCTTTGTGTAAAAATCAGAGAAGATGTGTTAGTCGAAAATTGGACAAGGTTTTTATATCAAATGAAACTCAAAATGTTGTTAACGTTTCAGTTTATATAAACCATCCTCAGAACTTATACAAATTCATAAAGTATTTCAAATTTGTACCTACTACTTAAGTAATTCTGTTTAAACAAATTTATGTTAATCTGAGAGATATTTAACGGTATGTACATATTTTATTGTCAACATTTTGTAATTCATGTATTGTAATAATTTCAGAAATACTTTATGAATTCGTGTAAGTTCTGAGGATGGTTTAATATAAACCGAAACGTTAACAACATCTTGAGTTTCATTTGATGTAAAAACCTTGTCTAATTTCCGACTAACACCTCTCCTCATCATCCACGTTTGAACTGGATAATACAATATACTTGTAAAAATCAGAGTATACATGCTTATGCTTACCTTCCAAATAGGAATATACTTGTTCAATATGAATTTCTTTTAGAAAATTGAACAATTCTGGTTCCCTGGGATTATCACTAATTGTTTGAACTGAATTTGTATCCAAATTAGTTACATTAAAAGTCTCTTCGTAAGTCTCAATTTCTTGGTTAGGAGGAATTTGAATATTACTTTCAGGAACCAATTCTGAAGTTGAATTAGATAAAAATATCAAATCGTTCCACGTAGTAGATTCCATTTTTTTAATTTTTGAATAATATATTCACCTTATACACGTACAATGCACGCTTTTAACTGCACATACAAATAAATAAATACCAAACGCGTCTATTACTACGCATTATGTTTCGGCAAGTCTACACTTTAAAAGTATATACTTTTGATTTGAAATTTAAAATGTTCTAGCAAATGTAAAATATTCTGTTACAAAATATAATGTTTTCAAATCTAATGATCTTTTATTTATTTCAAAAGCTGTATATTTTAATCCAAAATATTCATTTATTTTATCAAATGTAAAATAATTAAAATGAAAATAGCATTGCGGTTCACATCTAAAGTAAAATATTTTAAAAATAATTGTACATGTCTCTTGAATTAATGAAAATATTATTTATTTCAAAGATATTATTATCATATTGAAAGTAAATTTTCGTTTTAAAAGAATTAATGTAGAAGTGAATGTTATTTACATTAAAAATTATTGTAAGAAAATTTTAATTTGAAATTGATGAGTTTTTTAAATTAAAATATTTTTTCAAAAGTACATATTTCTTAAAGTTTTTAATTTTACCTGCAATTTTTTTAAAACTATAGTAAAACTTTCGATTTTTGCTGATATTAGAAATGAAAGTATACTTTTTTGAAAACAAAGTAAACATTTCTTTCAGTGTACTATCGCACGATAGTATAAATTTAAATTAAAGTAACTATAGGTACTTTTACTCAAAACAACTTACAATTTCAACCGAAACCAACAAAAAACGAAACTGAAATTTATTTTTTTATTTTAACCGAAACTAAAACCAAATAATATTTTCATAAAACCGTAGCCGACAACCGAAACAGTATTTTTATTAATGCAAAATTCGTTAACCGTAACCGAACCCCAAAATTTTTCGGTTCAAGTCTCTAATCTTAATATACAATTTTTAGCACGATCCCTATAACACTATTATCAAGACGATGGAAAATAATAAACAAAAATGAAAAATAAATAACTTTCGGTTGATCCATTTTACCCAAAAGTTGTTAACTTTTGCTTTTGATGTGAGAAGCTTAAATATAAAATTTCATTAAAAACTATTCAGTCAATTTACTTCTACATGTATTCACATATAGAAGGACAAACTATTAGAATATAATTCTTAACCGACTTATCATGGCACCATCGATTATCGATACAAAATTAGCATATGTATTCTTCATAATATAAGATCGCGTCTGTCAGATAATGATTATTTATTGTATTAAGATTATTGTTTCAAAATAGTTATTTGTATCACTAGTTCAGAAACTGAGCTTTTTTGAAAGCGAGTTTATATCGACATGTCGAGCTGAAAGTAAGACCTACAAATGCGAGATCTCGCAAAAGAGTTTAATTTATTAAAGAAATGTTATTACTACTTAAAATTTTATACACTACTGCTTTTTATATTGGTAACATTTTCGATTCACATGGATATATAATAAATTCACATGTTTTAAAAATTTACTGACATTTGTTTTTACCAAAAAATTAAACGAAAGTACTGAATTGATATTTTTCAACAATTAACGTAATCGTACAAGAGTATAATATGAATAAAAAATCAAAAATAGTGGTTTTCATTAATAAAAATAAAAATTCTGACACAATATAATGCTATAATATTTAAGTTGTCATGTCTATATTTTCCGGCCTGGGCCGGCAAACAGAGAGTTTCTGGACAATTTGGACTTCTATAATTTTTAGTTAAATATAAACATGTTTATCTTTTGTACTCATCCACGCCACTATGATTTAAAAATATATATTTAAAGTTATAATACCTTCTCCTATTTTTGTAAGTTACAAAAATTTGAAATTGTGCAAACCCAAAATTTTTTTAGTAGCCATTCTTATAAATTGTTACGTTGTTTCTAGGTTGATATTCATTTTTATTTCCGTTTATTAGCTCGTAGGAAGAAAACAAAGCTATTCTGAGAGGCCCACGTTCATGTATAAAACAAGACGCGAGTAGGCTGTGCGGAGAATGGTTGAAAGCTGCAGATTTATTCGGACATAAATTGGGAAAATCCGGCGCCATCGCAACTGCAGCCCTGCAAGACAGTTGAATGCCGATTCAGCCATTCTGAGCCAGTCCGGTAGAGTGCACTAGTGTGATATATACCCAGATATTGCACTCCCACTGGGAACTGCCTGCTGTAAAAATAAATGGGTGCTTGGATTGTTGAGAGGGCATTATATATTGAGTTACGTTCTTAATATGACACTATTGCTCCCAGATTCAACATATTCTTAAGATCATATCAAGAAAACTTTAAAATTCATATGATCATATGCATAAAATTTACGTCAGAAAAGTTGTACGAAAACTTTAAATTTGATTTTATAAATCTACCATAAATTTTAAATATCCTCAGAAATTTTAAAACATGTGAGCTCAACACCAAAGGTATTTTTATACGTTGCGTTAACAATTGCCCTATCATTATATCGAAAACAGTTTAATAAAATAAAATATTGTTAAACTGGTTTTGGTATTTTTTTTAAATGTCAAATTGGTAACCTCAAATATTTTTAACTGTTTCTTAATACAATTTATATTATTTCTGAGTAGAAGAACCGAGTAAACAAAACTATTTTTAAAAGGATATTAAAATTTCATAACTCATAATATATATATACAGGGTGTAAATGAAACTAGGGAACGCGATTTTTCTCGGAAGTTGTAAGGGATACAAAAAAATCTTTCTAATAAAATTGTTAGTGTTTTTAGTAAGCTACATAAATTAATGTAAATCAGAAAAAAAATATTTTAATTTTCGGAGATATACCTATTTTTGACTTTTTTTTAAATGGTATACCTGTATATTTTTATACTATTAAGTAGGAAATAATTTTTGCTTTAAAAAAGTTTAATAAGTTATACCTTCTAAACTTAATAGTATTCGAGATATTGAGAAAATGGTATGGTAACAAAATTTGACATTTGTATTAGTTTAATGTTATAACTTTGTGAAAAAGTTTATTGAATTGATAATTTAGACTATTATTTTTTGTAAAAATTGAAGAATACTCAATTAACGAGAAGGTAGATAATTTCATGTACATTTGTAAATTAAAATGTGTCGTAACTCAATAATTTTGTCTTCATAGCCAGCTTTAATTTCGAGTAAAACTATTTTAATATTTTCTTCAATATCTCGAATTCTATAAAGTTTAGAAGGTATAACTTATAAAACTTTTTTAAAGCAAAAATTATTTCGTACTAAAAAGTATAAAAATATACAGGGCGTTCCATTTAAAAAAAAGTCAAAAATTGGTATATCTCCGAAAATTAAAATATTTTTTTCTGATTTACATTAATTTATGTAGCTTACTAAAAACTGTAACAATTTTATTTGAAAGATTTTTTTGTATCTCTTGTATAATGGATTTATAAATATTTTCATAATATTTTAAATTCATATTGACAGATAAACGTGTTCAACTTCATTTAACAGAGTTCCCATATTTCATATTTATATATCCCTAGATTATAATCTCTTAATTATTTTAATTGAAAATTTTAAGGTTTTTATTAGTAACAAAGTATAAAAAATAGTATATGATACTCGTTTTATACGTCATTGTTTGTTCCATTTGTGTTTTTGGAGCACTCCTCACTGCACACGTCGAGCCCCAAACAGCTCATGGAACAATATACCGTCTTATAAAACTTGCATAACAATATACTATTATACACTCTGAAAATTTTTTTTTTGTATTCTTACTATGAAATCTGTTGATTTTTGACAACTAAACAACGTTAGGAATCTCAATCTCCCACGTCTCCCCTAGATTAGCGTGCGGGAAATTTTGGAAAAATACCCCTACTTCTAAAGCATTTATTAAAAACTGTATTTATAATAAAAATATAATTGCCAAAACATTCTCAACAGCCTGCAAAAAACTGATTTCCCATGTTAATCTCCTATGTGTACCTTGAAAATAAAACACCCGGTATGAATGTTACTTGATTTTTTAATAATAAAGTTCATTTCTAATAAATATTTCATATTGAACATTGAACCAACAATTATCAGAAACAATAATAACTTTCAATGTACAACGGCCCATTACTCATATGTGTCACAAGTAACGTCACTGCGAAGAATTAGCGAATTTGAGAATAAAATCGATCATATCTCTTACAGTTATACAGTAACATGGTTTGTACCTGACATATTTTAATACAAATGTGATTGTCAAAACAAATAGTGTACACATACATACATACATACATATTTTAACATAATAGAATTCTCCGAAAATACATTTCATTTTTCAAGTAATGGAATACATATGTATACGCGACATACAACATTCTAAAATAGAACTAAAAATAGAAATGTAAATAGAACGAGAGTAGATATATCAGGGAATAATGAAAAAAGTAATAAAATATTTAAATGGTTTTATTATAATATAATCTTTATCGTAAGAGCTAATATACAATATTTCCTGTTGTTTACAAAAAAATACTGCAGAAGGCAACTATTTAATTAATTTGATTGTGAAAATATGTCAATATTTTATTTGAATATTTGTTTCATATATGAGGTTGTGAAAAAATAGTACATATATAGGTATACATATACAGAGGTGCACTCAGATATTTTTTTCGGAGGGGGTTATAGAGATACAGAGTTGGTTAAATTAGTTATGAATTTCTATACTAAGAGACTATTTTTATTTATTTTCTGCTACCAGCTTTCCTTATTTTCAAGATAGTTTATTTTGTACTGATGAAATATTAAACAGTATTACTTTATTACAAAATAATAAAAAGAAGAAAAACTTAATCGCAAAAAATAGACCATTGTATTCTACCTTACCGTCTCAGTTCTTATCATGGTATTTTTTCTTATTTTTTCGACAGTTTACAGGCTAATACTTATTTTTGAGTAACGTTTGCATGCTTTCTTCTTCATAGGTAAGTATTAAATTTATTTGCATATTTTTAACAAACTTGAACAACTCATCATAAAGATCAATAACTTCCAACAACCTGTGGCACGGTTTACTTACTGAGTAATCTTAATTACGCTCTTTAATTTTTACAGGTGTTTACTGATGAGAACTTAGTTCCCGAAATACGTATCTAGTTTTTAAAATTATTATTAAGGTTAAAGGTATACTTAATTTTATTTTATGCATTATAATAATTAATATTTTTTTTACTTTAATAAAGCACGTATTTGTTCGGAGGGTATTTGAACCCCCAAAACACCCCTATTAGGACCGCCAATATACATATATCATGGAACAGAAGTATTTTTTCCGTTATAGTATTATAAAAAAATTGATGTGGATACCACATAACTTTCTTGTACGCCTACTAAATTATTCACAATATTGCTGCATTTCATGAAACTTACATTATTTGTAAGTGAGATACGATCCTCCAATCACTCTAACATACAAGATTTCAACATTCTACGGATAATCGTTTTTGAGTTAAGCGAAAATTTTAAAAAAACATCCTGGCACTACCGATTGCAAAAAGGAAGGTGCACAACTAGATGTTAGAGCAGTCCCATATATCAAATTTCAACATTCTATGGCTAATCATTTTTGAGTTATGCGCGAGAAACATACGTATGTATAGACTTCACACCGAAATTAGTCAAAATTGATTCAGGGATGGTCAAAACAGATATTTCCGTTGAAATCTGATTTCGCGATTACAATATTTCCTTAACTTCATACAAAGAAATAAATAAAGACATACATTTCTACCCCTTGATAGTATTGTTATGAATTTATAAATCCTTTAAATTGTTAAATTTCCAATGAAGTAAAAAGTGGGGATACATCACAACTTAATGAATTAATCCCATTAATGTCAATCTTACTTTCGTCTTTAAATTAAATTTAATGGTATGTTATTGCACGAAACCAATTTCTCTACTGTAATAATCTAATTTATTTTCATCTGTTGTCAGAGTTAGCACTTTCTCTTGCAACTTGGGGATTTTTTGTTTGTCACTAAGTTGTAAGTAAGCTGTTGCGTTGTTTGGCAACACATGTGTCTCGTCCGTCCGAGGTTCGAGAAACCGTAACACAATTACAAACAGAATAATTCCATCAGATTGTGTTGGCGACATTGCCATGACGATGGGGAATTCGATTTGGCATTCATTGCAAAGGTGGCTTTGTCATGGATATGAGATGTGCGTACCAAGGACACCAAACAAGCGAGCGCTCGCTTGTTCAAATAGTTACAGCTACTACGAACGCGAACGTACTTACAGTCTATTTCCCAGAGTTGATATCAACGGCAGTAATTTCTGCTGCAAGAATTGATAAACAATTATATAGCAACTTTGTCGTATACGCATGAAATAGATGAGACTTTTATTCACTATGTAATTATTGTAGGTGTTTACTAGTGATGTGACGAATAGCAGTTCAGCCGAATAACCAAATAACGAATATTCATATGTAATACCACTAGTAACTAGAATCTTACTTGAAATTTTTATCATTATGGTCAAATCAAATGATCCGCAGGATGAGTGACGATTTTCTAAAGCAACAAGCAGGAGTGAGTTAGGCAAAAATTACAAGTAAAATTCTAGTTACGAATGGTGTTCATTTAATTACTTATCACAATTTTGACAGACGTTGTAAGTCAGCAACGCCTATTTAGTTGTGTAAATTCCGCGGCAATTACCAATGACTGACAATTACCAAGAGATTTAAATCTGATTGATTCAATTCACCAAAATACTGTGATTTAATTGGGTGACAAATTATAAGAAGAATTGTCGTTGAAATTTTAACCGAAATTTCGGCACTACCGAATAATATACTTTTTTAACAATCTAAAAGCGTGATTGGTGGTCCTCGTTGCGGAAAGGGATGTACTCTTATTTTAGATGAATTAATTAATAACTAAACATAGGTATATTTTCTGTTTAATATTTAATATCTATACATTTATACATTTTAACATAACAGAACAGCGTTGTACTTCACTTATTTCTTACAACTGAATATTCGGTACTAAAATATGGCGAATAGGCCGAATACCGAATAGTGAAAATATGGCCGAATAGGCCGAATACCGAATAATTATTGGGTTTCGGTCCCATCTCTAGTATTTACAGAAGGGTATATATGCTATCTGCGTTTAACCAACGACAAAATGATACAGAAACAGTCACATAAGAAGGTGTTTTTCACGTCGACAATTTGTTCTTCATTCTGTTGGTAGTATCGTTAGTTTCGTCTACATCTCTTTTCGAATGTATTTATCCATTATTATATTTGTATATAATATTGTCAGTTTTCACATTTATTTACTTTGAAAATCACACGATTTTACCCGACAAGATGATGTCATCAATTCTCTTTCCCTCCATAGATTTGAATCATATGGTTACGATTGATGACGTGAAGATCACCACCGGTAAATAAACTGTACCTCCTTCAGGGCCTTCGCGAAGGATGAACCAGGTTGGGCATTTACGCACCCTGAAAGAAGCTGTACCCAACCAACTGCCTTACTTCACAACATTTTTAATTATATTATAAGAGGAAATCTGACTTGGATCTTATGTAACAAGAAACAATAATTATCTGTATTGAGACAAATATAGAAATTACAATGAAAAAGAAACGGAGAAAATTTAAAGATTTTATAAGGGTGAAGTGGCAGGTTGTGAAGACACATAGGTACGATTTTAAAGATGATATTCATTCATTTATAAAATATCATATACGAGTACATACTTTCCTAACGGAATAAGTGAATTTAATCACCGGTTTACTGACAATATTTTAATGCGTAAAGTTCATTGAATCCTAAAAGTAAAAAAAAAATTGTGACAAAATTAAACATTTGGCTGAACATTTGCAGTTTCATCAAGTCAAGTTGTTTGATGTTTTGAGATTTACAATCTTTTTTGAATTCACCTGATTTGACTTGATTTTCTACCTTAGCTACTTGACTTGATATCAAGCAATTTCAAGCTACTTGATATTACTTGACACACAGATTACATTTTAAATATATCTAGAACTAGAACTAGAATTAAGTGAGGGGGGAAAGGAAAATAATTTATGTGATATAAATATTGTTTAATTTTAAACCATAACAATATATTTGATAGAAATATATTCTTCATCTTGCATTCATTATCTATTATATTTATTCAATATCCAATATCCTCTCATTCGAATTTCTTTCAATTGTCAGAGTTCAATACCCTAGGAATAATAGAAATAGGCGCTTGTTTGCTTATAATAATGCAAAATATAATGTTACATTTAAACAATATTAGTTACTTTTAGAAGAAACATGATAAATTCACAATAATAAACTTTGAACGCAATTTCCCATTACTTCGGAAAAGTCGATGTTGAACAAACTTATTGGGATGACGAGATCACAAACTAAGCGCCGGTTTTTCAATCGTCTATCAAAGTTCCTGTTAACTACCAAACAGATTAAATTTATCTGGATCGTAAATTCCGTAGTAATGATAATGCATTTTTCAAAATGAATTTATCTGGCTGATTAGTAATAGCCAGATTTAATGGTCAACTCTCAAGTTGGTAATCATTTTAACTTATATTTGCTATATTCTTATGTAAACAATTGTCATTCTAAACAAATTTTGAATTTTGTATTAATTTTGACTAAAAAATATCAATGGTTGACAGTTTAGATCGGTGACGCTTCAAGACGAAAATTCCAAATTTCTGTAAATTAAATTTTGATGTTATCTTTTAAATATATTTATGAAATATATGCCACTCATAATTTTATTTTATTTTATTTTTACACATTTTGTAATAAATACATCTCTGCACTTTTACTAAATCTAAAATTTTTGAAAAAAGAAATTAAATTTATCTGGTTGACATTTTACAACATAAAGTCTCCTATCTATTAACTCTTCTTCATCGTCACTCTTAGAAAATCCATTGTACTAATTTCATATTTTGACAATATAAAATATATTATCAAAAACTGTCAAAAACAAAAAAATGCTATAGAATATTTTAATATTATCAAAATTTTATCGGCAGCATAAAGTAACTGTTAGTTTATCCTCTTGTCATCTAAGACTGAACCTCTTGGTAACGCTAAGATATTGAAAAATCAAAATTGTTGATTACCATAGATTATATATAATATTTTTATGTACTATAGATGGAAAACTACAATAATATCATTTGGAACTGCTTTTAGCGCCACTCGGTGTTTGCTTCCCCAACTAATTTATTTATAGGCAACTAAGCGATACATGTTATAGGCAACCATTTATGCTTTTAAGTAATTTATTATAGGTATTTAGTTCAATTTATATTATGAAAAATAATTTCAAAAAGAAACAAATATTTAATTTGTAATACATAATTTATTTAAACATTAATATTACATTTCCTTTTATTTCTTAAATGTTCTAACGCTTCTCTGATTTTGATTTCTGATGACATGAGTCTATAGGCTTTTAGCGAGATGTTTCAACACATCTACTTCCATTTGTTTTATATTTTCAAACTTCCCTTCCAAATGGATCATCTTTTGAAAAATCTCATTAAAATGTTTATCATTATTACTATACCATTATTGCACTCACCAAATATATTTTGACGTTGTCAATTTTGTCAATCGTACTAAATTTATTATCAAGAAATCAAATATTTTATATAAAAATTAAAGCCAACTAAATTATTATTTCTATTAAACTTCTAGAGAGCAACCACGAGATGGCAGGACAAAACGAGCCCTATGTCACCCATTTAACTTATCAGTTATCAGACACTTATCAGGACGTTGAAAAACCTGCCCTAAGACATGAAAAATTATTATTATACAATATGAAATATATTAAATTAAGTTTAGTTCATTTAATATAAATAATACATTTTAAGTTTCAAATTTACTTCATTGTCACATAATCGTATTTCATATTGACGTATAACATATAGTTGTCGAAAAACTTACTGTAACATTGCATCTTACCACTACTTAGTAGGAAAATTGAATTTTCCTACTGATTGCATTTGATTCTGTAATTTACCCTATAAATGGAAATCTGAAAATGTTGAGTAATAATAATTTTTACTGAAACTAGGGCACACTACAGAGCAATAAATTATTGGCAGCGGAATGTGATTAACAATGATTTTCGAAGAATTTAATTTTAAATCATAAAACTTTTACAGCCAGATTCACAAAATGGGATTAGCTCTTGAACAGGTTAAAAAATGTCAAATTCAAGCAAAATTCCTCATATTTAAACCAATTGTTTAGTTAATCCTGTTTTGTGAATCTGGCTGTTTAATTTTATAAAACAAAAGAACAAAGCAGAAATATATGTATAATGAAATTGCATATTAAAACGAATAGAAAACCTGAGTAAACTAAGTTTAACTATAAAGTTAATTATTGCACCACTCACTTACACTATTTAAACTTTCAATAAAATTAAGGATTTTAATGTTACATTGGGTAATTAAATCTGAAACAATTACTTCTGAAATAAAATAAGAACACTTGAACTATTTTATCTCCCTTTGTGTTGAATGCGAAACTTGTTGGTACAGTGGTGTAAGATAGCACATCAATAAGCAACGACAAGAAATGGAACGAATGCACCCATTGTTAATTTGCTTTGTTTTCCTTTTCTCCGTCGTAGAATTCCCTAGCGACATAAATTACAAGCAACGGTGACTTGGATCTATTCGCTGGAATTATCAACGTTAATACTATCAGACATTTGTTTTTGTCTAGTTTCAGATTACATGTTTGAACAGGGTCGACCATTTAACCGACTCTGTGAAGTATTTATGCGCGAGGCACATTAATACTATTCATATCCGCGATGTATATCTTATTTTTTTCACTGCTAGGACGTAATTGTAATAGTTTTTTATATTATAAAATTTATCCCATTATAATGTATTTTTTTCTTGCCACAATTGGCGTGGTAATAGTTATTTGAGCTGCTAGGTAGGAAAGTTATTCTTTTCTGATCCGAAGGATATGAATACAATTTAACTACCATGTAGCACACACTTTTTTTTATCCTCCACAAGGAAAGAACATAATAAAATAATATAAACATTTTACGAATACTGTTTAAAATGATTACCAACAATAGAAATAAAAAAGAACAAAAACAAACATTTTATTTTGACATATAAATAAGGTTAGCAATTCTGTTTTATTATTTACAGAATATATTATAAAAATACCTAGAATCTAAAGTAAGTATCAAAATTATCTAAACTTACAAAATTTTCAAAGCATGTTGACGTATTTTATTCTGGTTATTATTTTTAACGCAGTAAACGCCATCTGTTAGCCCAAACAAGAACTATTATTTTTTTCCCTGGAAAATAGTGAGATTTTGTAGATCTGAACCAGAAAATGTCTACTTTCTTCCGCATACACACGCAGAAAAATCTTATTTTAATATGTGTAGGATAAAAACATATTTATTTTAACAAGGTATGTTACAGCTGTTAACGTATCTATAGGATTGTTATGATATGAGTATCATAACCGCCGTAGATATCGGTTATATTTTAAGACATCTAAGGCCTGGTATGATTCTAAATATCCGTGGTTTTGTAAATAGTTCATCAATTTCAAAAATTGAAGACGTTATTAATAAATATTATTATATAAAATTTTCCTGATCATGTCTGTATGAATTGATTGTCTCATGTAGTTTTGGCAAGTCAATATGGTAATTAAAATTTTCGTACATATACTGTTTATATTTAGGTACCATTAACAGCTTACTTTTGTATATGTAAACTAATGCTTAATATCATCAAACCGATAAAATCAGTTATTACAGATACATATGCAGCTATTAGCAGGGCCGAATTTAGCACAAATGCATTGGAGCTTTTCAATTAAATCGAATTTCGAAAAATATTGAAAAAACCACGTACTAAAAACAATATCTAATAAAAGCGTGTCAAATACAGAACGATGATCTCGTGATCCTTTTTTACGAAAATTGATATGGAGTTTTATTTTTCCGAGCTTTAATTTTTTTTTTGAAATTTTGGAGCCCTACTTGTTGACCATAGGGCCTCAAAATTCTAAATTCGACCCTGGCTATTAGTCTATATTGTTATCAGTGCTGAAGTAAACCGGTACTCTCCAGTACGTCGTGTTGCATTCTAGAAAAGACAAGACAAGATTTTGCAAAATATTTTTTTGTCCAGAAATTTCAAGACAAGACTTGACTAAGTCTAAGTCTACAGTAAAAAGTCTTGTCTAGATATGAAGACTCTAAATTGTTTCAAGACTCTACATTAAACTGCGCATACGCTTTAGACACAGACAAATAATTCTTCGGCAACGTCCTTTTTTTAGTAAGGTAATTAAAATTCTCTTGATAAACTAGACAAGATATGACAAAAGTCTAAATAGTCTAAATCTAGATAGCAACACTATCGGTAAGAAAAAATGGAGCCGGTACACTATCTACAAATAATAAATTATTAAAGTATCAAGTTTGTTTATGTTAAAGAAAAATAGTTCATCTATATATCTATGATTGTTGTTATTGTTATTAGATTAAAGGCCGTATTTATTTGGGACTTTTAAAGTAACTATTTAAATAACCCGGAATAGTTCCCGAACTGATCCAACTGCTTATTTTGGATGGTTGGTAGATTCAACCCAGGTTTCAACTTGTGTTCCTTGTTTCCAATGACAGGCATGACAGCACGACGGTTTGTTTTGTAAATAAATGTCATATTCAAAGGTAGATATAGCATACAAAATGAAATAAACGACTTAAGGTTTGACTTTTTACCACAGAATAGTTACATACAGAAGCGACACTCCGTGTCGGTACCTTTCATGTTCCTCTAGTCAGTTCTATGACCTTGAAGCATTGTGTAGACCTTTAAATTTGTGCTCTTCCCCTATCTCTCTCTCAGATGTGAGGAAACTTTCCGATTTTAAACAATGGGCCCTTTAAATTTGTGCACCTTCCCCATCTCTCTCTAATTTTCGCTTCTCTGTCTTACTGTCGCTTCTGTATAAACCTATTCTGTGGTTTTACCGCAAATTATTATAACTACTAAGGCCCATTTCGCACCAAGCCAGTCCATTCCAGTCAGGTCCAGTCACGTCAGACGCTGCTGAATTTAACCGAGTAGTTTATCATTAAAATCAAGCCAATTTAAAAATTTGATTTCACACCGAACGTATCACGTCAAGTCCAGTCGCGTTGCGTCAAGACGTGTCTGGTATTGACTAGGGGTGGGCGATATTGGAAAAAATATCGAAAATATCGATATTAAAAAAAATATCGATATATTCGATATATCGAAGATTTGATATATCGAATATATCTATTTATTGGATTATCGATATATCGAATTATCGATATATCGAATTATCGATATATCGAATTATCGATATATTGAATTATCGATATATAGAATTATCGATATATCTAGTTATCGATATATCGAGTTATCGATATATCGGGTTTTCGATACCTACATTAGATTATAGATATATCGAATTACTCTTTCGACCGCGAAGTAGATAACGTTTGCAATGAATGAAAACCAAAAATCACAATATCTGTCTCTAGCATAGCGCATATATTGGATACGTCGGTTATTAGATCGTTCAAAGCATCATTTGCGGTCAAAATAGACTATAATAGATATTATATTTCCTTACGTATTTTGTTAGTTGGTCTAAATATCGTAGATAATATAGCTCATAATTTAAAGTTGTAGCTTGTTAAGAAATATCAAGGTAGATTTATTTCCGCAAAATATATATATTATGTTATACTTCCTGGTTTTTTCATTTTTGAACATAATTTTCTTAATTCAAGGTGACAAGTACAGTTATAATAGAAAAAAATAAATGTTCTATATGCATATTATTATTGTATTCATTCAATAAAAACAGATTTAATAAGTAAAATAAGTTTATAGGTTATATGTATTAAAATTTTTGTTTGTTTGTTTCAAAATTGAAGTAAATGTCGTCCAGTACCAACTATCAAAAACAAAAAATGCGTTTCGAAATAGAGAACGATTGACACATTTTCCCGGATATTCAACTGTTTAGGAATTATTTGAGAAAGAAGAAAAAAATGAATATCACTTTTTCGCCATTTTCTTATAAGCTAGTCGTAGCTTTTATAGTTTCCGAGATCCCAATGGTGGCAGATGAAATATGGACAGACTGAATAATTATTCAATATATCGAATTTATCGAATATGCGATATATCGAATTTTCGATTATAAGATATATCGAATTATCAAATATGCGATATATCGAATAATCGAATATACTATATATCGAATCATCGAATATGCGATATATCGAATATGCGATATATCGAATTATCGAATATGCGATATATCGAATATGCGATATATCGAATTATCGAATATGCGATATATCGAATTATCGAATATGCGATATATCGAATTATCTATATATCGATATTTATTTTTTTTAAATATCGGTATTCGATATATCGACTATTCGATAAAGTAATCGATATATCGCAAAAAGTACCCAGCCCTAGTATTGACTAAACCGGTCGAATTTTTGTATCAGTCTTGCTACGTCAATTGCAAAGAATACATCACGAATGTGGAAAAATTAATACTTTTGGTTCAAGATAAAAATTCTCATCCTGAAATAATTGTATTTTTTTTTCGGATCGTTTAATAAATCGGGAAATAAATGACTGAATGAACCAAAAATATATCTCCTATGTTTATTGGGTGCACCCATTTTTTTTTTCTTGTTCGTCTTCTTCTTTTATGAAGTCTATGTAAAATAATTTCTTGCACAAGCACGTCCATTCTCTACCGATTCTTTTCACAGACTGACACAATTTCTCAACACAAGACGTGTGTAATGCGAAACCTAATGACTAAACATGATTTGATTGAACTAACTTGACTCGACGTGAGTGGATTGGACTGGTTCAGTGCGAAATGGGCCTAACGTAAAATGAAACATCGATTTGGAAGTAAAACGAGTTACTTCTGGTCTTCTGGATCAGTTCAGGGATGAACCTAAAGGTACCAAACAAATATGTTCATAATAATTACAGTAGTCTGTGAAAAATTTAAAATATAATTTAACTAAATAACATATGTAAAATAAATATGCTTTTTAACAACCAACATTCCTCTCTTTTTTAACGGAAGAAGTGTATCGGTAAGAAAATATATCTACTTTCACCACTGATTCTTAAAGTTAATAGCACCAACTATAAATGGAACAAAAGTGTAGTAAAATAAGTAAGAAAAACAATTACAATGACTAAATTTAGGTAGTTGAAATATGCAACAATTTGGGCGAGTGTCATCTGTTTGTGTTCTTTACAGTAATAGGACTTGTTATTTGTTTTGTGAAAATCCTTTCTGAAATCTTTTCTAGAATGGGAAGTTATAGTTTCAACTGGAACAAATTGTATCAATTTTTTGTTCTTGTTAGGTTATAAAATAACATCTGGTATATTGTACAATGCAGCCTAACCCCCTGAAGCGATGTGCAATTGTCTTGTTGCTTACGCGTTCCGCCGAAATGAACAAGAGAACGTCGTCGCACTGCGGCCAACAGACGCCATTTTGCCCGCCTTAATTTAAATAACCATTTAACCCACGACGCTCACTTTATGATGAATAAAATTAAAATTTGCGCGAAATATTTCACGATAAAGAAGTTGTTTCATAGCGGAATAAAATTTGTTTTGCTAAATTTGCACTAGTGCTTTAACTAATTTCCTTTGGCTTAAAACCGTTTAAAATTCAATATCAAATGCTTTTATAATTGTATTGTAATAAACCATAATTGGAATACAGAAAGTACAACAGTATATTGTAATATAAGTGTGGCAGGCTGTTATTGCAAAATGAATATATGTACATAAGTACGAATTTTGCATTGGCCGTTGCCACATAAATGCGTTACATACTATTTTATCTACGATGGTGCACTTATATTTATTAAAATTAAATAGTTCATTAGGATATAATTATTTCAAACTGACATTTATCATCTATTGTTTCAAACGAAATAAAAACTCAAGATATCGTCCTAAAACAAATTTTTATTTTGTTTTATCCTACACATATTGAAAATAGGATTTTCCTACGTGTGGGCGCGCAAGAAAGTAGACATTTGCCGACCCAGACGTACAAATTTCACTATTCCCTAGGGAAGAAAAAACTGTTCGTGTGGGGACTAACAGAGGACGTCTAATGTGCTAGAAATAACAACCAGAATAAAATATATTAACGTGATTTTAAAATATTTTAACTTTAGATAATTTTGATACCTACATTAGATTCCAGATATTTTTATTATATATTTCATAAATAATAGAACAAAATTACTAACCTTGTTTATATATAAAAAATATTTGTTTTTTTTTTCTAATTTTGGTAAACAATTTCACAAATTTCATTTTGTTATGTTAAGTGCCAAATTTTTCAGTGTTCGTAAGATATTTATATTATTTTATTATGTTGATTTGTTGTACAGGATAAAATATAGTAAGCTAAATGGCAGTAAAGTTGTTTTCTGGTGCCCAACTATTCGGACCAGAAAAATACAACTTTCCAACCTAACAGCACAAATAACTATTATTTCAAAATGCGAAATAAATCATTTTACGTTTTCGCTATAGAATAAATTAATAAAAATATGGTTTTCGAAGAGTGATATAGTCTCAGAAATTGTGATAAATTTTTCTAATATTATTTTAAGTACCTAAGTTATTTAGAGGTCTTCGTATCTTCGTAAGACATGGTTGTGCGTGTGTTCCTGTCAGCTCATCCCAATTAATATTTATTTTATTAAAAAATGTCTTAAAATTTGTAAGAAAATATCACTGTTTATATGTAAACATTATTACTCACATGGTTTATTCTCGTCGGCTATCGCCTTCCGAACCAATAATATGATGTCCTGAAGCCTGAAGAAGTCTTTTCCGCAATCTATTGTTTCTTATTGTTTTATCTAACTAAATTGATAAAATGATACGAATATTTTTTTACATGTTTAAAGAGAAGCAGATCATTTTCCCTAAAATCAGAATAAAAATCCTAAGTCAGTAAAAAAAAAATATACGAAGTGGAAAAAAATATTTGAAAGGGGTACGCTGATCTATAGGTTAATTTTGCGAATTGATACTTTTTTTCATATTTAAACACCATATAACAAATTTATAAAAATCGGTGTTAATCTTTAACCTTAGCTTCAGTATTTCTTGCTTAATTATCAAGCAATTGTCAATAACGATGCCTCAACCACTCAACCAGCAACCAGCATCATCGTGCTCGATAACACTCTTTCGGGAGAAATAACCTGAAAAAGTTGTCGGATGTTCCACAAAGCTGGGGCATTACAAGCGTCGTTCGAGCCGCTATTATCTGATGATAATCCTAGAGATTTACTAGCAGGACGAACACGACGACCGGAACCCAAAGCCCGAACTGCACGAAGAAATGAAGCTAATTTGTATTTATCGCTTTGGGGACCCAGGGAACCACGTGGGGAAATGTTGATGCACTGATTGCACTTTGTTTACTCCGGGAGATTTATTGCAGCGCGGGAAATATAAAGATTACTGCCAATTTATTTCTCTATATGTGATGGAGGAAGAAATCTTAGAAAGTATTTGCTTTTTATATTAAATTGCACAATACGCAAACATACTTATTTTTTTTTAACAATGAGAACATTTTCCATGACACATTTTCCGTTCTACAATAACAGCGAATGGATTCTTCCCACAATTTTTAAAATTACTTCTTTTCAATAACAGAAGTTTGTATATGAATATTCTTCATATTTTCTTTTCCGTTTTAAGACAAATTAGCGAGAAATAAATTGTTATAAATTAACTCATGGCGTTCCACTGCCTTTGACATTAAACATCTGTGGTACCACAAAACAAGAAAATGAGAACTATTCTATTCGAATATATAGTAAACACAAAGAATAAACACATAAGTATAATTACCTAAATGTAAAAATAACACGTGAGTTCTTCCTGTTGACAACAAAATCAAAATGTTTTTTTTTGTGTTTAGAAAAGAAACGTGAAACTTCTTCACCATGTTATATATTTGTATCTTTTATTTTATATGTCCATATCTATAGAGGCACTGTTACGTCACAGCGAAATAGTGGTAAAACTTTATAGTTTTTAAGTGGAATTATATATTTGTTAACATTTGCAGTAAATTATTGAAAACATATCAAAATATGTTAAATTTGAATATGCGAGAAGAGACCATACGCCGCGCAAAGGAGGCGTGAAAAGTGTACAACCCAATTTATACATTGAATAGAATAGGATAGAAGAGAATAGAATAAGGAATGGAATGAAAGAGACATAGAAATGAGTAGTACTCTATTTATACATTGCATAGAATGGAATTGTATGACATCCCTGTGACACTAAGTTAACTGACTTCATACTGGCCATTTTTAGTTAGCATTACTAAGTTCATAATGTGAAAAATTTACTTTTTCGTGCATTTTCCTTAATAAATTGTTAAATTTGGTAGCTTGCACAATGTGCTATATTTTCTAGTTTATGATTAAACATTACCGATTAATATTTACAAACAGTTTTAAAAAAATGGTGAAAGATATGAAGAAATAGTTCTACGCGTTTCATTAAATTGTTGGAAATTAGAATTCTTTTTCTGTTGTAATTTACTTTTTATGGCAACATTAATATACACCTAAGAACTTTTTCTTTTACTTTCGGCCCGTCATTATTTTAAAATTTTTAATGAAGCCCTTCAGCCAAAAAGCTTGGTCAGGTCTTATATAAATGACTCCATGCATTTACACTGCATCATAAATCTATTCCCTGTGCTATTCTATCCATTGTGTTGCAAGCATTGTATACGAGTAAATCCGGCTTTAAAATTCGCAGTCTGACGTCTGACTGACAACAATTTTCCACAGTACAGCTTTACACTTGCGTTACCGGACAATCTATGATTTCATTCTAAATCAGTCTTTCGCACAATCAAGCTCTTAGATATTTCGTTAGATTCTAAACTACCAAACACACAATGAAACATAAATTGACTACTCCAAAAATCATCTCAATAAAAGATATAAATGACAATGACATATTCAAATTTTTTAAATATTTGAAAATATCTGTTACCGCGGTTGAACTATTTTTTCTATTTCATTTTTATCCTTGGTTAAACGCACTTGCGCAGATAGCTAGGCGGCTTCTCACCATATCCAATGATTCATGAAAAATGAACGTCAGAACACTTCTTTCATTAGAATTTATGATCATTTCATAGTTTCAAAGTGAAAAGCAGTTCTACTTTAATGATCATTATTAATAAATGAAAGTAAAATGAATCGTAAGAACACGCGTCATGATTTAAAATTGCAAATGTCAACATAATCATAACCTAAAACCTATCAGTCTTGTTAACTGTTCGACTATTTTTTAGGTAATATACTGTGTTCGACTGTTGTTAAATAAAATAGTATGTAGTTGAAGAGACAAGAGTATACATATTTCCCAAATTGCAGTACAAATTCACTTTTTCCGATGCCATTTATAAAATAAAACAATACATGATCAGTCACAATATGATACATGTGAACAAAACTTTTTCATTTAATTGTCATTAGAAATGATTCACAAAAAAATGACTAGTGAGAACCCAGCTTAACAAACCGTCTGAAACACGGATGATAATGAGATAGCGAGTAAAAATCTCATCTAGTCATGTGTATACGACAAAGCTGCAAGATAAAAGTTTAATAAATCTTGCAGCAGAAGTTGAAGTGACGACATCAATAAGTGAAGTAAGTCATCATCATCGACGTAATATGTTTAGTGTAATATTTCTAGTACTTATTTCATGATAAATTTTAGTTCCATATTAGTACATTAGTTGAGTACTTTGCAAAGGACCTAGAGCTTATAGTGGATTCCAAACCAAGCAGAGACAGCTTTGGTTAATAATTGACAATATTCAGAATTAAACACCAGATCTAACTCAACTCAATTCGAATTGGAACACTCACAACAAAGAGTCACCGCTGCCTATACGATACTTCATCATTGCAATATAATTTTAATTTAATTTCAAAGTACCAAGTTTTTATAAAATAGCAATTGTTTTAATAACAAAAGGTTTTAGAAAAACAACAGAATGTTTACAAATCGTTCGAAATACAGCACTCAATGAAAATATTTTGCTGATGTTATTCTGTATTATATTATGCCCGCGGGTATTATATAGTAGTTTTGCAACTGAGAATAAAATATTTGCGCTTCGTAATGAAAAATAAAAAATCTGATGTACTATGCTACTGCATAGAGTTTCCCACCTTACGGTTTATTTATATTATATAATTTCAAATTTTAATACTTTTGAAGTAAAAATTGATACCCAGTACAATACATTTATAGTTTGTTTCCTCCAGTTGATCCTCATATCATCAATCGTTACTATGTAATTCAAATAATTTTTGTCACAGATTTTTTTATTGGCAATGTAAAACTACGATGCATCGCAGATCTGCTGCTGTTAGGTGGTTGTAGTTCTGCGACATCTTATTTGCAAGTATAACTGCAAATTTTTTAAGACGTAGATTATTTATGACATATTGAAATACAAGGATGTTGAGTATATTATCTTCAATTGTAATTAATACAAGTAAAAAAATATCCATGATATCTACGGATTATTTTTACATGCAATACAAGGAAAAAAATAAATATAGACGACAGAGTGAGGCAAATAAATATTTTTCCTACAACCAGGCATAAAGTACGTACTTTATGCCCTCTTTTGAGTTTGAAAAGTAACCGTTGATCGGCAACGTAAACACATTTAGCTATGGTTCAATTTACTTTTGAAATTAATTTTTATTAATATTTCGGTAGGAAAAATGTTGTATGCAACACGTGTGTAACATAGTGTTTTTTATCTCGTGCTCTAATTTTTGCCTTCGCCTCATGCGTTAAATAGAACACGGGAGCCGTCTTTTCAAAATTTCCTTGGGAGCAGCCAAATCTGCTTCAGAATGTGTCCAGATTTCAGTAGAACAAGAACTAGAATAAACGCTTTAAAATGTTCTAATTCATGACCCACTGGAACCAGAGCACAATGCCGAGCAGCCAAATCTGCTCCAGAATATGCTCTGATTTTAATAGGCCAAGAATTAGAGCAAAGGCTTTAAAATGCTCTAATTCATGACTCAGTGAAAGCAGAGCACAATCTTGAGCAGCTAAATCTGCAGACCTAGAATTAGAGCAAATATTTCTGAGTGCTCTAATTCCTGACCCACTGAAACCGGAGCACAATCTAGAGTAGCTAAATCTGCTCCAGAATGTGTTCTGGTTTCAGCAGACCAAGATTTAGAGCACACGCTTAAGCGTACTCCAATTTCTGGCCGGTTGAACTAGATCACCTCAAGGGCATTAGATGCTCTGGAAGGCGGTCTAGCCAGACCACCAGACGGGGAAGGCCTATTGTGTCTCCGGAGCCCCGCAGAACGGGACTGAGTGCTAACGTCTCAGGATCCCCGGTATATCCTGAGACGCGCATTATTACTGGAAATATGAATTCCTATTGGTTGATATTCCATCTGTAATTGTGGCTGTATTAGTGTGAATTTTAAAATGAAAATTTCTATACACAGATTCTTTGATGCGAGGAATTCATTGGTAATATTTTTAAGAGTGTAACTCATCCCCATTTTAAGGTAGTAGTACAAAATTTTTTTGAAAATAATAACAATCCAGGGCTTTATTTTTTTCCTTTCCGTTGCCTCTATGTAGTTGGCGCTCATATCCCAAAAATCGTTACTTTATGGATTGTTTGGAGTCTGCAAAATGCTACTGGAAATCAGGAAAAGAACAACCCGGATTTACTTGAAAGAATTTCTGACATTTTGATGACGTTTATAAAGTAATCCAAAAAACAATATCAAGGACTCCTTAATTTTGTCCATTTATTCTTATGTCATTTTGAACATTTGCCTATTTGATTGCAATTTTGAACACCTGGTAAAATTTGTTTTAAACGATATTTCGCAGTGTCATGTTTGACACCCTTTTCCATTTAAAATTTTTGAGGTGCAGTCCACCCCTACTTCAGGGTTGAAGTTATGCCATTGGTACTAATCCATTCACGTCCCCCTTTATAATAAAATTGACGTGTTCGAGCGTTTTTTGAAAATAGATGTTAAGTGGCCAAAAATTGCGCTGATAATTTTCATTGGGCCAGCCTGTATTTTGTTATACTATGGTCTTACACTTTGTAAGCCTTTGTTCTAATATAAAGTAATACATTAAGATCGGGAATATACCTCCCCGTCAGCACCTCGTCAAATGGCTACCTCAATCTAATTCATTCTCTGGTTCTCCACCAACAGCGACGGTTACTGCAAATAACGCCGTTCAGTACGGTGTTGAAGTGGATTGACCACATTCACAAGAAATTAACTTGCAGCACGACTTCATGTGCCCTATCGATTTCCCCTTACACCCGCACTTTTCGCTAATTTACTTCCGCTTCCACTTCTTCTGGATCTGGTAATTACCGCTGGAAGGCTACAGACGCTAACACTCAAGTGATGGATTGAGTTGACATAGAAGATGGAAAAGTTTATGACACAAATGTAATTCTATCTTTAAAAGTTTAGCGCGAGTGGTTGGAAGATTCTCAGAATGAAAGTTATACTCCGGAAACTATAAGCAAGTTTGTAATTTATGCGGTTATAAATTTATTATTAATGGTAGGTTTCACTAGAAACAAATATTCGTGGAAAACGGCAACTTACTTTAAATTTTATGAAATATTCGCTCATTGTTGTTTTTCTTTTCTAAAAATTGTATCTGTTGGTTCATATTACATACATTATTTTCAGAATGCTTCATTAACAGGTCTGGAATTATGCGTAAGCAAACTAGGCACGTACTCCAGCTAAATTGGGGCCCCCGATAATTTCCATCAAATATTTATAGTATAGGTACATTTTTTTTTGTTAGATAATTTTAACAAATAAATCACTATTTTGTAATGTAATCACATCAAAATAACCATCAATAACTATCTAATTAAATAAAATTATTAATATTCAACACATATCTTTAAAAAATATTTTTTATTCAAATTTTCTGCACCAATAGAAAAATATAATAACAATATGATTCTCGTTTTTGGTGGACTTTAAGTTGAAAATTTAGTGGCATTCTATTCAAATGATTTAAACATTGTTCTTAGTAGCGAGATAACAATGATAAAAAAAATATTATTTTAAAAATATCTTTAGATAATTGCTACGATGTGATTCAAAAATATAGAATACAGTCTCCTACGCATTTTTTGACTTTAATGATTACAAATTGCACCGGAGAACGATCGTTTCCGCAAGATTCACTTTCGTCGCTCCTAGAGAAAAAAATTCTACAACAAGAAACACACACCAGTTTTTTTTAGGACGATCCATTTGATACAGGAGACCCTTGAACGAATAGTGCTTAGGGCCCCCAACGGTATTAATCTGGCCCTGTTCACTTAATGAAAATAGGCAGTTTTTTAATTATTATTTCACATATGCCATTTTTCACCCAATCACAAGGCTTCATTTGTTTGCAGTACACAGCTTTTTAGTGAAAAAAATTGATAAAACCATAGTATGTACTGCCATGATAATATTTTGTTGACGTGAAAAATGTTTTGTTCGAACTGTTATCCGTGAAACAATGAAGTAAATATAATTCAAGCTATGAATTTAATCTGCCAAATTTACTAATAATTCCTGCGAAATAACGACAATTAGGGTCAAAAAGGAAATTTTAAAATTTTACCGAATTAATGGTTCTCGTTATATTATTTAGGAAAATTTATGAACTGCAGGATACGTAATCAAAAAATATACTCGTTAACGGTTAACCCGTATTGAGAACGTTATGAAAATGACGGTTTTTGTTCGAAAACCGGTTTTTAAACTTTGAAACTGGTTTAAACCGATTAATATATCGGTTACTAAAAAAATATTTAAAAAAATAAATTAAAAGAGTAAAAGAAAATATATTATGGACCAATGAACAGCGATTATGTTTCCTATTGTATACAAAACCAAACACAAATATTCACAAAATTCCTACAATACATTCAGAGAAATGTAAATCATTTTTCAAACTTGATTCCTGAAGCTGAGTATCTATTTTTATGACTCTCCAATAAAATGTAAGTTGTAGAAACTGTCATGACTCGCATAGTCATATTCAAATACAAATACAACAGATTTTAAAAAAATATTTAAATTTTTTTCGTACTAAATTAAAATAAAGCTTAATGTTCGCTAAAATGGGTTTTTTTTTTGGTTAACGGTTACCGGTATTTTCGGCATTAATAATATCGGTTAAAATAACGGTTAAAGTTCCCAAGTTTTGTAAAAAATATCGATTACCGGTTTTTATTAACCGGTTACATGCGCTGATTAACAGTAAAAATTTGTAAGTTATTATTCAAATTTACAACAAACATAATGTCAATACGAGTATAAACAGGAATCCTGCATGTAAAACAATAGAAAATATGATACTTCCTCACTTACCACTTTTTTTTTTTTTTGATTAAAAACAATACTCTTCCTTACAAGTAAATTTAAAATTATTCAACAAAAATATAGTATGGAGTATATTTTAATAAGAAGGTTGATTCACTAGCAGTGTTTATTAATTTTGAAATATAATCTATTGGACCATTGAAATATTTTATTGTTCGCGTATAAATTCACCGTCAATTGTTTGCATTGAACTACATCTGTCCTTGCATAGCAACATTACGTTCTCCTGGCCCTAGCATTCGGTATATTTTCTCTAATTTAATTTGTATTTCTAATGCAGTATAGAACTTCCCTATTAGCAAGAAGTTTAATGCACAATATTCGCAATCAACGCACAAGTTCAACAAATAATAGAAAATCAACTCTTGCTGACATTAGCAGTACATAATGAAGAAATTGTAAATTAATTGTCCATTCAGTTCATGCAATTAGAAAATACGGTATTTATAGTCCGATTACTGAAACAAGAAGCTACCAACGTCATATGTGCAGTTATATATTTTTATGATTGTCATAATAACAACTCTGTAATGACTGGCTGATGTGTACCATAGATTATATATAATATTTTTGTCTACTATAGAAGCAAAACTGCAATGATATCAATTGGAACTGCTTTCAGCGCCACTCGGTATTTGCTCCCCTAACTAATTGAAATATAGACAACTGCGCAATACATGTTATAGGCAACCATTTATACTTTGATGTAATTTATTATTGGCACATATGTTCAATTTATATTATCAAAGATAATTTCAAAAATTAACAAATATTTAATTTTTAATACATAATTTATTTTAAACATTAATATTACATATCCATTTATATGTTTAATATTTTAACTTTAACTGATCCAAATTACTCTTTTGAATCCGGATCATTTATTTTTCATTCCGTTTGAAAGAGTTGTTGCTACATATTTCTCACAAAATATATTGAAATATATTTTGACGTCAATCGTATTCTATTAACAATGAAACTAAGTCCCTATCACACATGTTATTTTCATCCAATCCAAATGTTTTATTTCATGGCAGTTGGCAAATATTTCAAAATATACAAATTTTTGACGGTTTATCTGTGAAGTTAGCTGCTTTAGTTTATTATTATTTGAAATTACTGTTGAACTTAATCAATATTACATAAATTAATTTTGAATTTAAAAAATAAAATTGTGATATTGTGATATACATAAAATGTATTTTGCTTATTGATTCAAATGCATAATTTTATGCTCTACAGCTATTATTTAAAGCTTTTTTACTTAAAGTTATTAGAGAAGCAGGAAATTACGAAAATATGTTAAATTATGTTCGGGTGTTTGAGTTACTACCTGTATATAACTTCTGGCTAAACAGAAAATTATAAAAATTATATTGTTTTTAAAGATCGTTGAAACTGAGAAATATCAATAAAACAGATGAGTTATTCATATGTTTACAAAGTTTATCATATGCTTTTGTCAATTAGACCCAACGTGTCGTAATTAAATGGAATCGACTCTACTTAATTTTGTATTTTAAATGAACCTATATGAATTATTTTTTTTAAAACTTATCATATACTAAATTATTAGCTTACCTCTTAGTTCGGCATCTGAAACAAACGAAATAAGATTAATAAAATTCCACTGATTCCAGATTCAGCCAATTTGATCTGGCTTTCTCCCTCTGTGTAATTATCAATAATTACTGCTATTAACTTGAGAACTTCGCCGAAGTTTGTTTATGAAGACGACTTGCATTAACCGACATCGCTTCTACTATCGCGAGCGGTTGGGATTTCATTTTAAAATATTCACTAAATGCTTTGAAAAAGCCGAAATTTATTTATTCTCCTAAATTTATGAATTTATTTTTAAACTGTTTTTAGATAAAAAGGAATTTTTAATTTTATATGTTCAGTATTAAAAGGAAAATAAATATGCGGCTATGTAAGTTAATAAGAATTTTTCTTGGAAAACTTTTTTTATTTTAAAATATAGCCGGATATTACACTTGACATTTATTGCGGAAAAATTTAACCCAGTATATTTCTCTTTTATATAAACCACACTTGAAAGTAAAAAAATATTTTGATTAAAGAAATATATTTGCCAATAAATAACTGACGTCATTCAAATTGTCAAAACTGTTTATATGACCTAATATTTATATTATAAGTATTGGAAAAATATGATGTGTACAATTATTACTTTCCGCTTTTGTACATTTCATTTACTTCTTGCGTACGGATAGTTCTATTTAAATTACTTTTTTTATGGGAAGGAATACAAATATGTTCGTTATATAAAACTTTTATTATATTTTACATAGTATTTTAGTAAGTCTAGTTTAAAGGCTACTATCAATTTTTATTTTTTAAATGCCTGTTTTATCTTCAATAGACTCTTTTCCTTCTACAAATGTCTAAAACTACCGAAAAACCTGGCCCATAACAGTCTCTGTAAATTTGCTTAAGTTTTGTAAAAGTTACTGTTGCCCTATGCTCAAGTTTGAAGCAAAAATTTATACCACACCGATTGAAATTGACAATTGACGTTACTCATTTTAGAACGTACAAGAAAAAACTGATTTATAAAAAAAATCGCTACGGACAACCAAATGACTAGCGATTTCAAACTCCTACTGAAGGCATATAACATATTCACCTGCCTTTTCTCAAGTCTCGCGTCCCAAGTGTTACCAGATCGAACGCTGCGTTCCCAGTTTTTGTACTTAAATTGCACACCTTGTATATTTGACAACACTATTTTTATATTATTTTTTGTATGAAACTCTAATTTGACTGCGAGGTGCAGAAAGTCTTAATTCTTATTAGTTAAGCCGTAATATATTCTTAAGTGTTCTGTGACGCAGATGTGGATGTTAAGGTAATTCCGAGGGTAATTCGGTTCTCGAATAATGAGGTTCGCTAAAAATTCAATATAAATATGTTTTCAATAACGATTGTCTTCCTTACTTACAAATATGCATAAATAGTAAGCATTTTAATAAAATAAGTTTTGATAGCTACTGCCTATGTCATTCAACATAATCTTTCATTTCCATATCGTGAATATACATTTTTTTACAAATGTTCCTGATCGTACAGTATTTTAAAACTATTTTAGATTAAAGATGAATTATGCTTTGTACTATTTTGTATTTAATTACCAGCTACAGATTGATTATCAAATATGACATCTGACATTGTCGGTAGAGTTAGAAGAAGCAAGAATTTGGAATAGGGTAGAATATTGTGACGTAGATGTTAAGGATTCTAAAAACAGTAAAAACTCGAATTTAAAAACGAATAACTTTTTTTAAACTTTGATAGTTTGTACCATACAGAATTTAGGTCTGGATTGACTATAAGTGATCAATTTCCTAATATGCTACTATGGTGAAGGATCCAATTGACATTAGTATTGCCTTAACAAAAAATGTTCATTTGATATAAAGATTAATTACATGTTCAATATTATTTGCAAATAGAGGTATCTCTGATGGAGACTAGATTTTTATATACAAGAGTAATGAAAGACAAAAGATATAAAATAGATATTAAATTTATTGACAAGACAAGAAACACTATTTGTAACGACTAAAATACAAGGTAATGGATTATGGACACGACTCTTGGTCCATTTCGTACCAAATTAGTATGTGCTAGTGAGTGACGATGTCCAATGCACTATTATTGACCTTCATATAACTATTTTCATATATAAAAATTTAATTTTGTTCTTTTTTTGGAGGCCCTTTAATGTCTCGGGGCCTTGGGCCCTATGCAACTGCCCATAAAGCCCATAGTTTAATCCGGCTCTGATAACCATCATTCAAAATAGCATTTGAGTCAATTATACTATTGTACAAAAATATTGTCACAATAAAAACAATATTCATATTTGCTAATTTTTGTTGATGTGTAATGTACGTATGAGTACGTAAAAATTTCATTAAATTAATACAAATAGTATATTTTTGTAGTGCGTTTTATTTTTGGCTACATAAAATGCAAATTTGCGCAATGTGTCTAGGAAAAAAGAGGAGTAGGCAAATTTATTACAGCTTGTTTAGTTTTTTCCAATCCCTGTGGAAAATGAATACGAAAACAGTTCCCCGCATTGATCACACTGAAATGCTTTAATTAACCTCTTTCAGCCTGCATTATTTCAGACAAAAACTATTGGAAACTCTACCCAACATAGAATCTAAATTAATTGCCTTCTAAAAATCAAACAAATAAAATTTGTTTGTCACGCTGTGTGACAGAAATAATAGTATATTGTAATCAGAGCCGTATTTATGTATTTTGGGATCTGAAGCGGTTGTAAAATTTTGACTTATACCACAAAATAGTTACACACAGAAGCGACACTCTGTGTCGGTACCTTTCATGTTCCGCTAGTCAGTTCTATGACATTGAAGCATTGTGCTGACCTTTAAATTTGTGCTCTTTCCCTACCTCTCTCTCAGATGTGAGGAAACTTTCCGATTTTAAACAATGGGCCCTTTAAATTTGTGCACGTTCCCCATCTCTCTCTATATTTCGCTTCTCTGTCTTACTGTCGCTTCTGTATAAACCTATTCTGTGCCTATACCTAAAAATCTTTCTATTATTATTTCCACATAAACATACCTTAAAAAAAAGCATAATTGGTGGTTAACGTGACTATAATTTTTGGAGTAAAATCTAAAATAAGGGAGTAATCAAATAATTCACAGTGGCTGATTTAACATTTAAGGGGCCTGAAGCGTTATAAATTTTTGCATGGGGCCGCATAGAATAAATTAATAATTATAATTAATTGATATGTCTTTTATTTTTTTATCAGAAAATATGTTCATATAATTATAAGAGGCGGCTTTACCAGGTGTCGAACCTTTGCTAGGGACCCTTTCCGAAAGAGGAGCTCATTGTAGTCAAAATCTAATCAGTTCATCATATTAGAATAGAACTCTTAAATATCAAATATTATATTTTTTACATGTATCGTATTGGAGTTATCGTGGACGAAAAATCGTCACAGACACATACACAGACACACAACACACACAGACACACACACAGACACACGGACATACAGACATCACGCTAAAAATAGTAAAATCGTATTCTAGGGACCCTTAATTCGTGCTCATATGTTGAAAACCCACACTCGAGAAATCTGACCAAAAACAATACCTCCCTTATCTATATAATGATAGGCGGCAGGTAAAAATACAATAAATTGTCAAAAACCTGTTCATTTACTACTAAGCAATGACCCAATCTGCTATAAAAGTCTTGAATCAAATTTGATATTTGAGCAATTCAAATATTTTGAGAAATGTTTTGAATTTGAATTCTGATGGCCGGTTGCACCGTTGTTACTTCGGAATAAAATGACAAATGAACTATTTAACATTGCTGTCAAAATTTTGACTTTTTTGTTTAAGTGTCGCTTAACATTTAAGCTTTGTTAGAACTAGGCATTAATTGATCTAAATTTTGAAGATATCCCCGTGTAAACTTTTGATTTTAAAAATCCCCAATAAAAAGAATCTAAACAGGTAAGATCGAGTGATCTATCAGACTAGTCTATGGTTCTATTTCCTCTAATTTCTTAAAATTGTTGTTACACTACAATATATTCATTTATATGCGATTTTAATTTATTTTTTACACATTCAATTGAATAAAAAATGTACCTATGATATACAGATGAAAAGGCTCTCTTATACCTGTAATTCCACAATCGTCCAAAAAATGACATTTTTCGTCCTTGTATCATAAGAAACTATTTGATAACTCTAATTATATGATATTCACATGAAAATATTTTCATGAAATGTTTTCCTTGTAAAGTGATACAACTTTTATACGCCGAAACCGAAACCCATTTTGCGAAATGCAAAGTGGTTTTTAAAGTGAAGATACATTTCCTCCAACGACAGTTTTTCGATTGGGGGAGCTAAAATCGTGTTTACTTGGAGCTTGGTTGGAGATGCTCGCGGAACTTCAATGCTCACTTCTCACATTTGAACGAATTGTTTTTGTAATCGCCGCGTCACATCTAGACGGCTATTGTAATGTCCCTGGACTTATCTGGATTACTGCTATGGACTGCGATCTGTTTTTGTTGATTCAGATCTACAAATTGATTCTTTTGTTTCTCGCCAGATAACAATGCGGAGGATCTTGTTTATGCAAGAATTTTAATTGGATTTTGCAAAATTAAACATTCAGACTTTCCTAGAGCGATATTTATTTACAACTAAATATATTTTTATGTATTTCTAAACAACTCTAATGATTTCCGAGAAATGTACGGTAAAGTATTTTGCGCTCAAGGCACAGAAAATTTCAAATTAGACAATATATTTATACATTATAAAGATCATAATTTGGAGAATTCTGAGTTTGTGAATTTAAAAATAACACACGAATATTTTTTTACTTTCATATTTTGTTTAGAAAATAGTTTTTATAAAAAAATTGAAAAATTCATTTGTATTAATTAAAGGTGTAGGGTATTGCTTGTAGCTACGAGTTAGTAAAAAAATTGGTTACAACTCGTGATATTCTCTACTTGATTATTAAGAAAATTATATGTTAGACTCAGAATATTTTACGTTATTAAATATAGTAAAATGTATTTTAAATCTAATCAAAAAGAAATAAATAGAAATTTGTGCTTATTGATGTACTTGCAAAATGCAGGCATTTTGTTTAATAAAAATATTTACAAAACATACATACCTATTTATTTCATCTAATTTAACAATGCTCTAAGGTCATAGATCTGACTACGGTAACATCAAAGGTACCCATACGGAGTGTCGCTTCTGTTTATAATTATTCTTTGCCATGGCCCAAAAGCGACAATAACATACATTGTAGGCAGAATAAAATATCAAACATGAGAAAATAAATTATTATTGTAAATATATTTTCTCTTATATTAATGCCCAGAAGGCCCCATATGACGAGCCGCCATTGTAAATTACTATTGTTCGTCATAGCTTTAACTACTAATTCTTATGTAGGTATATGCAATAACAGTAAATTGAAAAAAATGATAATAATTTATTACGAAAATAGTTACAATTAAAACAGACGATAATAATTATCACTTGCAGCCTTTCAATATTAAACCAAACAAAATAGAAACATTACCTGAAATTCAAATTGCGAAGTTTTCCATATTAAAATAAAGGAATTATAATAAAATAAATGAATATGTAGGTATATAATACTGACATTTTTTTCTTATTTATATCTAGTTCGATGGATAGTTCTGAAGTTGATCACAATTGTCATTTTTTACTATTATTATTTATTATTAAATATTAGTTCTGTTCACTTCACTTTAATCATATTCAAGTGAAGTAAAATGGTTGACAAATAGAATGCACTTACTATTACGAGCTAAGACAAGCAGGACTTACATAATTATAGCTCTCCACAGGAAAAAAGCCCGCGTTGAATAAGCCATCAGCAAAAAGCTCAAGATACTTAGTAAATCTATAAAATACTTATTTATATATCAAGTGTAGGAACGCCATTTTCCCGGATGAGTATTTTGTGGCGCGAGCTTACGAACTCTGCAATAGAACGAATCCGGGACAAAAAGTTCACGCAAGAGGTTTGTATAATATTTTTATACGAAAAACATAATATCAATAATTAGTTAGACTGTTTTGTGGTTATGTGTTTCAATAATATCAAGTGCTGCCAACCTGTCAACATGACTGCGGTCGTTGCCAAAAATGTATTCCAAATGCACTAAATTTGTTTTTAACTAAATTTCATTCAATAAACCAATATTTTCTTTTATGTATAATTATACAGGGTGGAAATGAACGTAATGTCGTAAATTTAAGGATGAGTAGTATGACATGTGTAGATTATGAATGTGAAAGAATTTTTAAAAATTCGAAAAACGAAAATTCGACTTTTCTTAAGGAAACTTGTTTTACTGCTGTTTTAATTCATATTTCATTGAAAATATGTTCAAATATATTCAAAATTAGTTGTATAAGATATTAATTAAATTAAATAGTATTTTTAACGAAAATTATGTTTTTATTTACAAAAGAATGCAAATGCGTTGCCAGTAGTCCAGTAGTACAAAAAATGGTAGCTTAATGAAAAATACACTTAAAATAAAAATAAATTAAAATAAATAAAAATTCTTTCACTTTCGTAATCTACACATATCACCCTACTCACCCTTAAATTTATGACATTAAGTTCATTTCCATCCTGTATATAATGCTGGAGAAATAGGAGCATTTTTTCAAAATTACCAGCATGCTAATCTGGGGGAGACATGGAAAGTTGAAATTCCTAACTTTGCTTAGTTGATGCGAATCAACAGATTTTATTGTAAGAGTACAAAAATAATTTCACGTTTCAATATCTTATATTAATAAAGAAAATATTTTGTTCACCCTGACTTTTCTTCCCTTTAATTTGGATCAAATTCATTAACCCCTATAAATGAAGTTGTTTTACGAGATAATAAATGATTGAGCTAGTTAAGGAATAGTTGTATTGTCTGTAGTTTGGAAATGAATAAAGTAGGGTAGTAGTGGGGATCCAAGTGGGTTAATGGGGCGAAACCTGGATTAGGAAATGGCAGAAGTAGCGAATTGCTGCTTCCACTGCTTGCCGGAACTTGCTCGTCTGTCGTTTGTTCTCGTTCGCGCCGTTTGGAAATCGGTACGATTGGTGCTACACACGTACCAGGTCGCTAACCGATAAGGCCCTCTTACTTCATTACTTTGCTTGCAGATGGTATATTATATACCAAGGTTCAGAAGACTTCATTAGCTCTGTTTGTTGGATATTTATATCAGTGCAGCGATCAGCAAACATTATGTAACAAGCGAAACTCATCGAAGATGAGTCATCACGGCTGACCTGTCTGAGCAGGTAGTTGCGTAAAAGGTCAACTGGTATAGGAGCGACGCTGCTATTGTTCGGGAATATTATAGTATACAGACGGTTCTGGAATGTTCAAGATTAGCAGTCCGCAAATATTAAAGGGTCGCATCGGGCGGATCTAGAAGTTGTATCGGTCAAAGTTTGCAGAGAATCACTGTCGGTCAGTGCATGTCAGCGACATGTAAAGTAGAAATAAATAAATAGTTAGTGTTATAAATATTATTATTATTATTATTATTATAAATGAATAGTTGGTGATAATATATTATGGAATCAAATATTGCGTAGTTTTAAGTGTTTAAATAAATGTTTGAAGTGTTTATGTCTTTATTAATAATAATTACTTTTCAATTAGTGTTAATATTTGTTTATTCATATTGTTACTTATTTTTATTATCTTTTACAATTTATTATACCTTTATTAAATCCATTCATAGAAATATTAGTGTTTCAATCATTTTTTACACTTTACATAAATAAATAAACGTTACTATTATATAAAGAAATATCACATTTTATGAACTCTTAAATTTCAACCATATAGGAAAAGGCAGAAGTTAAAGTAATAATATTGTAATAACATATGATGTACTTTTTAAGGACGTAAAATTAAATCTCATTTGGTACCACAAAAGTGATATTTTAACGAGGTTAACTGAAGAGAAATATGCCCGGTTGCAGAAAGGCTAATCAGGCTCTAATCAAAAAAATCACTGATTAATTTGACGTTGTTACCATGGCCACGTATTAAAAATACATTGCTGTCAAAAAATTAATCATTAATCAAAAATGAAGAAGCTTTGTGCAACCCGGGCATAGCCTTGCTCAATAACTCTAGCAAAATAATATCAAAAATTTTACTTGATAAAATAAAGGAAATAGTTGAACTTAAATGAAGTGTAGAATAAGGTTTTTGAGAAGGAAGACCTTGCACAGGACACAAACACAATCAGAATAACTATTGATAAATGACGAAATTGAAGAAACGACTTACCTAATTTCAATAGACACAATGAAATCTTTCAGGGTACCTAACTCTAAAATCCTTAAAAATATTTACTGATATCATTTTTTCTCAATGGACTTGTAAATTCTTAAAATTTTAAGGAAATTTTTAAAATCTAGGACCACTGATTTGAAATAAAATCTTAGCGTGGTCTCGGTAGCACCAGTGTACACAGATAGTTTGGTTTCAAAAAACATTTAAGTGCAGTACGGTGCATATCTCGGGATATACGATTCTGAGAAACTATCGATACAAGTATCGAATGAAAGAAGTATCGAGACAATATCAAAAGAAAATGTAATATAAAAAGAAAATATTATTTCAACATATCCATATTTTCTATTATTCTTATGTTTTACAATAAAAATTAATTCTTCAATCTTCTTCTTGGACGCACCAAGAAAAAACTGTTCTGTAAGCATTTTCACTTCTAGGTGCATAATAAAAAAATTAGTTTCGTGTTCAAAATCTTTTAATAAGAAAAAACATTTATATTTGATTAAATAAATTAAATTATTTCTATACTGTATAAAATATACTGATATTAATAAAATATCGAAAATTGCTATCGGTACTTTTAAAATACCGGTATCGAAAAAAAAAGCATCCATACTGGTATCATATCAGTAGTATCGTAGCATCCTTTTGCTCATCTATCAAATGTATATTTCTGGGAAATTTAAACTAAAGCCACTAGAGAATGTAATAATTAAATAGAGCCCGGACTATACTTGGGACGCCGAACGGATGCACAAGAATACGAGTTCTGAGATCGATAATAATAGAATCGCAATTATGTTTAGTTTGCTGTTTTCAATTGTATGTCTGTCAAATATTTTTGTTATATTCAAACGATTATCTTATTTTAAATTAATATTATAAGTAATAACTTCATTTCAAATATAAACAGAATTGTTTCACATTTCTCAATTTGTAACGTGTATATCTAACTTCTGCGTACCTGTACTGCACAATTTAGGCCCTTCCCATTAATTTAATTGGTGCATCTGTTCGACGTCCCAAGTGTAGAGTCTGTCTGACCCACGTAGGATAATAATAAATTATTATTGACCTAGGTCGATAATGAAACTGTCACCTCCAAATCCAATATTGTTTGACTCATGTCCATTGGTTACTTCGCACATCAAGACATAATTTGACGCCGCAGGTCAATAATGATAGTCTTCTCATCTCAACTTAAGTATATAATATTCTATTTTTGCCATAATATTCACAAAAAAGAAGTAGGCTGTATTTATTTCCAGATCTGACGTTTCAATTTGTTAATCTCCCTTTTGATTCTTAATTTGTTTTTATTTGATTTACTTATTTAAAATAGACAGTAAATTTTTGTGAATCCATAATTAACATTTTTCGCGAGTTTAATGAATTTAATATTATACGGATTTAGAAGCTTCAGCTTCTTTAACAAATGACATTTGTATCATTGACTTAGGTTACGCTGATTACCAAGTAAACAATAGTGAAAAACAATTTCTCATGTCAAATAAAAGTAATTAATGGTGGGCGTGTAGGTAAGTAGTGAATAAAAATAATTATTTCCTCGTAAAATGCATTACCCGGGTTGATAAATAGCTCATTATTACTAATTTGTAATTTAAATTATGATTTTCAATTATATCTTGTGAAATATTTGAAAACAATGTTTATAAATTACGTTTGCTTGTTTCTACCTTACCCTAAATCATCCTGTCAATTTTTACAAACAGTAAAAAATAAATTGATTAATGACCTTTTTAAATTTAGTTGATGTCAAGAATATCCTAAACCCATAATTAATTTCATGTTTTTAAAAAGTTGAGTTCTTTTTTAAATTCCTCTTATTTTCAGTTGTTCTTTTGTATGTAAACTTCTGGTGGATATTATTTTCTTATAATTTAGAGTTTAACGTTTCATTATCGAAATAAAGGTTTGGCGGTAACCACAAAAAAACTGATACTTTCTAAAAAGTTTTTAAAGGTTTAAATTGAAACTTGGCCTGAAACATGCTTTTTTTTAAACAAAAAATTAATTTCCTGTAAAGCACAACAAAGTAAAATTGAACTTTCAACTAGGATAGTTGTCGATTTTTTGACTAATGATATTTTGTGATGAAAAATCTAAAATGTACAAAAACGGGCAATGAGTCAATCAAATTTGACTCCCTGACAAATTATCCTTTTGAAATTTGAGTCTAATTAAAAAATGTTTTAATTAATGCCGTACGTACAGGATATTTAAAAGTTTCATAGTTTTTTCGCGCACCGTTCACTAAATATAACTTACTTCCATACCAACATAACTCGTAAGCTTCTGATAACATTTCTTATTTGGTTACCATTGTCAATATTATGGGGGATAACTATAAAAATTTGCAAATAAATTAATCTGAACTGTTAAGTTGTCCACATTTTACATTATCTGAAATTCATTGCTGTAGGTGGCGCAAAAAGTATAATAAGCGACTCTGAATATAAGTACCTACCTAATAGCACTATTCTCATACGGTAACATGAGCTTGCGTTCCGCAAGCTTCGGCTCAATTCATACCTTCTCGAAGGGTATAATGTACTCACATTCCTCGCATGTTAAAATAGTATATTCTTCAACAAGAGTGGATATGATGCTCATATCTCTTAAGGATGACATTTGGGGCATGACGCCGCATTTCTACATTATACTTTTCTACGACCAATACGAAAAGAAAACAATAAGATTTATGTATTCACAGAATTAAGGTTATAATCACTTAAACGAACATTTGAAATATTTGTGTACCGCGTAAAGAATTCAGTGATTGATGACAAGTGACAAATATTTTATGAAATAATTACTTTAAATAAATATTGTGCGGTGTGATTTTCGAAAGAATAAAATATAATGTGACATTGACAACAAGTCAGATGTTTTTCATATCCACTCTAGGATGGATATAAACTATATATCCAGTCTGTCAAGCGTGCAAAAACATAACATCTCGTGCAGTATGGAGTAAAAAAAAATTATTAGGAAACAAGAAAATAGTAAATTACTTAGTACCGTACTAAATTATTTCTACATTTTACCAAATTTAACTATTATTCCGTTTTTGTCCATTGTGTATACTACTAACTTCTTGTGTCAAAAATGACAGTGTCAACGAATCGAACAATGTTGCCAAACAATTCGACAAGTACAAGAACTTCTAGAAAGAGTTGTTCATTTTTGCGATTCCGAAATGTACTGCCTGTGTTGAAATGGAAGGAAGACATTTCGAACATGTCATTTAATGTAATTACTGTTTTTTAAAGATTAAAACTGTTCATAAATTTAAATTTATATAGTTATTTACAAAAAAAAAAAATCAGGGCTGTCGCTATGTACATAGGATTACATCTGAATTAAAACTCCCATATCTCTGAAACGGGTCAGTATTGTACACATATTGTATAATACTTTTCGATTTGTTTTGACTTCTTCTCCATATCCTATAAATCTTGAACATTTATTTTTTAACACCCTGTATCAATATCTTACACCAAAAACTTTTTTAAAGTAATTTATCTCGATTAGTACAGACATGTATAAAACTAAATATGTTTGCACTTGTTCTGACCTATTTTAAAACAAATAAAACAGTTTTATAGTATTTATAAAATGAAAACTGAAACATGAAATTATATGTTGAATTTTTTATAGGTGTTTCCGTAGTTTAACAATAAAATTTCAGTTAAAACAAGTGGGAGTAATGAAACTATTTTAATATCCTAGTAGCAAAATGAATCTGTCATGACAGCGATATATGATATTTATAAAACCGTCAACGCAACCTCCGTGCCAGACGTGAAATGAATTTATTGCTCAATAACATTTAATTACATCTATATTAGATCAGTGTATGAAAATTAATTTGACTCTCTGGTGGGCCCCAATCAATCTCGAGCTACAATCAATTTTAAATCGTTAATAACCATTTTAATTACACTTTACAGCGGGCCACAAGTTGTGAATTCCATAAATTTATTTAATTATCCGACGCCTGCTGAGATATAGGCAGTAAACACTCTTAACTACCGAAATGATGCGGAGGAACAGATTATTACCCACTGATTGAGAATGGAAAGTGCCGACAGGATTTATTTACTGTCGTTTTATTGCTCATTTATTTACATTTTCAGAGCTCATTATTATTTGTTGTAATTTAAATACAATAAATATAAATTTACAATTATATAAGGTTTTTTAAATGCTACGCATATTCTTTAAATACTATATTATTGTACAAGTTTTATAAGACGGTATATTGTTCCATGCGGGCTCCAAAAACACGAAAGGGACAGTACGTCGTATAAAACAAGTGTAATATACTATTTTTATACTTTGCTTCACTTATTTATTTAATAAAAATCTTAAAATTTTCAATAAAAAAATAACGGATTGTAATCTAGGGATATATAAATGTGATATGTGAAATATAGTAACCCTATTGAATGAAATTGGGTACATTTATCTGTCAATATGCATTTATAATATTATGAAAATATTTGTAAATCTATACATTATGAATTATGAAATTTTAATACCATTTTAAATTAGTTTTGTTTATTGGGTTTTCATATTCAGAAATAATATGAATTGTATTTAAAAACATTTAAAAATGTTTGAGGTTATCAATTTGACTTTTAAAGTGGGGTGCTTTTCAGGGGCGGATCTAGGTGGAAAGATAAGGTGTGCAAAACCTCAAATTGCCGCCCTCCGCTTACAGAACCAACCCCCCTCCTCACCTAACAGTGAACTTGTCTGACCATAAAACTTTATTTTATTTTGTTTCCAATAAACTGGAAAAATATGTAAGTCTCATCGAACGGCAAAAACAAATACTGATAAATGTTACGAATAAGTATGATGAACAAAGAAAGAAGAAAACATACATACATACTCAAAAAGTAATAAAACTCTAAAAAAATACAATAACGTAGAAGTAGATAACGCAATTCACAGCCCATGTAAATTGCCTACTATAAAGGTACTTTTCTTGCCTTTGCTTGAGCAAAACGCTTTACTATAACGTTATGATTTATTTTTCGGTAATTTCATGTTCTATGGAAAGTATAGAAAGCGCTACAAGTTTTTCTTGAGATAGTGTAGATCTTAAATAATTTTTGATCAATTTTAACTTTGAAAATGATCTTTCAGCAACACTAATAGTTAATGTTAGTAATAAATTAATTAATTAACTATTATGATATTTGGAAAAAGACTAGTAAAGTTTTGTTTATAAATATAATTTAATATTTCTTTAGGAGTTATATCGTCTTTTACAATTGTAGTTAAAGATTTGAGTTCCGTATAAAGCTCATCTGCATCAAAATTCCGTTCTTTGGTATCTTTATCAGTAAACAACAACTCTAAATTTTTACATTAGTTTATTAATAATTTTTTATCCATAGGACCAATATTTTTAATGTTAAATAAAAAGGAAAATGAATCGATGTGTTATTTTAGCGGGATAAATTGTTCTTTTAATGAATTAATTGCTGCATCTAACTAAGTATAAAAATTTATCTTTTTCACTAGAAAGTGGTTCGTCTGACTGCTCGTAATTGAACATTTTCTTTCTTCTTCGAACATGTATTTCAACAGAAAACTTTGCCTCTTCTAAAACACTGTGAAACCCCTCTAGTCTATATTTTTTTTTAGAAATTCTGTGATACTTTTTATGTTGTTCACATCATCTGGCAAGTCAATATTTTTCAGCTGGAGTTGAGTACTAACAATATTAATTCTGCTTAAAATATTATGCTATGAAATTAAAGAGCAGATAAATGTATATGATTAATGTTTGGAAGCTAAAATGATAAGTAAATTGTAAGATGTGGTAGATATGTTATAACAAAATTTATATAAGTATGTAAATATTGACATAATATAAGAATAAAAACAGAATAGGTTCCAAATTTTGTAAATTTTATTTTTTTATAGTAATTTACATATATCTACAACTACCTACTACCTTCAAGGATTCAAGCTTAATGGTAAAGTTTTAAATGAAAACATACCTATTGCACAAATTATTAATCGAATGTTGAGCACACTTTCAAATTGAACTTCACAGTCAGAAAATCAGAAAATAAATGTACACGTTCCGAACATGTATCCCTGCGCTGAACTGTTAGGTCCACCTTCCTTGAGTTATTTACTAATTGTACAAAAATGGTGTTTTGATAACGTACTCTACCGACACCGACACTACAGATCTATGCCGATACAAACAACCCGCCGTTAATTGCTATTGCCGCTTGCTGCATGTAATATAAAATTGTGGAAACAAGCCAATATGTGTGTGGTCCTACATACGTCAAACAATTGTAATAAAAAATAATTATGCTAGATATGATCTCATAAATGCTTCAAAAGTTTGTACATAGGTGTAAACAAAGATGAATAATTAATTAAAATTTTAATTTTTAACAAATTGCTTTTCTAAAATGCCGCCCCTGAAAAATTCCAGGTGTGCTATTGCACACCCAGCACACCCCTAGATCCGCCCCTGGTGCTTTTGTTAGTAGAATCAATTTTACAACAACAAAAATACCAAAAACAGTTTAACAATGTCTTATATTATTAAATTGTTTTCGATATAATAATACGGCAATTGTTAACGCAAAATATAAAAACTTTGATAAATATGTTTCCGTTGCCTAGCAACGGCTACTTTTCAAGCTGTATTGCGTGAAAAGTAACTCTTTACAAACTTAAAAGAGGACATAAAGTATGTACTTTGTACCCGCATGTAGGAAAATTCATTTTTATATGATTGACTTTCGGGTTTATGTAATTTTTTGGGAGTATCGAATAAAATTATTATTTTTTTAAATGAACATTTAAAGGATTTTTTTCTTCGTGTGGGTTTTTTGGGTGAATTTTTGTGAGGTATTTTAAGTGGGTTTTCAGGGAAGATTCATCAACCCTGATTTGTAAACACGAACCAACTTACTGTTCTGGAACGGTATGAAATCCTTCCCGTTTTGTTAAACGTAGCAATCTTTTCTAATGCCCGATCCAGGGGCGTCGTTTTTTTAAAACAGAAGGGACGCACATTTTCAGCTTCCAAGCACCTCATACTTTGTTAAAGACTAACGATATTATTGTTGTTACGGCAGTATAATTTAAAAAAAATATTGATATATAAAAATAACGTAACTATAAAACAAAGAGGGCAGAAATTCAAACAAGGGGAGCGCCCACCTTCCTAAAAATAGTCTAACGACACCACTGGCCCGATCGTACCAAAAGTACATTGAGAATACTCCAAAAATAATTCGTTCGGCATAATTATTTATCAACAATTATAATATTAGTAACCAAATAACTGCACTTTTAATTGTAGTAGCAATAAATGAATGTACTAAATCATTTCTGTACATTTCTACTAAATATGAATTTACTTAGTTTTTCACTAATAAATAAGTAACACTGTCAAGGAAAAAAACTACAATAAGTTGGCAAAAAAAAACGATCGATCATGCAATAACGTAACTTATTGTCTTGTATACCAAATCAGTAAACTTCAAAAAATACCCGATCGTACAAAAATGTTCATTATACACTGATTCTAGGTAAATGTGTAACCTTTTTCAATAAATATTGAGTAAAAGGATTGTTTGTGATCCTTGGTGGAAAAATATAATTATAACTTTATAAATCTAAGTAATAGAAACTAAATTATGATTTTGATGTTTTTGCATATGTTTATGTGTACGTGACTATATTAACAATAGATTTTTGGAATAAACTTGTTAATAACTAACTGTAAAATACAAAATTTGTAATAAAGCTAATATTGATTTTCACTTGATCATATTATACGCAAATATGAATGTTAACCATGTTAACTCAATAAAAATTGTTTTGGAAATTAAAATATAGCCCTTTGATTCGATTATTAAACATTCCTAAATTCATATTTGCGTGAATATATTGTTTGTGTACAATGCGAAGGTTGTAATGTCATTTGGAACGAATGGGTTGTTTGCTGTAATAGTTGGAATGACGCGAAGGGTTTTTGTTTTCGTTGCAGACTGAACAATTCACAATCCTGTGGATCCTCTTTGTGATGATAGTGATTGGAAACTCGGCAGTGCTGGTCACCCTCACGCTCAACAAGAGTCGCAAGAGTCGGATGAACTTCTTCATCAAGCAGCTCGCCATTGCAGGCAAGTTATATATATAGCTCTGTTTTTTAATTTATGATGTTAAAATAGTAGTTTTTCTACTTCCGTTTAATAAGAAACACTTTATTTCACTAATTTCAATTAGATTATTGATTCAATTATTTCACTAGTAAAATAATGAAATCTTTATTTTACGCGAAATCAAATTGGAATGTAGGCATATATAGAAACATTGACAGCTACAAAAATAGAATATTTAGTTCTTATTACTTTTACAAATATTAATAATATAGTTATTACATTTATTAGATTCACAGATGTTCATCTTTTACAATTCAAAAAACTTAAATGACAACTTTATTTCAAATCGTTAATTTGTTTATAACCAGCATTATTGTTGTAGAAAATTAGTAACCCACAAAATTAAGCAGTCCTTTGTATTGCCTTTTTTGTTTATTTTGCAAATGTCATCAAAATGTCAAAAAATCATTATTTCAAATACATTTTTGTTCTTATCCAAACGGAAGTAGAAACTTATTATATGAAACACGTGTGGTTATTTAAATTCTGTTCTTACAAAAGTCGCCTTCGTCTTGTTTTGTAAATTTCGCATGCGTTAAATAACCACCGTTTTTTCCATAATTATTATATAAATGGTACACGTGCATCTTTTTTACTTATGTGGCTCAGGTTTAGAGCACGAGCGAACTTATAGTTGTATTACTAGTATAAACTAATAATTTTTTTACAAAAATTTGTCGGTATATTAAAATTAGATGCATAAAATTCAGATCATGTAAAGTCCATGTGCTTATTAGAAAATAAAATTGATACAACAATGACAAAGGCGAATACTTGAAGAAACGCAATATTGATGAAATATTTTAAAGAGAATAGGATCTACTATAAAATTTTGGGCGGGTTAAGTTAGCATTTCGTGGGAATGACGAAAATTTTACATGAAAATCAAAAAACTTTTCATTATGTAACTTTTCCCATAGAACCTAATGGTAAAATCGTGGAGATTGTACATCTCCTAGTGATGGTCAAAACATCGATTTTTTAAAAACTCTATTTTTAATGGAGATTATCGATTTTCTGAAATCGATGTTTATGTTTTGATACATCAAGTAAAACATTGATTTTTCAAGGATATTGGTGGGTTATATTTGATATACTTATAACAAAATTTTGTACAAAGTAGAGTAAATTAATACAATTAAAACAGAGGAATTACATAAACTACATCTATCTCATGTAACACACTATTTGTTTTGTATACCCCTTGTTTTTATTTAAAAAATATATTTTAAAAATAATTAAAAAACATAAGACTAATAAAATATGTTTAAAATTTCATACTCATCGATTTGTGGTGCCTTCACATCAAAAAATTCTAGAACAACTGATATAGACAAACGTTTTGGACTGGACACCAAAAGAAAAAAAATAAATTTTAAATACAATTCATCCGGATTGTTATAGTTAGAAACAATTAAAGTTCATTATTGAAAATATAAAGAATAATATTCATAGATATAAAACTAACCTTATTTTCTGTGATATGTTATAAAAGTTAATTGTTCACACATTCACTAAAGCACAATAGTCATTTATTGTCAAAGTCAATTTAACTTAACCTAAAAATAAACATTTGGCGGGTTCATACACTTGAATAAATGATTTCACAAACAAAAGTCAGACACAATTCACGAGCACCCGAAACAAACACAACTGACACTGCACATGACAGCAAGAGCACTCGCTACTCGTTTGTTCAAGCAAAGAGCTCTTGATATTTAATTTTAATACAGTGTGATAAGCAGCAAATTCATACATGACAAATTTTACATTCGAGTTGAAATAGACAAAATTATTTTTGAGGTCATTTACCTATGAAAATGATATATTATACTGTTTACAGTGTTTAAGAAAATATCTATTTTATTAGAAATCTTTTATTAAGGTGTAACTGATGTTTATACAAAATTAATTAATTTCTAACGCTTTGTTTTCCTGGGGCAAATTTCTTATAATTACTAAAATCAAAACATAGAATTGGAAGAAAAAAGAAATACTAGAACAAACATTTGCTCTAATTCCTGATCCTCACAAACCAGAGCACAATCCAGAACAGCAAAAATTGCTCTAGAATGTATTCTGGTTTTAGTAGGCCACGAAGAGCACATGCTAAAGCGTGCTCCAATTCCCGACCGGCTGAACTAGATCATATTCAGGACTAGAGCAGGACTGACTGCTAGCTTTTCAAGATTTGGGGTATATCCTAGACGCACCTTATTACCGATCATATAGATTCCTTTGGCTGATATTCAACCTGTATTTGTAGCTCCACTACTGAAAATTTTTTAATGAAAATTTTTTATATACCTATATGTTCTAAGTACTAAGATGCGAGGAAGTCACTGTTAATATTTTAATGGGTCAACTCACACTTATTCTAGTGTACAAGTAAGGTTGGCCTGATTTTACATCATGATTTAAATCAATAGATTTTTTTAATAATTGATTTATCGAAGATAAAAAAAATACAAATTGTAATAAAAATTTAAATATTTGCTACAAAACTATTTATAATAACCAATATAAGTTCTGTATATAATTGTATCTTAAAATTAAATGATATTTTATTACCTGAATTGTCATAGAAGTCATTTACTTAAAATTGAAGGAGGTAAAATAAATCTTTAAAATAATAACAATTCAGGTCTTTATTACTGATGAAAAATAATGCTGTTCTAAAGGAAATGTCTCTTTGGGGGGTATTGCCCTTGGAAAAATTTCTTTAGAGGCATAAGCCCCGATGACCCCATGTAGTCGGCGCCCATGTGAAAAGTACCAGGATTCAGTAATAATTTTGGAGGGGCAATATTTTGGAATAATTTATGACACCTAACCACTAAGCTACCCAACCCCCCATAAAAGGTTCTAAATTTCGCATAAGTCATTTTCAAATATGTCTTACAAGAACTATAATAAAATAAGAAATAAAATTACTCGAACTGCGATGTTGGCATGTCGTTATTTTATAGAAATAGATTTTTTCTTTCCTTTACTTGATAATGATAAGAAGAGTTTACCACAAACAGATTTTATTTTAAAAAATAAAAAACTTTGTTGTAATTTCAATACACTAATAAAATATCTTGAAATGTTTACTAGTTCACCTGTCAACTAAAGTTGGAAAATAGGCCATAACCTTTCACATTCTTTTGAGAACTATAAACAATAAACCTCTAAAATATTGGGGTCAAAGATTTAGACGGAAAATTGTAAAAAATAAGTGCTATCAAAATTGGCAATAATTTATTATTTCGTCGTTGGGAAAGTTTGCCTCGTATATTACGGACAAGAGTCTCACACATAGTACGTCGCTGCCCGTATTGATATGAAAACTTCCAAAGTCTTTCTTTTCAAACTTATGCGGCGTTTAGAGATGCGTGGGCCAGATATCGGCTTCTTATTACGAGAAGAATTGTGCCATTTGACGAAAAGAGACGTGAGACTTTATTAACTCATCTTCCCACGTGAGCTAAGGTGGACGACACTCACAAAAATAGAAAGTAAATAAATATATCTTCGTCGTTACCTCAAGTTTGTCGACAAATTATGTGGTACAAATTGCTAGAATGATTTATTTGATGTACGGCTATTTGTATTTATAGAGGGTTTTGAAAAATGACGAAAATATAACGGGAAATTTCGGACATTCCTATAATATCCTGTCAACGTGTTTTTTGTGCATTCTATTTTAGAAAAGAAAATGCATTATAGTTATTTCATTTTTTACAAAGTGCAATATGAAAATGTTTATGCCTGAGCATATAATAGTGCCGGATCCAGCTGATATTCTCATGGATCAATTACATATAAATTGAAACAGTTCGTGTTATATAAAAAAGTGATGTGTTCAACATATTACATCCCGCCACTTAGTAATATATTCTATATAAGTTTTTCATTACATTCAAATTGTAGTTTTAATATTACTTTGTTATGGCAGTTCAGAATATTTTTAATTCATTTCATACCTAAAATTTCCTTCATAAAACTTGTATGATCAAAAAACAATCAGCCATTTTTGGCGATACTTACCATGATTCGCTTATGCAAATATATTCCTTATATATTTATTCCAGCTTTTGTAGTTTTATATTGAAACTACTTCTTATTTACTTATTTTATCTTCTAAACTTACTTACATTAAATTTCACATAAATATGTTAAATTTTGTGAACATTTGAATAACTCATCGGTTTTATAGAGATTCCTCAGCCTAAACTATATGTAAAATTATTGTAATTTAAATTCTGTTTATCTAGAAGTTAGATGTTATATAAAGGCAATTATACAGATCGGTACAAAATTAAAAAAAAATTATATAATAATAACTTATTTTCTTGCCTGAGATTTAAACTAGAGCTCAACAAGTGAGTGATTTTTTAATCACGTTCAGGCACGCTCACGAAATTAAAAGTTTTGTCACGGCCAGTCGTGCACGCGTGTATTTATTTTTAGTCACGGTCATTCACGTTCAAGGCCCAAAATTAAATTTTGCTCATATTCCCGCCGGGTCATTATCAGAATTCAGAAAGGCCCATTAATTTAACAGATCCATACAAAAAATAGATTATAATATTTCAGAATAAGAGACAGAAATCTATTTTTATATATTTAAACTTGTAAATGATAAATAATGGCAATTCAAAATAATTAAAGTGTTAAATTTTGACAAAATTTAACTCACGTTTACTCACTCATGCACATAATTTTTTTATACACGGTCATTCGCTTTCACAACCCAAAAAAAAATTTAGTAACGATCAGGTAGAATCATAACGTGACGCGCAGTGATAGGATTATTTTCACGACTTGCATCCAACTCTATTATAATCATCAAGTAATTAATACATTGTTTACTTCATTTGAACAATGATTTGTAATTATGAAATTGTGGGACGTTATGAAAATATACGGGTTTTTATAATTCATGCGTACGATGCGAATTCTAATCTGGATATATTAGTAATAACTAACGTAATTTTGTGCGCGAAATGTTTTTAGTGCGTACTATTGACTTTTTTAACTTGGACTGTATCATCAAAAAAATCAACTTCGCGCACTTAATACAAAAGTATTTTGTACTCTTACAATAAAATCTGTTGATTCGCGTCAGTTAAGCAACGCCAGGGATCTCAACTTCCCATATCTCCCCCCAGATTAGCGGGCAGGAAATTTTGGAAATAACACTCCTATTTCTACAGCATTTATTAAAGAACTATATTTACAATAAAAGAGTATAATGTCTGAAACATTCTTTTGCCAAATAATAATAAAAGAAAATAGTGGTTTATTGAATGCATAAAACATAAGTTTAATGCACATGATATAGGTACAATGTTCGCAACAACTGTTGTCATGTTGACAGATTGACAGCATTTGTCAGTATTTAAAACATAATCACAAAACAGTGTATTTATACAATAAATAAAAATATTTGTAAAAAAGAAAACTTTTTTCCGGATTCGTTCCATTGCATACTCATTCGGGAAAATGACGTTCCTACACTTGATTATGTAAATAACTTTTTTGAATTATATTTTATCGTTCTTTCGTTCCCAATCTATCTGTCTTCTTTCACGATTCTACCTCGCTAACGATACAATACCAATTCCCTTAATTTTTAATATTTATTTTCTCGTAAACTACGAATAATGAATCGATTTAAAAATATTTGTAAAAAAGAAAACTTTTTCCCGGATTCGTTCTATTTCATATTCATTCGGGAAAATGGCGTTCCTGCACTTGATTACATAAATAACTGTTTTGAATTATATTTTATCGTTACCAAACGCACACATAAACCACCCCTATTCTCTCGTAATGTTGCGTAACTCTACTCTAGACCCCCTTATCTTCTGAAGCGTAGCGTAATTTAAGGACATGTCCCTTTTATAAAAAAACAAGATTATGAATATGATTGTTCGATTCCAGACTTGACAGTGGGGTTGATCAGCGTGCTAACAGACATCATCTGGCGCATGACAGTAGCCTGGTACGCGGGCAACGTCGCCTGCAAGGTCATCCGCTTCCTGCAGGCTACTGTTACCTACTCCAGCACCTACGTCCTGGTGGCGCTTTCCATAGACAGATACGATGCCATTACGCATCCCATGAACTTCACCGGCAGCTGTAAGTACTTGGACGTCTTCCTCATAGCTTTTAACCATTATAATTCATTTTCAATGTAGTTCAGTGTATTTTTAAATTGTTTTGATAAAATAAAAGCGTAACAGCCAACTCCGATTAACAAAGAAATGTAGGTAAAACCAGGATTGGAAAAATCATATTTTTTCTACTTAGAGGGGAGTAATGTGGTATTTGCGCTTCTAGTTTATGTTAGACAGTAAGACGTTAATTGAAAAATGAAGTTATAAAAAATAACAGATGATTATTGTTCAGACGAAGAGAAAATTTTATTTCTATATACGATTTATTTGTCATTTGTTAAACATTTTAATGTACTTGTAACAATTAGTTGTTAGGTCAGGTCGGAATTTCTAAATAGATTTTTAATTCTTGAATGCAATAGCTTCATATTTTGTTAAATTATTGAATTATATTTTTATCGTAATTCTTCAGTTAATTTGTGAAATTGAGTTTTATATATTATATATTTGCAATGCGTTTTATATTATAAATTCTAACATATTTATAAGTGTTATTGATAGAACCCTTTTTTTGTGTATTTAAAAGAATTTTTACTTTTCTTCGTTTTATTCAGATGGCTCGTTTTGAGTTTTGATTGTAATATTTGAATAAGAACAACAGATTCCCCGCTTTTTCGGTTTTATTACAAATTTTGTTGTTGTTTAGGAAATAAAATATTTATATTGCTTTTAAAACATAAATATATGCAATAACCAGTGGCCTAAAAAACAAATTTGAATGGTAAAAATATAAATATTAATAAAATAATAATAAATAATTAAAATTAAATACTTGTTAAATAATTTTGGTTCCATAAAAAGCAAAGACACAAAATTTACGATTAAATGTCAAAGAAAAAAACTAATGATTCAACAACAAACTCAAAATAGTATTTAAAAACTAACCTTAATAAATTAAATGGCTAATGCTAATTTATTGATTGAACTTTATACTCTATTTTAAGAATCGCTAATGACGGAATTCTTTCTTGTCAGGCAGAATTCCACACATATGAATTAATTCTCTTTAGACATCTGTTAATAAAATGTGTATCTAACTGTGAAATGATGGAAGAAAACCAAATATATTTTTTTTTTTACTAGTAATTTTAGTTTTGGTTACGCAATGTTCTAATTTTTTTTTTAGTTTTTACTGTGAGAAATATGCAACTTTGAACCTTTATACAGTGTGAGAAAAGTGCTACTTTTCGTAGAGATTGTAGAAAAATACATTTTTATTATAATTTATATTTTGTTTATCTTTGAGAAAAACCATTGATTTTTATGAAAGAAAAATCAGTTGATTTAAATCATAATTTAAATAAAATGATTTAAATCAGATCAACCCTGGCTAAAACTTTGTAAAGTCGGTTTCCCTGAGTTGATCCTAACGAAAAAAAGGGAATTGGTGTGAGTTTCAAAGAAAACAAATGTCAAAACTGGCAGTATTATATACAAATAAAACAATGGATGAAATACACAAAAAAACTTGTAGATTAAACTAACAAAACTATCAACACCAATGTAGCACAAATTAGTAAGCTACTGAAATTTCGCTCATTACTATAATTTTTAATAAGTAGTGATGTACTCGTAGGTGTAAAACTTCTTTAAAGTTTATTTTTAATGTGAATATTCAATTGGAAGTAATTCAAGTGTAAGTAGAGAGTTATAAACATCTATTAACGTCAGAGAGAACTTCTAGTTCATTATTGCGAGTATACCGTACGATCTCAGGGTAACAGAATAATTAATTACTATATCTAAATTTCTCATGTAGTGCATTTTGTATTACAATAATTTCCGAGCTTGTTCGACATATAGCAGATAATTGTGTCTACAACACTGTCATTATTGTAACTATGAGCTATTTCAGACATAAATTTTAATTGTATACAGAGGCGGCTCGTCACCAAAATTTTAAAAGAAAAATGTCCATTATTAATTAATCATATAAGTACATTATAAAAATATATGTAAAAATAAAATCAAAGAATTACTTCTTTATTTTACATCAGGGCATGTAACCGAAAAAAATACTGGTTAACGGTTAACCCTTATAGAGAACTTTATAATAACGATTTTAGTTCGAAAACCGGTTTTTAAAAACTAGAAACCGGTTAATATATATAATATATAATATATACAAATGGATAACGCAGATATAAATGGAAAAATATTTAAAAAAATTCGCGTTAAATGATATTATAATAAAGGTTAATATTCGCTAAAACCGGTTTATATATTTTTGGTTAACGGATAACGGTATTTTCGGCCTTAAAAATATCGGTTAAAATTACGGTTAAAGTTCTGAATTTTCGTTCAAAATATCGGTTACCGGTTTTTATTAACCGGTTTATTTAACCGGTTACATGCCCTGTTTTACATTATATACAGCAGAATGGTAGTGTCGTGGAAGAAGGCACGTAGACTGTCTTTTTCGTTCCTAGTCTATCTGTCTTCTTTCATGATTCTGCCTCGCTAACGAAACAATACCTATTCCTCAAATTTTCAATATTTATTTTCTCATAAACTACGAACAATGAATCGATTTAAAAATATACGGGTATTTTAATTTTTTTTCAGTATCCTATACGAGATGTGTAAAGTAATAAGACTGGCAACGTAGCGTTCAATTCAGTAACATTTGGGACGCGGGACTTAGTGAGGAAGCTAGAGTCATTTAGTTGTTCATAGCATTTTATTTTTGTAAAATAGTTTTTTTTTGTGTGTTCTAAAAATGAGTAATGTTAATTTGAAACAACTGTGTGCTATCAGGTTTTACTTCAGACTTGGGCACAGTACAATGGATACTTTTACAAAACTTAAGCAAACTTACGGAGACAAGGTTATTTCGAAAGGCCAGGTTTTTCGGTGATTTTAGGCACTTTCAGAAGGAAAAGACTCAATTGAAACTGAAACACGCAGCGAAAGGCCTTAATTTTCAAGAACTAATGAAAATGACGACATAATCTGTTATCTTATGCATTCAGATCGTTGTTATTCACACCACCGTTCTTCAACTTTTGACTATTTCATTGGAAATCAAAAAAATCTGACCAAAATGATTAAAATAAAAACATTCCTGTGGCTCCTCAGCCTCCTTATTTGCCTGACGAGATAGAAAATCACTCATTTTGGAAAACTTCAAAACATTGAAAAGGCTTTAACCGACCAGCTGAAGGTGATTCCAATATTCTAGTTGCAGCACTACCATCAGGATAGGAAAAACTGTCTCCAGCACTGTATGGCTTCCCAAGAAAGTTATTTTGAGGGAGACTATATTGAACTGTAATTCCTTTCGAACATTTTTTTTAATCAGTCTTATTACATAATTTACACACCTCGTATATAAAAATTAAAATTTAGTCACATACATTGTTACTTTCTTCATTCCAAAACTATTTCAGGACAAAGAGATAATAATATATTGTTCAAATGATCTGTTTTGGAGAAAAACTTGAAGAAAAAAATATTGTTTAAACATTTAATGAAGTGATGGAACAATAAATTAAATGTCTAAAAAAGGATATGTTGTTCAGTTTCACTGACTATTTTTGTTAAACGTGGTCGAATGTTATTTTCTGATAATTTTATATTGATACAAGTTTTTATATTCATTAAAAAATGTGTTGAAAATAACAATTTTGTCATTGTTTTAATTTGTTTAAAAACATTTCTCTATACTATTAAAAATGTTTTATTTTAATCTATATTTAAATTTATAAAAAAATCAATTATAAACTTTAATTATTTATTATTGATGTTTGATGTTTTTGTTTCAAAATTAAAAATTGAATTCCCCATTTTGGTGATTGTTACAATCCTGCATTAGTTAATGAGTCCCTCATCTCGTGTTAGGTTAGGAGTCGGGAACAAAGACGTAACAAGGGTAGAGAAAACAGGATCCATCCAAGTTGTCAGGATCATAAAGAAGGGTTAAAGGATCTCGCGCCTAAACACCCACACACTTACTAATGATAATGATACTCAGCAAATGTTTCGCCGACGAATAAACATATTACGTGGAAATTATTAAGTGTACCCCTGACAAATATAACCGGGGAATTAAACCTCATCATCTTACAGTTTCAATTTGTAAATGTTAATTTTAAAATAAAAATATAAGGTCTGAAGTTAAATATATTTGATAAAAATTAAATGTTTATAACTATCTAGAGTTTCATAGCTTGACTTTCTTATTGAAACTACTTACAAATCAAGTACTTCTTTAAGACTATTTATTGACAAAACCAAATCATAAATAATTCTAATCTGCAATTTGTTAACAAGATATAATATAAAAGAAAGAAAATAACAAATAAATAAGCTATTTACAGCGCTGTGCATAAAATGAAAACTTAAGCCTAATTTCCACCGATTTGAAACAAGACTTTTATGTAATGCCCACAAATTTTTAAGAGAAATAAAATTCTCACTCATAAAATGACATAAGTTAAAATTTTAAGTTATTGTTATTAAAACAATTTTGTTTTATTAGATGAATAACATACATTTAGCTGCCGTTTACGCTTTACCGTATATACACACTGCCGTTTTCGGATATTGTTTTGTATTCTTGTAGATGTTAAAGGAAATACCAATTTGATTTAATGTCATTCAGCGGAAAAAAAAAATATATAGAAGTTTGTCTACAAAAAGCATATATTTTGGATACATCCAAAACTTCAGAAAGACAAAAATTAATATTGTTATTTAAATTGAAACAAACAATTTATTTAGAGTAATTTCCATAATGTTCAATGTACGTCTTATTAATGCCCCTATATTTATGAAACATTGCAAACTTCATCTCTAATATGCTTATTACATTGTAGGAAAAATGTTGTATGCAACACATGTGTAATATGGTAACTACATCAAACCACAACTTACGATAACAAATTGACTATTATTGCTCTCTAGACAATACAAGATTAGACTTTGTAAAATTTGTCTTGTCTAAAAATTTCAAGACATGACTTGACTAATTCTAGAAAAAGTCTTGTCTAGATATAAAGACTACATTAATCTGTGCATACACTTTAGACAAGGACAGATAATTCTTCGGCAGCTTTCTTTTCCTATTTTACAATTACTATTTCAGCTCGGATGGAACAAGCCTCGCATGATGTATTTATATTTCGAAAATTTTAATTAGTTCAAAGTCTTCTCATGTCTTGAAGATAAGAATTTTGCCATTTTTGCCTTTATAATCTAGACAATACAAAACAACAGTCTATAAAGTCTAGATCTAGACAGCAACACTATTGATAAATTTACAGACAAACTCTGTAAACCAATGCTGTGACATGCAGGGAGATACAGTGTTTTCCCCACTATAATTTTAAAATTTTATAAAAATAAATTGCTAAATATACAAATAATCTGAATTTCTGATTAAGTGAGTTTTTCTTATAAATATCTAAAATAAATATTATAGTCCATAAAGAATGACTGAAAAAACAACTAACTATTGATAAATAATTATGTTAAATTGGATTAGGTTAGGATAGGCATTATTAAATTACAAACAATTTTTAAGCACCAAAAAGTATTAAACAAAAAAAAAATAATTCACAAATAAAACTAAATTAGATTTAAGCAAGTTAATTGACATTTCGCCCATAATGCTGGTTTTTATTATATGAACATTTCACGTATTATTCGTCCCAGACTAAAAGTTATTAATTAGTTAAGCGGGAATGGAAATAAATTCCTGGTTGTTCTTTTCGCGAATAAATCTGCTTGTGCGTTGGAGTTGGCGTTGCGCAATTCAATTATTTAAAACAATTGCGCGTGAGTCTTTTCCTGCAGGTTATTTCAAGGGAGATTTATTTTCAGGGCGACGAGCACGAGCACTGGTGATTTCAGCCTGGTTAATCAGTATTATATTTTCTATTCCCGAGCTATTTTTATTCGAGGAAAGACCCATTGAAGGTAAGGATTACTCTACTTTCATCTTTCATACTAAATACATCAAGGGAGAGAATTGTATGATTTTTCCTGAAATGCAATTTGTACTCAGAAATTACAACACAGCGAAGAAAAAATAATATTCTCTCCTAAATTGTAAATACTAATTTATAGTTACATATTTTTTCCGTATCCATGGTATGTAATTGACTAATTGTTTACTTCATTTGAGAATGTAATTACAATTGTCGCATAAATTTATTATAGAAATAATCTTTAATACCAAAATTAGACATTTATAAATTAAGGTTATATGTCAAAAAGTCTTGGAAAAAATATTTTAGGTATTTTGTTATCTGTTGCTATGGTTTCAGTATTGAGTAGGAAAATGACATAGGTTTGTGTTTTACATTATAAAATTATTTTTTTTATTTAATACAATCTTCTCAAGGATACGGAAAAATACCTTGTGCCCTACGGGAATCTAACGGCATATTACATCCCTCGGCTTTTGCTGCCCTCGCTTACTACGTTCGCTCGTGCATCAGAAATCTTCGGGATGTAATATGCCCATATCTTCCCTTATGACGCAATATACTATTTCGCCACTGTTCACGCTAGTAAAACTTACTTCCATAGCAAACTAAGTTGTAAGTTGCTGATAACATTTATTTATTTAACCGTGACGCAAAAAAATTATTTAGTTGCAAATAAATAAATATTGTTGTAGGAAAGTTTGAATATAAAACTTTACAAAATCCACTTAAAATTGTTGCATAAACAAAATCCCCTGCACGGTGGCGCGAAAAAGCTTTTTTGTAGTCTTACAATAAAGTTATGTCATATCACACAAAATTATGAAACGTCAAAATCAAATTTCACATCCTTTTTCCAGTATATTGTGCAGGTATAATAAAAAATAGCGTATGATACACGTACAAGAGCCATTAAAGCACTCGTGTCTTTAAAAGCGCTGCGTTGATTTCAATTTCAACTTCCCAGTTCTCCCCCCGATTACCGCGCGGGAAATTTTAGAAAAAACACTCCTATTTCTATAGCATTTATTAAAAGCTGTATTTACAATAAAAAAGTATAATGTATCAAACATTCTTTTTCCTGTTAATTACATTCCCACTCTTGATATATAAATAACTACAGTAACCTTTGCAAAATTTAAATTGTCATGACAGGTGTCAAACACAATTTTATTTTGGTAAAAAACCATGTAAAAATCATATAAATAGTAAAGAAATTAATGACAAGTAAGTAAAATAATCTATTTTTATTAGATTCTTAAAGAAAATTCCCTCCGGATTTTTTATTTTTTTGTTATTTCCCCAGGGAATAATATTTTACTTCTGTCAAAGTTCTTTTTGTATCATTTTAATTCAAGTAAAAAAAATAGAGACAATAAATTACATAGTTTTTTTTTGTTACTCACTTATAACGTTATAACTTATCATATATTTGAACTATTTATTAAACTTAAAACTTATTCTTTGCAAGCTACTAGCAGATAAAATTAACAGCTAAACTGAAAAAGAAGTCAATATCAAATAAACTATTGTTCAATATACCCAAGGTAACATACATGAAGGAATAAAATTGTGTAAAAAGTGTATTTGCATGAATATATTTTAAAACTACTCGGGAAAAAACAACATATTTTATTGAAAACTTAGACATTACAATTTTAATTTATCAACGGGAACAGGGTTCATTAAATCTAAATATCTAACAGGAACAGGAAGTAATGAAGACTTGCAGAAAAATGAAGGAAACAATAAACTTCAAAAATTTAATTATATTTGCTAAATTTTAAAAGCTTTTCCTTTCAGTGTATTTTCTTCGCATTGAGTAAATATCATTATGAGGTAATTGATATTTTAAGAGCTGCAATACAAGTGATTGAGATGAAAATTTTTAGCTCAAATACATATTCAATCGAATCCCTATAAATTTAGTAAAGTGTGTAGCTAAGTAAATAACAATTGTTGACTTCTGCCAAACATTTATTATTTTATTATTTTACTTTTAAAATTGATTTAGATTATGGAAATAAAAAAAAATTGCAAAAAAAATTTCACCAAATATCCTTCGATCATTGATAATGGGCTTATAATGGGGGTTTCCAAGATTTTTTGATTTTTTTATATGATAAACTTTAAAACAAAATATTGGACCCATATTTTTTTATTTTTCCAAAAAGTTGATAGTATCCGAGAAAAAAAATAATAAAGTTTACGGACAATGGGTTTGACGTCATTCCCCTGACTAGAAAAAGATAGTCCATGTGCGCTATGAGATAGAACTATAAGTAGCTAAAAAACTGAAGTGAAGTTAGGCTACGAGTACCGCGTAAATTCAAGCATTGAATATAAACATAACCTGCTTTCGTGATTCATGGTTTCGATAGTTGCATTTACCAGTTACCACGTGTGTGTGTTCTCATATATTTTGAAATCCAGGCAGGATATAAATATCAGGTACTGAATTTATAATAATATTTAATGAAAAAAGAATGTACTTATACATAAAGTATTTTATTTTAGTTATGAATGAATATTATGTAGATTTTCTTGCTATCGCTGCTTTTATACTTGCAATTTTCCTTGTGGATATTATTGTTAAGTATTGTTTTATACCTGTTGCACTGTCATTTTATCACATGAAGCTAGCTATCGGGGGCAGTGTTGCGAACCGGTGAAATTAAAATTTATATACTTATAGTTGGCAACACTAATCAGGGGAATGACGTCACAAGGTCATTTAAATAAAATTTTAATTTCAATTTTTAAATAAAGTATTCAACAATTACATATTATTTTAGTTTTATTATAATATACTCACGACCAAAATTGATATGCAGAATATATATTTTAAAAAGGCGTTGTATTGGAAACCCCCATTCTATAACAACTTCTTGAAGCACGTTGCGTGCAGGATATAAAATCATTGTGTAATTATCAATAACCTAGGAATATTATAGCTGAGAATGTAGGAAAAAATTATCCGTAAAATTAATAATTATTCAGTATTGAAATATACCAATAAAATTACTTTTTAAATAACCAGTAAGTAAATAAAATAATCTAAAATAAATATAATCTATTTATACAAAATAAATTTATTGGAAATTACAAATTAATAATTTATAGGTCCAAATGTGTATCAATGTTTTTGTATTTGTTTTTTTAATTCATAATGTATTAAAATGTAAACAAATTTTTATTATTTACAAAATAAAATAAATAGACATAACAGAAAATAATATAGATATTTATGGATTTATTTATGTTTTATTTAATAATGTTAATTTACAATATGTTTTTACTCTAATTAATTAATTTTGATCTTTTTTATTTTTGAACAAACCATGAATGGAAATATTATTCAGTCAATTATTATTATTTTTTTAAAGGAAAAAAGTTAAATTTTGAGAAACAAATAAATTATAATTCATTACATTATTCTTTTCTTGTTTTTCGGTATGAAATATTTATTTAAATATCAAGTGCGGAAATGATCGGTTCTCGGATGAGAGCTTACGAGCGCTGCAATACAACCTTTCCAGAAACTAAGTTCACACAAAAAGTTTATACAACAATATTTGTTCGAAAAACATAAAGTCAATAATTATTTCATTTTTACACAAATATTTTTATTTATTTATTTGTGGCTTTGTGTTTCAATACCGCCAAAAGCTGTCAACTTGTCAACAGGACAGCATTTGTTGCTAATATTGTAAACCAAATGCAATCAATTTATTATTCTAAATTATATTTCATTTAGTATCACACAACTTTTTATTATTATTATTATTATAAAGTATAGCTTTTTAATAAATGTTTTAGAAGTAAGACTGTTTTTTCCATAACATTCCGCAATCTAATTTAGGGAAGATGTCAACAAATTTTATTGTAGAGTTCAAAAAGTACTTTTTTTCGATCAGACAAAAACTGACACCTTTCCGGCGTGTTTTTAAACAGGAAAGTGCATTTTTCAGGTATTTTAGTGTAGTTGCTAGGTTACGGAAAATAACAGTCCGGAAATATTTTTTTCGACCTGTGATAAAGCATTTCCATACTGTACGCAGTTCATTATTTTCCGTAAATAAAAATACAATCATATTTATTATTGTATATAACCGGATCGAAAAATAAATAGTACCACGTAGGAAAAGTGTCTTCCATAAAATCTATGGACGGATTTTTTTTTAAAATACCATATAGGAACAAGTAACAGCAATAATCATGAATAATATGAGGATCTGATTTTTAATGTATTTAAAATCACTATTGATCAAAATTTGGGTAGTATATACTAATCGTTTCGTGATATTAAAAAACCTGTGGAGATAAAACGTAAAGGGAGATAAGGGTAAGTTACCGGTAGCCTCTACGGAATAATATCATTTTTCTACTAGATACACAATATACTATTTAATATGAAGTACGAAAAGTGACTAAACACTAATGCGATATTTAAAAGGTTAACTTTTATTTCAAATATCTTAACTAAAAAACGACAGTTCTTTTTGATTTACTATAAATACATCATTTTCTATTTGCAACTTTTTTATTCTGAAGTTTTCAAACATCTGTATATAGTTTGTCTCATTATCTCATTTTTTACTTTTCTGAACCTCCAGGTTTATGACACATCCTTCCCAATTTTGTCTAGCAGGTGTATAACCTTACCATACCTTTTTCATACCCCTACCAAATGCATAAAGAAATATAAAATTTTCTACTTCTCTGAAGAAGACCTTCAGGTTCATTGTACAATCTTTTCTATTTTCTTCATGTTGTTTATAAAACCGTTAATTGAAAAATATATAGATAGGCAAGCTTATGGGAAAAATGGTTCCACCTACATAACTGTGTGTCTGGTTGCATTTGGGTTAATATCAGGCGTTTCTGTCAAATATTATAAAAAAAGAGCAAACGTCAAATAATTAATAATACAAATTAGTTCTATTTTAAAGTATATCAATGAATTATTGAAAGAACCATTTTAGTAGATACCAAAAAATTCAGTAAATATGTAAAACACACTTTATTTATTTGATATTTTTGTCTGTTAATTCCGCAAAGTAGTTCATGGAATTAGGAACGAGATGGCTCTGTCGAATCTGATTCCAAAACAGGGGTACGCAAAAACATACAGGCTTGCCTATCTATATATTTTTCAATCAACGATAAACCGTATTACCGGCGAAGTCCCCCAGGTCCCATTCCCTATTTCCCACTGCGTGTATAGTAGTAAGCTAACTCGTGCTCTCTGGCGTTGTGCCGCAGGTCAGCTGCAGTGCTGGATCGAGCTGCAGCCGTGGCAGTGGCGCGTGTACATGACTCCCTATCCCCTCCTGCGTGTATAGTAGTAAGCTAACTCGTGCTCTCTGGCGTTGTGCCGCAGGTCAGCTGCAGTGCTGGATCGAGCTGCAGCCGTGGCAGTGGCGCGTGTACATGACTCCCTATCCCCGCCTGCGTGTATAGTAGTAAGCTAACTCGTGCTCTCTGGCGTTGTGCCGCAGGTCAGCTGCAGTGCTGGATCGAGCTGCAGCCGTGGCAGTGGCGCGTGTACATGACTCCCTATCCCCTCCTGCGTGTATAGTAGTAAGCTAACTCGTGCTCTCTGGCGTTGTGCCGCAGGTCAGCTGCAGTGCTGGATCGAGCTGCAGCCGTGGCAGTGGCGCGTGTACATGACTCCCTATGTCCTCCTGCGTGTATAGTAGTAAGCTAACTCGTGCTCTCTGGCGTTGTGCCGCAGGTCAGCTGCAGTGCTGGATCGAGCTGCAGCCGTGGCAGTGGCGCGTGTACATGACTCCCTATCCCCGCCTGCGTGTATAGTAGTAAGCTAACTCGTGCTCTCTGGCGTTGTGCCGCAGGTCAGCTGCAGTGCTGGATCGAGCTGCAGCCGTGGCAGTGGCGCGTGTACATGACTCCCTATCCCCGCCTGCGTGTATAGTAGTAAGCTAACTCGTGCTCTCTGGCGTTGTGCCGCAGGTCAGCTGCAGTGCTGGATCGAGCTGCAGCCGTGGCAGTGGCGCGTGTACATGACTCCCTATCCCCGCCTGCGTGTATAGTAGTAAGCTAACTCGTGCTCTCTGGCGTTGTGCCGCAGGTCAGCTGCAGTGCTGGATCGAGCTGCAGCCGTGGCAGTGGCGCGTGTACATGACGAAGTCCCCCAGGTCCCACTCCCTATCCCCTCCTGCGTGTATAGTAGTAAGCTAACTCGTGCTCTCTGGCGTTGTGCCGCAGGTCAGCTGCAGTGCTGGATCGAGCTGCAGCCGTGGCAGTGGCGCGTGTACATGACTCCCTATCCCCGCCTGCGTGTATAGTAGTAAGCTAACTCGTGCTCTCTGGCGTTGTGCCGCAGGTCAGCTGCAGTGCTGGATCGAGCTGCAGCCGTGGCAGTGGCGCGTGTACATGACTCCCTATCCCCGCCTGCGTGTATAGTAGTAAGCTAACTCGTGCTCTCTGGCGTTGTGCCGCAGGTCAGCTGCAGTGCTGGATCGAGCTGCAGCCGTGGCAGTGGCGCGTGTACATGACTCCCTATCCCCGCCTGCGTGTATAGTAGTAAGCTAACTCGTGCTCTCTGGCGTTGTGCCGCAGGTCAGCTGCAGTGCTGGATCGAGCTGCAGCCGTGGCAGTGGCGCGTGTACATGACGAAGTCCCCCAGGTCCCACTCCCTATCCCCTCCTGCGTGTATAGTAGTAAGCTAACTCGTGCTCTCTGGCGTTGTGCCGCAGGTCAGCTGCAGTGCTGGATCGAGCTGCAGCCGTGGCAGTGGCGCGTGTACATGACGAAGTCCCCCAGGTCCCACTCCCTATCCCCTCCTGCGTGTATAGTAGTAAGCTAACTCGTGCTCTCTGGCGTTGTGCCGCAGGTCAGCTGCAGTGCTGGATCGAGCTGCAGCCGTGGCAGTGGCGCGTGTACATGACTCCCTATCCCCGCCTGCGTGTATAGTAGTAAGCTAACTCGTGCTCTCTGGCGTTGTGCCGCAGGTCAGCTGCAGTGCTGGATCGAGCTGCAGCCGTGGCAGTGGCGCGTGTACATGACGAAGTCCCCCAGGTCCCACTCCCTATCCCCTCCTGCGTGTATAGTAGTAAGCTAACTCGTGCTCTCTGGCGTTGTGCCGCAGGTCAGCTGCAGTGCTGGATCGAGCTGCAGCCGTGGCAGTGGCGCGTGTACATGACTCCCTATCCCCGCCTGCGTGTATAGTAGTAAGCTAACTCGTGCTCTCTGGCGTTGTGCCGCAGGTCAGCTGCAGTGCTGGATCGAGCTGCAGCCGTGGCAGTGGCGCGTGTACATGACTCCCTATCCCCGCCTGCGTGTATAGTAGTAAGCTAACTCGTGCTCTCTGGCGTTGTGCCGCAGGTCAGCTGCAGTGCTGGATCGAGCTGCAGCCGTGGCAGTGGCGCGTGTACATGACTCCCTATCCCCGCCTGCGTGTATAGTAGTAAGCTAACTCGTGCTCTCTGGCGTTGTGCCGCAGGTCAGCTGCAGTGCTGGATCGAGCTGCAGCCGTGGCAGTGGCGCGTGTACATGACGAAGTCCCCCAGGTCCCACTCCCTATCCCCTCCTGCGTGTATAGTAGTAAGCTAACTCGTGCTCTCTGGCGTTGTGCCGCAGGTCAGCTGCAGTGCTGGATCGAGCTGCAGCCGTGGCAGTGGCGCGTGTACATGACTCCCTATGTCCCCCTGCGTGTATAGTAGTAAGCTAACTCGTGCTCTCTGGCGTTGTGCCGCAGGTCAGCTGCAGTGCTGGATCGAGCTGCAGCCGTGGCAGTGGCGCGTGTACATGACGAAGTCCCCCAGGTCCCACTCCCTATCCCCTCCTGCGTGTATAGTAGTAAGCTAACTCGTGCTCTCTGGCGTTGTGCCACAGGTCAGCTGCAGTGCTGGATCGAGCTGCAGCCGTGGCAGTGGCGCGTGTACATGACTCCCTATCCCCGCCTGCGTGTATAGTAGTAAGCTAACTCGTGCTCTCTGGCGTTGTGCCGCAGGTCAGCTGCAGTGCTGGATCGAGCTGCAGCCGTGGCAGTGGCGCGTGTACATGACTCCCTATCCCCTCCTGCGTGTATAGTAGTAAGCTAACTCGTGCTCTCTGGCGTTGTGCCGCAGGTCAGCTGCAGTGCTGGATCGAGCTGCAGCCGTGGCAGTGGCGCGTGTACATGACTCCCTATCCCCGCCTGCGTGTATAGTAGTAAGCTAACTCGTGCTCTCTGGCGTTGTGCCGCAGGTCAGCTGCAGTGCTGGATCGAGCTGCAGCCGTGGCAGTGGCGCGTGTACATGACTCCCTATCCCCGCCTGCGTGTATAGTAGTAAGCTAACTCGTGCTCTCTGGCGTTGTGCCGCAGGTCAGCTGCAGTGCTGGATCGAGCTGCAGCCGTGGCAGTGGCGCGTGTACATGACGAAGTCCCCCAGGTCCCACTCCCTATCCCCTCCTGCGTGTATAGTAGTAAGCTAACTCGTGCTCTCTGGCGTTGTGCCGCAGGTCAGCTGCAGTGCTGGATCGAGCTGCAGCCGTGGCAGTGGCGCGTGTACATGACTCCCTATCCCCGCCTGCGTGTATAGTAGTAAGCTAACTCGTGCTCTCTGGCGTTGTGCCGCAGGTCAGCTGCAGTGCTGGATCGAGCTGCAGCCGTGGCAGTGGCGCGTGTACATGACGAAGTCCCCCAGGTCCCACTCCCTATCCCCTCCTGCGTGTATAGTAGTAAGCTAACTCGTGCTCTCTGGCGTTGTGCCGCAGGTCAGCTGCAGTGCTGGATCGAGCTGCAGCCGTGGCAGTGGCGCGTGTACATGACTCCCTATCCCCGCCTGCGTGTATAGTAGTAAGCTAACTCGTGCTCTCTGGCGTTGTGCCGCAGGTCAGCTGCAGTGCTGGATCGAGCTGCAGCCGTGGCAGTGGCGCGTGTACATGACTCCCTATCCCCGCCTGCGTGTATAGTAGTAAGCTAACTCGTGCTCTCTGGCGTTGTGCCGCAGGTCAGCTGCAGTGCTGGATCGAGCTGCAGCCGTGGCAGTGGCGCGTGTACATGACGAAGTCCCCCAGGTCCCACTCCCTATCCCCTCCTGCGTGTATAGTAGTAAGCTAACTCGTGCTCTCTGGCGTTGTGCCGCAGGTCAGCTGCAGTGCTGGATCGAGCTGCAGCCGTGGCAGTGGCGCGTGTACATGACGAAGTCCCCCAGGTCCCACTCCCTATCCCCTCCTGCGTGTATAGTAGTAAGCTAACTCGTGCTCTCTGGCGTTGTGCCGCAGGTCAGCTGCAGTGCTGGATCGAGCTGCAGCCGTGGCAGTGGCGCGTGTACATGACTCCCTATCCCCGCCTGCGTGTATAGTAGTAAGCTAACTCGTGCTCTCTGGCGTTGTGCCGCAGGTCAGCTGCAGTGCTGGATCGAGCTGCAGCCGTGGCAGTGGCGCGTGTACATGACTCCCTATCCCCTCCTGCGTGTATAGTAGTAAGCTAACTCGTGCTCTCTGGCGTTGTGCCGCAGGTCAGCTGCAGTGCTGGATCGAGCTGCAGCCGTGGCAGTGGCGCGTGTACATGACTCCCTATCCCCGCCTGCGTGTATAGTAGTAAGCTAACTCGTGCTCTCTGGCGTTGTGCCGCAGGTCAGCTGCAGTGCTGGATCGAGCTGCAGCCGTGGCAGTGGCGCGTGTACATGACTCCCTATCCCCGCCTGCGTGTATAGTAGTAAGCTAACTCGTGCTCTCTGGCGTTGTGCCGCAGGTCAGCTGCAGTGCTGGATCGAGCTGCAGCCGTGGCAGTGGCGCGTGTACATGACGAAGTCCCCCAGGTCCCACTCCCTATCCCCTCCTGCGTGTATAGTAGTAAGCTAACTCGTGCTCTCTGGCGTTGTGCCGCAGGTCAGCTGCAGTGCTGGATCGAGCTGCAGCCGTGGCAGTGGCGCGTGTACATGACTCCCTATCCCCGCCTGCGTGTATAGTAGTAAGCTAACTCGTGCTCTCTGGCGTTGTGCCGCAGGTCAGCTGCAGTGCTGGATCGAGCTGCAGCCGTGGCAGTGGCGCGTGTACATGACGAAGTCCCCCAGGTCCCACTCCCTATCCCCTCCTGCGTGTATAGTAGTAAGCTAACTCGTGCTCTCTGGCGTTGTGCCGCAGGTCAGCTGCAGTGCTGGATCGAGCTGCAGCCGTGGCAGTGGCGCGTGTACATGACTCCCTATCCCCGCCTGCGTGTATAGTAGTAAGCTAACTCGTGCTCTCTGGCGTTGTGCCGCAGGTCAGCTGCAGTGCTGGATCGAGCTGCAGCCGTGGCAGTGGCGCGTGTACATGACTCCCTATCCCCGCCTGCGTGTATAGTAGTAAGCTAACTCGTGCTCTCTGGCGTTGTGCCGCAGGTCAGCTGCAGTGCTGGATCGAGCTGCAGCCGTGGCAGTGGCGCGTGTACATGACTCCCTATCCCCGCCTGCGTGTATAGTAGTAAGCTAACTCGTGCTCTCTGGCGTTGTGCCGCAGGTCAGCTGCAGTGCTGGATCGAGCTGCAGCCGTGGCAGTGGCGCGTGTACATGACGAAGTCCCCCAGGTCCCACTCCCTATCCCCTCCTGCGTGTATAGTAGTAAGCTAACTCGTGCTCTCTGGCGTTGTGCCGCAGGTCAGCTGCAGTGCTGGATCGAGCTGCAGCCGTGGCAGTGGCGCGTGTACATGACTCCCTATCCCCGCCTGCGTGTATAGTAGTAAGCTAACTCGTGCTCTCTGGCGTTGTGCCGCAGGTCAGCTGCAGTGCTGGATCGAGCTGCAGCCGTGGCAGTGGCGCGTGTACATGACTCCCTATCCCCGCCTGCGTGTATAGTAGTAAGCTAACTCGTGCTCTCTGGCGTTGTGCCGCAGGTCAGCTGCAGTGCTGGATCGAGCTGCAGCCGTGGCAGTGGCGCGTGTACATGACGAAGTCCCCCAGGTCCCACTCCCTATCCCCTCCTGCGTGTATAGTAGTAAGCTAACTCGTGCTCTCTGGCGTTGTGCCGCAGGTCAGCTGCAGTGCTGGATCGAGCTGCAGCCGTGGCAGTGGCGCGTGTACATGACTCCCTATCCCCGCCTGCGTGTATAGTAGTAAGCTAACTCGTGCTCTCTGGCGTTGTGCCGCAGGTCAGCTGCAGTGCTGGATCGAGCTGCAGCCGTGGCAGTGGCGCGTGTACATGACTCCCTATCCCCGCCTGCGTGTATAGTAGTAAGCTAACTCGTGCTCTCTGGCGTTGTGCCGCAGGTCAGCTGCAGTGCTGGATCGAGCTGCAGCCGTGGCAGTGGCGCGTGTACAAGACTCCCTATCCCCGCCTGCGTGTATAGTAGTAAGCTAACTCGTGCTCTCTGGCGTTGTGCCGCAGGTCAGCTGCAGTGCTGGATCGAGCTGCAGCCGTGGCAGTGGCGCGTGTACATGACTCCCTATCCCCTCCTGCGTGTATAGTAGTAAGCTAACTCGTGCTCTCTGGCGTTGTGCCGCAGGTCAGCTGCAGTGCTGGATCGAGCTGCAGCCGTGGCAGTGGCGCGTGTACATGACTCCCTATCCCCGCCTGCGTGTATAGTAGTAAGCTAACTCGTGCTCTCTGGCGTTGTGCCGCAGGTCAGCTGCAGTGCTGGATCGAGCTGCAGCCGTGGCAGTGGCGCGTGTACATGACTCCCTATCCCCGCCTGCGTGTATAGTAGTAAGCTAACTCGTGCTCTCTGGCGTTGTGCCGCAGGTCAGCTGCAGTGCTGGATCGAGCTGCAGCCGTGGCAGTGGCGCGTGTACATGACGAAGTCCCCCAGGTCCCACTCCCTATCCCCTCCTGCGTGTATAGTAGTAAGCTAACTCGTGCTCTCTGGCGTTGTGCCGCAGGTCAGCTGCAGTGCTGGATCGAGCTGCAGCCGTGGCAGTGGCGCGTGTACATGACTCCCTATCCCCGCCTGCGTGTATAGTAGTAAGCTAACTCGTGCTCTCTGGCGTTGTGCCGCAGGTCAGCTGCAGTGCTGGATCGAGCTGCAGCCGTGGCAGTGGCGCGTGTACATGACTCCCTATCCCCTCCTGCGTGTATAGTAGTAAGCTAACTCGTGCTCTCTGGCGTTGTGCCGCAGGTCAGCTGCAGTGCTGGATCGAGCTGCAGCCGTGGCAGTGGCGCGTGTACATGACTCCCTATCCCCGCCTGCGTGTATAGTAGTAAGCTAACTCGTGCTCTCTGGCGTTGTGCCGCAGGTCAGCTGCAGTGCTGGATCGAGCTGCAGCCGTGGCAGTGGCGCGTGTACATGACTCCCTATCCCCGCCTGCGTGTATAGTAGTAAGCTAACTCGTGCTCTCTGGCGTTGTGCCGCAGGTCAGCTGCAGTGCTGGATCGAGCTGCAGCCGTGGCAGTGGCGCGTGTACATGACGAAGTCCCCCAGGTCCCACTCCCTATCCCCTCCTGCGTGTATAGTAGTAAGCTAACTCGTGCTCTCTGGCGTTGTGCCGCAGGTCAGCTGCAGTGCTGGATCGAGCTGCAGCCGTGGCAGTGGCGCGTGTACATGACTCCCTATCCCCGCCTGCGTGTATAGTAGTAAGCTAACTCGTGCTCTCTGGCGTTGTGCCGCAGGTCAGCTGCAGTGCTGGATCGAGCTGCAGCCGTGGCAGTGGCGCGTGTACATGACTCCCTATCCCCTCCTGCGTGTATAGTAGTAAGCTAACTCGTGCTCTCTGGCGTTGTGCCGCAGGTCAGCTGCAGTGCTGGATCGAGCTGCAGCCGTGGCAGTGGCGCGTGTACATGACTCCCTATCCCCGCCTGCGTGTATAGTAGTAAGCTAACTCGTGCTCTCTGGCGTTGTGCCGCAGGTCAGCTGCAGTGCTGGATCGAGCTGCAGCCGTGGCAGTGGCGCGTGTACATGACTCCCTATCCCCGCCTGCGTGTATAGTAGTAAGCTAACTCGTGCTCTCTGGCGTTGTGCCGCAGGTCAGCTGCAGTGCTGGATCGAGCTGCAGCCGTGGCAGTGGCGCGTGTACATGACGAAGTCCCCCAGGTCCCACTCCCTATCCCCTCCTGCGTGTATAGTAGTAAGCTAACTCGTGCTCTCTGGCGTTGTGCCGCAGGTCAGCTGCAGTGCTGGATCGAGCTGCAGCCGTGGCAGTGGCGCGTGTACATGACTCCCTATCCCCGCCTGCGTGTATAGTAGTAAGCTAACTCGTGCTCTCTGGCGTTGTGCCGCAGGTCAGCTGCAGTGCTGGATCGAGCTGCAGCCGTGGCAGTGGCGCGTGTACATGACTCCCTATCCCCGCCTGCGTGTATAGTAGTAAGCTAACTCGTGCTCTCTGGCGTTGTGCCGCAGGTCAGCTGCAGTGCTGGATCGAGCTGCAGCCGTGGCAGTGGCGCGTGTACATGACGAAGTCCCCCAGGTCCCACTCCCTATCCCCTCCTGCGTGTATAGTAGTAAGCTAACTCGTGCTCTCTGGCGTTGTGCCGCAGGTCAGCTGCAGTGCTGGATCGAGCTGCAGCCGTGGCAGTGGCGCGTGTACATGACTCCCTATCCCCGCCTGCGTGTATAGTAGTAAGCTAACTCGTGCTCTCTGGCGTTGTGCCGCAGGTCAGCTGCAGTGCTGGATCGAGCTGCAGCCGTGGCAGTGGCGCGTGTACATGACTCCCTATCCCCGCCTGCGTGTATAGTAGTAAGCTAACTCGTGCTCTCTGGCGTTGTGCCGCAGGTCAGCTGCAGTGCTGGATCGAGCTGCAGCCGTGGCAGTGGCGCGTGTACATGACTCCCTATCCCCGCCTGCGTGTATAGTAGTAAGCTAACTCGTGCTCTCTGGCGTTGTGCCGCAGGTCAGCTGCAGTGCTGGATCGAGCTGCAGCCGTGGCAGTGGCGCGTGTACATGACTCCCTATCCCCGCCTGCGTGTATAGTAGTAAGCTAACTCGTGCTCTCTGGCGTTGTGCCGCAGGTCAGCTGCAGTGCTGGATCGAGCTGCAGCCGTGGCAGTGGCGCGTGTACATGACTCCCTATCCCCGCCTGCGTGTATAGTAGTAAGCTAACTCGTGCTCTCTGGCGTTGTGCCGCAGGTCAGCTGCAGTGCTGGATCGAGCTGCAGCCGTGGCAGTGGCGCGTGTACATGACTCCCTATCCCCGCCTGCGTGTATAGTAGTAAGCTAACTCGTGCTCTCTGGCGTTGTGCCGCAGGTCAGCTGCAGTGCTGGATCGAGCTGCAGCCGTGGCAGTGGCGCGTGTACATGACGAAGTCCCCCAGGTCCCACTCCCTATCCCCTCCTGCGTGTATAGTAGTAAGCTAACTCGTGCTCTCTGGCGTTGTGCCGCAGGTCAGCTGCAGTGCTGGATCGAGCTGCAGCCGTGGCAGTGGCGCGTGTACATGACTCCCTATCCCCGCCTGCGTGTATAGTAGTAAGCTAACTCGTGCTCTCTGGCGTTGTGCCGCAGGTCAGCTGCAGTGCTGGATCGAGCTGCAGCCGTGGCAGTGGCGCGTGTACATGACTCCCTATCCCCGCCTGCGTGTATAGTAGTAAGCTAACTCGTGCTCTCTGGCGTTGTGCCGCAGGTCAGCTGCAGTGCTGGATCGAGCTGCAGCCGTGGCAGTGGCGCGTGTACATGACTCCCTATCCCCGCCTGCGTGTATAGTAGTAAGCTAACTCGTGCTCTCTGGCGTTGTGCCGCAGGTCAGCTGCAGTGCTGGATCGAGCTGCAGCCGTGGCAGTGGCGCGTGTACATGACTCCCTATCCCCTCCTGCGTGTATAGTAGTAAGCTAACTCGTGCTCTCTGGCGTTGTGCCGCAGGTCAGCTGCAGTGCTGGATCGAGCTGCAGCCGTGGCAGTGGCGCGTGTACATGACTCCCTATCCCCGCCTGCGTGTATAGTAGTAAGCTAACTCGTGCTCTCTGGCGTTGTGCCGCAGGTCAGCTGCAGTGCTGGATCGAGCTGCAGCCGTGGCAGTGGCGCGTGTACATGACTCCCTATCCCCGCCTGCGTGTATAGTAGTAAGCTAACTCGTGCTCTCTGGCGTTGTGCCGCAGGTCAGCTGCAGTGCTGGATCGAGCTGCAGCCGTGGCAGTGGCGCGTGTACATGACGAAGTCCCCCAGGTCCCACTCCCTATCCCCTCCTGCGTGTATAGTAGTAAGCTAACTCGTGCTCTCTGGCGTTGTGCCGCAGGTCAGCTGCAGTGCTGGATCGAGCTGCAGCCGTGGCAGTGGCGCGTGTACATGACTCCCTATCCCCTCCTGCGTGTATAGTAGTAAGCTAACTCGTGCTCTCTGGCGTTGTGCCGCAGGTCAGCTGCAGTGCTGGATCGAGCTGCAGCCGTGGCAGTGGCGCGTGTACATGACTCCCTATCCCCGCCTGCGTGTATAGTAGTAAGCTAACTCGTGCTCTCTGGCGTTGTGCCGCAGGTCAGCTGCAGTGCTGGATCGAGCTGCAGCCGTGGCAGTGGCGCGTGTACATGACTCCCTATCCCCGCCTGCGTGTATAGTAGTAAGCTAACTCGTGCTCTCTGGCGTTGTGCCGCAGGTCAGCTGCAGTGCTGGATCGAGCTGCAGCCGTGGCAGTGGCGCGTGTACATGACGAAGTCCCCCAGGTCCCACTCCCTATCCCCTCCTGCGTGTATAGTAGTAAGCTAACTCGTGCTCTCTGGCGTTGTGCCGCAGGTCAGCTGCAGTGCTGGATCGAGCTGCAGCCGTGGCAGTGGCGCGTGTACATGACTCCCTATCCCCGCCTGCGTGTATAGTAGTAAGCTAACTCGTGCTCTCTGGCGTTGTGCCGCAGGTCAGCTGCAGTGCTGGATCGAGCTGCAGCCGTGGCAGTGGCGCGTGTACATGACTCCCTATCCCCGCCTGCGTGTATAGTAGTAAGCTAACTCGTGCTCTCTGGCGTTGTGCCGCAGGTCAGCTGCAGTGCTGGATCGAGCTGCAGCCGTGGCAGTGGCGCGTGTACATGACTCCCTATCCCCGCCTGCGTGTATAGTAGTAAGCTAACTCGTGCTCTCTGGCGTTGTGCCGCAGGTCAGCTGCAGTGCTGGATCGAGCTGCAGCCGTGGCAGTGGCGCGTGTACATGACTCCCTATCCCCTCCTGCGTGTATAGTAGTAAGCTAACTCGTGCTCTCTGGCGTTGTGCCGCAGGTCAGCTGCAGTGCTGGATCGAGCTGCAGCCGTGGCAGTGGCGCGTGTACATGACTCCCTATCCCCGCCTGCGTGTATAGTAGTAAGCTAACTCGTGCTCTCTGGCGTTGTGCCGCAGGTCAGCTGCAGTGCTGGATCGAGCTGCAGCCGTGGCAGTGGCGCGTGTACATGACTCCCTATCCCCGCCTGCGTGTATAGTAGTAAGCTAACTCGTGCTCTCTGGCGTTGTGCCGCAGGTCAGCTGCAGTGCTGGATCGAGCTGCAGCCGTGGCAGTGGCGCGTGTACATGACTCCCTATCCCCGCCTGCGTGTATAGTAGTAAGCTAACTCGTGCTCTCTGGCGTTGTGCCGCAGGTCAGCTGCAGTGCTGGATCGAGCTGCAGCCGTGGCAGTGGCGCGTGTACATGACGAAGTCCCCCAGGTCCCACTCCCTATCCCCTCCTGCGTGTATAGTAGTAAGCTAACTCGTGCTCTCTGGCGTTGTGCCGCAGGTCAGCTGCAGTGCTGGATCGAGCTGCAGCCGTGGCAGTGGCGCGTGTACATGACTCCCTATCCCCGCCTGCGTGTATAGTAGTAAGCTAACTCGTGCTCTCTGGCGTTGTGCCGCAGGTCAGCTGCAGTGCTGGATCGAGCTGCAGCCGTGGCAGTGGCGCGTGTACATGACGAAGTCCCCCAGGTCCCACTCCCTATCCCCTCCTGCGTGTATAGTAGTAAGCTAACTCGTGCTCTCTGGCGTTGTGCCGCAGGTCAGCTGCAGTGCTGGATCGAGCTGCAGCCGTGGCAGTGGCGCGTGTACATGACTCCCTATCCCCGCCTGCGTGTATAGTAGTAAGCTAACTCGTGCTCTCTGGCGTTGTGCCGCAGGTCAGCTGCAGTGCTGGATCGAGCTGCAGCCGTGGCAGTGGCGCGTGTACATGACTCCCTATCCCCGCCTGCGTGTATAGTAGTAAGCTAACTCGTGCTCTCTGGCGTTGTGCCGCAGGTCAGCTGCAGTGCTGGATCGAGCTGCAGCCGTGGCAGTGGCGCGTGTACATGACGAAGTCCCCCAGGTCCCACTCCCTATCCCCTCCTGCGTGTATAGTAGTAAGCTAACTCGTGCTCTCTGGCGTTGTGCCGCAGGTCAGCTGCAGTGCTGGATCGAGCTGCAGCCGTGGCAGTGGCGCGTGTACATGACTCCCTATCCCCGCCTGCGTGTATAGTAGTAAGCTAACTCGTGCTCTCTGGCGTTGTGCCGCAGGTCAGCTGCAGTGCTGGATCGAGCTGCAGCCGTGGCAGTGGCGCGTGTACATGACTCCCTATCCCCGCCTGCGTGTATAGTAGTAAGCTAACTCGTGCTCTCTGGCGTTGTGCCGCAGGTCAGCTGCAGTGCTGGATCGAGCTGCAGCCGTGGCAGTGGCGCGTGTACATGACGAAGTCCCCCAGGTCCCACTCCCTATCCCCTCCTGCGTGTATAGTAGTAAGCTAACTCGTGCTCTCTGGCGTTGTGCCGCAGGTCAGCTGCAGTGCTGGATCGAGCTGCAGCCGTGGCAGTGGCGCGTGTACATGACGAAGTCCCCCAGGTCCCACTCCCTATCCCCGCCTGCGTGTATAGTAGTAAGCTAACTCGTGCTCTCTGGCGTTGTGCCGCAGGTCAGCTGCAGTGCTGGATCGAGCTGCAGCCGTGGCAGTGGCGCGTGTACATGACTCCCTATCCCCGCCTGCGTGTATAGTAGTAAGCTAACTCGTGCTCTCTGGCGTTGTGCCGCAGGTCAGCTGCAGTGCTGGATCGAGCTGCAGCCGTGGCAGTGGCGCGTGTACATGACTCCCTATCCCCGCCTGCGTGTATAGTAGTAAGCTAACTCGTGCTCTCTGGCGTTGTGCCGCAGGTCAGCTGCAGTGCTGGATCGAGCTGCAGCCGTGGCAGTGGCGCGTGTACATGACTCCCTATCCCCGCCTGCGTGTATAGTAGTAAGCTAACTCGTGCTCTCTGGCGTTGTGCCGCAGGTCAGCTGCAGTGCTGGATCGAGCTGCAGCCGTGGCAGTGGCGCGTGTACATGACTCCCTATCCCCGCCTGCGTGTATAGTAGTAAGCTAACTCGTGCTCTCTGGCGTTGTGCCGCAGGTCAGCTGCAGTGCTGGATCGAGCTGCAGCCGTGGCAGTGGCGCGTGTACATGACGAAGTCCCCCAGGTCCCACTCCCTATCCCCTCCTGCGTGTATAGTAGTAAGCTAACTCGTGCTCTCTGGCGTTGTGCCGCAGGTCAGCTGCAGTGCTGGATCGAGCTGCAGCCGTGGCAGTGGCGCGTGTACATGACGAAGTCCCCCAGGTCCCACTCCCTATCCCCTCCTGCGTGTATAGTAGTAAGCTAACTCGTGCTCTCTGGCGTTGTGCCGCAGGTCAGCTGCAGTGCTGGATCGAGCTGCAGCCGTGGCAGTGGCGCGTGTACATGACTCCCTATCCCCGCCTGCGTGTATAGTAGTAAGCTAACTCGTGCTCTCTGGCGTTGTGCCGCAGGTCAGCTGCAGTGCTGGATCGAGCTGCAGCCGTGGCAGTGGCGCGTGTACATGACGAAGTCCCCCAGGTCCCACTCCCTATCCCCTCCTGCGTGTATAGTAGTAAGCTAACTCGTGCTCTCTGGCGTTGTGCCGCAGGTCAGCTGCAGTGCTGGATCGAGCTGCAGCCGTGGCAGTGGCGCGTGTACATGACTCCCTATCCCCGCCTGCGTGTATAGTAGTAAGCTAACTCGTGCTCTCTGGCGGTGTGCCGCAGGTCAGCTGCAGTGCTGGATCGAGCTGCAGCCGTGGCAGTGGCGCGTGTACATGACTCCCTATCCCCGCCTGCGTGTATAGTAGTAAGCTAACTCGTGCTCTCTGGCGTTGTGCCGCAGGTCAGCTGCAGTGCTGGATCGAGCTGCAGCCGTGGCAGTGGCGCGTGTACATGACTCCCTATCCCCGCCTGCGTGTATAGTAGTAAGCTAACTCGTGCTCTCTGGCGTTGTGCCGCAGGTCAGCTGCAGTGCTGGATCGAGCTGCAGCCGTGGCAGTGGCGCGTGTACATGACGAAGTCCCCCAAGTCCCACTCCCTATGTCCCCCTGCGTGTATAGTAGTAAGCTAACTCGTGCTCTCTGGCGGTGTGCCGCAGGTCAGCTGCAGTGCTGGATCGAGCTGCAGCCGTGGCAGTGGCGCGTGTACATGACTCCCTATCCCCGCCTGCGTGTATAGTAGTAAGCTAACTCGTGCTCTCTGGCGTTGTGCCGCAGGTCAGCTGCAGTGCTGGATCGAGCTGCAGCCGTGGCAGTGGCGCGTGTACATGACTCCCTATCCCCGCCTGCGTGTATAGTAGTAAGCTAACTCGTGCTCTCTGGCGTTGTGCCGCAGGTCAGCTGCAGTGCTGGATCGAGCTGCAGCCGTGGCAGTGGCGCGTGTACATGACGCTGATCACGGTGGCGCTGCTAGTTGCGCCCGCGCTCATCATCTCCGCCTGCTACACCGTCATCGTGCGCACCATCTGGTCCAAGAGCAAGCTCATGGTGCCGCCTCCACTCCCAGTGCCGCTGCCCCTAGCGCACGCCAACATCGAGTACAATCATCACACTCGACGACGGCAGAGTTGTAAGTAAACAAATAACTATTCGTATTTACTATTTCGGTATGGAACCGAAGCCGAATAACAAATGACAGAAACTCAAGTATCAGTTTATTAGGTGTACAAAATGATTACCACCAACTTCCATACAATAATAGAGATTTTACTCAAAATGTCGTCATACGTTCTGCAACATTTGTGGAATAATCTGACATCATTCAGTTACGATATGTTGCCGTAAATCTTCTAAAGATTCGGGTAGCATGGCATAAACTTTAGACTTCAAATAACCCCACAAAAAGAAATCTAACGGTGGCGATCTTGCTGACCATTGTCAAAAGAATTGTTTATTTAATTTCTATCATTTGTTTAAGCTTACTTGATTGCAATTTTGAACACCTGATAAAATTTGTTTTAAACGATATTTCTCTGGAATTAATGATCGGGTTTGAAAAATAAAAACACTGTTGAAAAGAGAATTGAAAGGCCTTTCAAACAGTTTCATATTTGACACACTTTTCCATTTAAAATTTTTGAGGTGCAGTGCACCTCCATTTTAGGTTTGAAGTTATGCCATTGGTATTAATCCATTCAGGTGTCCCTCTTTATACTAAAATTTACGTGTTTCAGCATTTTTTGCAAAATTGCGCTGATAATTTTCATTGGGCCACCTGTATGTAATTTGGTAATTAATAGTAATTTAAAATTGTAAATTTCGATTAAATTACGGTAATTAATTTCGTAATTTACCGCGTAAATTACAACTAAACTCACGACTATACATAAAATATACTATACCCATGGGTAAAGCCAGAATTTTTTTCCAGGGGGGGACAAAAATTATTTCAATTTTCTCATTATTTTAATTTTTGTTAATAACCATAAATTTGTATAATCATAATCGTTTTCGGGTCTTCACTTATTTTGTAACAGTTCATATTTTACCAAATTTCTCTACTCTGGACAACATACTTTCTGTCATATTCGTCTGTTTCAGTAGGCAAATTAAGGTTGGATGTGCTTAATTTTGATTCTGCAAAATGAACTTTGTATATTTTTTTCTTTATTTTAACTAATATAATAATCATATGTAATACAGCTAGTAACAAGAATCTTACTTGAAATTTTTGTCGTTATGGTCACAACTGATTGTTGTGACAAAAATCAAACGAGTCCGCAGGACGATTTTCTAAAGCAACAAGCAGGAGTAAGTTAGGCAAAAATTATGCCAGTAACTGACAATTGTCAGTGAGATTTGAATCTCATTAGTTCGATTCACAAAATACTGTGATTTAATTGGATGACAAATTATGAGTGGAATTATCACTACAATGAGGTATTGCACGATTTTTAATTTTAATTTTTAATCAACTGAATGATTTATAATTTTTACCATGGCCACATATTAAAAATACATTGCTTTAAAAAATAATCAATGAGTAAAAATAACAAAGCTATGCGTAACCTGAGCTTAAAGTATTAAAAAATAATTCTTCTGAAAGCATTTGAAGCTTATCTCTTTATAAAAAGAAATGTTGTGATTTTAAATAAAAATTTTCTTAAAAATATATACTCTCTCTGAAGGATTAAAATTTTCATTTCATAAAAATTAATTGATATAACATTTGAAAAATATCTTTTCCTACGACCACTGTTAAAAATAATCTTTTTAACGGTTGCTTAGCAAGTTAAAAATAACAGTTTATAACACAGTGAATACTTTTAAATCGTTGTCATTGACAACGAATTAAAAATAAAAAACAAATTTACTTTTAACACAAGTGTTAAAAAGGAACTAAATCTAGTTACCTGTCATAAATGTCATTCTATAATGCTTAGTTTTTATTTACTAATTCATAACTACGGTAGTAGGAAAAATAGTGTATGATATTTGTGTTAAAAGTGATTTTAAAAAATGTCACTTTTAACACTTGTATCATAAATAACTATTATTTAAATTCTTCATTCTTCGGCTAATCGTATTTGAGCATAGCACTCTTTTGGCACTGCCGATTGCAATAAAAAAGGAATTTACACAACTAGATGTTATAGTAGTTCCATAAACAAAATTTCTACATTTTACGACTAATCATTTTTAAGTTTCGCAATTACAATACAATTCGAACAAGAAAGTAACAAACAAAATGCTAGCGTGTAGCAAATAAAATACAAAAACAAAGCAATGAATATCAATTAATAATGTTGGTTTTATATAAAAATAACCCCTGCTTCAAAATTTGATGTTTGAAACGTTGAAACTCAAATGATTAATTTCCTGAGTTAATTTTAGAGTTAATGAACTTTTGAGAGCGTAAAACCGTTGTAATCAACCGCAAATTAAATTAAACGTAAACAAGTGGCAATGGAGACAAGCAAAAACCCGTCATCTCCGAACAACTGAAAAAATTACCCGCGGTTTTACAAGCTGCGCCTCGCCAAGCACATATGTTAAACGGGAAACGTAAATGAAATTTTAATATCTGTACGTGACTGTGCGTGAAGAGAGCAGGGCAGGAATTCAGGGGATGAATTAGGGGTTAATGCCACGGAATTCAACACCATTTGATTATTATCCTTACTCTGACCATTATTTCTAGGCGAAAATGTTCGTTGTTCAAGCCCCAGGACCAGTGGCGGATCTAGCTTTTTAAGGGCCTGAAACTATTTTTTTTTGCGGGGCCCCAAAAAAATATAAATTGCAAAAATTACTTAAAATTGAAATGTAGTTTCATAGTATTTTAAATAGCAATTATTTATTCTTCTGTTCTACATAATATTTATTTTTTCGGCATTTTTTCATTGTACATTCTTCTATTGTCTGAACAAAACCTATTGATTGTTTGTCATTTTCTGTTGACCTTGTTGAATTAGATTTTTTTTTAAATTTTTCGCGTCCAGTCAATAACTTCTTTACTAGTCTCATTATCCGAAAATTTCTTTATTTTTATTCGTTTGTTTACATCACAATACTTTTTATTTGTACATTGGTGTATATTTAGCGCTTTAGCTTCATAATCTCTGATTTTAGATCTAAATGTTTTCTTGTTATCTTTTTAAAGGAATTCAATATTATTGTAAGATTTGGCTAATATCATATTTAAAAAATGTAAATTGACAAAATGAAGGCACATATTTGGCACAGCCACTCATTTTATTGCCCATTTTATGCGCACCTGACCAATACAATTTATAAAAAATATATTCGAAGAAATAATGGCGTCGAATACTTGTCTATATCATATTTTATATTACAGTTTTATTAATTTTCAATTAAAAATAATCTTTAGGCCCAATTCGGGGGCCCCTTAGTGTTGGGGGCCTCAAGCTTAAGCTTCATTTGCTTCACGGTAGATCCGCCACTGCCCAGGACCTTGGGAATATAATATTAGGTGTGATAACAGTTTTAGGATAAAAAATATATATTTTCTTTAACATTTTGATGAGAATATTTTTAAACAAACGAATATTTATTGCTAAATCATTAAAGTTTAAATTTTCGGCTTCCTGACTTCAAAAACTCGACTACTGTTTCTTGACATTCAATATTTTTATCATAAATGATATGATAAAAATATTATTTACTTTAAACTTTCCTCATGACGAAAAATGTTTAGTGGCGTGATAAATTATAAATAACTTAGATGCAAACAACTGAAGGACATAAAGCGCTGGTCAATAATGGTCTTCTCTACCGTGATATGTACATATATTATATTTTCACACTTTAAATCCCAATCCTACTTAAAAAAATTATATTGATAATAACAAAGATTTTGACATAAATATTTACTTGTTTCTTAAAATTCACAAAAATAAAGTAGGCTGTCTTTGTTTTTATATTCCACGTTTCAATTTATCATCCTCACTTTTGGTTTTTAATTTGATTTTATTTGATTTATTTATTGATGTAGTAATTTAAATTGTTAATCCATTTTTGATCTTTTCTTGAGTTAAAGAAGTCAAACAATATTTGAATTTGGAGACTTGAGTTTCTTTAAAAAGTGATAGTTTTCATTATCGACCATAGTTAATAATAATTTATTAGTGACCTAGGTGACCATGGTTACCAAGTAAGCGGTAGTGAAAATAAATGCAAATAATTATGTTTGTCTAGGCTAGTAGTAAAGAACATACAGTTTTCATTTTTTAATTCTACTTTAAATTCTGAATACAATGTTGTGTAATGTCAAATTTTCCAGGAAACAAAAAGACAAAAAAAAATGAAATTAGAACAACAAAAGTTGGATGTGACTATATTTTGAAGAATTGAATCATATATGAAATCAATATACTTTTTCATTTTTTGTGACAAGTATCATGGAAACACTAACATATTAAAAATATTTTTTATTTATATTCAATTATTTTAATTAAAATAATAAACAATTACATATAATCAGGGCATGTAACCGAAAAAAAATATTGGTTAACGGTTAACCCTTATAGAGAACGTTATAATAATAACGGTTTTAGTTCGAAAACCGGTTTTTGAAAATTAGAAACCGGTTTAAACCGGTTAATATATCGGTTAAAAAAATAATTAAATTAATTAAATGAAATTAATTATAAAAAATTGAAAAAAAAAATTACTGAATAATTAATTTAAAAAAATAAGAAAAAAATACCATCTGAGAAAAATATAACAATTAAAAAAAAGCAATTTAATTAGTGAACATTCACAAAAATTCCCGTAATATCTTCAGAAAAACGCAGGTCACTTTTCAATTTTAAACTTGCCTGTGTTGACAAAGGCCGTATATATTTGGGACTTTTAAGTAACCTTAACGGTCAAAGAAACTACCTACATTTATGACTCTCCAATAAAATGTTAATTGTAAAACCTGTCATGACTCATGTTCAAATACAAATAGAAAACACAGATATAAAAAAAAATATTTTGTCGCTAAATGATATTAAAATAAAGGTTAAAGTTCGCTAAAACCGGTTTATTTTTTTTCTTAGTTAACGGTTACCGGTATTTTCGGCCTGAAAAATATCGGTTAAAATTACGGTTAAAGTTCGCAATTTTCGTTGAAAATATCGGTTACCGGTTTTTATTAACCGGTTACATGCTCTGATTTGAAGACTATATCTTTAATAGAACAGAGAAATCCATTAAAAAAATTCAAAAAAGCTTTTAGTTTAGTACTTACTTTAAAGTCAAATGTAGACGATGTCTCTGTTTCAAACTTGGAAAAGTAAGAAACGAGCTTTTTCCAAAGCTTCTACTTTTAAGCTCACATAATTCTGTATAATGTTCATACCCATTATTGGGATAACAGTCTTCACAAATAAACCCTCCTTTTTTAAGGGGAGTGCAAGTTGAACCACTCTTACAAATATCTCTTTTACATGCGTCTTTAGTTAAAGTTATGTCACAATTTGAACCGGTAAAACCAGCAGTACAAACACAGGAATAACCACCTTCTTTCCGAAAACAAGTTAAACCTTGTTGAACTATCTAGAACATTGTTAAACCCTGTAGAACTGTCTCATCTTACTCCCAATTATCTTGGAACAGTGTTGAACCTAGTACATTTATGTTACACCCTAAACAAGTGCCTTAACTTTGTCCCAAACAATTTGGAACAAAGTGAAACATAGTGCAAGTCTCTCTACTTATTTCAGAACACTTGGAACATCTTTCTGCCTTCTAAAACTTTCTTTTTAAGTCTTCCTAGTAATTTCCAATAATAGACATACATGAAAAGTTACAATTAATGTTTTTCACTCTAAAATTTTTCATATACAGCCAAAAAAAATTAAAAATGCTCATTTTTGGGTCCAAAATTTTGATTTTTCGAATTAGTCTAACTTGATAGTCGTCGATGCGCTGATTTCAAATTTTCAAACCGAATTCAATTATCTCTTTCCATTCCTGAGAATTTTGCTCTCAAAGTTGCACCTCAAAAAAGGGTGTTTTTTGACCATATCTCTAAAATGGGTAGAGGTACATTCTCAACGATTATACCAGTCGATTCTACGCGGAAAGTTACATAAAGAAATGTTTACTCCTCATATACGTTCTTTGGAACGATTTAGTGAAAAATGAGAAAAACGAAAAAACCGGAATTTCAGTTTTTCGCTCGGAAACTTTTTGTCTCCAAAATTTTTTATATTCTGGACTTAAGTAAAGAAGAATGTGCTGATTCCAAATTTTCAAACCGATTTCAATTATCTCCTACCGTTCTCGAGATATTTGAGTTCAAAGTTGGACCTGAAAAATTTAGTTTTTCAGGAATAGTCCTGAAATGGGTTGAGATACGACCTCGGCGACCTCACCAATCGATTCTACGGACAAAATTACATTTTTGTACCAATTTTCAGATTTATATTCTAATGGATACAATTTTTACAGCGAAAAAACGAAAATGGCCAAAAATCGGAAAAAATCGTAAGGGGTTCATCAGGCGATTTTTCAATTTTTGCGATTTTCGTTTTTTCGCTCTAAAAATTGTATCCGCCTGAATAAATATTTGAAAATTGGTATACTTATGTAATTTTGCCCGCAGAATCGATTGGTGAGGTCGCCTCTCGTCCTATCTCGACCCATTTCAGGACTATTCCTGAAAAACATTTTTTTTCAGGTCTGACTTTGAACGCAAATATCTCCAGAACGGTAAGAGATAATTGAAATCGGTTTGAAAATTTGGAATCAGCGCATCTGTATTTACTTAAGTCTAGAAAATGAAAAGATTTGGTGACAAAAAGTTCCCAAGCAAAAAACTGAAATTCCGGTTTTTTTCGTTTTTCTCATTTTTCACAAAATCGTTCCAAAGAACGTATATGCGGAGAAAACATTTCTTTATGTAACTTTGCCTGTAGAATCCACTGGTATAGTCGTTGAGATTGTGTCCCTACCCGTTTTAGAGTTATATCCAAAAAACCCACTTTTTTGAGGTGCAACTTTGAGGTCAAATATCTCAGGAACGGAAAGAGATAATTGAAATCGGTTTGAAAATTTGAAATCAGCGCATCGGCGACTATCAATTTGGAATTATTTCAAAAATCAAAATTTTGGACTTAAAAATGGGTCTTTTTGGATTTTTTGGCTGTATATGAAAAATTTTAGACTAAAAAACTATAAATTGTAAGTTTTAATGTATAACTATTATTGGAAATTACTAGGAAGACTTAAAAAGACAGTTGTAGAAGGCAGAAAGATGTTCCAAGTGTTCTAGAGTAAGTAGAAACAGTTGCACTATGTTTTACTTTGTTCCAAATTGTTTGGGACAAAGTTAGAAACTTGTTTAGGGTGTAACATAGATGTATCAGGTTCAACACTGTTCCAAGATAATTGGGATTCAGATGAGACAGTTGTACAAGGTTTAACAATGTTCTAGATAGTTCTACAAGGTTACACATTATCCCAAATTGTATGAGATTAATTTCAGACAGTTTTGGAAAGTTTAACATTGTTCCAAATTGTTTGGGACAAAGTTACGACAATTGTTTACGGTTTAACATTGTTATATACGGGTCAACACTGTTCCAATTTGTTTGAGATTAATTTCAGAATTCCAAATTGTTTGAGACAAAGTTAATATAATTATTTAGGGTTTAACATTGTTATATAAGGTTCAACACTGTTCCAAGATAATTGGGATTAAGTTAAGAAAGTTATACTAATTTAACAATGTTCTACATAGTTCTATAAGGTTTAACACTGTTCCACATTGTTTGGGATTAATTTCAGAATGTTGTGGAAGGTTTAACATTGTTTCAAACTGTTTGGGACAAAGTTAATATAATTATTTAGGGTTTAACATCGTTATATAAGGGTCAACACTGTTCTAAGTCAATTGGGATTAATTTCAGACAGTTGTGTAAGGTTTCACATTGTCCCAAATTGTTTTGGAATAAATTAAATCAGTTTCATTGGGTTTAACATTGTGGAATATCAATATAGACTTTTAAAAAATCAAAATTTTTGACTCAAATTGAGGTAATTTAACATTGTTAATTCATAATTTGTAAAACTAATTGAAAAATTATCTTATCAGATTTAAATCTTTTAATCACAGACTTACAGACCGACTCAAATAGTTGTCAATTTACAAAAAAAATATTTTAAGTGTTAAAATATTTCAGAAACAAAATTTAGAAGGTGATTTTATCTCTAAAGAATATTTGTGGACTGCTTTATGTCAAGAAAATTAATATTATGACAGAACATTCCTTAATATCGACAGTAAAGCTCTTATGTCGTCCCATATTCCAAATTGATTAGATTTTTATGTGTCACATTATACCATTCTTTATATATTGCATTAGCTGAGCCATAAAAATGCAAGAAAAAATATAAAGTAACATGAATATTATAGAGAAATCTCCAAGGAATCGATTGGTGCAAGAATTTTTGTTATAGCTCAACTTGTTTTTGAGATACGCGGCAATAAACTTAAAATTTGAAAATTGTAAGTGCCAAATTGTACAATTTTTATATATTTCATCGGCTGTGCCATAAAAATGTGTATCTTATAGAAAAAACCCCAAGGAATCGATTGGTGTAAGAATTTTTATTGTATTTCAACTAATTTACGAGTTACAAGCCTGTAAAGACAAAATTCATTTCCAAAAAATGTTTTGACCGCCACAAGGATTCAGATCTATTTTAGATATTCAGAAAGTGATATAAATATATAAAAAGTAACCAAAAATAGCCAGGAACATTTTTTTATTTTACGACCGCCACACGGATTCAAATTCTTACCTGAAAATCTTTTAAAACAGGGGCATTGTCATTTACGTCTGTGACAATAACTTCAACATGAACATCGCTTCTTAGAGGAGGACTGGCTGCTCTAACTCTTAAATCATATTTATTCCTTGGACTCTCGTAGTCTAGTTCAGTCATAGTCAAGTTCTGCACTAGACGAGCCAGGTCTAGTCACTAGAGAAAAGCTGTTAGAGTCATCTCTTCATAGAAAAAACGAGTTTTAGTCATCGATCTTCAGACGGATTATGAGTGGTCCAATGAAAATTATTAGCGCAATTTCTGGGCACTTAAAGCAAAAAACGCTTGAACACGGCAATTTTAGTATAAAGGGGGACACTTGAATGGATTTCCAATGGCATTTCAACCCTAAAATGGGGGTTGCACCTAATTTTAAATGGAAAAGGGTGTCAAAAAAATCTAAGAAAAATATAACAATTAAAAAAAAAGCAATTTAATTAGTGAACATTCGCAAAAATTCCCGTAATATCTTCAGAAAAACGCAGGTCACTTTTCAATTTTAAACTTGCTTGTGTTGACAAAGGCTGTATTTATTTGGGACTTTTTAAGTAACCTTAACGGCTAAAGAGACTACCTACATTTATGACTCTCCAATAAAATGTTAATTGTAAAAACTGTCATGACTCATGTTCAAATACAAATAGAAAACACAGATATAAAAAAATATAATTTTTTTTCTCGCTAAATGATATTAAATAAAGGTTAATGTTCACTAAAACCGGTTTTTTTTTTTTGGTTAATGGTTACCGGTATTTTCGGCCTGAAAAATATCGGTTAAAATTACGGTTAAAGTTCGCAATTTTCGTTGAAAATATCGGTTACCGGTTTTTATTAACCGGTTTTTTTAACCGGTTACATGCCCTGCATATAATTGATAAAATTGTATCTGTAGATACATTAGATAATTATAATACCAGCAATGCTATTATACTCTGTTTTTAAACTATAGACAGTAACTAGGAATCTTAGTGAGAAAATCAAAGCCTGTGATTGGCTGCTGCGCCATTTATTGAAGCCGCATTTAACCAGACGAAATTTCAGGTTAACCTTCTCAAACGTAATTAACGTCAAACTCTCGGAAGTTGTCAAATCAATTGTTGAATTTGCACGTGTTTTTCGTTTCATTGCTCTTTTTGTGACATTTCACGAATAAAACCAGTTCTTTTCAGAACTATTAATATTTCACTAACGCTGTGTAAGTAGAATATCTATCATAGTTTTGGATGATGAAAATATAGCCTGGAAAATATAAATTCTGACGTGACCTTCATTTTGACATTTCATTTCTCCCGCCAAATAAATCTAGTGATTTTTTTTGGTAACTTCTAGCGGTGTAAATGTGACTTCGTCTAGTGCTGTCTATAGTTTAAAAACGGAGTATAGTAGTAATGGATTAGAACTAAAATTCCATTTTAAACTAAATCCACGAAATACGATCATTACGAGATTTTCTAGATTAAAGGAACATTGAAATCGCGTTGAAAATATTTTTTAATTACATTTAATGAAAATACATTTGATTCCCACGTCAGCAACACTTGTCAACTTTAACACTCGATTAAATAATTTAGCACAACGAAACATTTATTGTGGTTCTAGTGACGTCACGAGAATTTTATTAATTTATTAATAAATAAAACGAAAAAAAAATATGTATTTAATATTTTTACTTTGCAAATTATTATTTTAAATTTTTTAAAAAGTATGGAAAACCTCGAAAAATACGTAATAATATATTGTGAACATATTTTTTCTAAAACCGTGCCCGTATTTAATTAATTATCAAACATGAAGGCAGCAATTAATATTATGAGTATTTTTGTTTTCGGTTTTTCTTTGGACGCTACTGCAACGCAGTTCTTTTGGCGCACATATTTTTATATTTTTCCTCTTAAAGCAAACTCTGTTTTACGCTGTAAACGTGGCAGTAAGGATTTGTAAAATCGTCGTTTCTCATAAGTAAATAGTCCACAAGCACTGCGCTGAACGTTTGCTTTGCGTAACATTCGACGTTAATTTCATGTATATATGCAGATCATGTAGTCGGCTCAAATAAATCATTCCAATTTATGTTTTCATCTGCCGAAAACGCGCCAGCAGTCGTGGATAATTTTAATAAAATTACATTCTGAATATTTTTTCTCTGTTGGAAAGACTTGGCGAATTAGCCAAATAGAATTAGGGGATGTTTTTTCGCGGAATTTATGATGAGTTAAAAGGTACCATGCAAATGTGCTTGTTTTTATAATTGACTTAATCGCATTATCATTTTTTATTTCAAAAAAGATTTTTGTGCTTGACAAGTTTGTTACTGAAAATTCAAAAACTTTGAAATAAAAAACGGATTTAAAAACAGATTTTTAATAATTTTTACTCAATTCACTAAATTTGCTACTATTTTAAAAATTCTCAAAACTAAAGTTATCAAAAACAGTACATTTTCGGTATCACTCAAGGTTGCCAAATTTTCAAAATTCGATGTCAGGACAATACTATCAAAAAATAGTATATGGCGTAAAAGTGATATTTTGTTTGGTAAGCGTGAAAGATTGCACGACGAGCGAAGCGAGTCGGACAATTACATGCGAGGCACACAAAGCACTTTTACTCTGAATGACACATATTATTTTTTCTTAAAACGTAAATACTTACTACACATTTGTGAATAAGATTGATTTAACCGTTGTAGATAAACTGAAATAAATTGTGAAAAGAAAATATCAACCGCCGGGATTTGAACCTAAGACACCTAAAACACATCTTGTCGGGATGTTGCTGTTGCATATCAGTTGTTGATAATTTTTAGTAATTTTATTCTTAGGTTATCTAGAGTTATAGTGACATTTTGTTAAGTATTATGAGTTTCTATTGTACAATTTATTTCTTATTGGTTGATTCTACATAGTTTCTATGGATACTTATTTATTTTACTTTTACTACAGCGGCATAAAAGTAAAAATTTCTACTCCGGCGACGTAGAAATTAAACTTCAACCTCGTCAATTACGTCACAAAATGTGTCAGTTTATGACGTTTGACGAAGAAACATTTACCGTCCGCATGTTAAAATTTGTTCATAAAAAATTACAAGTAAGATCACAGCATTATTAAAGAAATTGTATCACATAAAATCATGTCAATATATATTCAAACTAATGGGTTTTGTATCCAAATTTTAATTTTTAAATTATATGATACTAGACAAAAAAAAATAATCGATTCACTATTCGTAGTTTACAAGAAAATCAAAATTTAGTAAAGAAATGTAACGTCAACTGTCAGCATGTCACAATCGTAAAAGAAGACAGATAGACTGGGAGTGAAAAGAGACAGTCTATCTGTCTTCTTCCACAATCTTACCATGCTGACGTCACATGTCCATTCTCCAAAATATTTAATTGCTAAATTGCAAAGTAATGTTTGGAGTTTTAAAAAAAAATCAATTTCATGGTCAATATATACAGCACTAATACACTTTTACTATTAATGCAATACATAGATTCATTAAAATAAAATTGGTAACGAATTGTAATAATTTTATTTTCTTTCATTTTAATTTGTTTTTGTTCTTAACACTTTATTTATTGATTATTTGGTATTAAATAATTTACCTGTAATTCACGATTTGATTAAATAATATTCTTTGAAGTTGTTTCTCAAAGTGAATTTAAATCCTTGAAATGTAAATTTTCCTCATTTATTAAATATTAACAAATAATTATTTATTCTGTTTTCTTCATAATGGGATATTTATTGAGTTGGGTTGTATGTAGGTTGTAGTACAGTCAATGCAAAATGTAGTCTGCAGTTTCCAGGTGAACAATACGGTCTGCGATATTCAGTTTAATTTTATTTGGGAATAGCTGTTTTTATCGAGCATAAGTTATACTAACTAACTAAAGGTTTTATTTCAACTCTTACAACAAACAAGAAATTTTATTTTTCTTAAGGATTCATTTGTTTTGTATTGTCTTGGTCTACAAATTTATTTATTTTTTCAATTAGACGAAAACTGACAGCTTTCCAGCATGTTTTCGAACCGGAAAGTGTATCATTCCGGTATTTTAGTATAGTTGCTAGAATACGAAACATACAGGATATTTTTCCTGTGATAAAGTATTTCTATACAGTAAAATTACACAACAAACTGAAAGATTAGTAATTCACACTTAACACACTAATTATTAAGTAAATATTTAATTATTTATACACGACAATATTTATTTATACGCTATCTATATTCACACGATAACAAAATTTATTTCCACTAAGTATCACAATTAATTTTTTCTTTATATGTCGCTGTTCTCAAATGGACTGACTGCTCTCCTGCCCGTGACAATTTATATTTGTGGATAATTATTCTGGAATCTCGTAAAATCTTCCAAAGTATAAAATTTTCGAATAGTGGCGTCGCTCTTTATCTCACTTGATCTATTTAGAGAAACTACCTAAGCAAACAGGTCGAGTACCATGAATCATCGGCAAAGAGTCATGCTCATAAGAGTATTTTCTAAGGGCGTCGCCAAGGGTAGAAGGGAGGGGTAGTCTCTAGAGACTCGAAAAAATTGTGAACCTATGATTATATCAGTCGAATATTTATATCGCTCAAATAATTGTATCATTCGAATGTTTCTTTGACTAGAATAATTGTATCACTCAAATGTGATACTAGACGTCTAAATACAACGATACCTACCATAACCATGTGATAGAAAGTTTTTGCATTCACCTCAGAGCGCGGATTAGATATAAAAATAAGAAGTTTTTTCTAATGAGGATGAGGAATAAAAAAAACTCAAATAAATAAAATATTTCATTCCCATACCATACAGTACGAAACAATCAATGGAATAATCGACAATGAACACATAATGGTAAATCATAAGAAAGTATCGAGAAAAGAGTCCCAGTGATATAAGAAATATAATTCAGACAACCGAATTCATACTAGTGTTCAGGACTCAATTTAAGGGAAACGCAGTTCTTGAAATCTTGTATCTCGAGTATTCGAATGATAATTCGATTATGAAATTTATTCGAATGCTAATCGATTATAAAAATCATTCGATTATACTCATCACTAGTTCAAACGCTCATGTTTATAGTAACATATGGAAAACATTCCATACTGTTACAATATTGGACATCATCTTCATGGAGTATTGTGTTCCAGGTTCCCGAGTGTCGCACCAGCAGCACCGGTTCGAGGAGCACGACACGCGGCGGGCGTCGAGCCGGGGCATCATCCCCAAGGCGAAGATCAAGACGGTGAAGATGACGCTGGTGATCGTGTTCGTGTTCGTGCTGTGCTGGAGCCCGTACATCGTGTTCGACCTGCTGCAGGTGTACGGCCACATCCCGCGCACGCAGACGTCCACGGCCGTCGCGACGCTCATCCAGTCCCTGGCGCCGCTCAACTCCGCCGCCAACCCCCTCATCTACTGCCTCTTCTCCACGCGCACCTGCCGGACGCTCAGGTATAAGTGTTCTTTTTACACAAAATATCACTCACATCACTTAAATCACTTATTGTGGCTGTTCTATTTGTCACAATCAATGAAGTGATGAGATCTCTTCCCCATTATGGACGCTGTCAATTGGAAAACGGGGTTTTCCAGCATGTTTTTGATGTTTTTATATATTAGTGGCAAAGCAACCGAAGGACATAAAGCACTGGTCAATAATGCTCTTCTCAACCGTTTTTTTAATTTTCTAATATTTCTCATAAATATTTAACATTTTGTAATATCTTAGTTCTTCAAACGTCATAAAAGTGACATCTTCTGTGATGTGATTGACAAGGTTGAAGTTTAATTTCTATGCCTCCGTAATATAATTTTTTATTCTAGCCGCCGTATAATATTGTCGCCGCCGTATGTAGTATTGTCGCCGCCGTATGTAGTATTGTCGCCGCCGTATGTAGAATCAGCCAATAAGAAGTAACTTGTACAATAGAAATCTGTAATATCGGCCTAAATGTCACTATAGAAACTAGATAACCTAAGAATAAAGTTACTAAAAATTATGAATAACTGACAGGTAACCTACTTATGAAACGTCAAATAGGAGTTAATTTTTTTAAATTTCTAAGTTTGAAGAAAAAATAGCATGTGTTATTCAGAGTAAAAGTGATACTTTGTGTGGCGAGCATGGAAGTTTGCACGACGAGCGAAGCGAGTCGGATAATTGCATGCAAGGCACACAAAGTATCACTTTTACTCTTAATAACACAATATTATTTTGTACTCTTACAATAAAATCTGTTGATTTTCGTTACCTAAGCAATGTTGGGAATCTCATGAATCTCAATTTCTCATGTCTCCCCCAGATTAGCGTGCCGGAAATTTTGGAAAAAAACACACTATTTTTTAATTTTTAATTAAAAAACTGCATTTATAATAAAAAAGTATAATTTCCCCGAACATCCTTTTACGTAGCAATAATAATAAAAAATAGTGGATTATTGAATGAATTTTAATTAAAAAAATAATCATTTAATGCATTTGGCATACAATGTTGGCAACAACTGCTGTCATGTTGACAGGTTGACAGCACTTGGCAGTTCTGGAATAGATAACCACCAAATAGTGTATGTATATAATAATTAAAAATATTTGTACAAAAATAAAACAAATTATTGATTATATGACAAAAAGATTGTTACACTTGATGTGTAAATAACTATTACATTATCACACTGTGTTTAACTCAAATTTTAATTTGTAATATTTTTTTTTTAAATCACCCTTTTGGAAAACCTTATTGTCATCACTACTTAAAATGAATTTATTATATCATACATGTTAGATACATATTTATATGAGAATAATGTTATTATAAAGTTTTATTATTACATTAGGCACGAAAAATGCACACCACGTACAAAGAGCAGAGTATAAAAAGAGGCTGATACAAAACTACATCAAATTGTTAGCACTTATATATAATTTAAACCAGATGAATTCATTCATATTGTATGCTTCAACCAACTTTCATGTATGAAAAACATTAATTCCGAAACTATTTTTAAATATTTTCGTAATTACTTTTCTGTCCAACGAGTTATATTTTAAAATTAATTAATACGAAAATTTTATGATAATGTAAAAATTTTCTAAAAATATTCCTTCTTGTTGTTCCTAAATTATATTAAAATTTCATACAATTATTCGTTTTCTATTTGTACTCACATTTATATAATATATGATTTGAAAAAAGAGAAAATATACATGGTGAGTCATCGAAATTCCCATTTTCGATATCTCCCTTGCCGTTAGAAATACAGGATGAATAGGAGCATAACGTGAAATTATATTCGCATATACAGGGTGTTGCATTACGGCTCGTCGATAATTGTTCTTTTTTTTTAAATGGAACACCTGTATTTTTTTATATTTTCAATAGTATTTTATTGTCCTATACGGACATAATAATTTTGTTTTAATTTTTCGCGACGTTACCAAGTTATTTAGATGATTCAGATTTTTTTCTATACAACTGTAACCTATACTCTATGGTCTCACATAATTGTTTATAAATATAATTATACATGGTGTTCAATAAACCGAATCAAATTTATTTAATTTCAAATGAATATAACTCGTCATTTTCAAATGGAACACCCTATATTTTATTACTTAGATGTGTGTCTTTTTGTATTATTTTCTTATGTTATTAAGGGTATCTTAAAGAATAAAACACAATTGAAAATATATAAAAATCATAGTATGTTCCAATTAAAAAAAGGCAAACAATTCTCTTCGAGCCAGAACGCAAAACCGTGTATATGCGAAAATAATTTTACGTTATGCTGCTTAAGTAGACGAATAAATTCTGTTAATAAATATATCCTGTACCTATTTCTAACGACAAGGAAGATATCGAAGATGGGTATTTCGATGACTCATCCTGTATAATATAATATAAATTTATAGTCCTCTAAATTTTTATCTAAAAAAACAAGTTTTGTTTATTTTTTTGAGTTATAGTAGAATATAAGCTTTTCATTTTACTAAAATTGAAAACAAAAACTGAAATGCTTACAAATGACAAAATATTTTCTTATAATTAAATTTCATCATTCTGCGATGAAGTAATTCAATTTCGAAATGAATCCGAATACCCAACCTACTCTAAATTGATCTCGACATTCCAATGTGATATATTCAATATCCTGAATTATAAATAGCGACAAGTCAGAAAAAACAAAACAAATTTATTCATTTTTTATTCAGAAGGTACGATTTAGCTTCTCCAATGATAATTTTGTTTCATTTTGTCGGATTTCGTCTTGCGTAGATTTTAAGAATTTAATGCCTAATTCAATTTAGCGTATTGCATTTCACCTTTACATTTACGGAAAATAAAGAAATTTCAAATATAAATATAGACTTGAACACCTACTTGAAAAATTCACAAGACAGTAAATATTTGAAATTCTACAGGGAACTTATTCAATTTTATGCCTATTATGCCGTTTATAAATAAAAATTATTAAAATTTTACAATTTAGATAATTTTGTATGATATACTTAAAAAATTAAAATTGCCTTCTTCTAAAGTAAATATCAATTACCAACTTTACTTCTTAAAACTTCATAAGTAGTGAAACATTCATTTCGGTACTTATTTCAATCATTCTTAAAATGAAAATATGTATCTCTGTGACGTCACGTCTATGGCATGGGCGCCGACTACATGGGGGCATCGGGGCTCAGCCCCCAAGGCAAATTTTCTTTGGAGCAATGCCCTCATGGAGAAATTTTCTTTAGCTTTCTTTTACACCAGTAATAAAGACGCGAATTATTATTATTCTAAAGAATTCTTTTACCTCCTTCCATTTAAAAGTAATTGACTTCTACCCCAAAATAAGTGTGAGTTATACCCTTAAAAATATTACCACTGAGTTCCTCGCATCTTCCTCTTACATATACAAATTTTTATAGACCGCCTTGCAAGGTATCTAGTTCAGCCGGTCGGGAATTGAGCACGTTTTAGAGAAATGCTCTAATTTTTGGGCTGCTGAAACCAGAGTACATTCTGAAGCAGATTTGGCTGCTCTGGATTGTGCTCTGGTTTCAGTGGGTCAAGAATTAGAGAATTCAAAAGTGTTTGCTCTAATTCTTGACCTGCTCTGCTAAGAAGTCAAGTTTACTTGAGAAGACCACCCTCTTCTAGTTGCAAAATTCATCCCCGTTTTCTGATTCTCTCAATTTAACTAGTCATCTTCTCCATAGGCGTGTAAATAAGTCATGCACCAAAAGCCTCTAACAGGGTACACTTTCACAACCATTGCCATTAATATATTAAATGATAAGGTGATAATTATGAAGACGCTAACCAGGTTCTGTCTGCAGGAGGTCGACCACGGCGACGACGCACACCATCCGCGTGCAGACCAACCACGCAGCAGCCAACTCCAGACACTGTAAAGTCAACATCTCCGTAGTGTAAGCTCGGTCATCACATTCTACTAGATCACTAGGTGTCATGCATTGTCATCAATGTCCTCATTGTAAACAGCCATTCTCACACTAATTACTCAAAATTCTCTTTACATCTTTTCTTCAGTATTACTATGATTCCAAAAAACAATGAAATGGCTGTAAGTCTAATACAATAACTAAATATCAGGAGAATAATGATCTCATGTCACTTTCAAAATCATCGTTCAACAGTATTCTAATTTTCACTTTCGTATTTTGTTAAATGTCGACATAAATGTAGTTTTACTACTCCAAATTCATGTTTCTTGATATAAGGAAAATGTAAAATTTCTGTATTTTGCTTTCTAGTCCTTTGCGGTAGACCCTGACTCCTTCAATTATTTATGATACAAGTACTAAAAGTGCAGTTTTATTGTATGTAAAGAAAACTAGTGTTTCATCTTTTCAAAACAAAATAAAATCACTTTTAACCTTTTCCAGCTTGACAAATAAACTAAAGAATTCATAAATTAAAAAAGAAACAAGAAAAAAAATCATGGAAAACCCTAAATGATATTATGTTACTAGGAAGACAAAACATTTTTATTTCTACTTTCTATGTAATTGTCACTTTACAGGCTTCTTGGTAGCTAAGTAAATAAACAATTACAGTAACTAACCTGTAAAAATTTACAAGGCTAGCTATCAATTAATTTAAAATCATGATTTATATTTGGCCAACACTGTGGTAAAACACAAAACCATATTTTACTACGAATGTAATTTCAGTATTTTAGAATAAAAAAAATATGATATTATTTATATTTTTTTCAAATTTTTAAAAAATATACACGACATTGATAATTCACCGAAAACGAAATAAAACCGATGTTTTTCGTTTCAGTGTTAGTTTTCTTTTCGAGAAAAATATTGCTGTTTTCGGTTTTCATTTTCTAGTTCAGTTTCGGTTCAAATCGTTGTTTTAAGTATTTAGTACAACAGTATAACTATCAATATCAATAAATGATATCGCCATATGAATATAAAGTAACATTATTGTACGAGTATAAAAATGTCTTCATTATTTGACTAGTAGCATAATGTCTCTTTTTAATTTTTATATAATACATAACATTATTGTACTAGAATAAAAATGTCTTCATTATTTAACAAGTAGCATAATGTCTCATTTTTTCATTTTTAATAGGTTTATCAGTGGTCTACTGCCTTTCTATAAATTTTTACCAATTTGCCACAAATCTTTCTTGAAATTATGTATGTTAATGTTTTGTTGGTTGATATTTTACGAAATAGGATCCTCCAGGGTTATAAACAATAAACTACACATGTAAGATACGACAATGTATTGAATTAGATCCTTAAGACCAATAGATCCCGCAGTCCACAACCTCCATTGTTGTAAACAACTGAACACGCTTCGAGATTCAAGTATTCGAATGTTTTTAATCTCTAGATGTAATTATTTATTTTATATAAAAATATTTGTTAAATCAAACTTTTTACTGTTTTATGTACAAATTTTTATTGAATAAATGTATAATAATGTTAATGTACTCGCATTTTTGATTCGTTCAATCAATATTCCCATTTCCCTAAATGAAGATTATTAGTATTCTAAAAGAAACCATCATTCAAAATTAAGAGGTAAGTTAATATTCAGTTACTTATGAAAAATTATTTCCAAACCTACACACCATTAATATAGTCAAAATAATTCGAAATAAATACTGAATAGAAAAAATAACCTGATGAAGTTATGTTTTTTAAAAATTTTATAAATATTAGAAACAATTTTACAATAGAACTTTTTTAGTTATTTTTGCGTGAGATGTCACTTTTTTCACGAGGCTTGCCTTGTCAAATAAGTCAATCGAATGCACTAAAAACATTTCGCGCACAAAATACAAACAATATTTTTTCTACAACTAATTAGCGTCACTAATTATAATATTTTTATTTATCTATATAAATAGAGTCAAGAAATATTTTCCATCAACGTGAAAAAAAGTTTCCAAAATCGTGAAAATGCTTTTTCTCAGGTACTTTTCGCACACAGTGTCAATGTAAAAAATTGCCTATTTTATACATTGTTATTAGAATAAAACTGTTAACATTTTTTGACAATTTTAGAAATATATATTTTATTAAATATTTAAATTGGTAATATAATACTTGACAACGAAATGTTTTTGCACTCGCTGTGCTCGTAAAATATAATCATTATCAAATGCAATAGTATACCATTTCGCAATTTAGAATCGTAAACAACTACTTTCTACAACCGGGCATAAAGTACATACTTTATGACCTCTTTAGTTTGTAAAGAGTCACTTTTACGCACTAGTACTTGAAAAGTAGCCGTTGTTAGGCAACGTAATCACTTTTCACGCACTGTTAGCACATTATCAATGGTTTTATGTTACACGTATATAACATGGTATTCTTTATCTGGTGTTATAATTTCCGCATTCGGCTATAACAGCACTCGACTAAAAAAAACTTACTTTACACACTTGTTGCATAACAGTTATTTTTCTACAACTGTAAAAAAAGGATACATTTTTAATTCTAATAACAATGCATAAAATAGACAATATTCTTCATTCCATTTATATAGATAAATAAAAATATTATAATTAATGATACAAATTAGATTTACAAAAAATATTGTTTGTATTTTGTGCGCGAAATGTTTTTCAGAATAGTTGCATAAATAACTATTTCATACTTTTATATATAATTTGATGTTTTAAATCAGTATCATTTTCTCTTAGGTCATTTAGGTCATTTTTAAAAAAGTTATTTAATAATTGAAGTATATTTTTTTAAAACTTGCTGATCTAAGTTTATTTTTACTATTCTACATAAACATTCTGGACTTGACACAGTGAATGTTAGTCCGTAGATATTTACAGAGCTTGATAAATTAATATTGTGTAACATCAATCTGGACTAAAATATCCACAGTCAATTTCCTTTCAATAAGCGAGGTTGGGAATAGTTTAATCACCATGAAATTGTATCTGGATCGATGCGAACTTCACTCACATTCCAGCCTGCAGGCAGCGATCCCTCAGGACTCATTGCACGGAACAAGCGAGGGCTGGGTTGGGAAGGTCACGGCAAAGACCCAAGGCCAAGGGCACTAGAGAACGCAGCTGATATATTAGGTAAGTTCGGCGATTAAACGTGCTGAGTGCTGACACGTTCAGCGCGAATAAATGAAGATGCATTGTTGTGAACGCAGGTTCACTAATGATGATATATGCAACTCACGAGTTTACACTTGTAGAACACACACTCAAAAGTTCTTTAAGGGCACGGTGATCAATCCAGAACCAAAATCCGAGTAAATTAGCATTTATTTTGTGGCAATGGGGGTTTCCAATACAACGCCATTTTAAAATATATATTCTGCATATCAATTTTGGTCGTGAGTATATTGTAATAAAACTAAAATAATATGTAATTGTTGAATACTTTATTTAAAAATTGAAATTAAAATTTTACTTAAATGACCTTGTGACGTCATTCCCCTGATCAGTGTTGCCAACTATAAGTATATAAGTTTTAATTTCTCCGGTTCGCAACACTGCCCCCGATAGCTAGCTTCATGTGATAAAATGACAGTGCAACAGGTATAAAACAATACTTAACAATAATAGCCACAAGGAAAATTGCAAGTATAAAAGCAGCGATAGCAAGAAAATCTAAATAATATTCATTCATGACTAAAATAAAATACTTTATGTATAAGTACATTCTTTTTTCATTAAATATTATTATAAATTCAGTACCTGATATTTATATCCTGCCTGGATTTCAAAATATATGAGAACACACACACGTGGTAACTGGTAAATGCATCTATCGAAAGCATGAATCACGAAAGCAGGTTATGTTTATATTCAATGTTTGAATTTAAGCGGTACTCGTAGCCTAACTTCACTTCAGTTTTTTACCTACTTATAGTTCTATCTCATAGCGCACATGGACTATCTTTTTCTAGTCAGGGGAATGACGTCACACCCATTGTCCGTAAACTTTATTAATTTTTTTCTCGGATACTATCAACTTTTTGGAAAAATAAAAAAATATGGGTCCAATATTTTGTTTTAAAATTTATCATATAAAAAAATCAAAAAATCTTGGAAACCCCCATTGTTTTGGCGTTGTTTGAATACATACAAACCAATTGAAAAAAACCATGAAATATTTTTTTATCATTATTATCAAATTCTCCTCCCCTCATTTAATAAATTATATACTGTTATTTACATTGCAAGAAAAAAAGAAGATTAAATGTCGCCTTATAAATATCATATTCGTTACACTGAAGTAAATGCATATTTTTAAAATATTCTACGGCTTATCGTTTTTGAGTTACGCGAAAAATTCAAAATAAAACACCAAAAGGGCACTACCAATTGCAATGAAACAGGAAGGTAACTAAAATCCTTTTCCTGATTCGTCGATTAAGTAATCCGTATATCATATCGAGTTGAATTTTTTCCGACAAGCTATCCGGAATATTTGCTAACAGTGCTCGAGCTTTACAAACGAATAGATCAGTGGACGTATTATCATCCTGTTCCATACTGAACAATTCGCGATATACTTTGAAAGCTGGTTTCTTTCTCCCATAAGCATCACGCAATGCTTGGACAGCTTCTTCCCAAGATTTTATACTGGACTTAACGCCTTGCCACCAAGATGACGCCATACCATGTAGTAGCATAGGTAATCCCCGTAACGCGTTATCATTTGAAACATTTGCACAATCTTTAAAAATTTCGACTGCATCGATAAACGCTTCGACATCTGATTCTGATGACGCATCAAATCGCGCACTGCATTTTACGAAATTTCCAGATTTCGCGTGATTACTACTACACATACTTGTATTGGATGTTGCATTTAAGCCAGTTTGTTGTAAACTTACTATTAGTTGATTTAGCTGTTCGGTGGTTAAAGTGATGAAAGACGGGTTACTGTTGCTTTCTGTCGCGTTATTTTGGTCAACCATTTTGGCTTCGTCGTTCTTTTTTCTGCTTCGTGTCTTCTTTTCTTGGACTAGTGTGTTCATCAAAAGGGATTTCCACTTTCGTTCACACTATTTTACACTCAGAAATTATTAATTTCACTTTTTTGTTTGGCCCCACGTTTGGGCGCCAATTTGTAACGCAATTTGTTTTTATTCAATATAATTGTAGTTACAATAATAAATGGGTTTAACCAAACAAAGTAAAAATATTTAAAGAAACTATGAGTAGCAAAATGAACATAATAACTGACTGACAGATCATAATTCTGTCATATTCTTCTTTTTTCATATGTCTTCCGATCTGAACGTTACACAGTCCCATAAACAAAATTTAAAAGTTTACGACTAATCATATCGAAACTACGATTACAATACTTTGTACAAGGAAGTAAAAAGAATTTTATCATTCTGGCAGCGGATAATAAGATAACTTTTTGCAAGTAATAAAAAAATATTTACCTTTCTCATTCCTACCAACCAGATCAAAATACTAACTACATTAATGTCGTTTACATTATTTATCATCAAATTATCTCACTTAGTAGGTAACAAGGTTTCGTGATTAACAGAAATTCATCCGACAAAATAAAAAGTTCTGTCTAATTATAGTTGACAAAATGTACGTTCCTTCCACTTCATATTAGCACCCGGAGGCCTCAAAAACCAAAGAACCCCTTGGGTCAGTGGCGTAGCTACAACGGGGACAGCAGGGCACTAGCCCCCTCGCTAGATTTCAGCAGCGACATGGCGTCTTTCTTCTAACTAATATCACAAATTATATTATCATAGCTGCAAACCGCAAAACTCGGCACATTAGTTTCTTCCGAGTTCTGTCGCACGATATCGGAAATCAAAATCAAAATCATTCCCTAATTACAGCTCAACAATTAAAGTAAAAATAGTATATTACATCTGAGGTGGGAAATGTTTCATTACAGTCGAGGGCTTATTATATGACCGAGAGGCGAAGCCTTGAGGCTCAGATATAGCGCAAAGCTATGAAACTCCCACCCAGTGGCGGACTGGGCCGCCGGGAGTCCGGGAACTTTCCCGGTAGGCCGGAGGTACTGAGGCCGGTCAATATTATCAGATATTTTTATTATGATAATATATGAAATTTTTATGTGTAAATTATATCAAATAGATTTATGCATGAGTGAATAAAAATACAAAATATTATCGTTGTAGTAAGACGAATATGATGTGTCTTGTATGCTTTTACCTGTGCGTGAACGATAGATAGTCGGTGATCCAAGCCTCCGTATCGTGCACTATACCCAGACTTTTTCCCGTACAAATTATTTTTACATGGTCTTATAGGAAATTTTCCGACGGAGCATTGAAAACATTATAATTTTATTTATGATTTCATTGGGAATTCGTGACAAATTAAATATTTACCAAAAATAATTTCTGAATATTATTAAGATTCAACAATATTTCCTGATTAATTCGCATAATAAGAAATATTTTTATAACTTTGTTAAGAAGTATATTTCCAACCTACAACCATTTTTTATAAGTCAAAACTGAATTAAATTAGTTTCTACAGCCTGTAGACTTTTTGAGTTGTTTAAGGTATTGAAAATAAACATAATACTTTATTCTAAGTCTAAAAGGAGTATGTTGGTTTACAAAATTTATAAATTGGAGTGTTTATTGCTATAAAAGTACATGCTATCGCCTAAGCGTATAGTGTATCTGTATACGCTTAGCGGATTTACACAGTAGATAATAATATGACCCGCGCGCGTATCGGTTGAATATACGGTTCAACTTTACATAGCTGCATCTCAAAAATGATACATTTTTTTTCAAAAAACTTCAAATAAAAAACATCTTTTGTACCTTTTCTGCAACTTTGTCACAGTATATGGAAGTCTATCTCATCAGACCGAAACATTTCTCTATCACAAAAAATTGCACTGCAAAATGCAAAATTGGCTTATTCTAAAGTTAGTTTTAATTTTTTTTAAGTATATATTTAACAAATCTATTGTATTTTATATATTAAATACATTCATAATAGATACATATAGACACATTTCCCTGCAAAAATAATAAAAATATTCCATGTAACTTTCGAGATATAACACTACCATTAGATCCGTCGGAAAATTTTCTATAAGACCATGTAAAAATTATTTATACGAGAAAAAGTCCGGGGCTGTTCCTAAAATAAGCGAGCTACGAAGGTTTGGATCTCCAACTAAGAGTGCCTGGTGGCCGGCGACCGGTGACTAATTAGAATTACGAAGCGCATAGTTCATATTTCCAGATAATCAGAATAGCAAGTAGTTTGTCATTGCGACATTTGTGAATTTTATTTTTTGGTAACTGTTTATTCGTATTCATTTTTATTACAAATATAATATTTATACATACATTATACAAAAACTGTTTTATTAGTGAAAAATATTTATTCTTTCTTTATTTTATTTTAAGGCTAATTATTAAAACCAAAACTACAAATATGGAAAAAAGAAAATTTTAAGAAGGTGCTAAAAAGGAGCGTGAAAAAAAATGTAACAAATTGCAAAAACAGTTTTGAAAATAAACGATATGTTTGCGTCAACTGTGGCTAGAGTTGCTACTGAATTAGTGGCCTCACCATCTTCGACTTCGAGTTCGACTTGCGGGAACACAAAAAATATTGTTGACGTTGAGAACGAGCCATCCAAATTTAGTTGAAGAATAACTTCAGAATTTAACCAATTGCTAAATGTTTTCTCTAATGAAAATAGATAGCACTGGAGAAAATACCAAAACATCACTTGTTAGTTGTAAATAGTAATATATGTTTTTATTTGTCAAAAATTTTAACAACTGGTTAAAAATTAACTACTGAGTTACAAAATAGGCCCCGTTTATTTTTTCACGCAGGGTGGCCCAATGAAAATTATCAGCGCAATTTTAAACCACTTAACATCAATTTTGCAAAAAAAAAAACGCTCGAACACGTCAATTTTAGTATAAAGGGGGACACCTGAATGGATTAGTACCAATGGCATAAATTCAACCCTAAAATGGGGGTGGACTGCATCTCAAAAATTTTAAATGGAAAAGGGTGTCAAACATGGCTCAGTTCGAAAGTCCTTTCAGTTCTCTTTACAACAGATTTTTTTATTTTTCAAATCCGATCATTAGTTCCACAGAAATATCGTTTAAAACAAATTTTATCAGGTGTGCAAAACTGCAATCAAGTAGGCTTAAACAAGTGGCCAAAATTTGCGCTGATAATTTTCATCGGGCCACCCTGTATTAATATGTTAGAAGTTATTTGTTTCTTAAATAATATAAAAAATTATATACATATACGATTAGTAAAATGTTAACACTTTAATATTTTGCCATAGTAACTAAAAGTGAGATTATCTTTTAAGAGGCCGGTCACTGTCAAATTTCCCGGGCTGAATAAATTTCCCAGTCCGCCACTGCTCCCACCGAACTATGTATAATATTTTACCTGTACTATAAGTGTGTTGCCGAGTTAATTTTACATTGTAAGAGCAGTTTTATTTCTTTTATTCGTTTTTATAGTTTTATATTTTCTAGATTTGTACGTAAATACAATTCAGGTTTTTGACACTTGGTGACTTCAAGTTCATTTTCATCGGCAATAGTCATGAATAACTTATATCTAAGTACCATTTTTGCTTGTGGTTATAAAATTACTAATAAGTGGAAGTAACTATTTTCTGTATGGAAATAAAAAAAATATCTGGCAATGAAATAATATAAAAAAGGCTTTCGCGAAAGCACAGGATCTCTTTTAAAATATTACGTATTTATTTTGTGTATGAAAGAGAGATATTCAAATTGAGATAGGAAAAGACGATTTTATTTTAAGTAGAAAAAATGAAAAAACTACAAATAATTTTTAAAATTTTTACAGATATGTAGTTTCATCATCATTATACAAAACAGCGAAAACGGAAATAGGGAAATAAAATTACTGAAATGTGAGTACTCTTACTGTAAATGTTAGTAACGATAAATAAAAATATAAGAACAGTTATCATTTAACAAAAAATCATTGATTTTTATCAAAGATAAAAAAATATAATAATTATAATAAGAATTTAATTATTTTCTACGACAGAATTAATACTAACAAACATATAGGATGTCCATTTTAAGTGGTACACTATTGCTATCTCGGGAACTATAAAAGCTACAAGGTCGGTTAAATTAGCAAACAATTTCTATTTTACAAGACTATTAAAATGAGACAAACAAATTTTGTTTTAAACCAGTGGTTCTCAAGATATGGAGCCCAACTTTTTTATTTTAAATGGAACACCATATATATTTTTACATATTTGGAATCTACATCAAATTACAAATCCAATGGTATGGTTGAAGTTAAATTTTAGTTAAAAAAGAAAATCCCTATGTAGGCAATAAGTTTCTATGCTTCTGAAAATAGCAGTTGCCATTAATCATTTAGGTTTTATTACAGAATTCGTTTTCGTTTGTGAAATAAAATATTTATATTGCTTTTCAAAAAAAATTAAGAAGTGCAGTATTTTTCAAAATGAAAAAATTAAAAAAAATCATGATTTATTTGATTTTTTTTAAAAATCAATGATTTTTGATTTTTTAAATAAATCATAATTTTTGCCAACCCTGCTCACAACCAGTGCACTAGCTACGCCACTGCCTTGAGTACATATCAAATTTTGTGGTAATTGAGTTAATGTTACTGCACAACTTTGTTGGTTAAATTGTCGTCACAAACCAAAAAGTTGTTATTTCTAGAACGCATGCTGTCAGCAAGAAACTCATTGTTTATTTCTCTCCATGTCAGATCTTACTTGAGCTCTGATAATTGACAAGTAGACTTACGAGTATATTGAAGATTATCTCGTCCACTTTACAGCGAGTTTTACGGCAACGTTTGGCCGCTGCTAATTTGAAGCGAAGTTTTAAAAATGTGAGATTTACGGGCGTTTCAGCGAAGACATCCAGATTGAGCAGGCGACGTAAAGTTAAGAAGTTGTTTGCCAGCAATGTTATTGAGTTGCAGGTTCATGTCTCGACTTGTTGCTCTTCATTGCAAGGCCGATGAACTGAGCATTGTTGAAGAAGTTGTCACTACGTAAAAGAATACTTGCGAAAAATTTCAAATACAAAATTTTAGTTTATGATACACGTGCGTAATGTAAGCATGAGCGAACCGTTTTCCTGTAAATTCAGAGAGGAAGATTTTATTTGAATTTTAAATTATGAATGAAAAAATTAAATGTTTTTAGATGCAATTATGAATTGAGGCATGTATGTAGGGGAAGGTAGCCTAATTTGGACCAATTTTATAATATTCACTACATAAAGGCACGGAAGAAGTGTCAATAAAAATTAAGTAGTAGAAAAGAAACACACTAAGTGTACCTTTAAAATAAAACCATTTATTAAATTTTAAATACCATTTATAATAGTAAAAAATAAATTCAAAAAAATTTTGTCATCGGTCCAATATAGGAAACCGACATTTCATATATTGTATCATATTTTCTTCCTTGGTTTCTTCACACAATATACAAAACCATGAATCACCATTTTCTTTTTTATGTTTCGCATTTTGTCAGAAAGATGGGTAAAGGCAACAAATTTAAAAGGCTCATTGTTTAAAATCGGGTAGTTTCGTCACATCCTAGGGAGAGATAGGAGAAGTCAACAAATTTAGGGTTTATACAATGCTCCAAGGTCATAGAACTGAATAGGGTAACGTGAAAGGTACCGACATGTCGACGTGTCTCCTCTCTATGTACTATTCTGTGCCGTAACCACAATTTTTGTCGGTCCAATTTGGGCAACTGTTTTCGGTCCAACTTGCGCAACTTGAATATTTTATACTTAAAATTATTATACAAAAATGTCAAAGTAACATAAACTCATAAAATTGTAACAGGAAATTATAGATAGATAAGTAAGCTTTGTGATGATATAAGAGGACTTGTAATTACTTACGTTTGGACGAACTAACGGCTTTCACTCTTACATCAAAATAACAAATTTTCTTCGTAGTCAAACAAATAACCCTTCTCTTAATGTAACCATGAAACATTTTTTCACAAACACGATTACATTAATCTGGTCTACCTCTACGTATAACAAGTAGTCTATTTAAAATCGCTCAGATTTTATCAATCTTTGGATACCACAGCGGTTCAAATTAGGTTACGGTCCAAATTAGGCTACTCTCCCCTACCATACAAGACCATTATACACATCTAAATTTTATATTTAATATACCCAATCTTAAGTATAAGTACCTATATACCTATATTTCTGAAATGAAATCAGTTTTACCAAAATTTTTGATTGTCTAATCTGAAGCAATCAAATGTTAAATGTTATTTATTCATAATTTCAAATTGGAAATTCATTTTGTAGCGCATTAATCAACTCGACTATCAGACAATCTGCTTGCGTACATTGACGACATCGACGTCTAGTTGTACTGTTCTGAAGTAGTAAACTATTTAACTATGGCTGCCAAAAGATTTTCTGGAGAAATTGACTTCAAAGGTACCGACAAAGAGTGTCGCATCTGGTTACGTAATATAAGTAATCTGTGGTATAATTATAAAATAAAATTAGCGGTGTTATAAATTTAAATTTTAATAAATTAATAAAATATTCATTTAATTTTCCCTACAGATCAATCCAGACACATCAATTATAAAAATAAATAATAAGTCTACAGAGATCATATCGAGTAAATTAATAGCTTTTGGAGCAGTTGGATAGTCAAGAGTTTCAATAATCATGCATGTGCGAGTTACATTGGGGCACGAAATGACGGACAGGATTAAGATACAGGTGACCGAATAAAAAATATACATTTCATTCACGCTTCTTATCCATCGCTGAGCGTAACATTTTATTTTTATTAAAAATCGGTAATAATATACAGTTAGGTATATTTAAATATATTATTGATAGCGTTAACTAATACCAAACTATTAAAAACACATCTTAATTTTAATACAATATTATATATTGAATAATTCTTAGTTATTTCGTAACCTCCCCACCTTTATTCATTTATTTAAGTGATAATTGACAACTCAGATATCTTCAGTAGCTTTATAGCAGTCGTATGGTGAGTACCTACCGTTTATATTTTTTTTACTTTTTAACATGAATAACTAATTGTGATCTGCTACTACATATTGAAACTAGTGTACAATGTGCATATATTATTACAGTAAACATATTTGTTCATAATTACTAAAAATTATTTTGTTTTAAATAAACTAATTTAAATTTTTTATTGTTTCAGACGGGGTCCAGCTACTTTCTAGATATAAGATATAGATATAGATATAAGGGGGAAGCAGGTACTTCTTCAGTTTTTTTTCTCCACACTGAAATATGTAAGTCCAATTTTAAGATTTAAAAGTAATGTCCTCTCTGAATATTTCACGACTTCAATTGTTCTTCAATTATCTATTTAAATAATTTAAATTCCTTTAGGTACATTTTTAATTTATATTACTCATGTGTTTAAACTTAATTTTAACTTATCCCTTTTGTCTTGCAAATATAATATATTAACTTTTTTCCGAAAAAAATGAATAAAACTTGACACACTAGGTATGAGATGTGATATAGACATAATGTGTGATGATTAGATGTAAGGTATGATAGATAAATATAAGGTGTGATAGTGAGGTATGATGATTAAATATATGGTATGATGCTTAAATGTAAGGCGTGATGATTAAATATAAGGTATGATGATTAAATATAAGATGTGATGGTTAGATGTACGGTGTGATGATTAAAAATGTGGTATGATGAAAATAAGGTGTGATGCTTAAATATAAGGTATGATGATTAGATTTAAGGTGTGATGGTTAGATATAAGGTGCGATGATTAAATATAAGGTATGGTAATTAAATATAAGGTGTGATGCTTAAATATAAGGTATGATGATTAGATATAAAGTGTGATGGTTAAATATAAGGTACGATGATTAAATTTAAGGTATGATGGTTAGATATACGGTGCGATGATTAAATATAAGGTATGATGAATAAATATAAGGTGTGATGATTAGGTATGATGTTTAAATATAAGGTATGATGATTAGATATAAGGTGTGATGGTTTGGTATGAAAGATTAAATATTTGATGTGATACTTATATGTAAGGTGTGATGATTAAATATAAAGTATGATGGAAATAAGGTGTGATGCTTAAATATAAGGTATGATGATTAAATTTAAGGTGTGGTGGTTAGTTATAAGGTGCGATTATTAAATATAAGGTATGATGATTAAATATAAGGTGTGATGATTAGTTATGATGCTTAAATATAAGGTATGATGATTAAATATTTGGTGTGATGCTTATATGTAAGGTGTGATGATTAAAAATAAGGTATGATGAAAATATGGTGTGATGCTTAATTATAAGGTATGATGATTAAATTTAAGGTACGATGGTTAGATATAAGGTGCGATGGTTAAATATAAGCTATGATGATTTAGTATAAGGTGTGATGACTAGGTACGATGGTTAGGGCTGATGCTTAAATATAAGGTATGATGATTAGATATAAGGTGTGATGGTGAGATGTACGTTATGATAGTTAAATATAAGGTGTGATAGTTAGGTATGATAAATAATTATTTGGAGTGATGCTTAGATGTAAGGTGTGATGATTAAATAGAAGGTATATGATGAAAATATGGTGTGATGCTTAAATATAAAGTATGATGATTAGATTGAATGTGTAATGGTTAGATATAAGGTGACATGATTAAATATAAGGTATGATGATTAAATATATAGTGTGATGGTTAGACCTGAGATGTAATGTGTAGGTATAAGGTATGATGTGTAATTGGAAGCAAATCCCTACTGCAAAACTGCCCGGGAAGTTTGCAGTTAGGATGAGCTGTTTGGTACAAGTTAGTTTAGGTTAATAATGTGTCACGTTTTATTCAATTTTTTACTTTTGCTTATTTACAAGTATATTATTTAATTCATTACAGATATATTTTCCCAAACACATATGTTTAACATAAAATATTCCACACGATACAGATTCAAATTATTTAAATGTTTACAATCTCCTGATAGTACATAACTTTTAAATATCCCATTTTTTGTGCAAATGTTACTTGACTTAATTTTTAATATATCCAAATTGACCATTAATTTTTCGCTTACAAAAATATTAATTAATTTTGCAATCCTCGTTCACCAGAATTTCTATAATTATAGTATTTGAATGTGCAATACCCTGTAGTAATATTTTATAAGTCGAGGCACTCCTTTCTCTGCTTACAGCATTCTGGTCGTTGGTATGGGTTGCACGGAAGGGTTGTGATACCGCCCTCGTATTAGCGTGTCTATAAGTTAGAGTTACGGATGTGCTTTGTGCATCTTGCTGCCCTTTTACCATTTTGGGCGTTAGTATGGAGGGCCGGAAGGGTGTCTGACCGCTAGCGTGTTGAAATGTCTAATTGTGGAGTGAGCTTGTGCTTAGACTATATTCTCATCAACAATATTTTTCGTTTTTTTTTTCACTGGCTTTCATGCCAATTCTCCTGACCCTTTTTCGCTGGGAAGTACACTGTATTAGTTTAAGCTGCGCCAGAATAGTTTTAAGTTGCGGTTAGATTTAAGTCGCAAAGTAGTTTTAAGTCTTTATCCTTTCCTTAAACCCAAAACCATCCCTCCCCCCCTTGCCGTCGTGGAGAGACCTTGTCGTGGTGGCAGGGCTTAACCATCCTCTAAAGATTAAGTGAAAATTCATAGAGGATGGAACCAACATCTCCACGTTAATATAATAATCATTTCATTTACAGATGAAGCAATATTTAAATATTTTTTTCTTCAGATATTTTTCGGGAATAATAGATTATTTGAAGTGGGACTGCAGGACCTATTTCAATTGGTATTTTTGCTTACGGATGCAGCAATCTTTAGTGGTGAATGCAAAATATTTTCTACAAAGAATAGTGAAGTAAATAATGCAAAAAAAAACTTCAATTCATTAACTTTTAGTAACAATAAAAATATTTTTTCTTTATTAATACTTCATCTAGTCAAAAAAAATATAATATAATATAAATATAACACATACGTATTCAAAAATTATATTTAAGACATTACATAGACTGACAGTTTCAGATTTGTACTAATGACAGGAATCAAGAATGAAGAAAGAAGTAATATTTAAACCGTGAAAGAATTATGGTTAAAAACATTGTAAGGAAGTTGGATAAATCAAAACTTCAAAAATCGTAAGTTCTTTTTCATTACAATTTATATTTTTTTTAACTACTAACCTAGACGCATATAATTTATCTACATTTGATATGAGAAATTGTTTTACACTACCATTTACTTGGTAACCAGGGAAACCTAGTATCGGAGATATAGTTATAGTCAGTTCACTTTGAACGTGAATATATTCTATAATAATCCATATAAAAAATACGGTAAACTTCATATAAATGATTATCATTCATTTCTTGATATATATAAAAGACTTTTTAGTACAGCCATTTAAAAAATAATAGAATAAATGTATAAAAACACAGTATTATTTTGATACGAATTCGAATAAGAGGAAGTATAACTTTAAATTATTAATGAACATGTTGTGTTATTATTTATGAATATTTGATTAATATGCACATTTTCAATAATTCTTAAATGAATAATTATTTTTTTAAATTATACTGTGACATTTTAAGTTAATATTTTTAAAACAGTTTCGTTTTCTTTGGAGAAATTATTAAATACTCTTAGATTTGAGGTTTTATATAACATTTTAATTTTAAGTAAAACCGTTGAGTAGTTTCCCGAATAGACATCATTTATAATTATGTCAAATAAACTATTATTATGATAAAATATACAATTATTAGTCATGGGCGCCCATAAGGGGGGGCAAGATGGGGCACTTGCCCTCCCCTGGCTTTTCGCAAATTTTAAAAAAATGGCACATTAATTAATTATTTCGGCATCTTTAAGTTATATAAGAAATTTATTAATGTTTGTTGTACTTTAGGGCGTAGGTTTTTTATGTGTGAGATAAATTATTCCGTTAGTATTTGTGGTTATTTTAAGTGTCATTAAAAAGTAGAGATGTCTGAGACAATTAACTACAATAAACTTCATTTTATCGAATAATTTTCCGAGAATTTTTTGAAAGGTTGAAGGAATTTTAAAATTGCCTTACAAACCAATCAAAAAATAAGTAAGAATCTTTACTTTATGTCTGTGTTTTTATTTTAACAATTCTATTTCTTTACTAGTAAATATATGTTTGCAGTTTATCTCTATAATATTTAAGTTTTCCTTAAATGGACCAAATCACATCGAAATAGAATGTCAAATGAAATATTCAACATTGCTATCAAAATTTCGATTAGCATTCTTTGTTGTTTTTTTTTTATTTTGCCCCCTCTTGAAAAATATTTTATGGGCGCCCATGTTATTAGTGTACTGTCTAAAAGTAAACTGTATAAAGAATAATATATGTAAAAATATTTTTTTTTTTGCCATATATTTCAATAACAATATCAAGTTTAATTAGCATGTAAGAAAAAAGCTGTATAAAATACTGATAATTATAAATATTTATTTATGTTATTAAAAATTGTACTAGGTAATATACTTTTATTTTTACACAATCATGTTAAAGAGGAATGTTCAGGCTTTTTCGTTGGATAATAGATGTATATTAAAAATTTTGTGATGTAATCTCGTCATAATAACAATTAATATTCAAAGTATTTCCTTGAAAAATCATTGGTTGATTCAAATTTTCCCCCACAAATACACCAATACAAAATGATGTGAACCTTGCGAAAAAATAGTTTCAAAGAAATAATCAAAGATTTTACAGCACAGAAATGTGGAAGGAAAATGTTTTAAATAATTTCTTGCAAATGTTATATGTTACATATAATTAAATTTTTTTATATTTTTTTCTAATTCAATGATGAGGTAATTCGCCTCTCCTTAGGAAAGTTTCTGGTTTCGCCACTGCGTCCAAATAAGTTTTTGTGATGTTATCATTTAGATTTTGAGAATCACATAACGTCAAGATCGTATCTCGACTCTTTAAAGGGCTATGCTTAAAAAACTAACTTTGAACGTGAATATCTCGTGTATGGTACGAGATAATTGAATTCTGTTAGAAAATTTGGAATTAGCGTAATTTATATTAGTTAAGAATTTTTTTAAGAAAACGAAATATTAAAATTCCAATTTTTTTGTTTTCTCATTTTTTACCAAATCGTATAAGCAATAAAAAAACATTTCTTAATGTAATTTTGTTCGTAGAATGAACTAGATAATCGTTGAAATTGTATTTTTACACTCTACCCATTATTGTATGAGTATAAAAAAAACACTTATCCACTTTTGTTTAGTGACAAAAATATTCGTAATAGCAAGTAATTATAAGTATATGATAAGATACAAAGATAAGTCATAAATACGTAAGATATAAATACATCAGTTATCAAACAAGCAAACAACACCTAAACATGGACGTTATATTTACTGTGATATGTCTTATAGTTTTCGGACAATTGATACATTTATGTTTATTAAAATTTTGTTGTTCATCAAAAACAATAAGTGATTTGTGTGGATTTTTAAACAGTCAATTGAAGTTTTCTTTAAAAGTCGTATATTATTCTGTTCTCATAGTGTGTTTTTTCCAATCAGTGTTTATTATATTGCAACTTTACTACCAAGGTATAATTATAAAATAAAAGTAAGTAATCTGATAAAAATTTAATTTTCAGGAACCAATGGCAGTATTAATTCTCAAATTCTAAGACAAAAAGAAATGGATGATGCATTTTTATATTTTCTTCTTTTTTTATTCTCTGCTGTAATGCATTGGGTACAGTATTAAAAAATAAATTAATACAATATTAATATAATTTTACTTAAAGGGCATTTTAAAATCATCAATTGCAGAAAAAACTAATAAGTCAACAGTGATCGCAAGGAATAGACCAGAAAGAAATACATTTATCGACAATAGACTATCTACCACTAGCAATCAACACATATCATATAGGAATGTTGAGGAAGGTTCACGAATTGAGGGGCTGAATCAAATAGATACAGGCGTACGAATGACAGACGAAATTCAATATGAAGTCAGCTATGGCAGCGCTGTGGTAAGTTCTGTAACTATTCGAACAAACAAATTTGAAATACGAAATAGCTGTGTAATCAAATAGACAGCAAGGTTCTCCTAAAAATGAATATATAGTTATTTGTGTACCTAGTGTGCAAAGTACTACATTGCCGCACGTGCATAAAGTTTGAAGCTCGCAGCTGAGAGCTTCAAATATGCTAGAGCGGCAATGTTATTTTGCACTCATGGTACACACATTATTTTTCCTACAACTGTTTTAAAATTTAAAAAAGGAATTAATAACATAAGTGTAATATTCTAATCATTCTAATATGTGCTATTTCATAATTTATATATAAAGTTAATGGCGATTGTCAACAGTACATCAGTTGCAGTTGTGTGTTATATTTACAAAATACCACTTTTAAGCAATCTAAAGTGTTTGCCAGTTACCACCCTAGGTTGCTAAATACATTACCGCGCGTGGTTGCTAGGAAAACTACTTTACCGCACGTGGTTGCTAGGGAAAGTACTTTACCGCACGTGGTTGCCATGGAAACATTAGTGTAGTTTAGAAATTACATGTTTTGCACATCGAAAACAATGAAGAAATGTCAAGTTTTTTTGACAGTTGTAGGAAAAATAAATTAAATGAAGATATTGTACCAGAAGCAAAATTAAAGTATGATATACTGGAGGAACACTCCGTTAATGATTTACGGAGATGGTTAGAGTATGGGGATTTAAAGAAAATGAAAAAAAAAACTGATTTAGTAAAGAGGCATGATTTTTAGTAGTTTTATATTTTTTAAGCTTACATATTTTATTTTCTGTAGAGTGCAAAGCCAACAGTGATCGAAAGGAATAGACCAGAAAGAAATATATTTATCGACAATAGACTATCTACCAATAGCAATCAACGCATATCATTTAGGAATGTTGAGAAAGGTTCACGAATTGAGCTGCTGAATCAAATAGATACAGACGAACTAATAATACACGAAATTGTTAAACCGGCAACATTTTAAAAATCTATCACTGACCCGACACGGCGGTATAACAAGTAGAATTTGGTATCAAAATGTATGTAGACATCCATAATGCCACAATCTTCAAATAGTTGTACATCAGAGGTAGCACCTTCATAACCATCACTTACAAAAGAAATTGCTCCATTTGTGGCTATTCCTACTAAATATTTCACCGTATTACTATGTTTATAATTTGAATAAATATTGCTTTGTTGAGTAAAGTACTGTGACATTTCTATTCGCAGTTCTGTACAATCAATAATCACTCGTAAATTTTTCATTTTTTAAAAGATCCATCAAATTGTTTTTTTGTTGGTGTCTAGATAAAAACATAGAACTCTTATATGTTTGAAGTTCCAAATACACAAATTGTATCCACAAATATAAAATTCTTGATACCATAGTATAAGATAAATTGAAAAAATATGAAAGTTCTTTTAAAGTGTATCCCCTTCGTAATCTTACTAGTAATAAAAACAGTTTTGTTTTATTATCTATATCATGATACGCATGATTCTTCACAGGTGGCATATTTTTTTTATAATATTTCAAATGATCCATTTGATCAGGGCCAAGTAAATTAAAAAGAGCATTAAAATGATTTTTTTTTTCGTTCTGGGCGCAAATATCGTACGATAATTTAAAAAATTGTTGATGAGGTACAAGATCTTCGTATTGCAATTTTATCAAATAATTTTCGAGCGTATGTTTCTCCAACAGTTTGCGTACTGACTTCTTTCATTTCAAATGAAGTTTAAAATTCCCAGTCTTCAAAGCTAGTGCTAGTAGTTTCCTAAAAGAAAATCCATTTAATGTTGTTTTTAATTGTTATTTTTTTTACCTTCACATTTAATGATTTTACGTCTTTGACCATCGGATTCACAAATATCCTCCATCTCCACAATTTCCTCCTTTAGCTTTTTGTGGTTACGAACAGTATTTATGCGCCTTTTACTTTGTAAATCTTTTTGTTCCTATAAAAATAATTTCATACAAAATAGTTTTTGTAATAAGTGGAGATCTTCAAATTAAGTTCTCACCTTACTAACAGATACAGGATCCGGGTTTTCTTTTGTGGGTCCCTTTCCACCAACAAAATGTTTTGTACAAATGTAAGTAAGTATCTTTTGAAATATTTTTTATAGTGAAATCTTTTCGACCACAGGCATTTAGCCATCGCTTACAACGTTTAAGATTATGGTCCGATTTAACAAATGGAATAAATTCCACACCTTTCATATGGTAGTCTTTATGTTTAAACCGCGAATCACTGTTACATAATCCGTGTGCCCAACGCATGGTTACGATAGTTTATATTTACGTATAAACCAATATAAAAATGTACTATGATTATTAACTACGTCGTGTTAACAATAACTGAACTACACACCTTCAGTGTTTTTGATGGAACAGTAAGGTTTGTTCGAATAGTTCTACAAATACATATTGAATATCGTCTATTCATGTGTAAATTATAGGTTTTATTCAAAATAAAAATATTAGCACATCAGATTTTTTTTGTTATAAGTATGTAATTCAATGTATATGTGTATAAATTGTTATTTGTACCACTAGTCCAGAAGAGAGCAAGCTCTTTTTGACAAATAATGCGAGAAAAGAGTTTCTGGGCGTGTGATACACATTTTTTTTGCGTCGATAATACTTGTAATTTGTTAAAGAAATATTATTACGAGTACTACTTAAAATTTTTTATCTCAGAAACATTTTCGGTTCACATGGATATATAAACAATTCCTTTGTTTTATTCAAAAAAATAGTGACATTTGTTCTAACCTTACAATTAACGTAATCATAATCATACAAGACAATTATAAAATGAATAAATAAAATAATTGTTTTAATTAACATTTTACATTTCCAATAAAATAAAATTAAAAATTTTGACAGAATGTAATACAAAATGTTTAAATGGCATCCCAATAGAGTGTCTCTGAACGATTTTGAGTTCTACAATACTAGTTATAATGGAACGGAGGCACGGAAATAGTTATTTATGATACTAGTGTGTGAAGGAATACTTTTAGGCATGAATTACGGAGTTTAAGGCACGAGCGAAAGCGAGTGTCTTAACCGTAATGAGTGCATAAAAGTACTTCACACATGAGTGTCATACAATATTTTATCTACGAACCAATTAGAAAAATAAATAGAATTGTAATAATTTATTATATTTATATAATATGACAGGTAGACAGGTGATGGTAGGTTGCGTTCAGTATACTTCTGAGATGACACCGATGCAATGTCACCAATTTGAGATAAAACTCTTACATAAAATCCAAATACGATAATTTGTACTATATTTTTCTGCGATACTATAGCGTTAGCAGTACTAACCGGTGTTTTACATTACCATTCTTTCAAAAACATGTTTTTCATTTGTTAAAAGAAATGTTATAATAATGAAAGTCCCATTTAATTTACATTGTTCTTTTAGGCATGATTTAGTTTCATTATTAAACGATTTCATTAATGACACACTTCACATGCAATAACTTGCAAAATAATGGAATCATTATAGGGTGAGAGTAGATAAAATATTTTATTTTACTATTGGACAACAAATAAAAACAATAAATTATGACATAAATCTCAATAAGAAATTTAATAATATTTAAGAAATAATGAAAATTTAGTAGTCAATTTACTTAACATGACTTAATCTTGGTTATTTGCTTCGAAAGAACCTCCCTGAGTAAATAAGCATTATTTTTTTTTCTTAAAGACAACAAGAATTTAAGATTAGTTAATAATGTACGTATTTATAGATAATGAACCTACTTGTATTTTTCTGGTTTGCACTCTCCATAAAACAATTTTTGGTCAATCGGACAAAAACTGACACCTTTCCGGTGTGTTTTCGAACCGGAAATTACATTATTCCGGTATTTTAATGTGGTTGATAAGCTACGATAAATAACAGTTCAGGAATATTTTTTTCGACCGGTACAGTATGTTTTCAGTAAATAAAAATTCAATCATAATTTCATAATAATTGAATATAAACTGATCGAAAAAAATATCTGTGTACCACGAAAGAACAATAACTTTTTGGACTTTTGATGTAGCTGACTTCGCCATATGACTCGTCCCGCAATTTCCACAATTCGGGAATATATCCCTTTTTCTACTACAACACGCACCGAAATTAATTAGTTTATTAAAGTAAAAAAAATATATCTTGATTATATAATGCGTAAAGTAAAGAACAATTGATTGATCTTAACTTTGTTTGTACAACTTGATATGATATAAAACTACAAAGAGAAAAAAATGCGGTTCAAATGTTTACATTCATAACACACCATTTAAACAAACTAAAAAGCAAAAATTTACGAATCCTTATTGAAGATTGAAAATGATACATCTAAAAAATGAATTTGGAGTCAAATAGAACATATAGCAACTTTTCTCATGAAAGTAATATGGGAATTTTTACTACCCAGATTCCATTTAGCAGGAAAAAAACTACAGAAAATTGATGTGAACCTTGTTAAAGTTATTGATCTTTATGATGAGTTGCTCAAGTTTGTTGAAAATATGCGAAATAAATTTAATACTTATCTAAGAAGAGGAAAGCATGTAAATATTACTCAAAAAAGAGTAAACTGACCAAAAAATAAGAAAAAATAATCATGATAAGAACCGAGACGGCAAAGTAGAAAACAGTGGCCCTTAGTCTTGCAATAATTTTTTTTTAATTTATTATTTAGAATAGAGTGGTACTACGAGATAGCAATAGTGTACAATTTTAAATGAACAATCTGCATTTGAAAACCCTCTCCGAAAAAAAATATCTGGATGTGTCGCTGTCCTACTGGATACACAATATATTATGATTGCTTTCTTTTAAAATTAATTACTTAATTAAAAATATTTAATTTAATTATTAAATTAATAGTTTTTGAGATATGAATTATTATTACAGTATTAAAAATAAAATATTAATTTTAATTTTCCTTACAGATCAATTCAAACATCTCTACTCCAAAAATTTTTGATAAGTCTACACAAATGATTTCGCTTATAGCAGCAGCTTCTGCAATAGTTATGTCATCAAGAGTTTCAATAGGCAACAGTATACCAGTTACATCGAGGCGTACTAAAGAGCTTTTAGACAGTGACGAGGATTAAGACACAGGCGACCGAATATAAGTATAAATTAGATGTGTTATTCAAAATAAAAATATTTGCATATTAGATTTTTTTAATATTATATGGTACTTCAATGCATATAAGTACTGACGAAGTACATATGGGGCCGTAGTCAAGGGGGCGCCAAGGGGGTCAGCCCCCCACCCCTGTAACTTTCAAAGCCCCCTTAAACAAAATTAAACATGATACCCACCTAACAAAGTTAAACATCATTGTTTTTTAATTTATGAAATTATTGAAAATTACGATAGTTCTTAATGATGTACCTACATACATATGTGTGTTCCAAGAAAGTGTTGTCATACACATTTAACATGAGAAAACAAGATAAACAACTAAATAACCATATTGTACAGGACAATACTACATGTATTTTTTCGTTTTTTTTTTTTAATTCTTTCTTAGCTTTCATGCCAATTCCCCTGACTCCTTTTCGATGAGAAGTACACTGTATTAGTTTAAGCTGCGTCAAAATAGTTTTAAGTTGCGGTTAGATTTAAGTCGCAAAGTAGTTTTAAGTCATCATTTTTTCCTTAAACCCAAAACCATTCCTCCCCCCTTGCCGTCATGGAGAGACCTTGTCGTGGTGGCAGGGCTTAACCATCCTCTAAAGATCAAGTGAAAATTCATAGAAGATGGAACCAACATCTCCATGTTAATATCATAATCATTTCATTTACAGATGAAGCAATATTTATATATTTTTTTCTTCAGATATTTTTAGGGAATAATAGATTATTTGAAGTAAGACTGCAGGACCTATTTCATATGGTATTTTTGCTTACGGATGCAGGAATCTTTAGTGATGAATGCAAAATATTTTCTACAAAAAATAGTAAAGTAAATAATGCAAAAAAACTTCAATTCATTAACTTTTAGTAACAATAAAAATATTTTTTGTAATCCATATAAAAAATTACGGTATACTTTAAATTTAAATAAATGATCATCATTCATTTCTTGATATATATGAAAGACTTTTTAGTACAGCCATTTAAAAAATAATAGAATAAATGTATAAAAACAGTATTATTTTGATACGAATTCTAATAAAAGGAAGTATAACTTTAAATTATTAATGAACATGTTGTACTATTATTTATGAATATTTGATTAATATGCATATTTTCAATAATTCTTAAATGAATAATTATTTTTTTAAATTATATTGTGACATTTTAAGTTAATATTTTTAAAACAGTTTCGTTTCCTTTGGAGAAATTATTAAATACTCTTAGATTTGAGGTTTTATATAAGATTTTAATTTTAAGTAAAACCGTGGAGTAGTTTCACGAATAGACATTATTTATAATTATGTCAAATAAACTATTATTATGATAAAATATACAATTATAATGTACTGTCTAAAAGTATACTGTATAAAGAATAATATATGTAAAAATATTTTATTTTTTTGCCATATAGGTCAATAGCAATATTAAGTTTAATTAGCATGTAAGAAACAAGCTGTATAAAATACTGATCATTATGAATATTTATTTATGTTATTAAAAATTACACTAGGTAATATACTTTTATTTTTACACAATTCAAAATATTTCTTTGAAAAATCATTGTTTGATTCAAATTTTCCGCAGAAATACACCAATACAAAATGCTGCAAATCTTGTGAAAAAATAGTTTCAAAGGAATAATCAAAGATTTTACAGCCCAGAAATGTGGACGGAAAATGTTTTAAATAATTTCTTGAAAATGTTATGTGTTACATACTATAATTGAATTTTTTTAAATTTTTTTCTAATTCAATGGTGAGGTAATTCGCCTCTCCTTAGGAAAGTTTCTGGTTTCGCTACTGCGTCCAAATAAGTTTTTGTGATGTTATCATTTAGATTTTGAGAATCACATAACATCATGATCGTATCTCGGCCCATTAGAGGGCTATGCTTAAAAAACTAACTTTGAACGTGAATATCTCGTGTATGGTACGAGATAACTGAATTCTGTTAGAAAATTTGGAATTAGCGTAATTTATATTAGTTAAGAATTTTTTTTAGAAAACGAAATATTAATATTCCAATTTTTTTGTGTTCTCATTTTTTATCAAATCGTATAAGCAAAAAAAATAATTTCTTAATATGATTTTGTTCGTAGAATGAACTAGATAATCGTTGAAATTTTTTTTTACACTCTACCCATTATTGTATGAGTATATAAAAAAACACTTATCCACTTGGGTATCCAACAATAGTTTACTGTTATAATTATTATAAATTTTGTTTCGAATAAAAAAAATAAAATTTATTTGTTTAGTGGCAAAACTGTTCGTATTAGCAAGTAATTATAAGTATATGATAAGATACAAAGATAAGTCATAAATACGTAAGATATAAATACATCAGTTATCAAACAAGCAAACATCTAAACATGGACGTTATATTTGCTGTGATATGTCTTATAATTTTCGGACAATTGATACATTTAAGTTTATTAAAATTTTGTTGTTCATCAAAAACAATAAGTGATTTGTGTGGATTTTTAAACAGTCAATTGAAGTTTACTTTAAAAGTCGTATATTATTCTGTTCTCATAGTGTGTTTTTTCCAATCAGTGTTTATTATATGGCAACTTTACTACCAAGGTATAATTATAAAATAAAAGTAAGTAATCTGATAAAAAAATTAATTTTCAGGAACCAATGGCAGTATTAATTCTCAAATTCTAAGACAAAAAGAAATGGATGATGCATTTGTATATTTTCTTCTTTTTTTATTCTCTGCTGTAATGCATTGGGTACAGTATTAAAAAATAAATTAATACAATATTAATATAATTTTACTTAAAGGGCATTTTAAAATCATCAATTGCAGAAAAAACTAATAAGTCAACAGTGATCGCAAGGAATAGACCAGAAAGAAATATATTTATCGACAATAGACTATCTACCACTAGCAATCAACACGTCTCATTTAGGAATGTTGAGGAAAGATCTCGAATTGAGGGACTGAATCAAATAGATACAGGCGTACGAATGACAGACGAAATTCATTATGAAGACAGCGATGGCAGGGAAATGGTAAGTTCTGTAACTATTCGAACAAACAAATTTGAAATACGAAATAACTGTGTAATCAAATAGACAGCAAGGTTGTCCTAAAAATGAATATAAATAAATTAAATGAAGATATTGTGCCAGAAGCAAAATAGGCTCATCAACCATTTTTTTAAAAAAAATTTATAAATCTGCATAAAGAAATAAGTTGATATGTGCAAATCCGGTTTGAAAATTCTTAGTTTTCATGTGATTTGCATTTCTTTCATTTTATATTTGATAAAAAATTAAACATGTATTCAATGTTATCTTTGTTCAATAATTTTCTCTAAAAAGATTAACAAATATATTTTTATGGAAAGTATGTAAATATTGTTGTACCTTTTGACAACTTTTTTCACTTTGATATTTCTGTGGCGCTAGTGGGCTTGAGTCATGTGTTTGAACTATGAAAAAATTTTAAAACTTCGTGTTGTATACTACAGTTTCGAGTTTTTGTAATTCGTTTTTAGATAAAATGGATCCAGGTTTTATTAAAGCCGATTCAGGCAATTTACCTGCTGTAGATTTATCTATGCTATTTAGTTATTTATCTCAAAATCCAATGTATGTATCTGCACAGACGAAAAATATAAAAACATTAAGGTATGTAAACACTTTATATTATTGTTATTACTTTATATGAAACTAGACTTGATTTTAGAAATGCATATAAATTTGTATCCATTATGTTGCCTGCCTGAGTTAATGGCGAGCAGCGGGCTTTCATTTTTTAGCCAATCAGACGCTTCATTTTAAAACTAGTACCGATGATGCGATGAATTTTATAAACCTTAATATTGAATATTTTTTAATAATTTTTTTTATGTTAATCATACTTGCTAAATATATAAATATTATTTACAACACATATTTACCATAATTTGATTATGGTTGATGAGCCTATTAAAATATGATACACTGGAGGAACACTCCGTTAATGGTTAGTGTCGGGGTTTAAAGAAAATGGAAAAAAACTGATTTAGTAAAGAGGCATGATTTTTAGTAGTTTTATTTTTTTTAAGCTTACATATTTTATTTTCTGTAGAGTGCAAAGTTGTATTGAAGCAGGGAATGCCAACAACATAGATTAAGTGTAGACAAGGGAAAATAGCTACAAATCAATAATAATAATAACGATAATAACGATGCAAACAAATGTAATATAAACTAGGATAATGGGAACTGGGGCATATTTCCATCGAAAAACATACCTAGTATGTTTAATAAGGGACATATTTATTATTACATTGTTGAAATTATAGCGGATAGTTCGACAGAAAAGCCCTTTCGACGTGGAGAACAATATTGTGAAAGTAAACGCGTTCACGAAGTTCAGGATTGTTATATAAAAGCGTGCCACCATTGCTATCTCGAGAACTATAAGAGCTACGAGGTTGGTTAAATTAGCAAAGAACCACCATTTTACAAGACTAATACAATCAGCAAAAAAAAAAAATGTGATTTGTGGTTCGGGACACAACTTTCTTATTTTAAGTGGGAACATATGTTTATTTTTAGGTTATTCGATAGAGTAATTTTTTCTGAATTCAGCGATATAAACATCCATATACTAATATAACAAAATAATTGCGAAAAATGTTTGTTAGATTTATATGTATTTTATTTATATCTGGCTGAAAAAAGAGTGCTATGATTAGAAAACATAGACATATAGTTCTGTCTAACATTGTTTGATTATTTTTTGTTAAATTTTATGTTCTTAAACTGTCAGTTTTAAGACGAAAATGAATTGTTTTCTATCCAAAGCACTCTTCTTTCAGCCAGATATAAATAAAATACATATAAATCTAACATGCATTTTTCTCAGTTATTTTGTTATATTAGTATATGATATGTTTATATTGTTGAATTCAGAAAAAAATACTCTATCGAATAACCTAAAAATAAAAATATGATCCCATTTAAAATAAGAAAGTTGTGTCCCGTATTTTGAGAAACACTGGTCGAAAAAAAAAATTTTTTTTGCTCATTGTATTAGTCTTGTAAAATGGTGGTTCTTTGCTAATTTAACCGACCTCGTAGCTCTTATAGTTCTCGAGATAGCAATGGTGGCACGCTTAAATGGAACACCCTGTATAATAAGTATAATATAATTTTACTGTTTTGAAAATAAAAGTAATATTGCTACAACATAAAAATAGCTATTTTTAATACTAGTGAGCAAAGTAGTGCATTTAATCACGAGTCTAGAAGTTGGGCGCCCAAGCTGTAGGCGAGGGCCCCAACTGGATGTGTGATTAAATGCACGTTTGCTCACGAGTGTAAAATCTAACTTTTTCCACAATCGTTTAATTTTCATATTGCCTTTTGGACTTGCTAGGTAGTAGATCTAATGTTGCACTTTTTGCAATTTCAATTATTTCTGGGGGAGTATTTTGCTCAAACTCCGAGTCTTTGTCACTATTCTCCATTCTAATTAAACAATTAAATTCCACAGATTAATAATTTGTACCAAAATTAGTAAAAAAATACACAAACAGTTTTAGGCCAAGCCGGTGAGGTTTGAGGTCGCCCGTGTTGCCCGCCCCTTTATCCGGCCCTGCGTCAATAACAAAAGTAAATTATAGCACGAAAAGAGAAAGACTTGATAAAATATCATTTGATCCAAAATCAGATGAACGTAAAATAAATTTAAACAAAAATATAAGATTAAATAACTTTATTCGAGATTTATAAGACACTGCATGCCTGTGGAATACCTCCCTTCAAATTACATATGAAAATTTTGATGTAAGTAATGTAACAGTACATAACCACCTCCTCCGTACATACAATTATATTTTAGCCAAAGATCATCTAGTGGTAGAGTTGCCAACTTTTTTTAGAAGAAATAGAGTATATCTGTTTTTAAAGGAGGTAAATAAAGAGTACGGACTTACAAAAAAGAGTATAATTTATTTTGTACTTTAAAAAGGTATTTTTTTGTACTTTTTGCAGCACAATTTTTCATTATTTTTAAAGGAATTGTATGAGTCCAAACATTCCAACTCTAAATTTATATATATCAAGAGCTCATTTTTGATCAATTTCAATGATGCTCTGTTTCTCTCTTCTCGCCACCTCACATTCATGACCGAAAAGACTCTTTCAGGAAATGCTGAAGTGGCGGGAACAGAGAGTATATAGCTAATCATTTTTTTTAAACAATCAAAATCATATTAACAGTAAATAGTAGACTTTTTTATTCTGATTATGGGTTTTTGCATATTATTACAGACTGGCACTAGTTAAGTAAAAATTGTGTAAAAAAGAGTATTTAACGTACTCTATTAGTGTTATAGATTATATAATATATATATAATACTCTATTTTAGAGTACGGTTGGCAACCCTATCTAGTGGAAGGTTTAACTTACCCTACGTTGTGTTTATTTAAATAAGTAACCCTGCATCGTCGTAATACAGAGTAGCTGTTAAGAGTGGAGGAATCGGGACAGGTATTTGATAAAGTAAAAGAATTTATTTATTGTAATTAAAGAAAATCGTAAAATGCTGTGGAAAACTAACTCTCCGGTATTCACCTTAATAATCTGAGGGAAACCACAGCCAAAACCCCAGGTAGAGAGACAATTTGACAGTATAACAATTATATAAAAAGATGCATTCAATTCATAAACGGTTATCCCAATAATTTATTATAATCATGTATGGTAAAATTGATTGACGGAAATCAAACTTATATTTGTTGTCAGTTACAACTGTAATTGTGTGTGTTGTAATTTGTTTTTATTTTATTGTTTTCAGAGTCGGCTAGCCGTTGCTTTCAAAGCTTTTTTTACACGCAGTAACCGTGAACGGCTACGGCGAGCACACAGTCAAAGCAATCATAAATAGTTGTTGATAGTTGTATTTGAGGCAGACACCCAGCTGAGCTGGCGAATCTATTGTGTTTGAGTAAATTTACAATTGTTAGACAGCCAATATTAGATCGGTTATATTTAATAAAAATATGATATCATTGTGGCAACCATAATTTCATAATTAGTATTTTGTGACATTTATATAAAATAATACACATACCTAGCTTGTCCGAGATGAATCGTGGATAGCCAAGAGTATAGGTAGATGAACTCCATCGTGGTGGACAGAATGTGCACCAGGTCGTCTACGTGCCAGACGGGGCCTTTTGAGCAACTGTCAGACGACACTAGTAAAGAGGAAATACTATCGATGTGCCAGACAGTGCCTTGTAAGCAACTTTCGATAGCGGTGTCAGAGGATGCACCAGGTCGTCCCATGTGCCAGATAGTGCCTTTTTGAGCAACTTGGAGACGAGTGGGGAGGAAAATCTATCGATGTGCCAGACAGTGTCTTTTTGAGCAACTTTCGATAGCGGTGTCAGAGGAACAGAGTGTAGAAAAGCCAAGCGTAGAGGGAGTGTCGGGAAGTGGAGTCAAGAAGACCAGGAGGAACTACCTCGGACAAGCCAAGCATAGTGGAGTCCTGGATCTGACTCCCCGAGTACAGATTTGGACTCGGGTTATATACAAAAATATCCCTCTTCTCTCCTTCAGAATGAGGGCGTTTCGGGGGTAGCGTCTTCCCTCACCACCACGATCCAGACGCATGATCGTGGAATCTTCTAGAATCTATATATCATCCCTGCAGGTACAGGCTCAGCGTCTTGCAGTCTGTCCCTTTCAAGTGGTTTGGCCATCAGACTTTAGCGCCAGGACGTGGAGTCCATGGGCGTGCAGATGATCTTTTGAGAAATCTTGTACATTTCAAAATATCTAACAAACCATAATATTCTTTGCCATATAGCATATTTATTTAAATTAGCAGTACCATCTGCAAATCTTATCTTGTGTCACCTGTCGTAGTGTGACAGGTAAATTTATATTAGTTGAAATCTAATATCTTATTTATCTGGGGTTGTATTTTATTACAGAATATTTTAACTGATGTGTTGTAATAACACATCATTTTAGAGACTTTAAGAATGATTTAAATACATAAAAATTTATAAACTTTATGTTGTTAAAGTTATTAGTAATTGTAATTAAATGATAACTGAAAGGATATGGTTTTTACCAATATGATACTGAAATAGATATTTCTGTTATTTAAAATACTTTATTTGCACATCGGAACATATTTAAATAACGATATAATTTTATATAATAATCTACGGAAATATGAATACCGTATAGAAATTCGTGAAATCTATGCCTATGCTCCAAATACAGATAGTGTTTTCTGACCTGGCCTGCTAAATGTAAACAAATCCAACCTTTGACTAGTTTAGAAAACAGATGTTCGTAAAATAATTATTCACAAAAATATTTTATCGTAATAAAGATTATTTCTAATATTATTAATAACAAAATCGTACATGCTAGCAGTACTGCTTCAGCAATGAAATGAAACATATTTTAAAACAGCAATGTATAACATTTCTTAACAATTTGCGAGATTTATGCCATAAAAATATGAACAAATTGTGTTACGAGTATAAGGAAATATGCAATACTAATAATAATTTAAATTGATTATCAAAGAGATCTCTTTTTGTTACGGCTTCTAAAAAGACCCATTCCCAGCTACAGTTTTAACACGTAGTGGATAACTAGTAGTAAGTAGTTCGTAATGCGTAAAAGGTTGCCTAACGGTATCTTACAGGAGCATTCCCAGTTGTGTGTCTTTGTGTGGCGAGCATGGAAGTTTGCACGACGAGCGAAGCGAGTCGGACAATTGCACGCTACCTTAGGTACATATTTCATTTATATTATTCATGTGTTTAAACTTTAACTTATCCCTTGTCTTGCAAATATAATACATTAGCTTTTTACCCAAATAAATGAATAAAACTTGACACACCAGGTATGAGAAGTGATATAGACATAAGGTGTGATGGTGAGGTATGATGATTAAATATATAGTATAATGTTTATATGTAAGGTGTGATGATTAAATATAAGGTATGATGATTAAATATAAGGTATGATGATTAAATATAAGGTGTGATGGTTAGGTGTAGGGTATGATAGTTAAATATAAAGTGTGATGGTTAGGTATGATAACTAAACATTTGGTACGATGCTTAGATGTACGGTGTGATGATTAAAAATGTGGTATGGTCAAAATAAGGTGTGATGCTTGAATTTAAGTTACGATGATTAAATTTAAGGTGTAATGATTAGATATAAGGTGCGATGATTAAATATAAGGTATGATGATTAGATATAAGGTGTGATGGTGAGATGTACGATATGATAGTTAAATAGAAGGTGTGATGGTTTGGTATGAAGATTAAATATTTGATGTGATGCTTATATGTTAGGTGTGATAATTAAATATAAGGGTATGATTTAATAAAAGGTGTGATGATTAAATATTAAATATGTGGTATGATGCTCATATAATGGTATAACGGTTAGATATAGGGTGTGATGGTGAGATGTACGTTATGATAGTTAAATATACCTAAGGTGTGATGGTTAGGTATGATGAATAATTATTTGGTGTGATGGTTAGATGTACAGTGTCAAGATTGAATATAAGCGTATGATGAAAAAATGGTGTGATGCTTAAATATAAAGTATGATGATTAGATTTAATGTGTAATGGTTAGATATAAGGTGCGATGATTAAATATAAGGTATGATGATCAAATATATAGTGTGATGATTAGACCTGATATGTAATGTGTAGATATAAGGTATGATGTGCGAATGGAAACAAATCTCTACTGCAAAACTGCCCGGGAAGTTTGCAGTTAGGATGAGCTGTTTGGTACAAGTTAGTTTAGGTTAATAATGTGTCACGTTTTATTCAATTTTTTACTTTTGCTTATTTACAAGTATATTATTTAATTTATTACAGATATATTTTCCCAAACATACACATATGTTTAACATAAAATGTTTCACACGATACAGATGCAAATTATTTAAATGTTTACAATCTCCTGATGGTACATAACTTTTAAATATCTCATTTTTTGTGCAAATATTACTTGACTTAATTTTTAATATATCCAAATTGACCAATAATTTTTCGCTTACAAAAATATTAATTAATTTTACAATCCTCGTTCACTAGAATAATAGTATTTGAATGTGCAATGCCCTGTAGTAATATTTTATAAGTCGGGGCACTCCGTTTTCTGCTTACAGCATTCTGGTCTAGAATAAATGTATAAAAACAGCATTATTTTGATACGAATTCTAATAAGAGGAAGTATAACTTTAAATTAGTAATGAACATGTTCTACTATTTATTATTTATTAATATTTGATTAATATGCACATTTTCAATAATTCTTAAATGAATAATTATTTTTTTAAATTATATTGTGACATTTTAAGTTAATATTTTTAAAACAGTTTCGTTTTCTTTGGAGAAATTATTAAATACTCTTAGATTTGAGGTTTTATATAACATTTTAATTTTAAGTAAAATCGTGGAGTAGTTTTACGAATAGACATTATTTATAATTATGTCAAATAAACTATTATTATGATAAAATATACAATTATTAATGTACTGTCTAAAAGTATACTGTATAAAGAATAATATATGTAAAAATATTTTATTTTTTTGCCATATAGTTCAATAGCAATATTAAGTTTAATTAGCATGTAAGAAAAAAGCTGTATAAAATACTAATCATTATGAATATTTATTTATGTTATTAAAAATTGCACTAGGTAATATACTTTTATTTTTACACAATCGTGTTAAATTTACCTATTCAAAATATTTCTTTGAAAAACCATTGTTTGATTCAAATTTTCCGCAGAAATACACCAATACAAAATGCTGTGAATCTTGCGAAAAAATAGCTTCAAAGAAATAATCAAAGATTTTACAGCCCAGAAATGTGGAAGGAAAATGTTTTAAATAATTTCTTGCAAATGTTATATGTTACATATAACTGATTTTTTTGATATTTTTTTCTAATTCAATGATGAGGTAATTCGCCTCTCCTTAGGAAAGTTCCTGGTTTCGCCACTGCGTCCAAATAAATTTTGTGATGTTATCATTTAGATTTTGAGAATCACAAAACGTCGAGATCGTATCTCGGCCCATTAGAGGGCTATGCTTTAAAAACTAACTTTGAACGTGAATATCTCGTGTATGGTACGAGATAACTGAATTCTGTTAGAAAATTTGGAATTAGCGTAATTTACATTAGTTAAGAATTTTTTTAAGAAAAGAGTTCCGGAACGAAATATTAAAATTCCGTTTTTTTTGTTTTCTTATTTTTCACCAAATCTTATAAGCGGAAAAAAATTCTTAATGTAAGTTTGGTCGTAGAATGGACTAGATAATCGTTGAAATTGTATTTTTAGACTCTACCCATTATTGTACGAGTATATAAAAAAAAACCTCGAAAAAAACACTTATCCACTTTTGTTTAGTGACAAAAATATTCGTACTATAGCAAGTAATTATAAGTATATGATAAGATACGAAGATAAGTCATAAATACGTAAGATATATATACATCAGTTATCAAATAAGCAAACAACACCTAAAAATGGAGGTTATATTTACTGTGATATGTCTTATAGTTTTCGGACAATTGATACATTTATGTTTATTAAAATTTTGTTGTTCATCAAAAACAATAAGTGATTTGTGTGGATTTTTAAACAATCAAATTAGGTTAACTTTAAAATTCGTATATTATTTTGTTCTCCTAGTGTGTTTTTTCCAATCAGTGACTATTATATTGCAACTTTATTACCAAGGTATAATTATAAAATAAAAGTAAGTAAAGTGATATAAATTTTAATTTTCAGCAACCAACGGCAGTATTAATTCTCAAATTCTAAGACAAAAACAAATGGATGATGCACTTTTATATTTTCTTCTTTTTTTATTTTCTGGTGTAATGCATTGGGTACAGTATTAAAAAATAAATTAATACAATATTAATATAATTTTACTTAAAGGGCATTTTAAAAACATCAATTGCAGAAAAAACTAATACGTCAACAGAGATCGAAAAAAATAGACCAGAAAGAAATATAATTATCGACAATAGAATGACTACCATTAGCAATCAACACATATCATTCAGGAATGTTGAAGAAGGATCACGAATTGAAGGGCTGAATCAAATAGATACAGGCGTTCGAATAATTCAGGTGTAATTTATAGGTTTTATTCAAAATAAAAATATTAGCACATCAGATTTTTTTTGTTATAACTATGTAATTCAATGCATTTGGATATAAATAGTTATTTGTATCACTAGTCCAGAAACTAAACTTTTGCGAGAGCGAGCTCATTTTGGCAAAAAAAAGTTTCTGGGCGTGTGATACACAAGATTTTTTTTGCGTCGATGACACTTTTCATTTATTAGAGAAAAATACTTCATTCATAACAGAGGATTTTAAGATACCATTTAAACAAACTAAAAAGCAAAAATTTACGAATCCTTATTGAAGATTGAAAATGACACATCTAAAAAATGAATTTGGAGTTAGTAGGAAGAAAACTACAGAAAATTGATGTGAACCTTGTTAAAGTTATTGATCTTTATGATGAGTTGCTCAAGTTTGTTGAAAATATGCGAAATAAATTTAATACTTACCTAAGGAAAGCATGTAAATATTACTCAAAAAAGAATAAACTGATAAAAAAATAAGAGAAAATAATCATGATAAGAACCGAGACGGCAAGGTAGAAAACAGTGGCCTTTGGTCCTGCGATAATTTTTTTTTAATTTATTATTTAGAACACAGTGGTCCTTGGCCCTTGGTCCTGCGATATATATTTTTTTAATTTATTGTTTTGTAATAAAGTACTACGAGACAGCAATAGTCTACATCTTAAAATTAACAATCTGTATTTGAAAACACCGTCCGAAAAAAATATTTGGGTGCGCCTCTGTCCTACTAGATAAACAATATATTATTATTGCTTTCTTTTAAAATTAATTACTTAATTAAAAATATATAATTTAATTATTAAATCACTTGTTTTTGAGATATTAACAAAAATATTTAAATATTTTCTCAAAATAAAGCGCGCGTTGAAATTTTTTAGAGCAAATACAATACAAAATAACTCAACTGTCAACAAATTTTGTTTTCAACGCTCATTTTATTTTGAGAAAAACATTTAAATATTTTCATTAATATCTCAAAAACTATCAAGTTTAGAAAGTAAAAGACATTAAAAAAAATTTAAACAAAAATTATTTTCTATTTATTAGTACAATAAAATACCGGGTATTCTACTTAAAAAAAGTACAAATATGGCAATATCTACTAAAAAATAAACTATTTTTACCAAATTTATATAGATTTAGTTAACTTATTAAAAGTACTACAAACATTATTTAAACAATCTATATATAATAACTTTATCAAATATTTTGCTCGACAGTTTGATTGATGACAGTACTAGGCACCTCGTGCATAATTTTCCCCCCTTATACATTTTACGAATATTTCATTGAGATAACAACTAACTGGTAACTAATACTTCCGCTATAATGTTATAAGTCCCTTAATTAGTAGTGTGACTATTATGCGGAGGGATCGACAATTATTCTTTCAGTATTTCTCTAGCTTTCAAAGTGATCAGTGAGTATTGTGTACTATTTACATTTTTTTCAATCAACAGTTTCATCATTTATCATCATATAACATACATTTGCTGATACTTTTGATCCTAATTATGTACCTATTATAAAAAAAAATAAAAACCAGAATTCCAAATATTTGTAAAGCCATCAGTCACACATTCTTTGTCGCTGTAGCAATATTCCTTCCTCATTCTTAAGTGTTGGACGGTGGAATCCAGAGACGATTTGTCATCTCGGTACCCCCACCCCTACGTGGCTATCTGCGTTCGACAGGAAATGCCGGCGTCGCAGGAGGAACAACTGAACAGCACCGGAGAATTTCATTATCTCGTCACACTCACCCTCAAATCAATCATCGCAAAGCTGGCTTTGACAAGCTGGCAATTGTTACGCGGGAAATTTAAATATTACCATAATTAGATGCTAATTAGTTGCTGATGCAGAATCATAATAACAAATTTGTTTCAGTATAATTTATTACTAATGATTCAAAACGACAAATAGATATTAAATGTGTAACAAAATGCCTGTTCCATTATTTGAACAAACACATCGTTTTGTTCTTATCTTCTTCTACTCCTGTTTACACTTTTCGGCGGATCAAATATCAGAATTTTCATTACTCAACACTATTAGAGCTAGTGTTTCACAAGACAAGATTTCTTGTCTTGTTTTCTTATTTCTTGTCTTGTCTCGAAAAACAAGACAAGAAATTTAAGTATTTCTTGTCTTTCATTACTCTTATATAAAAATCATGTCTTGATCGTCATTTTCTTGCAGTTTTCTTGTCTTTCAGAGTTTCAGATTTGCAATCTTTGCAAATTAACATATAATTAATCTTTCTCTATCATATGTACATTTTAATTCATTTTCTTCTTAAAACTGACAGTTTAAGAACATAAAATTTAACAAAAAATAATCAAACAATGTTAAACAGAACAATATGTGTATGTTTTCTATCCATAGCACTCTTGTTTCAGCCAGATATAAATAAAATAAGTATAAATCTAACATGCATTTTTCTCAGTTATTTTGTTATATTAGTATATGTATTTCAAGAAGAAAAACTAGTTTTCTTAATTTAACAATATTTTTTTATATTTTGACAAAATATTTACATATCAATCAAAAATGTATTCAAAATTCATCTTTTTTCATCGCACACTTGTGCGCACTAATATAATCGAGATTCACTATTCGCAGTAGGCCAGCTACATTCTCCTCCTCGTCTCGTCAGATACTTCTGTGGTGGCAGCTGGCTCTGAAGTATATTCTTCAGCTCTCAGTAGAACAACAATCTTAGAGACTGGTCTGCGAAGTATGCTACCTTGAGTAGCGACATCGACAATTCGGACACGACCATCTCGTCCATGAGTGACGGCAACGATTTTGCCTCGTGGCCATACATTTCGAGGAGCGTTGCAATCTGCAATAAGAACAAGATCACCAACACAAACCTTACGGCCGTTGTCTGACGTCCATCTTGTGCGTGATTGAAGGCTCGGTAAATATTCACGCATCCAACGAGACCAAAAATGGTCAGTCAGCCTCTGCGCAATCCGCCACTGCTTTCGCAAGTGCAGATCTTCGTCTGAGAATTCTCCAGTTCGCGGTAAGGGATTAGATGCGCCTAATAAAAAATGATTTGGCGTGAGCGCCTCCTCCTGGTCTAACTCTAGAGAAACGTGGGTTAAGGGTCGGCTGTTCACAATATTCTCTGCCTCCGCTAATAACGTATGAAGAATTTCTTCTTTAGGTGCTCGAGTATTTAATGTTGCGAACAAAGCAATCTTTATAGAACGGATCAGTCTTTCCCATACTCCACCCATGTGTGGTGCTTCAGGTGGATTGAATCTCCACTCTATTCCTAATATTGTAGCTTGATCGGTTAATCGCTGATCATCCAATATTTCGTTAACTGATTTTTGCAGTTCTCTGTCGGCTCCTCGGAAATTCGTTCCATTATCGGAATAGATTTGATTGGGATAATATGATATGTTTATATCGTTGAATTCAGAAAAAATACTCTATCGAATAACCTAAAAATAAAAATATATTCCAATTTAAAACATGAAAGTTGTGCCCCGTATTTTGAGAACCACCGGTCGAAAAAAAAATTATTTTTTTTGCTCATTGTATTAGTTGTGTAAAATGGTGGTTCTTTGCTAATTTAACCAACCTCGTAGCTCTTATAGTTCTCGAGATAGCAATGGTGGCACATTTAAATGGAACATCCTGTATATAGTACAATTATTATTATTAAATGAATATTATAAAAACAGAAAATAGCATAGCTGCACTATTTTAAGTATTTTTTTAGCACAACAGCAAAATCACCGAAGCTTTTTCCAAAGCTCCCTGGTTATAAGAAAGCATTTTGTGTCTTACATCTTGGTTACAGCCAAAAATTATTATTATTATATATATTTTTTAAATGATTTTTACATATATACGTATATTGAAAAAATTTATGTTTTAATTTTTTTAATACTTACATATTTTTGTACTTTTAGGAAAATAAAATAAAATCTATATGTTAAGTTACTACATTTAAAAAATACATACTACATTATTTTCCTAATCAGTAGCATATATTTATAGATTCTTATATTAAATATATACTCGTATTTAAAATTAATAAAGAAAAGAATTTAAGCAAATCTTGCTACTCTTGCACTTTTCTTGCTAGACAATTTCTTGCCTTGTCTTGTTTTGAAATTTGTCTTGAATTGTTTGCTAGATATATGCAAGACCAAGAAAAATGCAAGACTCTCGTGAAACACGAATTAGTGCCAATCACATTTAGGAATTTTCATTACTTAACACTAAAAATAACAGCCTTGTGTTAATTAAGGTGTGAAACAGTGTCGCCCGCTGTAGTATTTTATCTGTCAAAGGGCAAATTGTATTGAAATATTTGGTTATAATAAACATTTATTTCATGTCATAGTCGTGGAAAAAGTATAGTATTCTATTCGGATAAAATGGCAATTACTATTCGAATGATTTACAACACTTATTTTTGCTCATATTGACAAACTTCATTCTCATTTATCCATAGGCGCCGACTCTGTTGGTGCTCCGGGGATCGAACACCCGATATGAGAACTGGTTGACAATTTCACACGACGAAGTTATTTTCTGTTTTCAAATATTTTAAATTTAGCTCAAGAAACTATAAGTTTTGTTTCATCCTTTAGAAGCCTTTGTAATTTTTTATTTGATTTTTTTTTTCTATTCAAGAATGGCTTGTTTACTTCCAGTTCAAGAATCATTTAAAGGATGAATCTTGTGTTCTCTTATTCATTTTATTTCATTTTAAATGAGCCACCATTGCTGTCTTGAGAACTATAAGAGGTAAAAAGTTAGTTAAATTAGAAAACAACTTCTATATTACAAGGCTATTAAAATGAGCGAATCACAATTTTATTTCAACAAATGATTGTCAAGATATGGGGCCCAGTTTCCTATTTTAAATGGAACATCCTATACACTTTTGTATATTTCGAATCAACATAAAAATACAAATCTAGTGATAAGTTAATTGTAAGTTAATATTCTCTGTATTGGCATTATGTTTGAAAAAATAAAAATCAAACGTCTAAGGGCCGGTTTTTCAATCTCTGGTTAAAGTGCCGGTTACCTTAACCATCGGTTAACAGAAAAATATCGCATCGAAATAGTAAATAATGTGTATTTTTGACAACTTACATCAGATTTTCGGTGCGATATTTTTCTGTTAACCGATGGTTAAGGTAACCGGCACTTTAACCAGAGATTGAAAAACCGGCCCTAAATCTGCGTTCTTTTCACTCCAACTTTGTTTTTAAATTTAAAAAATCTAGTCAGAGGAACGCCGATTTTAACGTTTGATATTTATTTTTTCGTAGCAACTGCTATTTGCAAGTAACAGTATACAAACTTATTGCTAATACAGAGATTTTATTTTTTAACTAAAAAAAGTTATTTGTCATTGCGTATTTTTATGTTATCATTTTCTGAAATATTTATGCGTTTTTCCAAATTTACGGGAGTAGAATAAGTGTAATATTGTATTCGGGATTGTGGTCATTATTCACTCAGATGAGTTGCAACCTTCATTTTCGCGAATAATTATTCCCATTTAACCGAAGTTTTAACAGTTTCGAGATGACAATTGTGGCCAATGAAATCTGAACATAATGTACATTGTTATTGTAAAATGTAAAACAATACATACCGGTGTCCCAGCTCGACCGACACATGGGAGTTTTACATGGGAAATCAGTTATTTATGAATAGTATCTCCCCAGTGCAAGATATTAACTTGAAATTTTATATACTTATCGGAGAATATTAATTCTATGGATCACACTTATTTGAAATATGCAATTTCGTCTGCAGGGCGACATTTATTAAATTTAAAATATAATATTTTCGTTCAAAATCAGACACCCATGGAAATAAAAGAAAATATTTATCTGACAGTTTAGTGAAGTATGAAGTATCACTGATTTTAATTCTTATTCCCTGTATTTTACTATTATTTAAGTTGAATTTAGTTTCTTTTTGTTAAATAATATACCAATATTACAAAAATCATATACTATTTTGATTGATTCACTATCTATATATATTTGGATTCATCTCGACGATCACCGATCCTGTGTCCAGCTTAAACTCCTGGCCCATTTAAGTAATTGCTGTAATTTTTTTTCCAAGTTGTAGTGTCTATTGTGCCGGAGTGCCTTTTGGGGGTCTCATATTTTTACTGTGAGTGGTTTTTGTTTAAAAAAATAAAAACTGCGTAAAATTGGTACATTGAAACAATGGATCCCAGAGGCCATGTCTACATTTAAGAAGAATCACGCCGTCATCCGTCACTTTTGACAATCTGTCTATGAACTTTAAATAATTATATCTTTTAATAGAACATTGATATCAAAGATTTAAAAACAATTTCATGAATAATAGACTTGAGCAAAGGTGTTACAACTAATTGAAGTTTAAAATATAACGTATTTAATTAATATAAATTTTGACGTTTCCAATGTCAAAAGTCAATGTTGCCAAATGTGTGATGAGGTAACTAAATTAAAACCAAATATTCCTAAACTAACTTCAATGAAGACGATGACAGTTATAGTAGGGTTGACAATATTAATTTATAAATTTAAAAATTAACTATTATTTTTTAATACAAACAGTGTTGCCAAATTATAAAGTAACTAAATAAAAATCAAATATTATTAAATAAAATAAATTGAATACTTTTCTGTATTTGTTATCAAAAGAAAGGAAACCGTTAAGGCCAGTTTTAAAATGAAAAAAAAAATGTGTCATGTCGATCTGCTTTTGTTTTTCGTAAAAAGTTGTTAGAAGTAGGTCGTAATTGGGTTTTAAGGAAACGACACAATACGGACTGGTGTGCACGAATGACAAAAATGTTCTACGTAGATTAGAATTTGTTTTTTGCAAAATGTTGTCAGAAAAATGTCGTGTTTGGGTATTTTCGAATTACATGTCAATATTGCCAAATGTTTAATAAAGTAACTAAACAAAGAACAAATATTCCCAAATGAACGTTACTGAAGTTGCAAAATGAACAAAAATGTTCTGTATAGAACGGCTTTTGTTTTTTGGAAAAAGTTGTGAGAAGTATGTGGTGTTTGGTATCAAATGAAAAGGCTCGATAAGGGCTGGCGTGTAGAATTAACAAAAAAAAAAAAAGTTGATCTGCTTTTGTTTTTTGCAAAAATTTCTCAAAGATATGTCGAGTTTGGTCTCAAATGAAAGGTCTCGTTGAGGGCTAGCGTGCAGAATTGACAAAAATGTTCCATGTCGATCGGCTTTTGTTTTATGCAAAAAGTTGTCAGAAGTATGTCGTGTTTGGTATCAAATGAAAGGTCTCGGAGAGGGCTAGCCTGCAGAATTGACAAAAATGTACTATGTCGATCGGTTTTTGTTTTTTGCAAAAAGTTGTCAGAAGTATATCGTGTTTGATATCAAATGAAAGGTCTCGTTAAGGGCTAGCGTGCAGAATTGACAAAAATGTTCCATGTCGATCGGTTTTTGTTTTATGCAAAAAGTTGTCAGAAGTATGTCGTGTTTGGTATCAAATGAAAGGTCTCGGAGAGGGCTAGCCTGCAGAATTGACAAAAATGTACTATGTCGATCGGTTTTTGTTTTTTGCAAAAAGTTGTCAGAAGTATGTCGTGTTTGATATCAAATGAAAGGTCTCGGAGAGGGCTAGCGTGCAGAATTGATAAAAATGTGCTATGTCAATCGGTATTTGTTTTTTGCAAAAAGTTGTCAGAAGTGTGCGGTATTTGGTATCAAATGAAAAGTCTCGTTGAGGACTAGCGTGCAGAATTGACAAAAATGTTCCATGTCGATCGGCTTTTGTTTTATGCAAAAAGTTGTCAGAAGTATGTCGTGTTTGGTATCAAATGAAAGGTCTCGGAGAGGGCTAGCGTGCAGAATTGACAAAAATGTTCCATGTCGATCGGCTTTTGTTTTATGCAAAAAGTTGTCAGAAGTATGTCGTGTTTGGTATCAAATGAAAGGTCTCGGAGAGGGCTAGCGTGCAGAATTGACAAAAAATGTGCTATGTCGATCGGTATTTGTTTTTTGCAAAAAGTTGCCAGAAGTGTGTGGTGTTTGGTATCAAATAAAAGGTTATAATGAAGGCTGGTGTGCAGAATTAACGAAAATGGTCAATGTCGATCGGCTTTTGTTTTTTGCAAAAGGTTGTCACAAGTATATAGTATTTGGTATCAAATGAAAAGTCTGGGTGTGGGCTACCGTGTAGATATGATAAAAATGTTTCATGTCGATCGACTTTTGTTTAATGCAGAAAGTTGTCAGAAGTATGTCGTGTATGGTATCAAATGAAAGGTCTCGGTGAGAGTTGGGGTACATAAATGACAAAAATGTTTCATGTCGACCGGCTTTTGTTTTTTGCAAAAAATTATTAGAAGTATATCGTGTTTGCAATCTAATGAAAGGTGTCGGTGAGGCCTGACGTGCAAATATGAAATAATTGTTTCATGTCGATCGGCATTTGTTTTTTGCACTGACAGCGGAGCTCTAGGGAATGCTCGGCGTAGCCGAGAATTCGCTAGTCATATACTATTTTGGTAGATTCACTATCTATATATATTTGGATTCATCTCGACGATCACCGATCCTGTGTCCAGCTTAAACTCCTGGTCCATTTAAGTAATTGCTGTAATTTTTTTCTCAAGTTGTAGTGTCTATTGTACCGGAGTGCCTTTTGGGGGTCTCATATTTTTACTGTGAGTGGTTTTTGTTTAAAAAAATAAAAACTGAGTAAAATTGGTACATTGAAACAATGGATCCCAGAGGCCATGTCTACATTTAAGAAGAATCACGCCGTCATCCGTCACTTTTGACAATCTGTCTATGAACTTTAAATGATTATATCTTTTAATAGAACATTGATATCAAAGATTTAAAAACAATTTCCTGAATAATAGACTTGAGCAAAGGTGTTACAACTAATTGAAGTTTAAAACATAACGTATTTAATTAATATAAATTTTGACGTTTCCAAGTCAAAAGTCAATGTTGCCAAATGTGTGATGAAGTAACTAAATTAAAACCAAATATTCCTAAACTAACTTCAATGAAGACGGTAACAGTTGTAGTAGGGTTGACAATATTAATTTATAAATTTAAAAATTAACTACTATTTTTTAATACAAACAGTGTTGCCAAATTATAAAGTAACTAAATAAAAAATCAAATATTATTAAATAAAATAAATTGAATACTTTGCTGTGTTTGTTATCAAAAGAAAGGAAACCGTAAGAGCCAGTTTTAAAATGACAAAAAAAATGTGTCATGTCGATCTGCTTTTGTTTTTCGTAAAAAGTTGTTAGAAGTAGGTCGTAATTGGGTTTAAAGGAAACGACACAATACGGACTGGTGTGCACGAATGACAAAAATGTTCTACGTAGATTAGAATTTGTTTTTTGCAAAATGTTGTCAGAAAAATGTCGTGTTTGGGTATTTTAGAATTACATGTCAATATTGCCAAATGTTTAATAAAGTAACTAAACAAAGAACAAATATTCCCAAATGAACGTTACTAAAGTCAGTGAATGTTATATTAGGCTAGGTCACGATGAGGGCTAGCGTGAAAAATGGACAAAAATGTTCTGTATCGAACGGCTTTTGTTTTTTGGAAAAAGTTGTGAGAAGTATGTGGTGTTTGGTATCAAATGAAAAGGCTCGATAAGGGCTAGCGTGCAGAATTGACAAAAATGTTCCATGTCGATCGGCTTTTGTTTTATGCAAAAAGTTGTCAGAAGTATGTCGTGTTTGGTATCAAATGAAAGGTCTCGGAGAGGGCTAGCGTGCAGAATTGACAAAAATGTGCTATGTCGATCGGTATTTGTTTTTTGCAAAAAGTTGTCAGAAGTGTGTGGTGTTTGGTATCAAATGAAAGGTTTCAATGAAGGCTGGTGTGCAGAATTAACGAAAATGGTCAATGTCGATCGGCTTTTGTTTTTTGCAAAAGGTTGTCACAAGTATATAGTGTTTGGTATCAAATGAAAAGTCTCGGTGTGGGCTAGCGTGTAGATATGATAAAAATGTTTCATGTCGATCGCCTTTTGTTTTATGCAGAAAGTTGTCAGAAATATGTCGTGTTTGGTATCAAATGAAAGGTCTCGGTGAGAGTTGGGGTACATAAATGACAAAAATGTTTCATGTCGACCGGCTTTTTGTTTTTTGCAAAAAATTCTCAAAAGTATGTCGAGTTTGGTCTCTAATGAAAGGTCTCGTTGAGGGCTAGCGTGCAGAATTGACAAAAATGTTCCATTCCGATCGGCTTTTGTTTTCTGCAAAAAGTTCTCAAAGGTATGTCGAGTTTGGTCTCAAATGAAAGGTCTCGTTGAGGGCTAGCGTGCAGAATTGACAAAAATGTTCCATGTCGATCGGCTTTTGTTTTATGCAAAAAGTTGTCAGAAGTATGTCGTGTTTGGTATCAAATAAAAGGTCTCGGAGAAGGCTAGCGTGCAGAATTGACAAAAATGTGCTATGTCGATCGGTTTTTGTGTTTTGCAAAAAGTTGTCAGAAGTGTATGGTGTTTGGTATCAAATGAAAGGTTTCAATGAGGGCTGGTGTGCAGAATTAACAAAAAATGTCAATGTCGATCAGCTTTTGTTTTTTGCAAAAGGTTGTCACAAGTATATAGTGTTTGGTATCAAATGAAAAGTCTTGGTGTGGACTAGCGTGCAGATATGATAAAAATGTTTCACGTCGATCGACTTTTGTTTTATGTAGAAAGTTGTCAGAAGTATATCGTGTTTGGTATCAAATGAAAGGTCTCGGTGTTTGCTGGGGTACATAAATGACAAAAATGATACATGCCGACCGGCTTTTGTTTTTTGCAAAAAATTGTAGGAAGTATATCGTGTTTGCAATCTAAAGAAAGGTCTCGGTGAGGCCTGACGTGCAAATATGAAATAATTGTTTCATGTCGATCGGCATTTGTTTTTTGCACTGACAGCGGAGCTCTAGGGAATGCTCGGCGTAGCCGAGAATTCGCTAGTCATATACTATTTTGGTAGATTCACTATCTATATATATTTGGATTCATCTCGACGATCACCGATCCTGTGTCCAGCTTAAACTCCTGGTCCATTTAAGTAATTGCTGTAATTTTTTTCTCAAGTTGTAGTGTCTATTGTACCGGAGTGCCTTTTGGGGGTCTCATATTTTTACTGTGAGTGGTTTTTGTTTAAAAAAATAAAAACTGAGTAAAATTGGTACATTGAAACAATGGATCCCAGAGGCCATGTCTACATTTAAGAAGAATCACGGTTCTCATCCGTCAAATTTGACAATTCAATATGAAACTTTTATTTGATTTTTTTGGAAAATGTGAAGAGATATTATGAATTGAATTATGTTTTAATATATTATAATAGTGAGCGAAATATATACAAATATACTGAATGTTAAATGTGGTGTATTTAAAATATTTCTTTTTTGACATTTCATGTTTATCATATGTTAGAGCCGTCAAAAATTCGTGGTACAAGTTTTATATTTTGTAGAAGAAAGGAAAAGAATTAATAAATTAACATATATTTTAAAGGAAAGATACAGTGCATTCTGGAACGTAAGTATGTTTTTTATTATGTTTTTGCTGTATTTATACATATATTTAAATTTTAGCTGAAATCATTGAATTGGTTAAAAGTAATTCCAAGATGAAATTTGGAAATACAGAGATCTTTGAACATAAACATTAACGAAAAATGAGCAACCCTTTTGGAATATACAATTAACAAGGAATGGACAATAACAAATCAATACAGAAGAAATATAAGTAGCAATGAAAGTCGTTTCCAAAGAACAGTGGAGTACGAACAGTTATGCCAGCAAAAGCACAAATAGTTAAATAATTAAATAAAATTTGTAAGATTTATAATAAAATAAACAATGTAATAAATAACAATAATAAAGAAAATACAGCGAAGAAACTTAAATCTGGAATTTGAACAAGGCGCGTCATATCACACAGCGCATATGTCTATTTTTACCCCTACTCCAGCCGCCAGTCATAAAGCTATTTATTAAAATGGCTGACAAAACATATTTGATGAGAAACGGTCCATAAAAGACAAGTACCGAAAAATTTGGAAAACAAGCAAATAATTATCTGTTATATTATAAAATTTCTTTTCAGAGTAAGAAGTAAAGATATTTATATAAAATCAATTCCAGTAAATATCAATTTTGTAGTTGTTTTTCAAAACTGAGTAACATGCCATTGACAGCAATTTTGTTAATTTAACGTTAACTTAACTATAACTATACCATAAATCAGCAACGAAACATACTTATAGTTACTTGAAATGGATATTGTAGTGGGCACTTGGTAGAACATTTTTGAATATAGATAAAAAAAACACATAGTTATTACACAATAATTACTATATACAATTAAAAGTTAAGTAGGATTGAAGTGGTTTGTTCAATGTGATCATTCGCAATGTTTATCTTAGAATTAACGGCTCTTCTAATCTCTTCCAGTCAGTTCATTCGTAATCCTTTGTCAGCTAGATATGATACAGAAAATTCCCTACCGGATGAATGTGCATTGTTGATACAATGTTCTACAATTCTGAATTCATATTTTTTTGTTTATTGAATTTATATGTTCTTTAATTTTTATTCCCAAATAAAATATTAATTCAGGATTTGCAGAACATTGTATCAACAATGCATATTCATTCAATAAATAAATAAAAAATCTGTGAACAATATATGGGGAATGTGTATTTTTAAAGTCCATGTAAAGGTAAGATATAATTTATTTTATTTGAACCCATAATTTATTAACATTAAAGTCTAGGTTGATCAGCTATGGTTCGAAACTACGGGTTCCCATATAAAAATAGCCCGTATGGTGCAATCTCCACCCCAGCTCAACTCCCTAGGAGATGACATGTAGTAAAAGCTTCCTACGACACACCTAGTTATGGATAATAAGCCGAGAATGAAGAGATTTAAGCTGCAATCTTTTTTGGATTTTGCCATTTTGAAATCAGCCATCGACTTGCACATGCTACTCAACTTTGTATGGTTATATTTATTATATAAAAGGTAAATTTGAATTTATATCAGATCTAATAATATTTGGAATTTATTTTTTTATTTCATTATTGTATTCATACAAAATTATGCTACAAAAAAATATTTATCTACATTTATTATTTTATTTTACATTTAAGTGTAATGAAACTCCCATATTCTCATATATATAGTTAAAAAGTTGAGAAAAAATCATGAATCAAATATGTCTTGAGCGTTTTGCCCAACATCGTCGAGTTTTTGTGTAATTTTCATTTGAAAATGTTGATTGACTTTGGACTAACAAAAATTACTAAATTTTTGTTGGTCACATTGAAATTTAGTTTGAAAATGAACCAGTGGCACACAACCGGTGGAGACTTTTATATAAATATCTCTTTAAATAGACTATAATAAAATGTAAATGTAATATATTTTGTTATAACTAGGTATATTTTAATGATTTGTATATATCTAATTCAATAAAAACGTTTTTTAAATAAATAAATTAATTCCATTTTGACAGTTGTTTGAGAACTGCATTCAGCCATTACAGGTATATTTTAGAACGAGAAATCTTGAGAAATACGGCGAATTACAAGGTAATATTTATATAATTATGTGTATTACTATAAAACTTAATTTATCTATATGTTTTCTTTTCAATTAAATCACTTTAAAATACAAAGTTTTGTATAACCGGCAATTTTGACAGTTGCTTCCGGGGCTCATCAAGTGACGGATAGCTCGGTGAAAAAGGCTATTTTTTCTAATATTACAGCGAGATATTGTATGAGAATTATCACAAATCATCAGTAATACAATGTATTTTAAGGTATGATATAAATTTTTGCATATTAATACTATTTTTTTCTCATTTTTATTTAGTTTTCCTAACCTGTATGAACTCTGGCATATCGAGATGACATTTATATGAAATAAGGCTATTCGTTGGATGAAAATCATTATTAAATGTGGAAATATAACGTATCCTTTAAAATGAAACCAGAAATTTTGCACGATATTATAAAATTTAACAAAAATGCCGTATTTGACACTTGAGTTGGAGACACGACCGAGTTATCTGCTTGAAATATGACATTTTTACTAAAATGTATAATGAAATATTGTACGAAATCATCTCTGTTACAAGGTACTTCCATATGGAATATAAATATTTATATATTAATAGTTAAATATTTCATTTTTTAGATGAGACTATAACCTACACGTACTCAGATACACAATGGTGAATTTTTAAATTAATTAAAACAATTCGTTGGGCAAATATTGTTAAAATGAATGAGAATATAATATATTCTTTAAAATAAATTCACAAGACTATTCCAGAAAGTATTATTTAATCAAGAAAACTCCATTTCAAAGTCGATTTAGAATCTCACTTTTAAAAATTGATTTTTGATTACTATTCAAACACTAGCAAAGGTAAATACATACTGTACAGTATTCTACCCTTATTATAAATACTTTTTTATCTAATTTATACATATTTTAGAGAGCTAGACAATGGATTTTGTCTGATTACGTGGAAAACCTGAAAACCCTTTGCTTCATACCGTTTTGGAGGGAATTGTTCAACAGTTTAATGTACAATAATTAGTATATAAATAAATGATGTATCTGGACCTTATTAAACTTCAATTAATTGCATTTTACACTTTCTTTCCGCATTTCTTGACATTTCTGATAAAAACATCTGATTACAACAGAGATTACATTTTTCAAAATTCTGTAGTATTTTATAATGAAATGAGATGATTTCTCAGATGTAAATGTTTACATAAATAAATTATCTATCCATTTATTCATTTGTAACTGATGTATGAACCAATAAACATCTTTTCAAACCAAATATTCATATTCTCTTAGTCGGACTTGACTGTGATTGTACTGCACAAAAATTCATGTTTTCATTAAGAAATAATGCAAAAGAACGTATAAAAATTGGTTACTTTATCTACAACTAACAGGCATATAAATTTTCAGTTATGTGTGAGTAGTTCATATATACCTCAACAGATGGCGCCACAGGATCACTTAAATTCCAAAATAACTATTCAAATTGTATTTATTATAATTTTATAATCATTTATATTGATATTTATAATAAAAAATAAATTATTAATAACAATAACAATAGTTGTAGATAAATACATATATAATTCAGCTTCATAAATATATAAATGAACATAGCAACAGAAAAACATGAGTATAATCATGTTTTTTTTTGGCAATATAAAAATGTATCAGTTTATAATATTTGGTATGTTATTTCACAATATTTATATTTATAAAATAGATAATTATTTTCAAAATAATACATTTTTATATATTCTTTAACTAACTTCATACTTATTGTGTCAAGTTATGACATTTAAGTTCTGTCAAACTGAATGTATTGTATGAAAATACAAATATTGTTAAGATATAATAAAAATACATAAAATTGGGTTAAACGTATTATTTAAATCTTGTCTTCTTATGTATTTTGATGATTAAACCGTTGTATCTCAAAATATCTAAGCGCGGGAAATTTAAAATCTCTATAATTTCATTTATTTATCAACATGTATTTTTATTTATTTCCTAAACGGTCTCGCGTACCACTTTGAACGTGTTATAAATAAATAATATACATTACAACAAATGTTTCTAGGTCTAACACATAGTAGCACCCCCCGTAGAAGGGTGTGAAAAATATTCATCAATTTCCAAAGTTGGAATATTAAATATATGATATTATTTGATAAGTTATGTGTGAGTAGTTCATATACAGGGTGTTCCATTTAAGCGTGCCACCATTTCTATCTCGAGAACTATAAGAGCTACGAGGTTGGTTAAATTAGCAAAGAACCACCATTTTACAAGACTAATACAAAGAGCAAAAAAAAACTTTTTTTTGACCTGTGGTTCTCAACATACGGGACACAACTTTCTCTTTTTAGATGGGAACATATGTTTATTTTTAGGTTATTCGATAGAGCATTTTTTTCTGAATTCAGCGATATAAACATCATATACTATTTTGATAGATTCATTATCTACTAGCGTGCAGAATTGAGAAAAATGTTACATTCCGATCGGCTTTTGTTTTCTGCAAAAATTTCTCAAAAGTATGTCGAGTTTGGTCTCAAATGAAAGGTCCCGTTGAGGGCTAGCGTGCAGAATTGACAAAAATGTCCCATTCCGATCGGCTTTTGTTTTCTGCAAAAAGTTCTCAAAGTTATGTCGAGTTTGGACTCAAATGAAACGTCTTGTTGAGGGCTAGCGTGTAGAATTGACAAAAATGTTTCATGTCGACGGTCTTTTGTTTTTTGCAAAAAATTATTAGAAGTATATCGTGTTTGCAATCTAATGAAAGGTCTCGGTGAGGCCTGACGTGGAAATATGAAATAATTGTTTTATGTCGATCGGCATTTGTTTTTTGCACTGACAGCGGAGCTCTAGGGAATGCTCGGCGTAGCCGAGAATTCGCTAGTCCTATATACTAAAAGGCATGTGTCCGTGATGTTTATTTATTTTCATCACGACGATCGCCAAATTTTGTGGACAGCCTAACTACCTTAACCATGAAAGGGATTGTTGTAAATTTTTTTTTAGAATGCAGGGAATAATGTGTAGTTGTGCCTTTTGGGGGTCTCATATTTTTACTGTAAGTGGTTTTTGTGTAAAAAAATAAAAACTGTGCAAAATTAATAACTTGAAACAATGGATCCTAGTAGCCATGTCTAAATTTAAAAAGAGTCACGAGGTCATCTGTCACTTTTGACAATCTGTCTATGAACTTTAAACGATTATAACTTTTTATAGAACATTGATATTAAAGAAGTAAATACAGTATCATGTATAATAGTCTCGAGCAAAGGTGTTACAATTAATTTAAGTTTAAAACATAACGTATTTAATTAATATAAATTTTGACGTTTCCATTGTCAAAAGTCAATGTTGCCAAATGTGTGATGAAGTAACTAAATGAAAACCAAATATTCCTAACCTAACTTTACTGAAGACGGTGGCAGTTGTATTAGGGTTGACAATATTAATTTATAAATTTAAAAATTAACTACTATTTTTTAATACAAACAGTGTTGCCAAATTATGAAGCAACTAAATAAAAATCAAATGTACCTAATTAAATGGAACACTTTGCTGTGTTTGATATCAAAAGAAAGAAAACCATAATGGTCGGTTTTGAAATGACAAAAAAAATGTGTCATGTCGATCTGCATTTGTTTTTCGGAAAAAGTTGTTAGAAGTAGGTTGTCTTTGGGTTTTAAGGAAAGTACACAATGTGGACGGGTGTGCACGAATGACAAAAATGTTCTACGTAAATTAGAATTTTTTTTTTTGGAAAAAGTTGTGAGAAGTATGTGGTGTATAGTATCAAATGAAAGGGCTCGACAAGGGCTGGCGTTTAGAATTAACAAAAATGATCAATGTTGATCGGCTTTTGTTTTTTGCAAAACTTTCTCAAAGGTAAGTCGAGTTTGATTTCAAATTAAAGGTCTCGTTGAGGGCTAGCGAGCAGAATTGTCAAAAATGTTCCATTCCGATCGGCTTTTGTTTTCTGCAAAAAGTTCTCAAAGGTATGTCGAGTTTGGTCTCAAAAGAAAGGTCTCGTTGAGGGCTAGCGGGCAGAGTTGACAAAAATGTGCCATGTCAATTGTCTTTTGTTTTTTGCAAAAAGTTGTCAGAAGTGTGTGGTGTTTGATCTCAAATGAAAGGTTTCGTTGAGGGCTAGCGTGCAAAATTGACAAAAATATTCCATGCCAATCGGCTTTTGTTTTTCGCCAATAGTTGTCAGCTCAGAAGTATGTGGTGGTTAGTATCAAAATAAAGGTCTCGATGAGGGTTTGCGTGAAAAATTAACAAAATTGCTCAATCTTGATCGGATTTTGTTTTTTGCGAAAAGATCTCAGAAATATGTCGAGTATAGTGTCAAAAGAAAGGTCTCGTTGAGGGCTAGCATGCAGAATTGACAAAAATGTTCCATTCCGATCGGCTTTTGTTTTCTGCAAAAAGTTCTCAAAAGTATGTCGAGTTTGGTCTCAAATGAAACGTCTTGTTGAGAACTAGCGTGCAGAATTGACAAAAATGTGCTATGTCGATCGGTTTTTGTCTTTTGCAAAAAGTTGTCAGAAGTGTATGGTGTTTGGTATCAAATGAAAGGTTTCTGTGAGGGCTTGTGGGCAGAATTAACAAAAATTGTCAATGTTGATCGGCTTTTGTTTTTTCAAAAGGTTGTCACAAGTGTATAGTGTCGAATGAAAAGTGTTGGTGTGGGCTAGCGTACAGATATGATAAAAATGTTTCATGTCGATCGGCATTTGTTTTTTGCACTGACAGCGGAGCTCTAGGGAATGCTCGGCGTAGCCGAGAATTCGCTAGTATAAATATCTACAATGGCATGTCATTAACTGTCAGAACTGTCACATAGATATTTTCTTTTATTTCCATGGCTTACTTATTTTGAACGAAAATGTTAGATTTTATAATTTAATAAATCTCGTCTTGCAGACGAAATTACATATTTCAAATAACTGTAATCCATATAAATAATATTCCCTTATAAGCATACAAAATTTTAAATTAATATCTTGCACTGGGGAGATACTATTCATAATTAACTGATTCCCTGTGTAAATCTCTCATGTGTCGGTCGAGCTGGGACACCCGGTATATAAATATGGTACAGTAAATTAATCATATGATATAATAGAATGTATGTATTATATTTAATTTAATTTTAAATTTAAAAAATTAAATTTTTATTTAATATTCTTCAAAACTTACAGGTTTGTTTCATTTATGTATCCTGAGTTGTAAAAGATTTTTTTTTTAAATATGTACAGATTTGACAAAATAAATATTTCCTCCAACCATCTTTCAAGGAGATTAAAATTTTCTGCAAATATTCCAGATACCATTCTTGCGCTTGTCCGCCTACTAGATGTTTAGTTCGCTCGTGTTTTTCGGAAACTACTGTCATTTACAAGACATTCAAGCACTAGACAATGAACGAATGCGAAAAATTTAATATCCCCGGTCGTACAGAGTCGCCTAGCGGCAATTTCATTTAAATATATCCGAGTTTCACAGTCCCAAACTTTAGCCAACAGGAACTAAGAATGCGGCGAATATAAAGTACAATCGTTTGCATCCTCGAGAACACACCAACAACTTGGAAGGATTTTATAGTTGAATAACATTTACATCTTCAAGTTACGTACTTCTAATCATAGTTGAATATGAAAAGTTACAACTTTTAGATTTTCACTCTTAAATTTCTCAAACAGGTGTCCGTTTTAAAAGAACAGAATAGTTATATACAGAAGCGACAGTAAGACAGAAAAACGAAAATTAGAGAGATTTGGGGAATGTCAACAAATTTAAAGGGCTTATCGTTTAAAATTGGTAAATTACGTCCGATCTTCGTGACGAGTTTCATTTCATTGTTGCAATGTTTTCTTTTAGCTAAAATATGATGAAGAATTATAAAATTCGGACGCGGAAGCAAATATTTATATAATTTTTTACAAAAATAAAGTCAGATTTTTCCTATTCTTGAATTGGATATTTTTGTTAAAACATTAATATTTATGCTTTAGGATCTATACTATGGATGTTTTTAAGCATTGGACATGCAAAAGTGACCAAAACATGGTAACAATCACAAAATAAACATTAAATTTTCGGGTGTCATTTTAATAAATACGTTGTATATTGTAAGCTACATGGGCCATCAGTAACGCGCCTAGAAAATTTTCAATAAAGGGACAATAATAAAAATATGGAAATACAGAAAAAAAATTAGGAAAAATAATTATCAAAATGAAATTATTATATTTCACATACTCCAAAGAGTTGGCTGATTCAAAGTTGCATTTGAAAACAGTTGTTTAAAAATACACAATTGTGAAGCTTATGAAAATGAAAAGATTTGTCGACAAAATTTCTAATTAAACAACTCAAATATATTTAAACATTATAATATATAAATATATTTAAACATTATAAAGATTACATTTTAGAGAACTCTGATTTTGAAAATTTAAAAACAAAGCACGAATATTTTTATAATTACATATTTTCTTTAGAAAAGGCATTTTTATAAAAATATAGAAAAATTGATTTTTATGAAAGGTTAGGATATTTACCAGTTACCTAAGTGAAAAGAAATGTGAAATTCTGCATTAGATTATTAATTATGTGTAAGTCAGCCCGGGTTGCACAAAGATTTTACAATTTTGATTAATGATTAATTTTTTGACAGCAATGTATTTTTAATACGTGGCCATGGTAACAACGTCAAATTAATCAGTGATTTTTTTGATTAGAGCTTGATTAGCCTTTCTGCAACCGGGCATCTCAGAATATTAATGTTATGAAATATACATAGTAATATGAATTTTAAATCTAATCAAAAAGAAATAAATAGAAAATTGTGCTTACTGATGTACTTGCAAAATACAGACATTTTGTGTAATAAAAATGTTTACAAAATATATGTCCGTATTTATTTTATCTAATTTGCTTTTATTATAATGATAAATTTATAATTTTAATATTTTTACATTAAAAAATTATTTTTTTTCATTCCAACAAACATTTATATATGGAGCGTAAATCAACCAGCAAATTATCAAAATATATATATATATATATATATATATATATATATATATATATATATATATATATATATATATATATATATATATTTCACATACTCCAAACAGGAAGAAGCTGTATCAGCTTTCCACGCTTTGTCGATGTCCATGTATATTATGATTCTGGCTGATTTATAGTTGTACTTGTAAAACAATTGTTTTATAAAATTAGGCAACAATATATTTATATATTATAAAGATCATAATTTGAAGAATTCTGAGTTTGTGAATTTAAAACAACACACGAATATTTTTATAATTACATATTTTGTTTAGAAAATAGATTTTTTTTCAAATATTGAAAAAATAATAAAATATTAACGGAATTTTTCGGTGATTAATAATAAAATAATTTGTATTAAGTAAAGGTGAAGAATATTGCTTATATCTACGAGTTAGTAAAACAATTGGGTTTCAGCTCGTAAAATTCTCTACTTGGTTGTTATGAAACTTATATGTAAGACTCAAAATATTTTATGTTATGAAATATAGTAATATGAATTTTAAATCTAATCAAAAAGAAATAAATAAAAAATTATAATTATTGACGAACTTGCAAAATACAGGTATTTTGTTATTCAACTATTCTGTGGTTGCACCTCAAAAAAGCATGTTTTTTTAAGTATATCTCCAATAAAATTGCTCAAATTACGCCGTTGAATTTTTATGAGAGAAAGGGTGTGTTATAAACCATAAATTAAACAATTTTGAAACATTACTTTCTACTATAAATATTACTCGTACTTTGTTAGAGTATTTTTCTCCGGACATTGCAGTTTCCCTTTATCGTACTTTTCGTACTTCCTATTTCCAATAAAATAAATATGTTATCATAACCTAAGAAATTTGTGTGTTTCTTATAAACAAACATAACCTCACAACTCAAACTTACAAATAAATAAATTCCGTTGGAAGTCAATAGGAAACAAAACAACTGCGCCACCAGCACCGTCAGAGACCACTAAGACCTGAATCGCAATTCCGGCAAAGCGGAAGTAACCGAAGAAAACCCACAACAAACGCTTCCGGGCAACGAGTTGTGGTCTGTGGGTGTCAGCGTTTTTATCTCATCTCAAGTGTCAAACTATCGAAAAGTCGCACAGAGGATTTTTTACATAAATATCGGCTTGCAAAGAAAAAATAAACAAGTATAATATCTAGCGTTGCTTGAAAATACCTTCATAGGTAGACAAGCTGGGAAAATTCGTTTCACCTACATAACTGTGAGTCTGGTTGCATTTGGGTAAATATCAGGTGTTTCAGTCAAATATGACAGAAAAGAACAAAAGTCAAATAATTTATAATATAAATTAGTTCTGTTATAAAATATATCAATTCATTATTGAAAGAACTATTTTAATACAAAAAATTACGGTAAATATGTAATAGTTATTTTTTAAACAAGACGATAAAATAATATTTTATTAACAAGCGGAAAGTGTTAATTCACAAGCGATATTCGCGAGTGAATTATTTTTCGCGAGTCGATAATGTTATTTTATTCACAATCATTATAGTAATATGCCGATTCCTAACTTTTTGGAGGTTTAGAAGTTAGTCATTCCTAACTGTATTGACAAATCTCTTGGGTTGGAAGTAACAAATTGCACTTCCATCTCTTGGGTTGGAAGTTGGAATTATTTATGTAGAGATTGCCTAGTAACATTATCATAAATGTCACTAAATGACAAATAAACACAATTTGTTTTCATATCCTACTACGCCAACTTAACTTTATTGAAACAAAAGCGATATTGAATCGCGCAATTTGTTTTAATAATTATTTATTAAAAAAAAGATGATTGTGAATAAAATAGTATACATATCTCGGTGGGAGTTTCATTTCGCCTTGCGCTATATCTCACCTCGAGGCTTCGCCTCTCGGTAATATATATAAGCCCTCGGCTGAAATGAAACATTTTCCACCTCGCATGTAAATAACTATTATAGTCGTGTATAAAATCCATTTTTTTTTCTGTATCTGATTTTAAAGAAATTGAAATTAGAAAAATTTAATTTTTATTTGAGAACAATTTTAAAATGTCAATAGTGTGAGTTACTATGGAAATGTACTTCAAATAAATATAAGTTAATGTACTTTATCTACCCTTGCTGTTAAAGCGTTACTTTATCTACCCTTGCTGTTAAAGCGTTACTTTATCTACACTTGCAGTTAAAGTGTTACTTTATCCACTATTTTGAGTTGATAAAATTTTTTCTTTATAATTCCGCAAAGTAATTCATGGAATCATAAACTAGGTGGCTCTGTCAAATCTGATTCCAAAACAGCGTTACGCAAAAATATACACAGTTACCTTAAAAAAAATGCTACGCTAAGGAAAAAGTCTCCTTAGGATTATGGTTAATGTAACTTTGATTGATTGGTATTCGTGAGTGAATTAATACAATTCAGAGCTTTGTAATTGGCTTTGGTTTCAGTAGGTTAAGAATCAGAACATTGTGAAGTACTTGATCTTCTTTTTAAGCTACTGAAACCACAACAAAATCAAGAACAGCAGTGCTCTAAAATGCTCTTTTGAATACTTGCTCAGTTTTTTGGTCCACTGAAACCAGAGCAAAATCCAGAGCAGCCAAATATGCTCCAGAATATGCTATGTGTTCATAGTAGGCCAAAAATTAGAGCAAACGCTTTAAAATGCTAATTTCTAATATGAATGATAAAAAGGTATAAATAAAAATTCAACATTTTTTTTAACATAAAGCTTTAAAAAATGATATGGATATATAAATTGAGTTTCCCGAAATAATAAATATATAATACAATTAATTTAAATTTAATAACTAATTTTTATCAAATATTTTATAAACGCAATCATTGAAATTAGTTTGCAACTCCAATCAAAACAATTGCAATTATTTATATTGTACAATTATTATTCAATATAAACTAAATTTGCTGTTATTTATTTTGTGTTACAGTTAACTTGAATATTTGTTGAACTGTAATTTATAATACAAATTTTCATTAAAACAATAGATGCATTTATATTTATAAAAATAAATACCTTACAATTCAGGACTTCTGATCATCGAAACGTCTATTTGTTTACCCTGTAACAAATAAATATATATATATATATATATATATATATATATATATAGATTTTCTTTTTAATAAATGTAAAATGTAAGTACTTTAATAATATGTATTGATTATATATGTTCTTTAAAAATTTACATTTATTCTGTAGGATTATTTACTCCTTTTCAACGGGCAACTAGCAAAACACAAATATATTTCATGTAACAAACTAAAGCAATAAAAAATGCAGTCATAAATGCATTGTTCATTACGTCAGTGCATACTAATGTGAACAGAACAATATCAATATTGTAACATAATATATGACTATTTATATTGAAATTCATGTTTAAACAGGTAATATTTTTCATTTTTACAAATAGTCATGTTCTAACAATGCAATAAATTTAGTTGATCGAATTAAAAAAAACTAACAAATGAATAACGCAATGCAAAAACATTTAACCTAACATTATCAATCAAAATTAAAAAATAATATAAATGTACTCAAACACAAACTTTTCTTAAATTATATAATAATTTATAATTTGCATAAATAAATAAAGATAACGATTACAGGAAAAATTGTACGGAAATATTACATACTACATCGTAATTGACAATGACATTGCAATTTTGATGAATATACCACAACAAAGAATGCTTAATAATATATTTGATAACGCAGTATCAAAAGAAATTATAAAATTTCAGCAATACCATTTCAGAATATGAAGTAAAATATAGGAGAAAAATTTATAACGTTAATAAAGAAGACTTTAACCAAGGGTATGTTGTTAATTTTGGTAATGGTTGTTGAATTCCATTTAAATATTTAAATCTATAGGGGTGAGTTTTTCCATCTCTGGTAAAAGGTTAATAGCAAAATATCGCATCGAAAGAGCAAATAACTAATGTTTTTGACAACTTACACAAGTTTTTCGACGCGATATTTTTTTATTAACTGATGGTTAAGGTAACCGGCACTTTAATCACAGATGGAAAAATCGGTCCTTAAAAGGAATTGGAGTTTCTATAATAAAGTTTTTACCATTGCTAATTAGTTAAACTAATTAATGGAAATAAAAGAATTATTAGAATAATATTTATAATAATCAAATATAATGAATCAAATCAATAAAAATTTAATTAACAATCATCATTTATTATAAATGCTTTTATTTATTTTGTTTTTCTACAACCTCAAATTGAAATGGTCATTATTATTGTACATCCTACATATTATTTGAGTGTTACCACTGAAAAAATAATATCTCTATTTTTCAAGTAATGGTTTCACTACCCCAATCGAACATTTAGGGAATTATTGATTTATCCAAATTATGTTGGCAGTATAAATAAAATAAAATTAATTACAATTAATTTAAGTCATTACGACTAATGAAGAAATAAAAAAGAAATGTTCAGCATACTATTGTTTTATTGGGTTGTAAATTTAGTTTCAATTTATTATTTAGAGTTGTTTTAATGCTCTGTAGTTGGCTGAAGTAACTATTTATTGATGTGTCAATTCTTCAGTGTAATATTTGATCGTGGTATGATCGAAAAACAATAATACTGGTCATAGGAAAAGCATAGTATATAATAGGGACGTTAGTGCGTAATATACTTCTTAAAATTCTTGTTACGTAATATACATTTTATAATATATTTGCTCAATGACAAAAAAATCTGTATATTTGTATATTTACATGGAATTGGAAATTATTGGACAATAATATTATGGATATGAACAATAATAACGGCATCAATTTCACTGACGTGAATTCATTGTTTGAAAGTTATAACAATTAATGAAATTCTATGGAATGTGGTCCATATATCCTTAAATTTAAATCGTTTACTGAAGTTCGCAACAGTGTTATATAATAATTAAAATTTAAATTCTCCTCAAACACATACTTCCCTGGAGGATAATAAAAATAAACATAAACATAAATTATGTGCATAACTCCACGATTTTCGCCAGTAAATCTCTTGGATTACTATCAGATTACAACCCTGGTTTATTTCTCCTTGCTGGAATCAGTTCAGCATTTACGACTCGAAATATCAAGATGTGGAGACTGAGATCGAACTTAGAATTGCCTAATGTGAAGACCGTTTACTGATTTTACGACCCTGACTAATTTATATTGTTCCAAGGAATCATAATTGAGGCAGGGATATAGGGATGAAAGGAATTTGGGATAAGGGACGTTAAACTCGTTTTAGGAATTTCTGTTATGCATGTATTAACATTTATAAGTTTTCTTTTATGATATAATTATTAGAATTTTATTACTGCTATGTTGCATTTTAGCAGTAAGTATTTTTTTAATAAACTAGTTACAAACGAAAAATATAACACTATTTCAAAATATTTTGCACATTTATATATGCAAATTTAATTCATTTCCATACAAAAAAATATATACTTAGTTTTAAAAAAAATATTATTAATTATAGTTAGTTGAAATCAAAAAATATCTACTCAAAACTTATGTATATATTTTGAATGAAATATAAGTAATTAAAACCTTTAATTTTTGTTGCAAATACCTATACCATATTTTTATTGAAAATATTATATCTTGAATGAATTTGTAAATAGCTATTTATGTAATGATTAAGGATACACAAGAAGTTATTCAACGCATGCGAAAATTACAAAACGAGACGTAGGCAAGTTTTGTAAGAGCAAAAATTAAATAAGTACCTATCTAGTTTCCTAAGTGTTTCATATTTTTACTACAACAAAATTTTTAGGATATAAACTAATCAACGATATAAATGAAGTTATCATTGGAGATTTTTGAATTATGTAATAAGAGTCACTGTGAATGTATTAAATGGAATGACTGTTTTATCAATAACTGTAAAGAGAATAAGAACATTAAGAAACAAACTTTCTATTTTTGTAGCTTTTTAAATTAAAATATTTATTTTTTCTCAATATATTGATTTTATTTGATTTCAAAAATATATACTTAATGATTTTTTTGGGTTTCAAAATTGCTTTTTATATTTATTCTAACTGCCGTTTTCGGGTGTTACGACTTAGTATTCTATTAACACCCTGTATAATATTTGTTAAACCTGTTCATATACATAGAATCAAACTATCAATTATATATACTTATTTTATCTATCGCACCATGCACATGTTATTTTCAATTATCAGTCACATATATTCAATAATTGTGTAAAGCCTTTTTTGTTTCCCTTTTACTTATTTAAAATAATTTGTTCTCAGTTCGGTTCGTGTTTTGTTTTTCATCATCTACGTAAACAATATTAGTAAGCTATTTTTTGTAAACAAGTAAAAATATTTGCTATTTTGTAACAAATATCTGTGATTATTAAAAATATTGAATAAAAAAATCAATTTAATTCCAAGTAACTTTCCTCGAATAGATTTTATTGTAAAATTTACTATTTTTTCAAAAACCAACAATTATTATAAATTATTTCTAATTATAGAACAAATTCTGACTTCTACAACCAGTATCTTAAACTATAGCCAATAAAAAATTCTCGAAAAAGACGACTCTTAGATAAAAATCCATCAACTAAATCTCCTCTAAAATTAATGCTAAACTACTTTTATTGTACGTTTTTCGCGAAAATGCCTAGTATTAACAATAGATTTTAAAAAATGAGACAGGTTTTTATAATAAAAATAAATCTACAAAAATTTAAAATAAAAGTTTCACTTTTACATTTGTTATGTGCATGGGAATTTGGAGCTATGAAACATATAAAACGATACAGGTAGACATTGTTGAATAGAAGTGTGGGAAAATATACTCTTTTATATCTTTTTTTTGACATTCCTCCCCCAAACAACACCTACGACATTGTCATGTCACATGGGGTAGTTTTCTAGTTCAAGGTCAAAAAACCAGGTGTATGTATGCCCTCTAAAATAGTTTAATTACCATTTCTCCAACCAACCAGCGTAAATGGAAAATAATGGGTACTTTACAACTTTTATTTACCTCGAGATTGTTTATCTCGTTTAATTAAACAAAGAAATGAGATTTCTTTCCTAATTGGTTTTCCCTGAAGTTGCTGATTCTCAATTAATTTTTTATAGGAGGATAATTAATATTTTTTATCTTTACATGAGGCTATTCAGGTTGCAAAACTCACTGATAAAATATTTAATAAGGTTAAATATGTGAAAAATTATCCCGCCAATTTTAATCAACTCATAAATGATAAATAATACAAACATGCTGTTATCAATAGAAATAAAATAATACTGAATAATAAAATTAACTGTTTCCTGTACCTACATATGTAGGTATATTAAATTTACAAGTTTTATTTTTTATTTATGAAATGGGAAAATGAAATAAACTTAGTTCAGATGTTCAATACAGGAACTTACATTTAGAAATGCATTAATCGTAAATATGTATGAATGGAATTCAAATAAATTAAACAAACGTTGATACCATATTACGACATTTCAGAGAAATATGAGTAATAGATGTGGTTTTGCAAATGTATAACTAAATGTGAAAAAAATCGTTATTGCACGGTTTATGAATTCGTGACGTAGCGCTTACTTGTTGGGACATGTTCGCTTTTTTCTTTATCTAATTTTAAACACACTTGCTCTCTTTCTATCATAAAGCAAATTATCGGGCCCACCAATCCACATCAGGCGGGAATTTTATGCCATATGTTCGCATACCCCCTCATGTCGGTTGTTATCAAAGTGGGAGAAGGGAGCGTTCTAGAAACTTATTTAAACGAACGTAAATTTAATATTTTACTTATTTTACTTCTATTTTCTATTAAATAAAATACGTTCATCAAATGTACATACATTATCATATACATATACATTGATTGTTACTGAAAATATAAAAGAAAACTTGTTCAACACAGTCTTACAAAACTAAAAAGGGTGACTGAACTCACACAAAATCAACTGCGCGGGAAACGAATTGCTATATAAACAGAAATTGGCGCAATATGTATACATAAAAGTGACTACGCCATAGTTGATGCTGACAGTGTTTTAAGTTTTATCTTATATTTTTCATATTTTACGTATTTTTTGAATTAAAACATCTGTGAAAATGCCTCCCGTAGTGTTCGACAAAGAAAACATCTCAACCCACAGCAAGGAAAACAAGATAACCTCTCCGAAAAGTAAGGTGCTCTCTGAAATTTCACTAAACAAACTCGATATCAATGGCGAAAAGTCCGAATCTAAGACCGAAAAGAAGGTTGCCACTTTTGATCCCGAGCTAGAGCCTCTCCTTCGTGAAAATCCAAGACGTTTTGTGGTCTTCCCCATTCAATATCCGGACATTTGGGCTATGTACAAAAAAGCCGAAGCCTCTTTCTGGACTGTAGAAGAAGTAGATTTATCCAAAGACATCGAAGACTGGAATAATAAGTTAAACAAAGACGAACGACATTTTATTTCCCATGTTCTGGCATTTTTCGCGGCTTCAGACGGCATTGTAAATGAGAATTTGGTGGAGAGATTCAGCCAAGAAGTGCAAGTTACTGAAGCTCGTTGCTTCTACGGTTTCCAAATCGCCATTGAAAATGTCCATTCTGAGATGTACAGCATGTTGATTGAAACGTACATTCAAGACCCCCATGAAAAAGATTTCTTATTCAATGCTGTCGAAACCCTTCCTTGTGTGAAAAAGAAGGCAGATTGGGCACTGAATTGGATTTCAAGCCAAACCGCCACTTTTGGAGAGAGAATCATCGCATTTGCTGCCGTAGAAGGAATTTTCTTCTCCGGAAGCTTCGCCTCAATCTTCTGGTTGAAAAAACGAGGGTTGATGCCAGGTTTGACCTTCAGCAACGAATTAATCTCCCGCGATGAAGGTCTCCACTGCGACTTCGCCTGCTTGATGTTCAGGCATCTTGTACAGAAACCATCCGAAGAAAGAATAACTGAAATCATCCGCGATGCTGTAACCATCGAACAAGAATTCCTCACTGATGCCTTGCCCGTTAGTCTCTTGGGCATGAATTGCGAGTTGATGTCTCAGTATATCGAATTCGTAGCAGACAGGCTCCTACTGGAACTAAACTGTAAGAAGATCTACGGAACTCGCAACCCGTTCAGCTTCATGGAGATGATCTCACTTGAAGGAAAGACCAACTTCTTCGAGAAGAAAGTCGGGGAGTACCAGAAATGCGGCGTCATGTCTAATCGCTTGGACAACGTTTTTACAACCGAAGCAGATTTTTAATTTTTAATGTAGAGAATATTTTTAATGCTGACATATATATCGCTTTTAAATTATATTTTAGTATATAGTTTATTCATAGTATTATTTTTTGATATTTACTTAATTTTTGCTTTTCGTATATGACATCACCATGTATAATAAAAATTGTTTTAAATCAATCATTCATTGTACAGTTTTTTGAATGTATTCGATATCTAAAAAATAAAAATAATAACTAATATTCTCAATCTTTACTACACTCCTTTTAAATATTAGAATCAACTTCAATATATTGGTGTGATTTTAAAATAAATATATACAAATAAATAATACATTTTCGTTTATTTCTGTCGCTGTACAGTTCATCTACTTAGTAAATAAATAAAAGAAATAATTAAAATTATTTAATTAAACATTAATAAAATAGATCACAATACTGTATACAACACCAACTTCCTGTACCGAATTTACAATTTCAAGATACGATTATTTTGGCCCTCTTCAATTGGCAGATACTGTGGTTTGATATAAGGTAAGTACAGGCATTTTCTCATATGTTTATCCATTCATTCAATGGAATGTTTATAAATGCACGTTTAAATGCTTTAAAAGCCGGCGCGCTCGAGTTCATTTAATTGATGAGCTAATTTTTCTTCTTTTGCCTTTCTCGTGTGACTCACAATTCGCGACTTGATATAGGAACTAACAAAGTGGTCTACGTCCAAACCTCCATTGAGAAAACTTTCAGCTATGCTTTCACTTTGTTCATCTGCCTTTACTGCTGCCTCTCTTAAAGATTCCTGTAAAATTATTCATTTAAATTTGCATATAATACGTAATTAATTTTGTTTCCCAAAAAAATGGTAAAAGAAAATAATTCGTGCATATAACCGGCTTCGAACGGGTCAAAAAAAGATGCTCATTATTTATTGAGTGTATTGTTGTTAACTGAAAGATAAAAGTTAAATAATTTCATTCAAGACTTCGAATCGATACTAAATCATTTATGCAACAAGTGTGTAAAGTAGGTGTTTTTCAGTTAAAAATATTTATTTATGCAACAAGTATAAAATAAGTGTAAAAAACACTATAATACACACGTGCTGCATGCAACATTTTTCCTACAACCGAAATATTAATAAAAAATTATTTCAAAAGTAAATTGAACCATTGATAAATGTGTTTACGTAGCCTAGCAACGGTTGCTTTTCAAGCGTGAAAAGTAACTCCTTACAACTCAAAAGAGGGCATGATATATGCACTTTTTGCCCGGTTGTAGGAAGCAGAACTTTTAGCCAAGGTAATAAATAAAAGCAAGAATTGGGCAATTTTTTCTAAACTGAACCGGAACGAAAAAAAATATGTTTCCGAAGCCTTGGTTTAATCAACATAAAATCAAAATAATTTCTGGGATTGTTAGTAAGTTTGAAATTTTTCTATTTTGATATAAATACTTTCATAATATAAACAAAATTTTAATTTACCTTAATATTAGACGGTTTATACCTATCAGACAATAACTGATAATTTTCATTTAGTACTTCATTACTTTGTAATAATTTATTTACAGTTTCTATCCTAGATTTTCTTTCTTCGTATAATTGTTCTAGTTTATTTCTTTTGGCCAAATTTGTATCTACAAATAATATATTAAAAATAGTTAATTAAATTATTTTACATACAGCTACCTGCTAATTCATCAATTTGAATTAAAAGATCATCTAATGTTTTATTCATTTCTCGAATCTGCGGCATATTTTCTAAAAATTCATCTTGTTTATCAATATTTTCATTCAATAATTGTAAATCCTCTAAGGATAACGTATTTAACTCAGGAAAAACTAAAGATTGATTTACAGAGGACGAAGGAACTAATGCTTGTGAATAAGAATTAAGATTAGAGTAACTATAATTAGGACTTGAGACATTAATTGGATTGGAGTACGAATATTGAATTGGAATAGGCGAGCTGGTATTCACGTGACTGTGATTCGCTGTTAATGGAGGTGGATTTCTTTCAAATTCCCTTATTATTGCTTGTACAACTCGGCCCAAATCAGAATGAACTGTAAACTATAACCAAAATTGTTATATTATATTATCATTATCATATTATCTAGTAATCTTACATTTAATAAACCTGGAGCAGAAACTATTTCTCCTTCTGCATTTACCCAAGGATGTGTAACACAAGGAGATATTTTCAGAGTAGGTTTCTCGTTTGGAAATTCGTTTGATAACAAAACTTGCAACGCAAGCTCATTTTTTCCAGATTCAAATGCAATACAGTACTCTGTTCCTTCCACTACTTCTATCACACTGTATAAAAACAAAGAGTAATAACCCGTAAAGAGGTTATATTAGTACTTACTTATCATTAAATATCTTTAAGGTATTTATTTGTCTCTTGCGAATCTCTGATTCGGATCTAAATATTCTAGGTAACATTTAAAATATTGATTCTCAAAATATTTTAAGGAAAATGACTAGATTTTCTTCAATGACAGCTACAACCGATTGTCATGACACCGGTGGCGTAACTTAGAACTATCAAACGTCATGTACCTAAAGTTAGGTTAGGTTTTAAAAATAATCATGCCTGTTTTTCCAGAAACGCCTCCAGAGGTAGAATTTATATTACAAATAAAATTAAAAAATATAAAACACTCTATGCTTTAGCATTTTCACACCAAAACTATAATAGTTATTCACCCCGGTTCTCTCTATTTACGAATTGGAAGGGCGTCCGATGTAAACCCTTGTACTGTATTGCATGCTGTAGCTAGAAGACGTTTAATCGGTGGCTTAGAACAAAAAGATCATTTCCTACCACCCAAAGCAGAATTGGTAATTTACAGTAATCAACCAAAATCGTAGATTATATATGAATATTTTAGAATAAAGAACAACTACAAGAAATCGAAGATGCAAGGCTGCAAATATCTCACACTCTTCAGTCATGTTTGCAATCAGATGGTCGAAGAAGGTACGCGACACCTCCACAACAAATTGCAGCATTTAACAGAAGATCTCAACCCGAGGAGCAAGGATCTAGTGGAGGTGAATGGGTAAAACCTGAGAAAGATATAGTTGTTGGAAACGATGTAATGATTTTATTCTTTTTTAAAATAAAGTTCTATGTGAATATGAGTTGCAGATACTGAGATTAAATCCAATTGAGGACTTTAACATTCATTTTCCTTACCGCAGAGGAGATTTAAACATCCACCCAGGACCTGGAGGTTCTCTTACAGCAGTTTTAGCGAATTTAGAAACAATTTGGGTTCATGTATTAGAAAATCAACTTCATATAAAACGATTGGACTTAAAATTTTATAAAGCTGTGTTGGTCATACCGGATATTTACAACCGAGGATATTTGCGGGAACTTATGACTTTACTTTTATTAAAAATGGGATTTGGGAGTTGTTTTTTTGTGCAAGTAATAATATATATTTTGAAAATTATTTTGTGTTTATTATTTTTATTCATTAGGATCATGTAGCAGCAACTTTCGGAGCAGGATTGGGCTATGCATGTGTTGTTGATGTAGGGGATCAAAAAACTTCTGTTTCTTGCGTGGAGGATGGACTTTCTCATTCAAATACTAGAGTAATTTTTATAATTAACAAGAAACCGAAACAAATAATGGTTGATCATTATCCCATATTTTATATCGGTTTTTTGTTCTACTATTACATCGTATTCTTTTGTCACCAAATCTTATTTTTATTTAGGTTCGAATGGAATACGGAGGAGGCGATATAACTCAAACATTTTACTGGTTGCTTCAAAAATGTGCATTTCCGTACAAAGACTGTTCAGAAAACAACAAATTAGATACAATGCTTTTACATAAATTAAAAGAAGATTTTTGTCATGTCAATCTTGTAAGTTTTTCACTGTAATAATTCTTAATTGGATACATATTTTATTGTATTAGGATATTTGTGGATCTCAAGAAAAATCTTTCGTTGTTAATCATCCAAAAAAAGCTATAGTACAATACACTCTCCAAGTAGGGGATGAATGTATTGTAGCTCCATTAAGTTTATTTTCTCCTGAACTGTTTGGAGTTACCGGCCCAAAATTGGTCCATACACAAAAACGTTCGAGTGGAGACCCAGAGGACCCACACGATGAAAATTATTTACGAGAAACAAGTGTAAGTTTTTATTTTTTTAATTAACCGATCTTTAAAAAGACACTTTATTATTTTTTAAATATCAGTTTATCATTTCTTATTTTCATGATCACATATTAAAACAAATTAAAAAATATAGAGGAATGTTTGCAGAGGAGAGGAATAAAAGAATCAATGGAACCATCTGCCTCTGATTTATTAGGAGGAAATGATGATCAAAGTGGAAATCAATCAAATGTAAACGCAAATGATGACGATATTGTAGTTGATGCAATTGATCCAGCAGTTCCAGGATCACAAGATAAAGAATTTGTCATAAATCCCGGACAACTTTTAGGTTTAGATCAAGCTGTTCTGCAAAGCATTGATCGATGTCGTAAGTAGTTAATTCACAATTAATTTATCATACTAATTTAATAGCGTAATAATTTAGATATAACGAGTTGAATCATTTAACCCAGTATCTTATTTACAAAAATTTCCACGAATTTGAAAGAATTACAAATTTTACATTGGTAAAAAAAAATGAGAAATTAAAAACAAATTAATGATTACCTTGTTTCTTGAAATTAAACAGATTTCTTCTAACACGCTTATTTAAAGGTGAAACACTTAAAAACAACCATCACACACCAAAACAAAACACGAACTGGTTGCTAATAACCTCAATAGGTTGTCTTTTGTTTAGGCATGTTTCGGCCTAACATATTATTTTTACAAGTTATTTAATTAATTAATCGAAATAATATTCACACAATGACAAACGATAACGTAAAAAAATTATATTAACGTCACAATATGAGTTTAAAGCGGAACAATTTTAAATAAATAAAATGTATTTTAACATAAATAATCTATAGAATATTTTATAGTATATTTTGGACTGACAAATTCTAAATTTTGATTGAAATGTTAGCATTAGAAAAAAATCAGAATTTCGTTTTTTAAGCATTAAAAAAACACTAACAGCCCACTTCGCTCAACGTAATGAAGCTCAACTACCGAAATCTTTTTATATACCTTATCCGTAATTTATTGTCTGTGGTAGATTTTTTTTTTTAATAAATTAGTAGGTATCTATTGAAGATTAAATTCTTTCAAATACATTTTTAAGATATTTTATACTCAATTCGTGTTTTCGCGGATTTGAAAAATGAATAACTTATATAATGAACTAATATTTATTTTGTATGTTATAATTCTATTATTTAAAAAAAGTAGACATGATTACATCAACGCTGATTAAGCAAGCTAACTGAGGTTCTACGAGAACAAACTTATTTTATTTTTTGAGCGCCGTAGTCTAAAAATTTACCTCATATTGTGTTGTTACGCCACTGTTATAGTGCTTATATCATATTCTGATATTTTAAAATTATTGTGCTGATATTTCTCTTTTGTTTTACCTTTTACAGCAAACGAGGATTTGAAACGCAAAATGTACGGCTGCATATTAGTCGTAGGAGGAGGAATGAAATTTCAGGGAATAGGAACTTGGTTACAGAATAGAATATCGTTACAAATACCGTACATGTATAGAGCTGAACAATTGGACATTATTACCCATCCGAAAGAAATGGATCCAGCGATGACTGCATGGAAAGGCGCAGCGATTATGTCTTGTTTGGAATCTGCCCAGGAACTTTGGATTCTTAATACCGAATGGGAAAAAATTGGATTAAGAGTGTTACGAGAACGAGCGCCATTTATGTGGTGAATCATTAATTGTGTATGAATTAATGTATTAATTTATATTTGTATTATATTTTAAGATGAATTGAATAAATACACACTTTTTTATGAAAAATTGTTATTTTATTTTGTATCAATAAATATAAGAAACATTAGTAAAAATATGAGTATTTAAAGGCATTTAATAAACCGATATTAAAAAAAATAAATAGCGACACTTTACGATATCTTAAATATAATTTAAGATTTGTAATGTTAATGAAAATATGTAAAAATAATTTAATGATAAACATATGATCTTTAATTTTAAGTAGCGCATTCTATTTTATACAAAGCCAATATTTAATTTTTAAAAACCGGTTTATTATTTCCTGTATTTAAATATGTAATCACAAATATAAGAATTATAAAAACGTCATATAGATGCCCATTGTTTGTACTTATAATTAGTCTTATCACTGGAAACATTTACTTCATTTACGTACATCAAGGACAAATTTATGTTGCCGGGCTGGCAGTTGGTGTATTTGCAACTCCAAATGCTGATATAAACACGTTTATAACTGTTACTAAAAATATTCCTATCACGGTGAAATTATTAATTTTATTCGCTATACACATCTCTTTCTTGTCTTTAACGTTGTATCTTGCATTCCATATTAATCCTACACCAACAGCTATCTGCAAAAAATATTCCTATTAAAATTTTTGTGCGTAAATCAATATGTGGTTTGCGCCTGTTTGGCGCCCAGATTATACTAGGTCAAGAGGACTATCACATTCAGAAATTCCAGAAAACTTAATTATTACTGTCATTAGAAACTTGTCTATATTAATATACATTTCATAATGTACGGGAAAAAAATATATCAAGACATTTTTTAAAACATCTAAATTTGATTTCAAATAATTAATTATTAATGCCTCTTACAAATAAGGTAAAGGCGTGGTAATAATTTATTCTACTTACTTGAAATGCTAGACTAAATGAAATTAAAACAATACTAATGTAATAATACGGATGCCTATCATAGCTCTCCAAAACATATCTAAGTTGATTTGCATTAGCTGAAAAAAGCGCTAAGTCCATCATCCCTTGCGCTAAAGTCTTTTTGTGTTGATAAAAGTTTACATCCGGTGTAGTTTCCCCGCCAAATTCCGTTGGGGCGTAATCCGGTAGGTACCCCCCTGGTCCATATCCAGGGGCGTAGGGAAACACTGGGTGTCTTGGGACTGGAGATCCAACCCTGGTTCCGATGTCTATTTCATCGGGAAATTCATTTGGACCAGGTGGTTCAAATGGTTCCGGTTCTTTGGGTTCCTCTGGAAGAGTTTCTGCATCTGGATTCATGTCTTCCACTCCTTTATCTCCATTAGCAAAGAATCCATCATCTACTCCGGGTTGGTTGTTGTTAACAGTATCTCTGTCGTCTGAATCAATATCGTCGATTTCTGGTCCAGCTAAAGGTGGTTGAGGATTGTTTGCGTCTGGTTCCAGTAATGGTTTTAATACTTCTGTATTATTTTCGTGAATTTCTCTCTTTGGTCTAGAATTTGGTTGATTTGGTATAATTGGAGTCGGTCGCTCATTATGATAACTATAACTGGGTAGAGGGTATGAATCTCGATGTCCATTTGGACTTAAATCTCTTCTTGTTGGAGAAAAATCAGTTCTGGATCCAGGATAACCCGGATATACACTTCTTCTTGTTGCCGTAGGCGAAAAACTCATTTCGATAACGCACTTAATCACACAATTTAAACTGATCGCAACAATTTATTTAAAGTAATGTCGTCACTCTAATGTAATGTCGATGAATAATGAATGATTTGTTTCAACACATTGATTTAGATCTTCACTCTGCTCTACTATAAGATGTATTAACATAAAAACCTTTTATACACTTACTTAAATGGCTCAATTTTTTGCGGACTTTCCTGTCTGATTTCCCGCGGACGTCTGCCAAATACTCCAACGTGTTGCCTGAATCACGCGGAACAAAAACAGACTTCGGAAAAACTGCGATCAACTCAAGGCTTTAGCTGAGTTGTCGGCGTTTTATTGAGCTTTATAAATAAGAGTTAAGCGGGTTATTTTTGCGTAACACGTTCGAAAGGTTCAGTGGCGCACGAAGTAGAGTAAACGCTTCATTTCAAAGTGTGGGGTTTCCCATTCGATGCAAATCTAATTAATGAAATTCAAAGAATATTCACAGATCGATCCAAATCGATCAAACAAAGATATTATAATTCATAAGCGTGGAAGCAAGCAGTTTTGGAAATCGCCTCAGGTCATATTCGAGGACAACTTACTGGTTTTTTGTAAATTCCTGTATTGCTATTAACACTTCACGCTTGTTTTTATTTATATCACATTCTTGTTATTTGATATTCATATATTAAATAACAATAATATAAAGAAATTATGCACAATGAATATCCTATGAAATAGTAAAAGTTTAAAATAGTTAACATGTTTTTATACTTTTTATGAATATATGACTGTTTATTGACCTCTTTTGATGAGATCATCATATGAAGCTAAAAAAAATACAAAACGAAAATCATATTTCCACGTACATATATATACGTTACAGACAGTTTTAAAACGATTCCTTTAAATTTAAGACTATTTATTCTTACTTTGAAACAAAAGGAATTCCCTAATTTTATGAGAAAATCATTTTTTAGAAATGACAGTAAAATATTACGGTATTCTTAAAAGCTTTATTGAAAAATTATAGCTTTCTGTTCTTGCAAATTACAAGCAATTTGTATTTGTATGTGTGTGTGCCAATTATATTTATAATTTTACCTTGACCATGAAAAATAACAATAGACAATTTAGAAATTTCTTTTAATAATAAAAACATATTTATTGGAAAGAAAACATATTTTTTATATATTTCCTTTTTTAAATTATTAATTTTAAATTATTTTTGTCAATCATAATTCCTAATTTTTATAAAATTATTTCGTCTCTAAATATTTTTTGTAAATTAACTTGATTAGTTCATTCAAATTAAGTAACAAAATTTACTTGGTTGTTTATAAATAAGAACAGATAAGTATATTCTTAGTACAATATAAATAAATTATCGAATTTATCTCCACTAAATTAACTTTTATTTGTTTATATTACCATTGAATAAATAATTTATCTCAATTTTTCAATCAACGATATTACGTTACACTCTGAAATATAGTTCAAATTTAAAAATATCTTCACCTTTCGATTCTGTACATTATGTTCTGTTTTATTTATAGATAAGTTTCTAACATTGCACAATTAAATTGGTTCATACTTTTTTATAAATTGTATGCTTCTAAATTGTAATATATTATTTTAAAATATCTGTCCCCAAGATGTAATTAAAATACGATAAATTAAAACAAAAACAAATCATTAACGGACAATACTGTATACTTTCACTAACAGATCCGATATACGTTTAAAATACTGTTTATTGTTCGAATATTTCAAGTATTTATCTTTTTCCTAAGGCGTTTCCCCAAATTGTATAAAAGCTTATTGTCTATGTCCAAAATGCATCAAACGATCATCAACTGCAAACATGGTAAGTTGAACACATAATCATTAATTATAATATTTCCTAATTAATGTAAATTTTGTTTCAGAAATCGATTTGTGTAGTCTTGTCACTTGTAGTGGCTGTAATCGCGGAACCGCCAGTTCCATTCTCTGTGTACGGCCCTCCATCCGTGCAAGTAAATCCTCCACATGATGGTGATTCGCTAGGAAGCAAGCCCTCTGTCACGAAACTCACCACCCTGGTTCAGCTCCCAGCCGCTTCCGGAGAGAAATACTTCCCCGCCGGAACCAAAGGATTCAACAGCCCTCACGGTAACGCCCCTGACTTACTTCCTCCCAGCAAGCGAGTGGAGATCATTGTGAAACCAGGAACTAGTGGCTTCGTTCCCCCGAAAGGCAGTAATCTTGTTGGAGTCGTTGCCGAACCTCTACCCGGAGGCAAGAACCTTGGAGGACATGGTGGAAGCCCAGCTGGAGCCGACTCATTGGGACCTGGAGGTAGTTATCCCTATCCAGCACCGGTTGTTGTCTACGGACCTCCTACCACCCCTGCTCCAAAACCAACTGTAAAGATCTCTTATCCTTATCCTGCACCTGCACCGGTTGTACCTTCCGTTGTCTACGGACCTCCTAGTACTCCTGCTCCCAAACCAACTGTAAAGATCGCTTATCCTTACCCAGCACCGGTTGTGCCTTCTATTGTCTACGGACCTCCCAGCACTCCTGCTCCTAAACCAACTGTGAAGATCGCTTATCCTTATCCCGCACCTGTTGTACCTTCCGTTGTCTACGGACCACCCAGTACTCCTGCCCCTAAACCTACTGTAAAGATCTCTTATCCTTATCCCGCACCTGTTACAAAGGCTCCCGTAGTTCCTGTAATCACCTACGTTACTCCTAAAGCAGTTCCGGTTCCAGTAACACCCAAACCTGTAGTCCCCGCTGTTGTTTACGGACCACCCACCACTGCTGCTCCCGTACCAACCATTAAAGTCAAATTACCTTATCCTCCAGCAATTCCCTCAGTGAAAGCAACTACACCCAAACCTGTTGTACCTGCTGTTGTTTACGGCCCACCCTCAACTCCTTCTCCAGTTGTTCCTAAGATCACCTACATCACCCCTAAAGTTGTAGCAACCACCCCTAAACCAGTTGCACCTGCTGTTGTTTACGGACCCCCTTCCACCGCTGCACCAGTCCCAACTGTGAAGATCAGCTATCCTTATCCTCCCGTGAAAGTAGTACCTTCCACCACACCTAAACCTGTTGTACCAGCTGTAGTCTACGGCCCTCCTACTCCTGCTCCAGTAGTTCCCAGAATCAGCTACGTCACCCCCAAGCCTGTAGCACCCACTCCAGCACCAGTGGTGCCCGCTGTGGTGTACGGAGTGCCCGTAGTGCCATCTACCAAAGCTGTACCCACACCAGCACCGGAACCAGCTGCACCCGTCTACGTGCTGCCCCCTGTCCATGGACCGGCCGGCGCTGACGTAGGAAAGCCTGACATCAGCCTTCCTCATCTTCTGCCCCCAGCACCAAAGGCCCCTGCTCCTGCTCCTAAAGTAATTGCACCTTATCCCCCTGCAGCTCCTTATCCTCCCGCAGGATATCCATACCCACCTGCATTATAATTTAAACAAGTATATATTTTATTTTATATATATTTTATTAAAAATAGATCATTGTAAAAATACACATGTTACAAAATATGTTGCAATAAAACATTGAGATTTATTTATGAGTATATATGTAGTATATCATTTACCTAATTTTCTCTTGGTTTTAAAATTAACGTAACTGGTTTATCTGGTTTATTAATCAACAAAGATCTAGAATCTAACTTAGAACCTAGCCAACTTATTTCAAAGTTCCTGACAATTTTTAATAATAATGTTAGCATATTTTGTTCGGCAAGTCTTCGCGCAATACAAGACCGTGGACCATGCCCAAATGGTAACACCAAAAATGGATGAATTGGTTTATAATTTTCATGATTTTTTAACCATCTTTCAGGACGGAATACATATGGTGAATCAAAGTATTGTTCTAAGCGACAAGAAATTTGATTCTGGCTAACCACTACAGTCTGTAAAAAAATAATTAATCAAGGAATTGTTTAAATATTAATATATTACCCCTTTAGGTACTTCATATCCTGAAAAAACTGCATCCGTATCTAGAATTCTTCCAATTCCAACTGAAATCGGATTTAATCTCAAAGATTCTTTCAATGTTGCACGGGTGTACGGACAATTAGCTAAAGTATTTTTGGTCACAACCGAATTTTTATTTGGTAACAGTTCTTTAACTTCTTCAAACAATTTATTCTGCACTTCAGGATTTTTAGCAATATTGTAAAATAAATAACTTGATGCATACGTAGTCTAAAATAAATTAAAATAATAAAAAAATGAATATATTTAAGAAGGGAAAACAAAAAATACCGTATCAATTCCGGCAAGTAAAAAATCAGCAGCCATTCCAACAATATCTTTCAAATCAAGTTCAGGAGAAGATAAATAACTTTCAAGTAAAGAAACAGTGCGGTTTGCTTTATCAGAATCATCAAAAAATGTCATCTTCTGTGACAATAACTCAACAGCAACACTACACAAAACCAAACCATGCAGTTTAAAACTTCGACCAAATTTTAAAAAGACAAGAGGAATAATTAAAATGATGTTACAAAATATAAGGTGTTAATTAAAAATTTAAAATGGAAACTCTAATAAGCATTTCTCAATTCATTCACTTCGCATAATCATGTGTTAAAGCGCAAAATAGTATATTGTGCAACAAGTGGAGAAAGTCGCCTATTGGGTGGGAAATGTGATTCTGCACGAGTGACACACTATACTTCTTCTACGACCACACTGCTAAGCATTACATAACAAAAATAAATGTACGAAAGCTATTCGACCTAAAAGAACAATTTGATGCGATCCCACGATTGTGGGAAATATGCAACTTACAAGCTTTATATAATGTGAGAAAAGTGCCACTTTCCATAGAGGTTGTAGAAAAAAAAAATTATCACAGTACTTGCTAATACAGCGCATGTGCAGTGTGAGTTTCACTTGTCAACACTACGCCTACGCCAGACACATAATATAATATTCTTAACTCTATGGCCTACGCAATGTTTCCATACACCATATTGTTTTTTATGTCAAATATCTATCGTTCATATGTTTCATTAGTGTAACTGTTGAAAAAAAAGAAGAGAGAACTAAAACATACAAACATTATGAACGTAGGTTAACACAATATATTTTATTATGTTTTTAATTAACACTTAGTTTCATTTCAAAAATTTGGTCGATATATAAAGTTTTAAGAATTACGCTTACTCTTCCATATATTCCTGTGATCTTTTTAATTTTTTATACAAAGGTGTATCAAATTTGCGCCAAAGCTGTGGACCATTATCTGTGCGCAAAATACAACTATTTGTAGTTAAAGCCGCTCGCATTAACTTCGAAGAACGTGATCTAGGTTTTAATTCTTCTGGTGAAAAACTATTTAAACGCATATCCAAAGCAGCCATACATGTTACTATAATAAAATTATTTAATAACGTGGAAAAACAATGGAATTAATATTTACATTCAAGATATAGCCTTGACATTATCGGCAAGTAATCTAAATCTTTTGTTATGCAAACAGTATTCACATATTCTATCCATTCTTGAATAATTTCTTCCGACACTTTTAAAAAATTGCGAACCGAATTTAAATTGCTAAGTCCTCGTTGAAAAACGCTCCTAATTTTAAACCATTCTGGACCGTTTCTAAAATTATATTTCGTTTTTAACATATTTATAAATGAGAAAATGAATATTTTTCAACCAAAAATATAAATTATATTTAGGAAAAAAATGGAAATATTTATATTTTTGGTTGAAAACTTACGCAGAATCCACTAAACTAACGTTGGTAATAAACCACCAGTGTTATAAAGATTTGGTTTATCCAAACGATATTTTTCTAAAGCTAAATGACTTCTTCTTTGAGGATATTTTCCTTCGCACTCATACATAATTTGTATATCCTCTGGTTTAAATATCCAAACTATGCTTACATCTGGTACAATATTTTCTCGTACTACCGGCCCAAATTTGTGTAATTTTTTAAAACCATTTTGATGCAGACGATCGAAATGATAATGCCCTGAAAAAATATTTTTAATATTTAATTATTAAATATTTTTATCCACTTACCTATAATTGGTAAATATTGATATAAAGTTCCAACAAGCGGCAAAGAAATAGGTCCCGGTATTTCATGAAATTTTTTTAAGTAACAAGCGTCACTGAATCTTTTATGAAAAACTTTTTTTGTATTACGATAATGATAGAATAATTTATTTTTAACACGAAAATTCATTTTGAACTTTGTTTTTGATTTTACCAATATTTTTTTAGTTAGGCAACTTGTTTAGCAGGTATCATCTTATAAGTGGGGATAGAAATAAGAGTCTGTTTCCGTTCATAAATGTATTAGTTAATAAAACTTGATAATGATTTGAATACACTTGTGAATGAATGTTTACTTTATGTTAAATATTATTTAACTTTTAGTATGTTTGTACGAAACCACATGAAGTATTGTATTAGAACTGATACGAATCAACACAAGAGTTCAACAAGGTCATAAAAAAATGTAGAGGGGGAAATGTTTTACGTGCGCAATGTCATAACATAACGAAAATTTGCACAGAATTTAAATTACTCTGGCATTGATATATTGCTGAATTCGCGGATTAAACTTGCAAACAACTATTTTAAATTTAAAATATTTTATTACATATAATAAATTTAATACATAAACAATAAAAATATTACAATATATGACACTGATTGTAATAAATCACAATAATAATACAGTCGATTTCATGTAATTGGGCCACCGTTTAGTCGGGACAGTCCCATATATGGGCCATTTAGAACAGAAATTAAGAACGTAACAGCTTATTTGGGACAGGATTCTGTTTAACCGGCACAGGAAATTTAAGAAATAATATGTAGTACAATAAATAATTTATTAAAGTGTAAGAAAAACACTCATTCTTAAATTTCTAGTCTGATTAAGCAGAATCAACTATTAATAAGTCAAAATTAAGTCCATGGAAAATCATTACTAAATAATATTGTACCAATAACAAAGTAACTCAAAAAGTAATACTTTATTAAGTTTTGCTCTTGAGTCAATTTATTTGTAAATAAAAACCCTTTCCATGATGAGAATAGGTCGAAATCTACAGAGCTAATATTCTCAAATGCATATGCACAAAACCAATATAACACAGGACTAGCTGAACATAACATCCTAGTAGTTACTTGAACATGAATGCATAAAATACAAAATATTGTTAAAGCGAATGCATGCAAAACAAATACATACATCTTTTCATCAAATATTGGAACAGTTTCTTCTTTAGAATCTTTGGAAAATTCTGTTGTTCCATTAAAACAATTTTGCTTTGGAAAAGATAAACTTTTCTTAATTATAATAAAAGCTAAAGGTGCAGCAAGCAAGAAATTTGGAATTTGTTTAAATTCATAATACCTTAAGAATCCCACATTCCAATAATGATCTTGTATGTAGGAATATGCTAGAGGAATAGTATTAAAACACCATGTTTGATTGTGTTTTGAAAAGGTGCCTGGTAACACAAACAGATTTGCTTCAGCATGTTGTAAAATGATTTTAGGAGCATTATAATCAAAATTTGTACAGAAATTTTGATACGCGTAAATTTGAAAGGCAATAAATGGTATAAAACAAATAACAATGTTTATTCCTAATATTACTCCACATTTCAAAAGATGTATTAAAGTAGCAATATTATGTGGCCAATAAGTCTTTCGGAAAAATAATAACCAATAATATAATAAAAATCCAATATTCAAAATCCCATTGGATCTTGTGAATATTGACAAAGATATAGGAATACTTATACTCAGTAAATTTGTAAAACCTGTAAATCCTTTAGTTTTAGTGTTTTTATAATAATTTTCAGCGCAATTTAACATTGCCGTGAAAGTAAAATAAGAATAAACACATTCTGTATAAGGAGCTACGAAAAAAATCGAAGCAGGGTTTATACTAAACAGAAATGTCGCTCTGTAAGCAAGTTTTCGATTTAAAATTATTGTAGTTAAATCAAACAACGCTAAAGCTGATTTTACAAAGAAATAAACATTTAGAGACACTAGAGTAATTAGTACTAGTGCATCTAATTCAACAAATGGTAATATGTACGATAATGGAATTGTAATAATTCTTGCAAGTAATGGATATAATGGAAAGAAGGCCAACGTATTTTCATACGTATATCCATATCTGGCAATATGGTAAAAGTATTGTCCATCCCAGTTTAATAATCCACCCAAAAATGTGGTCGTTATTTTACCAATTAAAGATGAATTTGCTTTTTCTTTTGGTGACGTGAACACATCAGGGTTATGATCACTGATTAACGTATTTGAAATAAATTGTATTGTTATAATTGCTAGTCGTGTAGAGAGAGCGAAATATATTAAATGCCTCCTACAAATTATTAATTTGCTTTTATCATCCATTGTGATGGGGTGCATTATTTTGTAATTCTAACCTATAAATAATACTTTAAATAACATAACAAACAAGAATAGTACTTCATTATATTATAATACCTTAACATTTATAAAATAAATTCTGTTTTTTTTACATATTAAAAGGTTTTGTATGATGAGAACATATTTCGCCGACGTAAACTACGAGTCTTGTTTTCGAACTGATAGCAGAAAGCAAACAATAGAATTTTTGTATATATTTATTTTAAAAAATAATAACAAAATGACTTATCAAATTTTATTTTTACACAAGCAATAACAATGTAATAATGTACTTAAAGTTTAATATCATGGAATGCCTATTTCATAATTTCTACTGCGTGCGCTTTTATAAAATCCCGCAGGAAATAATCATTTAAAACTTTTAATTAAATTAAATTACAAAGTTGTAAATTATTGTTTCTAAGGCTCTTTAGTAAATCAGAGATTTAGGAACGCAAGCAAATGTAATCATTTACTTAATATCAAAATGTTCCAAACACAACAAGATATCTCCAACTATAATCTGCATTTTTTTGATAATTACTTTGTTTTCCTGTATAACTTTATCATCGCGAGATACCACTGAGCTGATAGGTGGAAATAAACAATAGAATATTTATTTACATTTATTTTTCCAAAATAATAACAAAAAATTTATTATAAATTTTATTTTTTTAATAACAATAATTCAATAATAAATGCCTAAAGTTTTATGAAATGGAATGCCCATTTTTACAATTTCTTCAGCGTGTATTCTTCTAAAATCCCAAAGGAAATGATCAATTAAAATTGAATTAATTTGATGTTTTACTTTAGAATTTTTGAGAACCCATTCCTTGATTAATTCAACAGCATGAATTGAAACACCTCTAATTTCTACTTCCATTTCTGATCCACTTTCTAAGAGCATGTTAGCTTCCAAAATGCTTTTTAAATCATCAGAATATTCTAAAGCGCCATAGTAAATTAAAGATTGAGGTACACGATAATCAGCAAACATAGTCATTTCTTCAATGTCGTAAAAATGCCCTAAACCTTTATTTTTAAAACATGACCAGACATCGCCTACTAGAATTTGCGCTCTTTTGTAAATAGCTACTCTGTTGCCCTTGTAGGTGGCTTCATCGCGAAAACACGGAAAATCATTAACTACTAAGTTTAACAATTTCGCCGCAGAATGTTCGCATTGTTCGACACAAGTTTTGAATGTGCCTTTATATTTTTGTAATAAAACAGTTCCTACCTCGTGCAAACATTTTACTCTTGCATGAAACAACGGAATCGTAGTTTCATTGTCACTGCGCAGAATTGTGTGCAGTTGTTCTTCAGTTATTTTTGCGTAAAAGTTAGGATTTACGATGTCAAATCCCTCCTGTAATATGTAATATTAAATTTTAAAAATACTGAAATATTATATTACACACTTTTTGGGCCCTATTTATAGCAGCACATAATGCAAAATATCCCGTTTTTCCATCAACAACCCAACCTACACTGTCATCGTGTTTCCAGAAACAAAAATTTAAAGTATCAACTATAAAGATCCAGTCTATTGCCCATGGATCATCAGATGATGGATGATAATCATTTTGAGAGAAATTGCCCACTGTCAGCTTCCCGGATTCTAATTCTTCCAACAACTGTTAAAACAAATGAGCATCATATGAAAGTTAGGTTATGCATGTGAAACTTACTTTCTTTCCCAATTTTTCAATTCCATCGGGCAAAATTTTCACATGTTCTGCTAAATCTGCAATTAATTCTCCCGATGCTCTTGGTGGGATCGCCATATTTTTATTTTCCATACCTATTATACAGATGGTAACAGGTTGTATGCTAAGGACATCACACACAGGAAAAAACAAAAATAAACAAATTGCGTACGATAAAATATTTCCACTATTTTAATCATGCACTTATTCAGAACAATAATAATGAACAATATTTTAATTATTTCACAATATATTGCATATTTGATTATTCATTTGTTGGTTCAACAAAGACAATGAATAAAAATAATCAAGCTTATTTAATGTATAAGCTTTAATAAAAATGTGTAACGTACTTTTTATTATTTTGGCTATACGAAAATTTGTTACGCAGTAACAATTATGAAAAATTCTATTTTTATTGCATCATATATTTACTATAAAGCTAATATATTTCTCTGTTTAAAAAACGATTGTCTTTGTCGACAAAAATATCAGAGTTCATTAATTATTTTAAAAACAACAGGCCCATAAAACATTTCAAATTTCTTATATTAAGCGCAATGTGGTTTTATGAAATTGTGCTTCGCGCTGTGACGTCATATCTACTCATTCCAGTGGCACTCAAATTTTAAAATATTTGATTCATATAAAACTTTTTTTTATGAGCCCATTTTAATTAGTTTCCTTGTTATAAGGATGTTTATTATAAAAATAATAGTTGTTAATTATAATTTTATTGGTGAATTTTAGTTTAAATTTCAACACATTTTTATTATTAATTCTGTGTACATAATACTATGACCCATCTGTTTTAAAATATTAGGTTTTTAGTAAGTAATACAATCAAATACTTACAAAAATTAAAGCCTCTATCCCACAAGTCAAAGATTAATAAAATGTAAATAAAAATAAAATGAACGATTAATCTTCTCCTTCCCACTCGTCCTCGTCATCAGAACTGTTTCCAGAATCTGATTCGGAGCTGGAGTGAATAGCGAAATTTCGCGCTTTTAAAGCGTTCGATAAAGCTTCTGCGAGGCTGTTTTCTTGACTGGGACCCGATGATGGTCTTTGGTTATTTTGAACCTTTAAAAAACAGCATTAATTACACTGTGTAAAAAATATATTTATTTAATACTTACTGGTTTAAGTTCAAATCCTTTTCGTATTTCACTAAGCAAATCTCCTCTTGTATCCCCAACTGATGCTTTTCTTTCAACTGGTTCCACCGGCTAAAAGAAAATATATTTATTTTTTCGAAAATTCTTTTGCGATTTTTTGTAATTACCTTTAAACTCTTGCCGGCTCGAATACTTTCCATAAGTGCATCTCTTGGATCCGGTGCAGCTATCGGAACTGGTTGACTGGGTGCTGTGGGGTAACTGGGCAATGAAGGTGGCGGCGGCGCCGTAAAATCATTCATTGGAGGCGGTGGTGGCGGAGGCGGAGCCACTGATGCCGATCGTGGCGGTTGAGGCACAGGGACTGTCAAAATAAAATATTCAGAAATTTTATATCACAATCATAAAGTATAGTATTATAAGTAATAGTGTAAAATTATTTTTAAAATCCAAGAATCTTATTAGAAAAATTCCTACCGCAACACCATTACGATTTATACTGGGTACATCAGCGAAGACGAAACCCTTCCTCCCTTAATTTTTTTATTATAGCAAATAAAAAAAATATGCTTCATATACAAGTTTTATTATATTAAATATACTATTTAATGACACATAGAAAAAATATTGTAAGCCTAATTTACACACAACGGCTATCAATTTTTATTATTTAAATGGAATGGAATCTAGAATTATTTCGGTAAAATTAAAACCACCATTTTTTTTTGTCTTTTGAATGATGTATTATTTGTCATCCATGAATATAAAAAAATCGAGAAAAATAAGAATTGGAAAATATCAAAAATAATTTTTTTCCAAAATCGTTAGCAAAATATATCATTATTCAACTTAAAACAGTGAGCAAAGTAGCATATTGAATCACAAGTGAGCAAAGTAAATATATTTCTTCACAAGTGAGCAAAGTAATTAACATTAGTGAGCAAAATACACTAACTCTGAGCACAATGTTTTCATGGGATTACAGACATTATAATACATTTTACATTAAATTACATTAAATTTAATTATAATTTATAAACATAATTGTACTGTTGAGATTTTCATTATTAAATAAAAAAGTACAATGTTTTGTTTTTTTTTTTTAATTATATTTTAAGATTGTGGAAAAAATTATGTTTAGCACACGTGAGCATGTCTTTTTCTCACTTGTCCAGTTGGCACACTCGCTTCGCTCGTGTGGCCAATTTCTGGGCCCGTGAGAAAAAGACATATTTTGCTCACTTGTACTAAAAATAGCTATTATTCAAATATTGTAGGTGGCTATATGAAAATTAACAAATTGTAACGATACAAAACAATTTCATAACGTAAAATAACAAACTTAATAAAGTAAATCACTGAAACGAATGTTCGAAATTACGACCCTGTTCTCTTATGCATACAGTTTTAGAGATTTGGTTTTTAGCTGAATTCGTCTCTCGAAATTTGGTGAAGATTAGTTTCTAAACTTGATTGTCGACAGTTAGGAAAACGTACTTGATACATTAATTTTGCCTTTATTAGGATTCTAGTTGATTCTCCGATTATTAGAATTATATCAATCAATTCATTTTTGGTAAACATTTTCAAAAATTAAATTCGAAACACATAATACTGGTTACTAATATATATATTTGCTTACTGTTATTAATTTAATTTTTTTATATCGTTACAATTTGTTAATTTTCATATAGGCACCTCAACTATTTTCCTCTTTTAATATGTATAAGAGGTTACATTTGCTTAATTTGAAGGAATTTGAATCATATTTCTAGTATGAGTGTCCTAGGAGGAACAAAAGTATACTATAGAGGGCGGCGCTACGATCGTTTTGCTTGAAAATGGAACCGCAAATCAGTGAAAAAAAATGTTGGATATTTTAAATAAATAGACGTGAAAATTGGCAAAATTTGTTGTTTAATACAAATTTTCATGTTTCCGCAGTTTTTCTACTTATCTGAAGTTTGCGATACCTTTACCGTAGTCAGGTCCTAGTGCACGCGGGGAATGTTTCCACAAATTTATAGCAAAGCAGAAGTACTGAAAACTTTCTTTCAGAACTTCTCTATTAAAATAAAATTCGTAAATATTTCATATTTGTTTTTAGGCTGTTCAAATTTTTAGTACTTATGTGAGAAAGTGAGAATCCGGCATGTGGCGCCATTGTCGAGAAAATCAGAACTACGAACTGTCACTTCAACTGATTTTTGCTAAATTTGAATATGGAAATTATATAAATTTAATCATATGATTTTATATTAATTTGGTTAAAATAAGTTAAGATCTTAAAATATACCACTGGCATGGTAAAAATGACGTCACAACTCACTTTACAACTTGAAAATTTCAAACAGGGTTTTCATTAATTATTTTTAGAAAATGTAAGGAAAAATAGATAATAATTTAATATTAGCTGCATTTGAAACATAAATGAAAATATATCTCACCATTTGGTATATGATCAGGTCTGGGAGGCGGCTGGCCCCTGGCTACTGGAGGCGGTGGTTTCACGACTTTGTTAGGCGGCGGTGGAGGTGGTGCACTTCTCTAAAACCAGAAAACATTAAACCCCAGCTTAAAATACTCTTAAAAAACTCTACTGACAATACTAACATTAACGGGTGTTCTAGCAGGTACGGGAGGCGGCGCCGGCAGAATCTGATTCGACGAAGGAGGCGGTGGGTACGGAGATTTAATATGATTAGTTGTGAGTTCTGATTTAACAGCATCCAGACCTCCATGGGTATTTATAAAATCGTAGATAAAGTCGCGCGTATCTTTGTCCCGAAGTTGCCGATCGGAAACTCCAGCTTTACTGAAAAATTGCTTCAGTTGAGGATCTTCAACATTAATGTCGAATCCCTTGTTTGGGTCCCATCCAACGTGGGAAATGTGAACGAAGTTTTCTGGGGTCCCGATGTCTTCTTTTGTTATGTGGCGTTTCTTTTTATTTTTACTCGATGGAGTAATACCTTGAAAAATGTACAACTTATAATAGGGTAGCATTTTTTGGACCGACAAATTAGACTTAATTTTATGAAATTGGAAGAAATAATAGTGAAATGATGATACTGGTACAACAACCGTAGGAATGATAAATATCATGGGGGCAAATAATTTTTATTTTGATGTAAAATTTAAATTATCTTTTTAAGGTCGTGAAAAAGTCATTTTTTGCAATTATTATAACAATTAATATTTGTAATTTTAGTTCAGAAAGCAATTTAATTTTTATTAATACCATTTTACTGAGTGTAATAATGATAATCATTATTTTTATTTAAAAATAACTATACGTTTAAAGTGTATAAAGCTAAATTAACATAACAGAAGTTTGAAAATTAGATATTTGAGAATTTCGGGAAACGATTATAAACAAGAATATTGGGCTTTGTAGTTACATTTTCTATTGTAAAATTAAATTTGCTTTAACTTCATAATAAAATATGGAACTACCAAGTCCAATATTCATCTCTTTATAAATGAATTTGTTAATATAAAATTAAAACTGAAAATGATGATTATATGTATTACTCATATACTAATATTTAGAAAATATGCGCTATTAGGATTAGAATATAGAAATTCATGAGCGGGATATAAAGAGAAAATAAAGAGGACACCTGCTCCTACGGTTCATACGCCACTGTACAACAAGAACATTAAACTAAATGAAAGGGTGGTATTTTTTGCGCAACATATTAATAGCTTTGAGTTATTTTTTATACTTACTGCTGTTGTACGGAATACTGTTGTTTTGATTCAATTGATATTTATCATTTGTTATCGCTATATTAGTGTTATAAGCTGAAGGTTTATTTGAACCTTGATTTGGTGTTCCTCTACTTTGTAACGAATTTCTTGATTTTCGTTCTAAAAATTATTAAGTAAATCATTTGTTTTTTTATTACAACCATTTCTTACCTTCTCTCCTCTGTTTTTTCAGCGCTAATTTATCATTAACTACTTTTCTCATATGATCAGCGTCATCCTCACTGGCAAAATTCAATCCAGCTATACAATCCTAAAAGGAGTAAAAAGTGATAATGACCTTACATTTAATGTTTTCCTTACATCAATTTCAAAACAGTGGAAATAACTTGAAGGTGTTTTGTATTCAAAGTTGTTGTAAAGTTCTTGTTCCCATATCAGTTTGCCTCTGATTGGGCAAAATAAACGGAAAAAATAGTTTCTTCTGGGATTATCCTTCACAAAACACATAACCCCGGTATCTTTCTTAACCCAATGTGTATGATCAGGTGCTTGTGTGTAAAATAATTGGACAACTGAAGTAGCAAGAGACTAAAAAATATCTTTTAGAGAAAAATTACGGGCTGTGGTCAATGACAGCATACCTGACATTTTGTAGCAAATAATCTAAAAATTTGTTCATTTTCTTCTTTTGTAAGCAAGTTGGATATTTTATGTTCTATTGACGACTTCATTTTAACAGATAAAATATTTTACTGATAAATTTTCTTCACGATACAATTTGACAGTTTCTTTAGCACAAGTGATTTAGGTTAAATGTAGTCATCGATTTCTATATAGTAAGATTAATTAGTAAACGTAACTAATATTATGATGACTTATTTCGAATGATATTTAAAACCAAACCTTAGTAATGAATCATTATCATTGTATAAATATGATAGAAAGTTAAAGAATATTATGCATATGACAGACAGTACTACCAACTTATAGGTTGAAATGAAGTAGTGAAAAACGTCATGTTGGCACTTTTGGTATTATTATTTTTGAAATGTACAAATACAAATATATTTCCTATGTACATGTTTTTATAAATTTTGCAAGATAAACATATTCAAATTTAAATAAATAATTTTGAAAATTGTAATATCAGTAATTTTTTACATTGAAAATTTAGGTTAGGAAAGGTTAACTTTATTAATTATTACTAATCCGTAGTCTAACTTTTGTATCTTTATACAGGTGTTAAAAATAAGTGTTCAAGATTTATAGGACATAAAGAAGAAGTCAAAATAAGTCGAAAAGTATTATACAAATATGTGTCCAAAAATGAATCGCTTAGGAGATATGGGAGTTTTAATTTAGATGTAATCCTGTGTAAATACCGAAAGTTCTTGTAAATTTAAAACCGACAGCAATGTAAATTAAATTTAATGATTAGTTTCAATATTTTCAAACAGTAATTACAAACAAAAAAAATGTTCGAAGTGTTTTCTTTCAATTACAACATACGCAATACATCACCGGAAAAATGAATAACGAACTCTTTCTATAGGGCACGAGAGCAGCACCGTCGACTTTGCCCAAGCCTCTCATCTCATTTCACAGCATTCTAGTGGCGGAAATTTAAATAAAAGTCAAAATGTACTTTTCCAACGAAAACAAGTTGTATTTATAAAGATTTAATGGTCACTGACATTGTTATACTATTTTACGTTTAATAAATCATTTAAAACTTACTAATAAGATTTGTTTTCGAATGTCGATCTTGTCCATCTTATCTCACTTCAGACCATTCTATGATTGTCTCATTTCACATCATTCCATGATTGCCTTACTTCACAACAATCAAGGCGGAAGATAAAAAGTGGCGGAAATTTAAATCGACGGTTTGGCTCAACTCAACAATAATAATATAATCAACAACAACAAATACTGACACGAGAAATACTAAAAGAGCCCAATGGATAAATTACACATAGAGATCGCAGAATGGAATGAATACAAAACCCGCCAATGACGTCCATTTAAATTTCCGCCACTTGTTCTCTTCCGCCTGGAATAATGTGAACTGAGACAATCATAGAATGGTGTGAAATGAGCTGCGAGGCTTGGGCACAGGTCGACGGTGCTGCTCTCGTGCCCTATAGTCACGGCAATTGTCGAATTATTTGGCACAACGACTAAATATATATTATATTTTGTCGTTGATTTGGCAACATTAAAAGCAAGTCTGCCAATTCTGCATTCGTTTAAAAATTCATGTAAATTTTAAATTTAATGTTTATTGTATACTTAACACTGTTATCTTTGACACTTACATGGCTGTCCATATTTTTAAAATTCTTGGCTATCAGTATTGACTTAGGATTGTTAGGATTACATTTAAATTAAAACCCCCATATCTCTGTAACGGTTCATTTTTGGACACATGTTTTACTTTTCGATTTATTTTGTCTTCTTCCCATGACCTATAAATCTAGAACACTTATTTTTAAATACCTGTATGTAAAATACTCAAATTTATGAATTTATATAATAAATAGACTTATTTTAAAAATTTTGGGAAACTTTGAGTATTATCTGAAATATCTTTTTAATTTTCATTTATTATTACAAAATAAGCAGTTTCGTTATTCGTATTAAAAATATTCGATTCTGTGGAAATCATTACGTTAGGATACGAATTTTTATATATTTTTAATTAACAATATGAATTTGTACTGTTTAAAGAAAGAAAATCTAAAAATAAAATGTTTTCCGAGGTTATAGAAAGTAAAGGGAAAAATAAGGAACAATGAGTAATTTAATTTGTGTAAAAGTTTATTTACAACTTTACATCTACAGAAATAACAGGCACGATCTTGTAACCAGAATTCATTTCCTAATATAACAGATAAAATTTATCACAACTCTTCCTAAAATACATTTTGTACAAAATGAATAATGATTATACGAGATCACAGTAACAATAAATTTAATATTATTATTAAATATTATTTGCCGCCTGAGTACATAAATAAAATTTTTATGATCACATATTCGTGTTTATGGCCTACATATTGTTATGAAATATTAATAAATCAATAAATTAGATTTAACACTTAACTATCTACTTAATTAGCGAATAAGTTAACGAGATTAGGACCTCTAATTAACAATAGTGCGAGTAAAATGATTAAATGGCAGTGGACATGAGCGAGGAATAGATTTGGACTAGTATTTCTAAAAATATTTACATCAAAATATAATTAAAATTTCGCTCATGATCATATGTAAAATTATTGCCCACAGTTTACCAAAAATTACCAAGGATAAGTTTCACAAATTATTTGTTTTTAAACAACGAAAAATAATTATTTTGCGACCAACGCGTATTTCTGCCCTAAAACAACCTTCAGTTTTTTTTTAAATCCCACACTAAAAATAAACAATTTCAAATTTGTAAAAATAAATAAACTATAATTAGCAATACAATTTAAATAAATTTCCGCAATTTATTGCCATTGTTTGATATTCTAGTTTAGCTAATTTGAAATTTATATGTCTTTTTTTTCAACCTACGATATATGGTCACAAGGTTAAATTATAGTTCGAGAAATGTTTATTGTTGTTTAAATTATTCACATTTGTGTAGGTTTGTGAATAACGACTACTACGGCAAGATGAGAGATGAATTAAATTAATGAAAAATGGATATTATTCCGTAATTCTATTCCCTGATGATTTAATTTTTTTTCGTTCGAAATTTATCGGTAAGGTCTCGGATCGTATGGGGTAGCATTAAATCCAACGTATCTGTTGTTCTTTCTGTGTTGAAAACCAGTACCAGGTGCAGTATTATAGTAAATAACTCTTCTAATTCCAAATGGATCTATGTATCCAAAACTTCCAGTTCTATCTGCACCACCAGGATTTGTTTCTTCGTGGTATTGTCTCGGAAGGTAGTATCTAAAACCATCATTTGTAACTGCTATTCCATCGTAATAAGGATATTGTGGATCATTTGACAGTTGGTTAGGAGAATAACCGTTGTAAGTGTTGCCATTTCTGTCAATTGGATATGTAGGTCCATTTTGGTTAATGTAAGGGTTGTTGTATTTGATTTGAGGTCGGTTGTAGCTAGATTCAGGTGCGTAGTCCAAATCATTAGAAATATCAGGTGTAATAGGAGGTCTAGGTGTAGTTGAAACTGTAATGTAGTTCGGATTACGAATTGGAGATGGTGTTGAAGCATAAACAGTTGATGGTCGTTCTGTGTATGGTGGTGCAATAGTACTGGAAGGATTTTCTGTACTGCCTTTAATGGAATTGTGAGATATTTCCACATAGGGAGTGCTGTACCCGGCAATAGGTTTGGGTGTGATGTCCACATAGGATGGTGTGCTGCTCACAGGACTGTTGTATCCTGGGATTACCAGAGGACGATGGAAAAGTGGCGCTATCTTCTTTTCGACTATGGGTTCTTCTACAACTGGACGTCTATACTCAGGAGTGACCTTCTGATTGTGGTCAACAAGTTCACCAGCTTCGGCTGGGGCGTTCTTAGCTGCAGAGACTGCCTGGTTGATGGCGCGATCTTTTCCTACGAAGACATTTTTGGTCTTCAAAATTCGGTACCCCTGAGGAAGAAAAGAAATTAGATATGTTTTGATACAACTATTATTTCTTATACCTGATTGTCAGCAATGTAGTCCCTCATTCTTAAATATCCGTTAGCATCCACCCATCCATAGGTTCCGATCACAGTGCCATCTTCTAGTCGTTTTTCTTTTCGGTACTGCCCACTCATGGTCTGGTACCGGAAGTACCGTTCTGGACCTTCGTCGGTTTGGATGTGGTATTGGGTATCCGGTGCATCGTTCCAGCCAGAGTTTCCGGCTTGAGAGCGAACAGATAGTGCCAACTGCAAAAAAGAAAAAAAATATTCTAAAAATTTACCTTCGATAACTTTTGTTACAATTTTTAATATATAGTACGTTAATTAACAATTAAGTTTAAAATGAAAATATATTAATAATAAAGATTTACTGATGATTATTCTACATATGTCATTTTCCTATAATCAGAATGCTTCATTTGATGGAAGTAGGTATTTTTTGTGAAATAAATTGATAAAATCAATGTACGATCGTCATGGTTACATTTTATTGACATGAAAAATATAATGTTTGAACTGTTGTCACTCGTGAAATAATCGAATAAATAATTACTTACGAAAAAACAGTTATAATCAAGAGGGTATGAAACAACGCAACCATCAAAACATTAATGGATTTTAGGTGACTTGATATCTAAAAGTGGTTTTATTGCCAAGTATTGTACCATTTGAAAAGTGTTTTTTAACTATGTATTGTTATATAAAATTTGTATTCAGGTTTTATTCTCAATTCTTTTTATTCATGATAAATTTTACGGGTTCCTATTCTTTTGATTATAGGCTATAAATATTAAACAATGTAAAATTGATTGATACGTGTGAAAAAGACACATGTAATATTTATTTTTATTCTATTGTTGATTAGTATTGACATCCATATAAGTAGAACTCAATTTACATATTATTATTTATCTATTAACATTACAATGTTCAATACCATTTAGAAGTGTGTACACAGAATATTTAATAATTATTAGAAATCTGTTACCACAAAATGCAGAAGGAATAAGAAATAATGATCAAAGCAGTTCATGAAAATTATAACAGACTTTCAGTTGTTTTGAAATGTCAAACTGTGGAATTGTTTTTATTGTGAAAATTGTTATAAATGTTTATGTTTTTATCTCAAAGTTACTACTAAACTAGAATAATAAGGTATTTATTATACTATTATTTTGGTAAAAGTTTATAAAACCGAATTTATTGTTTTGAGATACTTTTATTATACATAACACATAACCTAACAACCAGTAACACAGTTGCTAAGTAACAATCATAAATATATATTAATACATAATAAACAGAAACTGTTTATAAAAAGCATGAAACATTTGGTTCTTGTAATTCCAATGTAACTGGGCGTCCCCATATAAGTATTTACCTATGTGTCACTATTGTTTACATGATGTAATAGAGCGTATTGCTCACTGTATTGTAAATTAAAACTGGAAATTTCAATGATACGATTCTAATGATGACCTCGACATAAACTCACATTCTGGAGTGATGTCTAACGATTGCGAATATCAAACGAAGATTTTCATTCTCATTGTTTTCGATTACGTCACTGCGGAAGTAATAACAATTGAATGGTGCCAATGTTGTTTTGCTTTAATTTCTTGACATGATTTTGTTTTCAGTCTAGTTTGATTTTTTCACAGATTTGTAAACAAGTAAAAACAATCCTGTCATTTTGGGAGGTCAATATACGACTATATTTCGACATGGGGTCAGAGTATCATTGTTGCTTTTGTTATTGTCGGGCATGTGAAATTAAATAACAATATGTGTATATAAATGTTCATTGACCATTTTGTTAACAATATATTTCTCTAACAATTGATCATTATATAAATAGTTCAATGAAAATCGTATTTTTTTGTTTTATGTGTATTGAAAACAATAGTAGTGTCCTTAAATATATGCAACACCTTTAACATAAGTGTTATTTTTGTTGCCTGGTTACCGTAGTTACAAAGATGTTTTTCTAAAATAGTTTTCACGATCTGTAATAGAATATAGTTTCTATGATAGAAAATGTTGACAGAAATATATTATTATTGATTAGGGAGAAAAAAAATTTACATGTTCTTTTTAAAGTTATAATTACAAAAGTAAAATATATGTAGGTACTTCTTAATATTCCAATATTTAAATATTTTTGCATTTTTTTTAACACAAAAATAAAACTTTTAATATTATTTTTTAAAAAAATACGATATCATACTGTATATAAATAAATAAATAGTTATTTTTATACAAGACGATAAGATAATATTTTATCGACTAACGGAAAATGTTAAATCAGGAGCAATGAAATCGCGAGTGAATTATTTTTCGCGGGAGGATAATTTCATTTTATCGTCGTGTATATAATTCTATTTTTTTGTATAGCAGATTTTAAAAAGAAAAAATTAGAGTAATTTAAATTTTTACTGGAGAACAAATTTAAAATGTCAGTAGAGTGAGTTGTTATGGAAATGTACTTCTATTTAATAAAACTCAAAGTACTTTATCTACCCTTGCTGTTAAAGTGTTAATTTATATACCCTTCGGTTAAAGTGATAGTTGATCCACTATTTTGAGTTGTGTAAAGCCTACTCTAACATCTGTTATAGAAAAAAATGTATTTTTATAATAAAAAAATTATATGTGCATTTTTGGAAAGAATATTAATTTTCTTATTAATATTTCTGTCCCTTTAATGAGTATAATATATTACAGAATCATAGTTGTCATTTAAATTAAATGAGTTTTGAAGTTGTTCCGTTAAATAAATATTTAATTTTTGCAACGTATCATGTATAATAAATTATTATATAGCAAGAGCAAAATAGATCTTATTACTTATATCCGTGTTTGAGTTTTAAATATAAGTAGGTACTTCCGATAAATAATTGTTAAGTTTTTAACGATCCTTTTAAACGTTTTTGGAAGCTTTTCACGTATGTATTGCAAGTTCAAAGACCGAAAATTATCTAACAATTTCTTTTTTATTTCCCATTAAAGAAATAAATTTTCTAATCACACAAAAACGATAAGTTCCAGTAGGTCAAAAATAGAAATCACTCAATGTCACACGTAACCGAAATGTAAATTCCCTTTAGCCGAATGTCAATTTCACTAGCACATAAACCATTTCCTACATGGAAACCAGTTCAAACATGCATTTACATATCACGTGCTGCGTTTACCATACACTGAAAGAAATGTTTACTTTGTTTTTAAAAAAGTATACTTTCATTTCTAATATCAGCAAAAATCAAAAGTTTTACTATAGTTTTAAAAAAATTGCAGGTAAAATAAAAAACTTTAAGAAATATGTACTTTTGAAAAAATATTTTAATTTAAAAAACTCATCAATTTCAAATTAAAATTTTCTTACAATAATTTTTAATGTAAATAACATTCACTTCTACATTAATTCTTTTAAAACGAAAATTTACTTTCAATATGATAATAATATATTTGAAATAAATAATATTTTCATTAATTCAAGAGACATGTACAATTATTTTTAAAATATTTTACTTTAGATGCGAACCGCAATGCTCTTTTCATTTTAATTATTTTACTTTTGATAAAATAAATGAATATTTTGGATTAAAATATACAGCTTTTGAAATAAATAAAAGATCATTAGATTTGAAAGCATTATATTTTGTAACAGAATATTTTACATTTGCTAGAACATTTTAAATTTCAAATCAAAAGTATATACTTTTAAAGTGTAGACTTGCCGAAACATAATGCGTAGTAGTAGACGCGTTGGTATTTACTTATTTGTATGTGCAGTTAAAAGCGTGCATTGTACGTGTATAAGGTGAATATATTATTTAAAAATGAAAAAAATGGAATCTACTACGTGGAACGATTTGATATTTTTATCTAATTCAACTTCAGAACTGGTTCCTGAAAGTAATATTCAAATTCCTCCTAACCAAGAAATTGAGACTTACGAAGAGACTTTTAATGTAACTAATTTGGATACAAATTCAGTTCAAACAATTTGTGATAATCCCAGGGAACCAGAATTGTTCAATTTTCTAAAAGAAATTCATATTGAACAAGTATATTCCTATTTGGAAGGTAAGCATAAGCATGTATACTCTGATTTTTACAAGTATATTGTATTGTCCAGTCCAAACGTGGATGATGAGGAGAGGTGTTAGTCGGAAATTAGGCAAGGTTTTTACATCAAATGAAACTCAAGATGTTGTTAACGTTTCGGTTTATATTAAACCATCCTCAGAACTTATACGAATTCATAAAGTATTTCTGAAATTATTACAATACATGAATTACAAAATGTTGACAATAAAATATGTACATACCGTTAAATATCTCTCAAAGATTTAAACAGAATTACTTAAGTAGTAGGTACAAATTTGAAGTACTTTATGAATTTGTATAAGTTCTCAGGATGGTTTATATAAATTGAAACGTTAACAACATCTTGAATTTCATTTGATATAAAAACCTTGTCCAATTTCCGACTAACACATCTTCTCTGATTTTTACACAAAGATAATTCTATATTTATGAAAATTATTTTTAACTTATATTCTCCTCTTATAGGCAAGCAACTTACTGTTGATTGTATACGACATATCAACGAATTTGATCTGAAAGAACTAATACCGGACTCAAATTTTGGTTTACGAATTCTTTTCAGAAAACAATTAAATAAGTGGAAATTAAAAGAAGTAATTATTCTTTTTGCGTATAATAACGTACCACAATTAAAGAGTACACGATTTTTTTTTGTAGTTTGGCGAAGGAAGTTGTACTGATACAATAACAAGGACATCTTCCGTGGAAAAGTGGTTGGAGACAAATTTTGACTCCCCACAATCTACAAGCGAATACAGTACAGTAATAATAAATGCCTATCAGTTAGCTGTAAAATTTATAAATATTAATTATTTTTTTATTGTAGAATGTACGAAACATACTTGACAATGACTTAACTGGAAACTTAATCCATCCGACAGAACTAAATTAACTAGAATTCTAGTAGAATACTTTATTTCTGAGAAAAAGATTCTTCGAAAAAAAGAATTTGAAAAAATTGCACATGAAATTCGTGCGATTTTTCCAGATGAAAATCCTGTAAGTAGTTACGAGCACGAACAATAAAGATACTTTACGCTAGAGACGCACACATAATTTTTTCTACGACTTACTAACGAAATAAAAATTCAATACAATCTTAACCAATTTTTTAATACTAACTGTATTTCCATTAAACCTATCAGTTATTTCACTAGTCCGCCTATTCATATTTATAAAGTAGCAAATAAGTATGTCATCAGGAATAAATTTCTTTAAATTGGTGTCCTTATAAAAAAAATACTATACTATTATAGGAAATAACACCATTATAAAGAGTTGGATTTGAAATGGAATAGCTTAAATGAACAGTATAAATACAAGAGATATTCCCCCCTATTCTGTAACTCAGTGGTTAATTTTTATCCAGTCGCTAAATTTATTCTCCAATGAAAATAAATAGCACTGAAGAAAATATCAAAATAACAGTTGCAAAACTTGTTTTTATTTGTCAAAAATTTTAGCAACTGGTTAAAAATTAACCACTGAGTTACAGAATAGGCCCCAATATCATCTAAAATGAAACTCAGGTTTCATTATTTTTTTATTATTCATATCAATTTAAGTATAATTTTCATACATTTTTTACAATTTGTACTATCTTTCTAATTGATGTATTTATTATATATATAATAGGTAATATTTTATTATTACTTATTTAACTATATAACATAACTAAGTTGTATGTTCTTGTTATTTATACACAATTGTTTGTACCTCTACTTTGTTATACATAATTATAAAAGTTCAAGAAATAATCTTTATTTTTCTAATAATTTACAATAAAAATATTATAAACAAAAATTCTGCTTTTATTTAAGAATCCCTAAAAGTAATATTAGGTACTTTCAATCCAATTTAAGGTTACTTTCTATTTAGCAGTAAATAAATTTGAATCAAAAATATTATACTATTGTTTAAAAAATATACATAATAGATTCAAGAAATATTTACAATTAAACCTAAAAAAAAAATGTTCATTTAAAACTAACATCATTTGAAATAAAGTATTTTTTACCTTTAACTTAAAAGTAAATATGTTAGTGACAAAAGAATTACGAAATTATAACAAAAACTTTTCTTTTATATTTGAAATTAAAGGTCTTTTGATTTAAAAACTTTATTATCAAATTGAATATAAGGTAACGATTATGTAATACATTAAATTTAACAGCAATTACTTTCGTTTGAAAGATCAATAACGGAGGTACTTTCAAATCAAATAAATATTTTGTTGGATCAAAGTTGAATGCAAAATATTTTGATTTAACCAGCATTTTTTTTATATTTAAAGTAAATTTTCTTTCAGTGTACAATACCTACAGACCGGCAATTAGAATCTTAGATGCGCGAGGAATGACAAATGATAGCCTGACGTCACGAGGAACAGGAACAATGCGAGATCACTTAGATCAAGTGGAGAAAATAATTGAAGCGCGATTTGCTTATGCAAATGCCATGCGCTCTGATGCTCAATTGTTGAGGAAGGAATAAATCATTCATTAAGAATTATATTATTCATTTTACTGACCACCACATTAATGAGGGAGGAATTGAAATTTTATCAATTTTGCCATTTCCAGATTTTAACGGATACTCTCGAGTTTTTTTTTTACGTTTGAACTTTTTTTGGCGTGATGTTTATTTGTCTGTCTGTCCGTCTGGAAGTATGTGGACGCATTTCGGATAAAGAAACTCACATAGGGAGGAGCGAATTACCTTTTTATGATTTAAAATAATTAAAAATAATAATAATAATAATAATAATAAAATATATAATAATGTAAAAAACAAAAAAAAACATTAAATAACATAAAATTGCTGAATTAAAAAATATTATCTGATTAAACAAAAAAAAGACAGAATTATATGTACAACAAAACGGATTTTCGTCGATGCGAATCGGATAAAAACTTTCTTCGGATCAAACTATTTCAAAGAGTTTTAATTTCCTTTATTTAAGAAAGCTTCGTTCAGCCAAAAATTAATACTAACATGACATTGTTTCAGTATATCATTTGCACAGACGGGAATATCATATTATAAGTTAGCCATTTGTTTCAAAAATATTTTGGTAAATAGTTTTTGTTCTTGACAATTCTGCTCCAAATCATGCAAATCTTTATAACGAAATGTCTTTGTACTAAAGATTTATTTATTATCATTTTCAAAATTCAAAATCTGTCTTCTCAAATCCGCCACTGAAATGGAACACATATAAATTGTGATTCAAAAACTTTTTTCATTGGAGACTTCAACGTTAGGTCAGAACATTCGTAACATAAATATATTTTTATAAGTAAATCTTTGATCGTTTTAAATACAATTTTATTTGTAAATATTCTACTTTTTTGTCAGTGTTTAATCTGGTCCATATTTAATCATGATTGGCAAAATTATGATTTATTAAAAAATTTAAAAATCATTGATATTTTTAATCAAATAAATAATGTTTTTTTATTTTTTAAATTTTGAAAGATATCTAAATGTTATAGCATTTTTTTAATTGTTTTAATATTTTATTTCATAAATAAAAACGAAACCTATAATAAAACCAAAACGATTCATCTGAATAAAACTAGGAAGAGTAACAAAGAATTTTTACTTTTTGTTACACATTTAAATACTTATTTTTCTTTTTTCTATTATGGATATAAAAATGATGAAATATCATTGTTATTAATAATTTCGTAGCAAATGAATACATTTTCATTACAATTTGTATTTTTTTTATCTTTCATAAAAAAAAAATCAATAATTTTTATTAAAAAGAATCAATTGATTTTAACCATGATTTAAATCAGGCCAACCCTGCATTTGACTGATTATTTAAAATAAGAATCCACTGAAAATTAATTTCTTTATTTTTTCTAAATTAGCTTATATGTTAATATTTTACACATACTCGATGATGTGAACTTTAAACTAATCTTTTAAAATATATCGCTTGTTGAAACCAACTGTGAGACACGAGACAACAACCACAAGTAAAATATTTAAAAACCGTTGAGTATATTTATAATGGTTGGAATTCTCGGGCAGACAAATAGCCTAAGCTTAGATCTCATGTGGCAGTGTCGCGATGTCGATGTCGACAACGAAGTGGGCGAAAGTGCTGACCGCTCCAAACTGCCGAGCGACCCATATAAGGGACGGACTATTTACACGTTACGGTTCGCTGCCCAAGCATTGCGATTTTTATTCGATTTGCGAGATTTATGCCTTGTTGCTAATCACAACAAGCGAATTATTTACCGACGTTCAGATATGTATTCAGGTATTTAGTAGAGGCATGGGTTGTTCAACTTTATACTGATAGATGATTGGTGTAGTAACATTAGTAGTAATCTTATTGTCATCCTTTTCACTTCCTATAAATATGTACTATTCTTCGAACTTGATATAAATAAATAAAAATGTTTGTACTATTTACACTTACATTTAATAAACGATGATAAATTATAAATTTAAAACATCGTTATATTTTTGAAATGTCGCCTTTTTAGCTATTTATTTATAATTAATAATAAAATTTACTAACACAATATTTTCAATATTATTGATGACTATTCTGTTATTATTAAAAAATAAAATAACAATATACCTATGAAATTCAATAATGAAACAATATTATAGTAATTTGAAAAATGAAAATTTTTACTGGTTTCATGATACTAAGACTTTGTTTACATAGACAAAAGTAAGCAGACTAAGTCTTAACTCTATCGCGAGTAATTTTGACAAGTCGGTACGGTAATAATATTACCGTACAGATTTGTCAAAACAACGTGGGACAATTGGGTATTATAGCTGTCCTACCAACCCATACAGACTTGATCACGAAAACATTACTCACAAGAAAATTTTATAAAACTGTCTGACGTTTGGAAATGGCACACTATTCATAACCAGTTAAAATAACATAAAATAACTTTTCATCACTCAGTGAAGAAAATTTTTATATCCTAACATGTTATGAAAAGTGTAGCGTTTTGTAACGTCAGTAAGTTTAGATGTATAGAAAATAAATAAATTGTAAAATGAGGGCAATGTACTTGTACTATAATAAGTTTAGAAGTAATGATATAAATGTCAAGTTCTTTATTTCACCTTGTTAGTCTGATTGTAGTTTATTTGTAAATAATAATTTACGGTGTCGTTAATAAAAATATGAAAATATGATTGTACATCGATTATTTTATTTTTATTAGACAGCTTTAACCGCAAGCGTATTGTATTTTACTTTGTTTAGATCACCCAAGTTGTTTCCTAATAATTATAACAAAATATTTCATTGTGCTGTAGTCACGTAACTAGAAAATATTTTTTGTTCATATTTTTCTTTGAAATATGATTTTTGCTCTATCGTAACTCAGTTACATAACAAGCTTTTGTACAATATGCAAAATTGATTCTGAATGGTTTAACATATTCGCAGTTTGATAAAGATTTTTTTGGCGTACGAGTATAAACCAGTTGTGCTCTGCTTCCATATTCGCTACATTTATGTAATTTTACAATATCAAGAGAAACTTTCTCCCTTCCCACACAATTAAGTTGTTCAAAGTGTCATTATTACGTAAAATCATCTCTAACCTCAAAATCCTCTAGATTTGGATTAAATTAGGATTCATTTGAAAACATATGACTGCTAATGACGTTTGCATCATAAACTGCGCAATGACAATCGTCAACTGAAGTCGTTTACCATTTGTTTGACATAGAAAAGAAGTACGTACTCGAGTTGCACCATACGACAGGCTTTGACAAGTGAACGAGACACTGTTTTGTTATTTATGTACTTGGGAATAAGGTCTATTTTTATTTACTCATTTCTCTTTATATTGCAATGTTAAATGCCTTTTTAGAGACCATATTGCAAAAATAGTTCTTAGAAAGGTATATCACATATTGCAGTGTTTGCTCAAACAGTTATTAACACAATAAAATCATTTATTTACTGTTTTGGAAGTAATACAATGATGCACCATTATATATGTAGGTAATAATTGCAACATTAACTTTGATAATAACACATTTAAATAATTACCTAAAATTAAAACATGATTTCATATTATATTAGGTTAGTTTCATTTTTCTACATTTGTTTCATTTCTAAAAATACAAAAGTAAATAAAAAATTTATTATGGTTTTCTAACCTCATATTTTTTTATGAAATCTAATGTGGAATTTATTTATAAAAAAATGTCTACAATCCTTGATTTAATATTGTTTACATAATGCGTAAAACATGAAAAATTTAAAATTTATACCCATTTTAAATGTTAATCTTTCGAAAACATGAATCATCAGTAAATTTAAAATTCAATTCTTGTTGTTATTGCTATTCAAAAAACGTCCACTTTGTTGAAACACAAAACGTTACATTTGGGTTATTTAAATGTTACATATTTTTATTTTGTAACAAAATTATTTAATAATTAAACCTTATATTTTTTAAGCGAATTTTTGGCTAACAAGAATTTGTTGCCAATAAAACTGGGAATTATACATAATCCTCGATACTTATGTATTTGCATAAATACCTACATCTGCTATAAAGCATATTGGCACACCCAGCAATGGATTATTAGGTGCAATTAATATATTTATTAAAATATAAATTTATTTCAAAATTTTTAATTTAATTTAAATTAAAAAATTGTGAAGAAAATGTTAATTTTATTATCATTAATATACTAGTAATGATAATAATAACTATATTTTTAAAATTTATATCACGTTTGTTTTCTATTTATTCATGGCTACTGTTATTTTCAGAAAAATGTATACAAAATTAATGCCAACCTAGGGATTATATTTTTTAACTAAAAATTAACTATTTTATGTAGTTTCCAAATATGTACAAATATTGGTCCCCATATCTTGAAAACCATTGGTTTAAAAAAATGTTTGTCTCATTTTAATAGGGTTGTAAAATATAAATTGTTTGCTAATTTAACCGACCTCGTATCTCGTATAGTTCTCGAGATAGCCATGGTGGCCCATTTAAAATGAACATCTATGTATATAATTATAAATCTGTTATAAAAGCTAATTTTTTGTCTAAATTTCTAATTTCTAAAAAAATATATACAGATATTTTTTTAGAAATTAGAAATTTAGACAAAAAATTAGCTTTTATAACAGATTTATAATTATATACATAGATATATGTATGTAGGTAGATATATCTTGTTAAAAAAATCGAAAGATCAGTGTATAGCGTATAAATAATTCAATTCCAATTTCAATTTCCAATATTGAAATCTGAAGAATGTTGACGGAAACATGTTGTTTGTTAAACAGTTTAAATTCCCTGTCAAAGACTTGTTGTACCTTGTGATAAATTTGAATTTGGTGTGAAGAAACCGCCATCACATCCGTAATTCGACACTATGTTGCAATTGAATCCTACGTGACTGTGAGATCACCATTGTTTTATTAACCGTTTAGCGATCGTTAAAATAAGTAAGAGACAATCATTAACTACAGCTTAAAATAGGTTTAAATGCACTGAAGAAGGTTAGTATTATTACAGAAACAATTGTTTCGTTGTAGGTACCTACTTTTGATTGAAAATCATTTTTAATTTGAGTCTCAGGTATGAATAAGGAATAATCAAATATATTAATATCATAATTTAAGAAATTCAAATTTATTTTGCTGCCGATTTTGAAAAGAAATATTTTAGAAATAATATTTATAAGAAGTTAATTCATGCATTCTCGAAAACAATAAAATAAAATAATGTTTCAGACATTCACAGTTGTTATGGAAAGTACATTAAAAGAGAAAATTTAAGAATATGAGATGTTGAAATTTTAATTGGTATTCATGTTGTGGCTCACTTTTTTTAAGATCATCAATTGTTCGATTCCTAGTGACTATCTGATTGGTTCAGAATCCACTATAAGCTGTAGGTCCTTTCAGTGACGCATACAAGGGGGGTGGGGAGTGGTTTGTTTTATTTAGGGGCCGAAGCCTCCCCAGAAATATTATTTACAAATAAAATCAAAAACATTTTTTTAAATATAATTATTTTAAAACATAATTTGAGTTATGGCATAAATCTTTTCATAACTCTACTAAATATCCAAAGAATTCTATTAATGCAAAATTTATGAAATGAAAAATTATACCCCAACATTTTTATACTTTTATTTTTTATGAGCAAAATAGGCTTAATAGTTTAGCTAGCTTTAATATCCATAGAAAAATCAATGTGAATCCCAGTAAAATTATTTCAATTTTATAAAGGTTGGGGAAAAAATAATTAATTTTGATTTATAAGATTCTATTGCAGTGCAATAATTTTTTGATTTATTGATGTTATAGGATTGTTCAATGTATGTATTTATTTCAAAATATTATTATTTATAATTTCAATACACAGCACATAATATTTTTATATTTCATCCAAAAAAATATACAAGTAATTAAAAAAAAACATAAAAAATACATCATTCTCGGTAAAATTTAGGTGACTTAAAACTACCAAATTCTCATTTTATTTAATTTATTCCTAATTAATATTTGCAACCTTATAATTGAATAACTATAAACCTGAAAATTCATTTTTGGAGTAAATGAAGATATTTTGAAAGCTGAAATGACTTTTCAGAAGATAATGAAGAGCAGTCAAAATTAAATGATATGCATTAGAAGTATATTTAATTATATTACATTTGGTAATTTTATAAATTCATAAAATTACACTCACACTACGTATAAACTCAACAACTTGTGAAATATTTTTCTGTGCAATGAGGAGAATAAAGAACTGGTTATCACGGTACAAAATTGTGTTACAAGTTTGGCAGTTTGAATATTAAATATTATGGTAATGAGTTTTCAAAAAAATTAATACACAAGATATATTAGAATAATGCATTATTTTGAATAGAAACCTGTTACAGTATGTTATGTGACATTAAAATAAGTTTTAATTTTAACTTTGAGTAACATTTTATGTTTTTGTTTATAATAAACAAATAAATCATTTTTTATTTTGTAAACAAACTTTTTGCTTTATTTTAAGGTAAGAACTTAATCACCCCTCAATTTTCTCTAACTACACCTATGTACATTTTTTATTATTTTACTTTATTTTGTAATTAAACTAAATCGGTTAAAATATGTATACGTTATTATCTATATTTTAAATTTAAATTAAAATAATAAGCAATAAAAATTAAAATACTGTACAATAAATATTTTTTTATAAAAAATATAGGTAATCGAAAATTTAATTTTGTCTTTTATTTATTTTAAAAATAAAATATTTCAAGAAAATAAGAGGTTTGTGTTGCCATAGCAATTTTTTAAATATGTTATTTCATTTCTAACAGTTTCTTATTTTGTATTCTTTTCTCATATCGTGAATAAAATTACGTAAAAGTACCGAAAATATGTATACTGTCTAAAATTTCCACCCACGTTTCCAACGTGATAAAATGCACTACAGTAAGCACGTGAATTAAATAGATTATAATTACTAATAACACTGAGTGTCGCTTAATTTCATTCATGTTTAACATCACTCTAAATGATATGCCACGCATTTGAGGTAGCTTAAATGCATTGTGCTTGAATTTATAATCGCATTTACGAGCAGCGTTTAAGAAAGAATTCTGTGGAGTTAGATAAATTACAGTATATGATGTTTGAAGACTGAGCAGGTCTGTATTAGAATAATTTTCAGATTGAAGTTGTCACGGAAATTGAGAGAATCTTTAAAGTTATTGCATGTTTTACGTGTTGTAATGCAAAGTTATGTTATGAATAATTTTTTAGTGAAATATTTTTGCTTCATATTTTTTAAAACAAATGGTTCTTGTTTTGAGTAATTACAAAAGAATTTGGTCTGATACTGGCAGTCGTCTAAACAAATTCTGCTTAAATATGGTTGTAAATAATAATATATAAAAATAACAACCAACTTGTTGACAACGAAAACAAAAGGTGTTTGTTTATTTACAAATAAAAAATAAATTTTCTGCACCATATTTATTACTATTATTTTCTCTGTCCTTTTCTGCAGAGGCTATCATACGTCACAAGTAAATAGAGTTAAAAATCTCGTACACTTAATAATTTATTGTATGTGAACTTTATACTTTTGCAGAATAATTATATTAATTTATAGCAAATTTTAGAAAATATACTGATTTCGTGACCTGATTCTTTGCTTATTACCAAGTGAATTAAAAAAAAATCGTTGTCCTTATTAGAATTTAAACTCAGAACTAAAATAAAAATAATTCCTAATTTTATTTATCTAATAGGGTACTTCACACCAATGAAAAAACAAAGTGGAACTTTCTATTATTGAAACTGTATGATGCAAAATGTATATATTTTTTTTATTTTTAATAAATATTGTTCCTAAAATTAAATATTTTAATAAATAAAAACATGTTTTATAACCTGTATGTCACGTGACTTCGACGTCAGTCGGGACGCGTAACGTCATAAAACAAAAATTAGAATTAAAACAGTAGCTGGGAATGATACTTAAGTGAATACATAAATATCAACGAAATAATTGTGATCTTACGAAAATTTTGTAAATATTAGAATGCTTTAAATAGTTTTCTTAAAATAATATTTAATATTCAAACTTATTCAAATTTGTTTACTTAAAATTGATATCAGATCAGATAAGCAATTTAGCGTGAAATTTAAAATCAAATCTTAAAATATATAAAAACAATATATTATGGAAAAAAATGTTTATAATTTATTCATATATCTCTAATCTTTTATCTTAAATACTTTTAAAAATATTGCCAAATACTTTATTAAAATATTATGAAATATTATGTCGATGTATTTTTTAATATTTTGAGGGTTAAATTTCTAGGTACGGCCCTGTGCGATTAAGTGCACACCCATCACAATAATTCACTAGTGGGTGGACATGAAGCAAGTCACAATTCAAACGCAAGCCTGTACCTATATTCACACTTAACATTACACTCAATAAAACTAAAAAGTTTATCTCAATCTCTATCATAAATTATTGTAATTGTAAAACAATAAATACGCATAAATACTTCACAACTTTCGTTCAATATCCCAACAATTAAATTTCTTTTGCCCAGCAGCGAAACTGTAATTTGTTTTACATGTAAGTGATTACTGGCAATCAGGCAACTCGATAATGTATTACACGTTTTGTTTTAGATTGCTTTTATTATTTACTAAAGTCTTGACATTATTTAGAGTTTATGATAATTAATTTGTGTCTCATTTTTTTCAATTGATCTACAAATTTTTATATTTTATATTCAAAAAATTGAGTGACCTATTATTTCTATTTCAATTTTCTTAAAAAAATCTTGTCTTTAAACATTTTAGTTCCTTATCCAATAAATGCGGCAATTTATCTAATTCCTGACTTAGGCATTGTATCAAATATTTGCTCTAGTTTTTATCCTTAATTAAAAAATTTCTTTTCTCCAAAATGCATTGTAATTTTTTTGGTAATATGCTCGAATTTCTCAGGTATGTACTATTGTTATTTTTGCTAAAATTTGCTCGACTTTACCTAATTCTTGATTTACTTTTTGTCCTACATTCTTGTTCTAAACTTTTTTTCTATAGTTGCGAGTAGAATTACTTATTTATCGCTAATATTTTTGGCAATGACTATCAATACTTATGTTTTACTAGCAGATCTATTTATTTAACATAGAATATATTTTTTCTACAAACACTATGGAAAGTGGCACTTTTCTCACGCAATATAAAGTTTGAAAGTTGCATATTTTACACAATCGTGTGTGCAGTGCGGGAATTATAATTTCTCAAGGTAATTACCAACACTACGCATGCGTAATGGTACTCTTTGTGAGGTTACCTGCACCATATTGTTTTTTATGTCAATTAGATTTCATGCATGTATTTTTGTTGTATAATGTTTAGCAGAGTGGTAATAGAAAAAGTAATGTGCCACTCGTGCAGAATCACCTATTTCTTATCTTGTGTAATTCCAGCGCTCGACTTCGTCTCGTGCCGAAACTTTCACACCTCGTGGGAAACAGGCGACTTTCTGCACTCGTTGCACAATGTACTATTAATTTATCTTGTAATTTCTTAAATCATTTGCCTCTACAATATCTATATATAATTCCTGATATATTTATTATTCCAATTTTTTGATCTAGTATTTATCCGAGTTTTAGTAATTGCTCTATTTATTTGCCTCAGAATATGCTATAATTCCTTTATTTATTTGTCCCAAAATCCCAGATATTCTTCTAGTTTATCCAATTCCTGATCTATTATTTTCCCATATTTTTTCCTATTATTTGCTCCTGAAAGTGCTCTATTTAATATCATATTTCTAATTAATTGTTTTACTTATTTAGTACCGCAGTAATTTAATTCAATTGTTTATATTTTACACACATTTAATTGTCGACTAAAGTTTATTTTACTAATTTTATATAGAAATCGAACTTTTTTGTTTTGAAGTCAGAGATGGTACTTCTGATTTATCAGTTTTACATTGTATTTCTTATAAAATTTTATAGAATATTTTGATGGCGATATTTTTCAAATTTGACTATACATTTATTTTTTAATTTGTTATCCTATGCCCAGTATTATAAACGTCAGTAAAAGATGTAATGTTTATTCCTTCAACTGATAATCGAAATTTTGTTATTTTTGTCATTAATAAAATTATTTCGATTAGAATTTAGTAAATTTATTCTGTCCTTTATTATTCTGGGCATTAACCTAATTAAAGTAATAGATTTTCTCGGAAAATTATTATTTTTCAATTCAGCCTTGTATCAATTACTTATCAGTTTTGTTGCAGTATTCCTTCAAATATAAAATCAAGGTAAAGAACCGTCCCACACTAAGAGGTAACCGGATCAAAATAACTCGCTTATTACATATTCAAACAATCACAACAATTTACCTACACGTTTACCATTTCTGTTCTCTTGTTACAATTAGATAAAAACCTAACTGCTCATTTTAATAATAACTATGAAATCATCTACCCATTCTCGCTGGGAAAAATCAGCAAGTGAAAGGAATTGTTCAAATATTGATAAGTTTTATTCATTCGTAAAGGGTAATCGTTGGGTGTGGTGCAGTTTTTTGACCTTCAGTCTTCAGTAAATCACGACCAGACTTGTTTAAAAGATTACAGAATACGAGTAGCTTGGCACGATCTTAAAGATCGAACTAATTTATATGCGTAATTAGCCGTAAATAATTGAAAGTTTGAATATAACATGAAAGAATAGAATGGAAGAATTATAGCATTCATTATTTTCTGCATTATTTTATTAAAAAAAATTATAGTTATAGCAAAACAAAATTATTTATTATCTTTCAGAAAATTTAACCTATAATTTATTTTCCACAAACACTAGTTAAAGGAGGTTTATTAAGTAGTGTTTACAAAAGTTTCTATACTTCTAGATCAAATTTGCATACTGTCTGTGCAATGAAATTTAACAAGGGATTTAAAAAAATTGCGGATATTCTCTCTCCTGATAGACATAAAGCAAAACTACAACATTACAAAGTTGTTCCAAATTAAATTCTACATCAGATAAGATTATAAGGTAAAACAGCGCGTCAGTACTATGAGATTTATTAAATATAAACTGTAACATTTTCATTCAAAATCAGATAGCCGTGAAAATAAAAGAAAAATATGTGTCAATTGTAATTAATTTTTGATATAGTTCAAAATAGTTATTTGTGTATCAAGGTTCTAAAAGTAATCTTTTTGGGCCGAAACCGAAGTTTGCAGCCGAGGCAAAGCCGAGGCTACAAATCAGATGAGGCCCAAAAAGAACTTTTAGCCGAGGTGCACACAACATTTTTTAGGCGATTACAACAAGAAATTATGAATTTTCATTCAAAATTAATTTTTGACATCTGTCAAAATTTACTTTACGGCCGCATTTACTTTACGGCCGCATTTACCTTACGGCCGCATTTACTTTACGGCCGCTATTTTTACTCGAAAATTCATTACTTTTTCATTAATATTTGTAAAGGAATAGTTAAAATTTTACTTACATTTGTTATTTATATTCTAAAATAATTAATCACATTTATATGAACTATCTAAATCAATAATGAACAAACAAGCGGTCAAAAATTTTGACTTTGACAGATGTCAAATAAAAATTGATACTTTAAGGTTGCCAGCAGATACGAAAAACAACAATTTATGTACCAGCCGCCTAAAAATGGATGTTTCGTCGTGGTTTCGTCCACATATGTAATTAAAATTTGTTTTATTTTATGTTCTTTACTTTGTATTTTTGTAATATTGTTATATTATTTAAGAAAAAGAATGTAAGTTCAACTTAAATAATATAAATACAGACAATAAGAATTATAATCATTGATACTTCACGAACTGTCACATAAATTTTTTCTTTTATTTCCATGGCTCACTGATTTGTAACGAAAGTGTTACATTTTACATTTAATAAATCTTGTACTGCAGGTCTGCAAACGTGCTGTTGCATCAATTTTGATCTTATTTGATAGAGAATTTAATTTTGAACAACTTTGCTCTCTTTTATTTTTAGTCTAAATCTATATCTGGAGACAGAATATCCGTAATTTCTTGAAATCTCATGTTAATGTCTTAATGTTCCGCGTATCTTTAACTTTTGTTAATATTACTAGTTGTGTTGATTACAGAACAAAAATATTATTTGTAAAATTCGCAAAAACAGTGGTGCTTTACTAAAAATTCACATTTTGATTTTGTTGTTAATATCTAAATAAAATATTAAAAGAATCTGTGTTATTAGTATAGATTTTTAGATATTATACTCGTATACCCTAAAGTTTGATTAATAAGTACAGAATTATATAGGTAATAGTTTTATAAATGTTTATAAGTTCTTTAAGATTATTTTTCAATTCTAGGTGAAATTATTTTAAAAATCGTTTTTAGTTCACTGTCAACAGTACAGAGGTATCCATATAAATAAAAATTCATAAGACATACGATATTTGTATTAATAATTAATAATTAAAATATTATCTTTTACTTCAAAATTTAAAATTAAAAAAATCGTTAAAACTAAAATTTAAAACTAAATTATTTATTATTATTTTTCTTCGGAAAATCTGAACTGTATTTTATTTAATAAAATTATTTTACTTCTGATATACATATTATATTTTTTTTAAATTAATATTTATTACTGAAGTGCGCTTCTCTGAAATAGTTTGAATTAATTTTTAGAATTTCCAAATTAAATATGGAAATTCTTCAAAAAACTTTTAGAATGAATGTTGTTATAAATTTACCTGTGGTTATGGTGTAAAAATAGAAGCATGAGTCAATTTTTTAGAATTGTAACCTTTAGTGTCGAATGATAAAGTTTGCATATTTTATTTGACAATATTGCGTCACAAATACTTGGTTTTAAATGCACTTTGATATTCACAAATGGAAGAAAATAATCTTCAAATTCTTACATATTTCCAGCATTAGAAATAGATTTAAGATTAGAATTTATGGACGTTGTAAATTATAAATTATATTGCTTTTAACAAAAGCTTCTCAAAAAAGGACAAATGTGTAAAATAACTTTTTATATTAATTCAAAAATATTTTATAATACAGGGTGTCCGTTTTAAGAGGCTAACCATTGTCATCTCGAGAACCGTAAGAGATACGAAGTCGGTTAAATTTCAATTATGTTTTTGTTTTCCCGAGAAAATGCATATGAGTTATGAGGAAAAAACTGATTTGGGCCAATTTATTTTTTGACAAGTTGCATATAAAACACATTTACATTACACATTTACATTATAATAAAAATAAACGAAGAAATTATAAAATTATTGATTTTATTTATTTCGATCAAATGTGCTTTCGAAACAAAATCGAAAATCTTTTGTTTCAAATAAAATGTTTTTCTAATCAATTCAATTAGTGAAGATTTTAATATGCTGCATATCGAAATAAACAGTTTGGTTTGGAAACATATTTTCAGCGTAAGCCAGAAAGGCTACAACCGCACTCGACTTATTTGTTTCTGTTTTGAAGAAATTTAGGCGAATATTGAATTGAACCGTTAATAGTTATTTGTATATCAAGTGCTGAAAGTCTATCTTTGTCGAACCAAAACGAAAGTTGCAGCCTGAGCGAAGCGAAGGTTGCAATCGTTTGTGTTCGACAAAGGACTTTCAACACGTGCTATACACACTATTTTTTCTACTCCTGCAAGATAAAAAATAAGGAAATAAAAAATTATTTTTTAAACATAATTTGACATTTATTGCAAATTTTGTATTTGTAATGCGCAAGTGATGCGTATCCATGGCAGCAACAATGTAATAAACATTTATTAGTGCTGCAAAGTTTTGCAGCACTGCGTGCTACAAAGAGTCACTTTCAGCATGAAACACCAACCAGAAAATTGTATTTTCAAAGCAGGAGTAGAAAAAAATTTGTTTGAAACAAAAGATTTTTAATTTTGTTTCCGAAGCACAATTGAACGAAATTGAATAAAATCAATAATTTCTGTATATAGGACATTCGCGTTATATAAATATTGTTATTAATTAATTTTTAACTTTTTTATTTTATATTATGCCTTTTTCCGATAAAAAATGATGCGTCGCCTACATTTGAAGTAGTCGATAAAACTCTCGTGTGTCGCGCAGCTCAACTTTGGTTGCCAGCACTTTTTTATACTGTACTGTAAAAATGAATTACATTTTACTGAATCAAAAGTTAATAATTAACACCGTTATGTGAAATATTGAATTTTTTTAGTAACATTTAGAAATATAAGTATATTATACTTTTTATGTGTTTTAAGAAATTAATAATAAATCAAGAAGATAAATACTTAACATCATGGTTAACATAAAGCATTGAGGAAAAAACAAAATAAATTAAAAGTCTGATTCTCAGATGTTCAACCTTTTCCAAGGCCAGTTTCGTTTAAATGATAAAGTTTAATGTTTATTAATATTTAACACTCCTGTAACATTACTGCAGAATTTGAGATAACCTTAGATCGATCGATTTACGTTCAACAATTACGCAAGTGCGTCGGCTAAGATCAGGTTCAGATCTCATTAATTTCGGTTTGAAAGTGGGTTAGCCCTGGAGTAAAATCGTAATTTTTTGCTGGCTAATTTAGTAATAGTTTTATCATTAATATTATTGACAGATTTATTATCGAAAATGTGCAATATAATCTTTCAAACGAATTAAAAAGCATTTTTATTATTAATTTAGTATTATAAAAACATCTTCCTTATTTCTATAATTATAAAACATTATTCTTTTACAGGTTAAGTTAAATTACATTTTACAATATTATAGTAAAATATAACAAAATTGTACATAAGAATTATTTTATTTTCTCAGAATTTAACAAGTTTACAATTATAGCAAAAATAGTTTATATAAAATATTGCTGGTTTCATATTATAAATGTGGTTTCTGAAATTATATGTAAATATTTCAATATTTTATAATTAAAAATAAATAATCTAATGAAATATTTACCTGTTTGTCATGTCAGCGTTTTAACGAATCTTGTCATTATTATAGTGAGAATAAAGTTCGAGAGATTATTCCCGGGAATAATTTCTGTAGCATTTATTTTTGTTGACAAATAAGTACGAAAGACGATTTGTAAATTTGTGGGAAAAAAGTAATATAATTAAATATAACTCGAAAACTTGACATATTTTAAAATACTTCTCCAATTTTTTTCTCAAACTTGTTATTTGGCATAATATTCACAAAAGCCAAGTTATCAAAAATCTCTAATTATTTTCAATTTATTGTCTTGTAAAATTATTACTCATAATAACTCTAAATTCAAACGTATTATAATATTTTTAAATAATAAATATTTTTTTATTTTAAAATTAATTTGAAAACTATTAATTATACCCGTAGGCTATAATTTTCATGGAACTAGGTCACATGAATTTCGCACTAAAGATGTTTAACAACAATTAAAATTATCGCAATCAAAATGTTAATGGGTTAATAATATTTGTAATTTATTGTGAAATAGAAATATCACTTTCAAAGAAGTAAAATTTTATTTTAAATGTCACATGTGACATTTTTAATCTTGTTTTAGAAAAAAACTATAACATTTATTTTAACATTATCAAAATGTCAATTTTATTTTTTAATGACATGGTCTGAGTACCGAAGTAGGTTATAAATAAATTAAGTTTGATTTTAATACAGATAAATTGGTTGCAGGTGTATTTTATTGATAAGTGTGATATATTGATCAGGATATAGGTATAAATATGCAGTAGAAAAAAAAAAAAAATATATATATATATATATATATATATATATATAAATAATTTATAATTATAAAAAGTTGTAAAATAATACCATTTATGATGATTATATAGCTATAATATAAATAAAATATATAATAAAAATTATAAATACAATGTTTAAATCTAAATTTGTAGAGATGTTTTCAAAATAATATATTATTTTTAACAAATCGAGTGGTAAAATACTATTAACATAGCAATAAACATATAATAACAATTAGATGGTACATTTACGCATAATTCCAGCTCATTACAGACAATAAATAGTCATAAATAATTAACTACAAAATAGTCACAACTTTCTAATGAAAGCAAAAGTTAACCGTGTTTTCATTTTTTACTATCACATTATCTCAAATTTCTATAAAAACATATGACATACATGACATTAAATAACTGGATTTCAGAGCGAGGAAGCTTAAGAGGAAGTAGGTTTTCCATTGTTTTACGCGATCGTTCTTTAGGAAGGTTGAGTTGAGATGAGATGAATCTCTATAATGAAATTATGCCTAAGTAAAGACACTAATGTTATAATAATTAATATGTACAAAAAAATGTATATTTAAGCTTTGGGAACTGCATGTCATTCTTTTGAGATTTCAATGAAATTATAGGTTTTCTATTTGGATAATAATATGTTTAAAAATAAATAAAATTTAGAATTATTACTATGAAAAAAATATATTTATAATATTATATTATAACTAGACCAAGTGTTTTTCTGATATTTTATTATTAAACTTGTTTCACATTTTGTAGTAAATCTGTAAATATTTATAATAATTAAATAATGAGTTATAAGTTAACTAATATTCATTTCAACTAACAGTCCTGGTAAAATTTCTGACTTAAATTTTAAAATAAATTATATTTTATAAATATCAATGTTACAGAAAGAAAATAACATTTACTGAAGCTTAAACATGGTTTTCCATATTTTATTACAATATAGTTACTTAATTTATTTCTATGTAGCTTAATGATTTACACCATTAAAATGCAAGTGATTTTTTTTCGAAACTAATACTAATATTTACATTTATTTTCAATAACAGTTGAACAAAAAAAGATACAATTTTTAGTTTTTTAAAATGTTTCATATAGCGCCGAAATAATTCAAAATACCTATCTTTGGATAAAAAATTCTGTTTTTTGAAAATAACCCTGGTTGATACAGGTCGATACGCTCATTTCAAATTTACAAACAGAATTTAATTATCTCTTTTCGTTCCTAAAATTTTTGCTTTCAAAGTTGCAACTCAAAAACGCGTATTTTTTTGGATATATCTGAAAATGGATAGAGATACGAATTCGATTTTATCAGTCTATTAATTCAATGGACAAAGTTATATAAAGAAATGTTTTCTTGGCATATACGTTCGTTGGAATGATTCTGTGTAAAATGAGAAAAACGAAAAAAACGGAATTTCAATTATTCGCTTGGGAACATTTTCTTTTTTTCAAAAAATTATTATTTTCTGACAGAATCTAAATATATATATGCGTTGATTCCAAATTTTGAAACAGTATTTAATTATCTCTTACAGTTATCGAGATAGTTGAATTTAATATTAGACTCAAAAAAAGGGCATGGCTGTCTATTCTCTAATGGGTCATGTCTTTATTCGATCTAATGGCAAAGTTACATAAGTGTACCAATTTTCAGATTTTTATTCCAACGGGTACAAATTATTTTATTATATACCTAATGAACCTTTTTGTTATTAATCAAAATAATATTATAAGAATTTGTTTTTTCTATTTTTATATTACATTTGGAATTTCCTAAATATTGCCAAACAAATGCCGGCCTACATTCGGTAATAAAACGGAACAAAAAAATATAACAAATGTATTTCGTGAGGTCTAACGGTATCTGTTGTAAAGTCGAGTTATTTATATTAAGAAATAAGTTTTGATACAATCTTCAACTAACCAAAGATACACAATGCTTAGAATTTATCAAATTCATTTTCACTTTCTGAATAGCTATTATCCTAAAATAGTGTATACAGAAGTTCCAAAACTTATTTCATGCTTATTTCAAACAATATATTTATAAATATTTTAATTTTGCGATTCCAGCACTCGACTTGGTCTCATGCCAGAGTTGCCATACCTCTTGGGAAGTAAGTAATTTTCTGTACTTGTACAAGATAATATTAACATAATCAAATTATAAAATATGTATGATTAATTATATTAGTTATCGCTTTTCTGAAATATTTAAAAGAAGAATAGTTTAATAATTAACAGTTTATTAACAAGATGTCCAAGGTGCAGAAACATGCAAAAGTCCATTATTGTCTAAAAAACAGCAAGAGTTGTACGGATTTATTCTTTGGGGTAGCAAAAATGTTCGGACAGATACGTAATTATACGGCGTAGTACCAATTCTTGTCTGCAATAGTAATTCTACTTTTTCTACCAAAATGTGTACTTTCAAGTCTTCTGGTTTGTAGTTTTTCACATCTACCACTAACTAAAACAAATTAAAAATATTTTTTTCTAAAATCGTTCAGTAATTTATTACATCTCTACCGTAAAATAGGCAGGAAAATTCAATTTGACTGCCGAGGCAATATTAAATGAGTGGTCGCCAAATCTTTGTTTTTATATTTTAAATTTTAATATGGAATACGATTAGTTATGTGATCAGTAAGGAAATTTCAAAATTTATGATCATGCATTTTTTTTATATTAAATGAACTAAACTGCTGTTATCTTCACTACACATCGTTCTTATAAAAAATAGACTAATAGGCATACTAAATATTTTCTGAAATTGTTTAAAAAAATCACACCCTTAAGTTGATAGTCATCAGCTAAAACACTGCTTGTAATTCAATACTACCAACCAAACCAAATGTTACAAACAAATGTAAATGCAAATTTGAATTAAAAATGTCAAAATTTGTGGTTATTATTTGAGTTTGACATTTTAATTTTTGACACTTGTCAATTTTATTTTAATTGTAATAATAGTTTTTACCTCGAATTTATCCCAGTGAAAATGTGCGGTATCCGTATTGCATACAGCGTAACAGATTTTTGGTGGAGGATTGGGTGGTTGACAGCAACATGGTGCTACAGGTTAGAAAACGCATATAGATAAAATGTACATCAGGAACTAATGGCTTGTAGCAGGTTTTTGCTCTTACCAGGCTGACACATTTTAGTTTTTTTTATTTGTTTTTAATTTTTAACGTTAAATGACTTTCATGACTGATGATTTTTGGTTGACGAATACGAAATGTCAAAATGTGATATTGTTTCGCTATAGCAACAAATATTAAAAAATAAAGGTTTGTCTCTTAATGTATCATTGATATCTCTTGGCAACTTTGGTATTATTAAAGGGAATATTGTAATCGCGAAAAATTTCAGTTTTCAGATTTCAACGGAAATGTCCGTTTCGACCATTTCTGAATCCATTTTGACAAGTTCGGCGTGACATCTGTACGTATGTATACCGCATAACTTTAAAATTTGATGTGTCCAATACATTACCGCCCGCCACTGTAGTAATATATTCTATAATTTTTTAGTATATTAAATATTTAGTTTTAAAATTAGTTTGTTCAGAATATTTTTAATTCAATTCATACCTGAAATTTCCTTGCGTTGAATTTTTTGTATAACTCAAAAGAGATTTCCCTTAGAATGTTGAAATTTTTATGTGGGTCTAATTAGAGGATAGTATCTTACATTCAAATGAAATAAGTTTAAATAAAGTGCACCAAAAAATGTGTATAATTAATAGTAGTACAAGGAAGTTATGTGGTGTCCACATCAATTTTTTTTGTTTGGTTTATTATTTTACTATGCATATATTTAAGATATTAAGAAAATAAAAACTAGCAACAAAATAGTAAGGGGTTCCTAAATTTATATGTAGAGTAACCAGACTGCAAATATCACCTGCCTGTTACTCATTTACAATAGATCATGTGGTACTTTCTCCACATCAACTTGAGAACCCGGCAAGTGTAGTTAACACTCTCTGTATTATAAATATTTCTGCAATAAAGCAAGTTGATTTGTACCCAATAATGGAAAATAAACTCTAAATGATATATTTATGTTAAAAAAAAAACGCAACATAGGTATATTTTTCTCGTTGTTTGGGAACCACTGAGTGCAAATAGCGATAGTGAAAGTGATCTACAACGATCTCATTATAAACAGCCATTCATACATCGATCTATCAAATCGATTCTTGATCTGAACTTCCATAGCCTGATTGCACTGACAGGCATATGTGATTGTGTTCACACTTTGTGACGTTTAATCATTTGTTAGGATCGATTGTTGGGTTGGGATGCTATTTAGAAGGATAAACTGTAGGATGCAGATTGAATCTCCAAGTCATTTATTGTGTTTGTACAGATACAATCACAGTCTGTCTTTGCGAATAGAAAGAAAACTTTTAGTGATATCTACTTTTATTTTTTAATAATTTTTTATTTATATCTTAATAATTTTGTTATGAAAGATTTTAAATGTATCATATCGTTTTGCTCGCAAAAAAATATTGAACATGCGAATAAAATGTAAATCCAATTTAATACAATAAAAAATACTTTAGTCCTTGGATATACATTATATTTATTTCGAAATCGTTAAATTATGAATTAAAAACATAAACAAATAGCATTATGTGGGCGTAAAACGTCAGCTAGCTGTACAGACGAGGATGGCTGTGATAACAAACATACTGTCAAAGTGTCAAATATTTGTTCATAATTTTCATTATATTTACACCTGCTCTTAGACGTCGTCTGTGTGAAATCAGAGAAATTATTATCAGGGGTAGGTAAAAAATAAATAAATTCACCAATAATACTATGCAATGATATGTTTGTAGTGCTAAAATAAACTGCCAAAATGTAATACTATTAAAATATATGTTAATTCAGTTTTGCTTTACCTACTACATTGGCTAACTTCGCGGAGTGATATCGTTTACTTTATTATCAATTTTGAAAGCAATTAATGCAGATTTATGAAAAGGCGCAATTTCTAAACATATGTAATATTTATTAATGAAGATGATATGATTGAATATACCTATTGATTATTTATAGTTTATTTATCGTGAGTCAGATCAATTTGCAGATATTTGTTTAAAAACGGAAACCATATGTTTATTTGATGCCTCATGGCCACCTTTAAAATACGCAGGAAATTAATAATTTTCTAAATTTATTAGATAATTATCCACAACAATAGATCATAATAAATTTACGGAGATAACCACCGTGAAAGAAAATCTGCATTATGTAATTTTCTTTTTCCATAAAAAGAAACTCAAAATTAGGTTATCCCTAACAACATTTTAATTGCGTCGTAGAACCGAGAAAACAGTTATTATCAATATTTCATAATGAAACAAAAACATAACCGGTAGGTTATGTTTGGGAAAAAGTCCCACGATTATCGCCGGCGCCATATTGCTCACAAACAAAAGTGCCGCGAAACAATGGGCGATCGTCTCCTTCACGGCCTGTTACGATACCCACAGCGACATTGTCACGTCAAGGAATGCGTGTATGGACGTGTGTGCAAGGTGTGATCTTCATACAAGTTCACGGATGGATGGAAAGTGAAAATCAAAACTAATGATGTACGGTTTGGTTTGGCAGGAAAAATATGGCCCCAAATAGACGCAAATTGCTTAGACATATTAAAATCATTTAGATGAAAGTGAATCTCGTTAGACATGAGAAAATAAATGAGATATTAAGTTTAAAAACTCCTCCCAAAAATTCCTGCACATATAGAAGATTTTTTAATGTACACATTTATCATTTATTTAGTTTTTCTTTTAAAATATAGCTGAAAATATTTGTGGAATGATTTATTTTTTTCTTTAAACCACGATTCTATAAAAGAACTACATAGGTAATTTCTAATTTCTTTTTAAAATGTTTTTAATTTTTTTGTATCTTTAAATAAACAATTATAATTAACTTAAATATTGTCTAACCTATAAATTCATACCTATATTCTTATAAAATATGTTTTTTTATTAAAGTACCTATTCTATGAAAATTAGGGAATACCTGAATTCTTCTTTTTAAAGACAACATATCCATTTTTTAAAAAGGTTTATGAAAATATGTTGATTATTTAATAATATTATTTTTATAATTTTATTTTTCCAAAAAAAAAAATCTAAATTGAAAATTTAGAGAACGACATTTAAGACCTTTTTTTGCAAATAGAATCCGTAGAAACAATGTGTCAAAAAAAAGATGAAGAACATTTAAACAATTGCAAAAAAAAGTTGGTATTTGTAAAAATTGTAGAAATTAGAATTAGAAGGAAAAGATTTAGTGAAGAAAATAAAGCAATAAACGAGTTAAATGGCTGGAACAAGTATGAAGACAACCAGGAGGGAAAAGAAGACGAAGGAGACACAAATCTAAATGGTTGCAAGAAGTAGAAGATTTAAAAAGAATAGGAGTAACATAATGGAAAAAGAAAACACAAAATAAGACGTGAGGACGCAATCAGCAAATATGGATCTAACATTTATTGATGATTAGAATTCACTGCTATTGAAGCGACTGTATTATGATTTCATGTATTTATAGAACTCAGTTCCTTCACGATTTTTATTTGAAACGTATGAAGCAATTAATTTAATTAAGTAACAATAACATTCCTTAAGACAAAAACTGGTAAATTCCCACTTTCTACACAAAATGAATTACAAAAACAAATACCTGATAAAAGATAAGTTTTTCTAAGTTTTCAATGTTGTCTACGAGGTCAAAGCATAATACAACTTGCAAAACGGTTTGCTAAACGATGTAAAAACAATAAGAGAAGGATATGTGCAATGAAATGAGATAGGATCAAGAAAAACAGTGCGCTGAATGGATGAATGAGTGAGTGATTACTGCTTTACTCAACGGCTAGGAGGAGCAAAAAGTGCATAGTTCACTGGCACGAGCAATTGTTAGACAATAGCCTACTTAGCTGCTAAACTAACATTGATATTGAACTACTTAATTCTTATTATTTTCTAATTAAAGGTTAATCGGTTTATTGAAGTGCACAGCACAAATAAATCTGACATTTTAACCTTCAATTTTGGTTTATTTCAGTTTAAGTTACTTCGAATTCGGATCTAATATCCTCTATTGGTTTGCTAACAAAATATTTGTGAATTTAATTTTTAAGGAAAATTAAATTGCAAATTAACTTTAGTGTTACTATTATTAAATGTTTTACATTTTTATGTTCACTATAGGAATTTTTATGAACTAAAAATTTTCTGTACAAAAAATTATAATTTATTTACAAAGTATGTATATAGGATCAGTGGCGCAACCAAGGCAGGGGTTTTGGAGGTTTAAACACCCTCTGAAATTAATTAGATAAAAAAAATGTATTGATTAAATAATGCATGTCAATTTTATTATATCGGTAACATATTATCTCTATGAAATGAATTTTTTTTTGGTTCTCCTAATTTCGAATTACGTATTTATTTATTTTTTAATACCAAGTAGAGAACAATTTATTGGACAGTATTAAATTTGGTTGTACAATTTGACATGATATACAACTACAAAGAGAAAAAATGTGGCGGTCAACTTAATAGATTCATAGCAAAGGATTGTAAGATACCATTTAAACTTTAAACTAATAATCAAAAATTTATGAATCATTATTGAAGATTGAAAATGACACTTCTAAAAAATGAATTTGAAGTCAAACGTGCCATATAGTTACTTTCTTCATGAAAATAATATGGGAATTTTTACTTTCGCGGTTCCATGTAGCAGGAAAAACTATACATAAAATTGACATGAGCCTAGTTAAAATTTTTAATCTTTATGATGATTTGCTCATGTTTGTTAAAAATATGCGAAATAAATTTAATACTTGCCTAAGAAGAGGAAAGCATACAAATATTACTCAAGAAAGAGTATTTGCCTGCAAACTGTCGAAAAAATAAGAGAAAATATCTTGATAAGAACCGAGGCGGTAAGGTAGAGTACAGTGGCCCTTCGTCCTGCGATAAGTTGAGTGGAGTAGAGTTTATTTAACTGTTTTACAATAATACATTGTTTACAGCAAGTGATTAGTTGTAGCAAGTTGTTTTTTTATTTATTATTTTTTAATAAAGTACTACGAGATAGCAATAGTGTACAATTTAAAATGAACAATCTATATTTGAAAACCCCCTCTGAAAACATATGTATGTGATTTTTTTCTTTTTTAATGCCATTTATCACCCTGATTCCAGATGAAGATTGATACACAGACGAAATATTGGAGTATTAGTGAATTTTTTAAATGACTCGTACTAGTACTCGTTCTGACTAGGTACTGAAGTTTCAGCTAGGAATTTAGTGCCATAGATGATTTTAGATAATCTTTGAATATTTTTTTATGTTCTGGGAATTCCTTCGTTTGATATATCTGTGTTCTTCCAAGAAAATTTAAACCAAATTATGAATATCCTATACACCTGTTAGAGTTATATAATAATTATGTTAAATCTTCTAAATCGTTTTAATAATTTGCGAAATAATGTCGTACAAATGGACTTCGTGTCATATTTAAAATTCAAATATTCGTGTAACTACAGATGTCTGAAGAATGTTATAATGATTTTGTTTGTTCATTAGCATTACAAATATTGATTCGATACATCCTACTTTTGTTTTAAAAGTCTTTGTGTGTTAGCTAATTCAGCTTAATATGATTTATATTATCCTTGATTTAATTATTCAAGATTTATTTAATTGAGTAATAAGTATTACAATATCTCTATAAATCAGTAGTTTCTAATAGAAATTAAGTCACTGTTTTAAATTTGCATGTATTTTAATAATCTTAAATTGTTAAAGAAATTAAATGCAAAATAGATTTACTTTATAAATTGAATAATTATATTCAATAGATATATGCAATCTTGGTCATGTGGTATATAGTAGGTTAAAAAAGTATTTGCACGTTAAGTTGAATATGTTTTTCATTTTATTCCTTAATGGATTTTCGCCATACAATAATTTTTATTATCAGATTTAAAAATGTAGTCTTTGCCTGATCAGAAAATATTATGTATTACCAATCTTATTTGCCTTACGGTATTGTATACGGAGTACCTATATTTCTTTTTGATTGAGAAGTAACTATTTTAGTGTCCGACCGAAGTTTCGGTTTTGTTTTTGGTATCTGTCGCAATTTCGGTTTCGGGCAACTTCGACCCGACTGAAATTACTGTTCGTATCGTGTTTAGCGCTTTCGGTTTTGTTCGTTTTTTCTAATAAATTCAAATCTATTTTATTTAATTTAATAATCAAACAATATCTTTAAAGGTACGAGAACATAGATTTTTTTTATAATCTTTTTTAATAAAAATCATTCTACTATATCTTAACTTTACTACATAAGTTTTGGTTTCGTTTACGTTTTCGGCCGAAACTAGAAGATGAACTGAATATTCGGTTACGGTTTCGGTTTAGGCTGAAAATCATGTGTCGGTCGGATACTAAACTTTTTTATAGTGAAAATTTGAATATTTGGTATTAAAATGATTTCAGCGTCGACAATTTGTGCTTCATTGTGTGTTGGTACCTAGTTTAGTTAGTTCTTGGTTTTTATTATTATTAATTAATTTGTTGTTGTTTGTTTCCAATATTCTTAGTACCTATTAACATTTGTTCAATTCGGAAATCATCCAATTTCATTCCACGGAATGGCATTAGCGATTTGAATTACACGCTTACGATTAATGACGTGAGGATAAACTCGTGGAAACAGGCTGTACATACGGAGCCTGTGCAAGTATTTTTTTGAATTTTTTTTTTTATTTGGTAAATATTTTACATTTTTCTTAATGATTTATGACATAGAATATTTTTTTATTTATTGTCCAGCAATAAAGTATATCTGATGGTCGGTACAATAATGAAAATTAGCATTTAAGATGTTTTTTATTTGAACATAAAATTATCAGTAATTTAAAGTCCATGCTAAAGTACAGACAAAAATTTTGTAATTTAAGTACAAGCTTTGTTATATAATTATGAATGTAGTACGTGCATCATAAATCAAGTCGTTATTGAATCTTAAAAAATATAAAAACTTGCATTTCACAAGACCTTCGTAAACAAAACAAAAGAATAAAATCTTTGTGTGCAACGCCCATTGCTGATCAAGTACGCCATGAAATTGAATCTGAAACGTGATCCTCCATTGTTACAAAGACGTTTTGCTAAATTCGAATGAATCACTTACAGATTTCGTTATAGGCATAAGCTACGAGACAGGCGTAGGCGTGATCTTGAACCTGAAGGTGGAGGACCATAAACAGTTTGGGGGACTCTGACTCACATAAAATTGCGATGGAATTAAGTGTTGAAATCGCAAATATGGAATGATTCAGAATACAATAAGTAAATAATGACAATAATTTTAAAGTTGTTGAATGAAAATCAAGAGTTGTCAAACATTGCAACACGTAATAATATTTTACAGTATTAGCGAGATAAAACAGTTTTTAATGGTGATAGGAGGAATGAATTGCTTTTACATACAGGTGTGCAACGAAACACGGAACATAGACACAGGACTAATATGGGATTTCAAAAAATGACGGATACTTTCTCTGCTGATAGATTCAGAGGAAAAAATAAAAGTACAAAGTTGTTCAAAATTCAATTCTACATCAGATGAAATCTTAATTGATAGAACAGCACGTCTACAGTACGAGATTTATTAAAATAAAATATAACACTTTCGTTACAAATCATATAACCGTGGAAATAAAAGAAAATATCAATGTAACAGTTCAGTGAAGTATTACTTACTGTAATTATCATTGTCTGGGTTTTAATATTATTTAAGTTGAATTTAGATTCTTTTTATTCAATAATCTACCAATATTACAAAAATATAAAATAAGAAGTAAGATAAGAATATCAAATAAAACAATTTTTAATTATATTTTCGGATATGCATTTTTAAACTAATATGAGATTAAAATAAAAATATGTGTCAAAACTGACAAATATTTTCTTTTATTTCCCTGGTTATCTGATTTTGAACGAAAATGTTACATTTTATATTTAATAAATCTCGTAGTGCAGACCTGTTAATTGTTGTATCTATTAGGACCTTATCTGATGTAGAATTTAATTTTGAATAACTTTATTATTGCAGTAAATTTGTAGTTTTCTCTAAATTAAATAATATCCTCAATTTTTTGAAATCCCATGTTAAAGTTCTACGTTTCGCGTTTCGTTGCACACATTGTATAACAAATATAAATACTAGAAAAATTAAATACCCGTATTTTTTAAATCGATTCATCGCTAGTAGTTTACGAGAAAATAAATATTAAAAATTTTGAAACGGATATTGTAACGCCACCGTTAAAGAAGACAGATAAACTGGGAGAGTAAGAGAGGAAGAGACAGTCTTCTTCCACGATCTTACCATGCTGACATCACATATCCCTTCTCACTTCTATAAAACATTTAATTTATTGGAAAAATTTACGAATAGTTGTTGCATAGTAACAAACCAACGAGCGTCAAAAAAGCGTACCAAAAAAATTTTCTTGCTTTTTTTTTCATAATTAACCTGATCATTATTTATTATTATTAATTGCACTGACATTTGTTCACATTTATATAATCTCACATTAACTTCAATAAATAAATAATATGAGGATTGTAATTTCCCATCACGGATATCTTTCACCTTTTGGGGGTTAGGGTTATCTATTAATACCTTCTGTGACATTTATATTTCATTACCAACGAGTAAACTAACGACTAAGTCAATTTGCATACAACCATCTCTTTTCATCTCATTAAATAGTAGTCACTTTCGTCACGTTGAAAGTGAGTCATTCATGAGAAAGATCGATGATCTAACCGCAAGAATTTGATTCTACAACAGAAATGGAAATTAAGTTATTAGAACAAGAAATTGTTTTGTTGTGGTTACAGGTGACAACAGTCATTGAAATCAGAAACAGATGAATAAGTTAATATTGTTTTATTCATAGAAATAATTGAATACCGAGACGGATAACTTGATTTACATGTTACTTTTTTTTCCTTCACAATATAGTAACCAATATATTTTATATACAGGGTAAATATTAGAAATCTTGACATTGGGAATTAACATGGAAAAACAGTTTTTTTTTTGCTGATTCCATCTTTTAATTTTGTACATCGCTTTCTTTCATACATTTTTTAAAGATATTATTTTTTTTAATATTGCTTCCAGTGAAGTCACGGCAAATTTAATTACACTTCTTTTCTTTTATTTATAATTTCTGCGGGAATAGATATTTTTAAAATTAACTGGTTTTGCATCTACATCATTGCTTACTACAAAATTATATTTGTTAGTAATTTCTTAGAATAATTTATTAATGAAACTATTTTTTATTAATTAAGTTTTATATCATTTTGGAATCATTAACTTGTTTATACGCCCTCAAATGCGGATGTAGTTTGACTGTTATCGCCCGAGGGCTTGTAAAGTTGCTAAGCAATAGTTACTCAAACAAATTAAAATTATGATTAATAAATATATGTCAAAGAATTCAATAAATTAAAATTTTGATTAAGTAAGTACTAAGTATTCACAGAACTTTTCAAATTTCTTATATATAAATTTTTAAAATTTTTAGAAACCAACTTGTTCTTTGCAGCCTCAAATTCCATTAATACTTTGCCAGAATAATCAGTACATGACGTTCCATATATATTTGACACTGACGGTGACATTTCGATTATATTAAATTTTTTCAAGAACAAACAGTTTAACAATGCCAACTATCTATAAAGAAACCACAGCATGGAATGTATACCTACAGATTTTTTCATTTCAAGTACCAAAATGAAGTCAAATGTATGTACTATAAGTATAATCAAGATTATAGCCTTCAAGTAATTTAAAGCTTTCCGCTTCGCGTCGAGTTTTAAAAATTCTCTCGTAATATAATCTTTTGAGTATGCCCTTAGTACATAATTAACTATTAGATGGCCCAAAAAATAAATTTATTATAATTATATTTACATATTATTTATACTGTAAAATGAGCTCTGTGGTGGACTCTCTACATCAGCTAGAATTCCCGTGAGGCAGCATGGATGTCTGTGATAAAGCAGATATACATATTTTTTATTATATTTCCTTTTAAAATAACTTTATAAAATGTTTATATCTACGTGTATGTTTGAGCATGCTACTAATTTATTTAATAACTAACGAACTTAAACATGTCCGTTGGCCGAAAACTGCAAGAAGTTGTTTAATATTGGCAGTTGTGTTTGATGCATTGAATTGAAAGTATAGAGTGTATTTCGTGTAAATAATGTGTAGTATTTATTCATAAACTATATACAAATAGTGTAGTTATGTTTAAATAGTGCAGAGACAATTGAAAACTGATGTAGAATGATTAGTGTTAAAGAAAAGGTGAAAAATGTTGTATATAAATAAATATTTTGTGTAATAATTAATTCACAAATGTGATGATTTTTACTTAGTGACTTATTGGTTTAGTTAGTGATTTGCGGTTTCAAAGTAACATCAAAGGAGATATACGGTAAGCACCTATATGTAAATACATTATATCTTGCATCTGTTGTGTTGTATGTTATCTGCGTGTTCATGTGTTTACAATGTTATCTGTTGTATTGTTTATGAATGTTAAAAAGTGAAATGATTGAAATGTAGTTCAATACTAATTGCATTCCAAGAGTTTATGTGCACGGTCGTGACTTTAAATTGGTGTCAGGCTAGCTTTACTGCACCATATGACCCGAGAGAACTACTGGGTATTCGTGAACATTATACAATCACTACAGAGATGTATTCAATAGTTATATCACAAGTGCATGGGAAACAATTGAATATTTTTCGAGTGCACGAAAATATGATTTGCCTCGCAAGAGTGATTATACGAGTATATATTTCAAAACAAGAGTGGTTTTCTAAATATCTTGTTTTGAAATTTTTGATCGGTCGCAATTTTGTTATTTAATAAAATAGAAAATAATTGTAAATACAAATATTTTAGAGAACTGAAAGCAGTTGCTGAAAGTGTTTGTATTTTTCCAATATTCCTTAAAATAAAGCAGTATAATGACTATTTTTCGAAAAACAAAAAACGCTAATAGCTATGATCTGGGACTACAAATCGAAAATTTGAACTGAGAAAGGTTGTTTCAATGAGCTCTACCTGCCGTTTTCGGGTGGTACAACTTACTATTAACACCTGGTATTAATATAATATTTGTACAGAAATATTTCATGTCAAATATATATATCAAAGTATGAAATATTGCTATAAATATTTAATATATATTTTAAACTGTCATATAAAGGTCATTTATGACATTTAAATACTCAGTAACTATTAAATATATTCAGGTTTTCATTGGTCGAAATTCAAAAAATACTGTAACTTGATTGGTTAAAATTATTCGAGGAAAATATTCAGAAAAATTACAAATAAAGTAAGTTTTTAAACAATAAAATATATAATAATGTTAACCCACAAAATTTAATTGAATCATTGAATTAGAAAAAATAATAAAAATTAAAATTCTACATATAAAAAAATACTTAAATTTATAATCAGAAATATTTTTTTTCGTTTGTGCGAATCGGGTCAATACTTTCTTCGAACGCAACTCCTTTAAGGAGTTTTAACATTATTACTACAGTAAAGCCTGCGTTCAGTCGTAGTCATACTTGTAAGTAGGAGGACAAAATAGTAATTTTTGATTCCAGATTCTGAAATGTTACTTTTGCATTCGAGAATGAAAAAAAAACATTAGAGAAATCAAAAGCAAAACTATGTCCAATTATTTAATAATTGATAACTAGTTGGCAGCAGAAACCAAATAAATGTTTTAAATTATATCAATTTTTTAGTGAAATATTTCAATACTTTGTTGTTAAATACTATTAAAATGTTATTAGAAAACGACGAAAGCAATAAAGTGACATATTTAATTAAATTGTGACCCTTTACTTTACAAGAAAAATTACTAGATGCAAAAGACGTTTACATCTAGTGTATGTCGTGTTGAACTGCAATTAAATTAGAATTGAAATAGCCCGTTACGGTGCTGGCTTCTGTGACGTGATTAGCAATATCAGATTCCCTCGGCGTGGTTCGCTTATTCATGATCTGATCCATTGCATGTGTACAATCAGAACAATCTTTCCCTGCAATTAACTATTACTCGATTTATGGATATTATTCGCGTGATTTGAATGCGAAACTCTTACTTATTGGCTGTATTACGCCAATTAAAAGCTGGTATTTGAATATTTCTTCTGTTATGACATGTAGAGCAATTGAAAAGGTGTAATTATTCGCAGAACTTTATTAAATGGTAATTATAACGAATTGCAAAACGTAAATGGTATTTATTGCTTTAAGAAATATGTTGCATATTGAATTGGTATTTATGGAAACTGCAATTTAAAATTTTATAAGACTATAATAAGAAATTTGAATGTATAATTAAATATTACTGATGCAAGAATCAAGCTAATCCGTAGATCAACATTTGTTTTAATTCATCATCTTGATTCACAGTTTTGTTTATGTTTTTGAGAGCTCATAATTTTACGGGTATGGCATATGACGTATAATAATATTTTTCATAAAGTGCCCTTTGAAAACTAAATGTTAAAGTAACTACATAAATAAAATTCTACAGCTAATCGGTTTTGAGTTATGCGAAAAAATCAAAGAAATTCTACGAGTTCTTTTGGCACTGCCGATTGCAATGAAAAAAGAAAGTGCACAACTAGATGTTATAGCAGTCCCATATACAAAATTTCAAAACGTACACATGTACCTACTACGTACAGGCGCTACACCGAAACTAATCAAAATGGATTCAGGGATAGTCAAAATGGATATTTCCATTAAAATCTGAAAACCGAAATTTTTCGCGATTACAATACTCTATTTATTTTGTATAAGGAAGTAAAAATGACAATTAAATGGCAATGTTACACATCATTGTAGATAAATTCATGTAACTATAATCTATTTTATCGTTTGTTTCAATACTGTATAGGAAGCTATACTAAAATTGTTCCTAATATTTTTTTAAGGTCCTCAACTTTTACGATAGAACGTTATTTTCGATGTATCTATTTTATACTTGGTTTAAGAGATATCTTCATTCTATATTAAAATAAAAAATACTAGATATAGTACTAAAGCCCTAAATATAACTACACAGATTTCTGCTTCTTATAAAATAAATTATAGGAAAAAAAACAAATTAAATTGTGATTCGGTACACGCTTTGAAGTGACTTGTCCTTTCGTAATCATTATTATTCCATCAAATAATAGATCCACATCATAATCCTTATAACAATTACGTGAACCCTATCTAAAACCTTCAATTTATCTTCATTTGTATCAATTATCTGTTTCTAAGCACGTTCATCCTTCAGTGACATGAACGTTAGGTCACGGCACGAACCTTATCTACTCTAATTCGATTCTATTTCATTTCTATTCCCCAGAGGTTCGTTGATTGTGATTTGTGAGGCAATCGGATGGATGTAGGTGAAGAATGACGATTGTGGCGCCAGTTAGTCATACTGTGACAGGGAAGGGAACTAAGTTGCACGGATAGTACGTGACGTCACGTTGGATAATATGATTTATGAGAAAATTTGATTTGACAGAGATAATAAACTTCAAGTATTATGATAAAATAATTTATATCTTATAAAGCAGGAAATTTCGGTTATCAATTTTTGATCTATACAGGGTGTACCATATAACTTGAGGTATATTTTTTTTTAAATTCGTAAAATTAAGGGTGGTTTACTTTAAATGTTTTGATACTTATTTATTATCAATATTAGACATTCAGTATTATTTACCTTTATTTGTCATGAGAAATTGTTTTTCACAACCATTTACTTGATAACCACAATTACCTATGTTAATAATAAATTAATATTTTTTTTACCTACTACAAAAGAGTCGTTCGTAAAATCTAATTTTTGATACATTTTAGAGAAAAATGTTAGACCAAAAGAGTAAGGATTTTATAATAATATTATTAACATCGAACAGTTTTTCAAATTTTGATTTTTCAGTAAATTTTGGTTTTAATAAGCAAAAATCGTACTTTTCTAAGAACATTTTATGTAAAGGATTTTCGTTCAAAAAAAAATTTGAAATTTAAAAACTAAAAATTAAAGTTTATTTTATTGAAAAATCAAAATTTGAAAAATAGTTCGATGTTAAGAATATTATATTAAAAACTTTTTTCTAATAATATTTTTCTCCAAAATGTACCAAAAATTGAGTTATTAGAAAAGTACGAGAGGCACTTTTGCTCTAGATTATTCCCTTAACCTAGGTCATTAATACAAACTGTCACTTTTTAAAGAAACTTAAGCCTCGAAATTAAAAACATTATTTGCCTCATTAAACTCAAGAAAAGTGCATGTATATGAATTCACAATTAAATTTTTCGCCTAATTTAAATATGGAAAAAAAAATACGAATCAAGAATCAAAAATAAGGTTAACAAACGTCAGATATGAAAATAAATTCAGCCTACTTCATTTTTCTAAATATTTAAAGCCGACCATTATAGTTCTAATACATGTATATTATATAATATTTTTATTATACCTGCATAATATACTGGAAAAAAGGATTTCAAATTTAGTTTTGGCGTTTCATAAGTTTACATGGAGATTGATTAGCATTTGTTGTTTACATTACTTTGAAGTTTGGATTATGTTAAGATGCATTTAACCACACCAAAATAAATATATATTTCCTCATGCAATTTTTTATTTGTTTTGCCAAGAATTGCATATACACTGCATACAATTAAAAGGTGTGAGAAAAGAGCACGGTAGTAGAATTCAAATTGCATTCCGGTGCTCTAGAATCGAGAATGTAACCTGACTTCTTTAAGTAGTAAGGTCGTGTCACGTTATGTCTTGATTCTATGGTTTATAATAGTAGAAAGTAGCTAACAATGCCTAGCACAGAAAAATGACAAGTACAGTAAGGAGTATAGGTTACTGATGACTAGATAAGTACGTGTGAGGTTAGATATCTTCTGGTATGATCTTAATGGCTCACAAGATTTACCATGTTGCGGATATTTTGTCACGGAGATTTTATTTGTTCGTGCCCATATATGGAAGTTGCTATTTAATAAGTAACTAGGAAACTATTATATTAATTTATCCACATTTAGAAAAATATATTCATAACTAACTGTTCGTCCTTTCCAACTTCATACGATAAAATGATCGTTTTATAAATAAATGTGGATAAACAAATGAAAAATTGTACTAAAAATATTATTGTTAGTTATATTAATGGTATATTGTGCAACAAGTGCAGAAAATCGCCTATTTTCCACGAGGTGTGAAAGTTTCGGCACGTGACGAATACGAGACAAGACTACACTTTTTCTACGACCACATTGTTAAATATTACAGAATACATGTACGAAACTATTTGACACAAAGAACAATATACAATACAATAAAGAATGCATTCACGAATGCGCAATGTTAGCAATTACTGTGAGAAATTATTTCTCACACTTTAACCCCCGATTTTTAATTTTGAAGCTTTATATAAGGTAAAAAACTGCAAATTTTCAAAGTGGTCGTAGATAAAATAATGTTCTCTTCCTTAGGAGTTTCCAAAAAAGGGTATGTGACCAAATATTGATTTTTACATATATGATATAAGACAAAATATCAATATACCCGTATTTTTTTAAATCGATTCATTGTTCGTAGTTTACGAGAAAATAATTATTAATAATTTGGGAAGGGATGCTGTAAAATAGAGAGGTAGTCTGGAAGTGTTAAAAAGCTCAAAAATTAGGTTTGAAAATGACGTAAATAATCCCAAAAATAGCGGTAGCCGTGGAATTGAAACAAAAATGAATAAATGTTTTACGGTTTATCTGTTAAGTTAGCTACATTCTATTTTTTTTATTATTATTTGATATTACTATTGAAGTGAACAATATTAAATAAATTCATTTTGAATTTAAAAAATAAAAACTTATTTTGACAAGACAATAATTACAAATAATAATAAGAATAAACTAATACAGCTATTTTTACAGATAAACCGTTAAACATTTGTTATTTTTGTCTGCATTCCAGGGCTACTGCTATTTTAATGTAGTGATTTTTTTCATACCTAATTTCATCTGATCTTACAATGCATGCAAAATTAATTTAACTTATTGATTCAGATGCAGAATTTTATTCTCTACAAATTTTGAAGCTTTTTTTATTTAAAATAATTAGGGAAGCAGGAAATTACGAAAATATGATTTTACATGTTAAATCCCTATTTTCAGATATTTAAAACACCGTCCTGTATATTGTAGCCACTAGACTTTCAGGAAAAAATAAAACAGAAATATACTCATATAATCAGATTAAATTTCAATGCTACTCTTGATTATAAATAAATATTTATAACGCACAAAAGGCGTATACGTCCAGGAGAAATTGTGAAATGCACACCTCCTAATGTCACATAGTACGAGTATTTCCTCATTCCCCTGACGACCTTTTATTCCTCAATTAAATTCAGCACGTCATGTCGTAATGTCATGCTATTGCGAATTTGTTCTCAGCTTCGGGGAATTTATCAATAATTGAAACAACAAACTTTTTGACATCATCCGCAATTCGAAAGATTAATGATTCATGTGTTGGGATTATGTCAATAAACATCTGGAATATGAATACATTGTTTTTGCGAGAATTATTCACTAAATATGTTGTTGGCAGTAATGTTTTTGTCGTGACTGAAATTTAAATAATGTAGTTATTATTCATGTCGCGTATTCATAGAACTTGTTCATCACAGTTTACTGAAAAACTGTAATCTATCATATTTTTTTCTAAATATTATAATATTTAAATTTATTTTTATTGTGTAGCGACAGTGTAAATTTACTAATTGGTTCTTTTAAAAGCAAATAAAAAATCTGAAAAAAATAGATAATACGCTTATAGTTTTTCTAATGTGTGTATTGTGTAGCTATTATAACATTTAGAAAATTAAAATAAAAAATTCACCTCACTCTACTAAAAAAACCATTACTACCTTTACTGAATATGTACGCCATTATGATACATGAGTCAAAATTGAAATATGTATACATTTTTATTAAAACTAAAAGAATCTTATCAAAATTATAAAAATGTTGTATGTAACACGTGTGAAACTTGTGTGATTTTACAGGGTCTCTCTCACTGCTCGCTCCGCAAATATCCCACCGTTACACAAAATAAGGTATTTTTTAACTGGTTACATAAATAGCTATACCGTTTTGTTTTTAGCATCTCAAATAACTTAACCCATGTAAGTGTGGTGCATAATTTATGATAATAATTATGTAAGTAAAATTAAAAATAAAATTAGATCAACAATATTACTTACAGCTGCTAGATTTTGTTATTGCTTTTTATACATAGCCTATTGTACATTAATTTAAAAAATAAATATTTATTTAAATTTCTATCGCATTTTTTTCAATATTTCTATTATACAAGGATATAAAACTATTACATAGTTGAATTCAGAAAAAATATTCGCTGTTGTTAATACAGGGTATGCAATGAAATGCAGAACTTAGCCTGTCTGCAGTACGAGATATATTAAGTAGAAAATATTTTCCTTAAAAATCATACAGCCATGGAAATAAAAGAAAATATCTATTTGTCAGTTTAATGAAGTATCACTGATTATAATTCTTATTGTCTGTATTTTAACATTATTTAAGTTGAATTTACATTCTCTTTCTTAAATAATATACCAATATTTCAAATATAAAGATTTAAATAAAAAGTGAGACAAGTACATCACATAAAACAAATCATTATATTTACGGACGAACTAATTTTAGATTATAACATAATTGAATAATTAATATCTAATTGCATTACCTATAATGACATGTCATTAACTGTCACAAATGTCACATAGATATTTTCTTTTATTTCTATGGCTACCTGATTTTGAATGAAAATGTTACATTTTATATTTAATAAATCTCATATTGCAGATGTGCTATTACATCAATTATGATCTTATCTGACGTAGAATTTTATTTCGAACAACATAATTTTTTGAAATCACATGTTAAAGTTACACACTGTATATACAGACAAGAAATATATATAATCCCATTTTAAAAAAATTAACTTTGTGCTGTAATTTGAGGACCACTGGTTTAAAAAAATATTTTATTCTTTAATCAAATGGCTCCTTTGGTCTCCTACAACTTTGTTAGTTAGTATATTTTTGTATCTGTAATAACTTCCGAGTAAAACCAAGTGCCAAATTTTTTATTCCACCTGTATGTGATGGTTGGCAAAAAGATTTAATTTTTTTTTGTACTATTGAATGAAATTTAATTAAACATTTTATAAAGTTCCTCTCCTACATTGAATGATGATAGTTAATTGTATATGATATTCATATCAATGTTTAATTTTATAATGTTCATACTTCATAATTATACGCGTATTGATATTTTTTTGTTGTAGATGCTGATCCCGTACTTAGGTAAGCAGAAAACTATTTATATTGCGAAACAATTTATTTGAAACATATGTTCAAATGACAACCTCCAATAGATCATTAAAAAGATCATATTACTCAAGTATAACAATCATTGTTTTTTGCAATTTATTATCTAGTTAACTTTGAACTTGCTCTAAATCTTTTATTGTTAAATATGTTATAATCTTGGCAAGGAAAACCACATCGCCCCCGTAATCTACTACCATCAAGGTTGCCGGTCTATCGTGACGTCACACGTCCCAAACGGTGGAGAAATTGTTTACACTTTTGTTTTTGGTGGTCGAAAGTGCGCGAATTTCACTATTAGAATTCCGTGGCGAATATGGAAGAAAACGGATTGAATGTTTAACAGTTACTCACAGAATAAATCACAGCTGATTAAGTTAACGTCACAAGTATGTGATGCAAATATATATCGGTAATTGGGAATTTTTTAAATAGCTTATGAGAGTGTGTACTTTGTTTGAATTTCCTAGTAAGGATAAATATAGCAGTCACAATGTAAATATTAATGTTGCATTCTTTACATACGAGTACATAAATGGAAAGAAAAATATCCTATTTTTATACAGCGAATAGATTTATTTCTTAATGATACAATTCGTCATTCCGGTAATTTCTTATTGGCTAAATCTTGGAGATTATAATAAAATAAAATATTCTTATTTTTTACTACTAGAAATATATGCATTAAATTTAACACATTCTAAAATTTTTAAAACTTTTTTATCATTTTTGCTTCTCCTTAAATTTGCGAGTCCTTTAGGTACCCAGCAGCAAAAACAATGAAACAATTGTTTTAGAAAATGTAACTTGCGAAACTTCTTCATATAAATTTTGATAATAACAAATTAATCGATTAATAATTATTAAAACTATAAACTGTAAAAATACCTGCTTTTATAAATAGAGTACAAAAATATTGTGCTGGCTTACGTACAATAAATATTGAGCAGTGATATTTTATACAGGGTGTTAAAAATATTTGTTCAAGATTTATACGACATGGAAAACAAGTCAAAATAAATCGAAAAATATTGTACAACGTGTGTCCAAAAATGAACCGTTTAAGAGATATCGGAGTTTAATTTTGAAATCTTAAGAATATACTTATAGCTAAGATTTTTTTTTAAATTTTGATTAGTTGTTCCATAGAAACGGAAATAAATTGAACATTGTTCCAAACAATTCGTGTTGGGACTTCTAAACAGAGTTCGTTGAAAGGAAGACATTTCGAACATCTCATTTAGAAACTGTTCATAAATTTAAATTTAAATAATTATTTACAATTATGGCTGTCGGTATTTACATCTGAATTACACATGTTGTTTAATACTTTGATTTCTTCTCAATGTCCTATAAATCTTGAAAATTTATTTTTTAACACCCCTTATTCCAAAATTAGAAAAAAAGCAACCGTAGTCTGGTAATCAGCGATAAAACTTAAAAGAATTTTAACTAAATTTCTAGAAGGTTTACAAGAAAAAAATACTAATAAATATTGTTTCTGACTAATGAACTATTTCTGTTACTTTATTTGAACCAAAAAATTATTAAATAATATTTCTACAAAAATCATCTTACATCGACTAGTCTTTGAAATCGTGTTTTTTAAGTTTATCTAAAATTCTTGATTTATATTGTGGTGTAGGACTAAGAATTCAGATTTATTTTTAGAAAAAGGACAATATTTTAAAATTATGTTTTCTATATGTATAAATGTGCTACGTAGGTATTAAAATAAGATTTATACTTGAAACATATTAATGTGTCTTTATCGGACATTGAAGTCTGCAGATTAAACGTAATGTAAGAAAAATTAATTTATTTCAAATTAAACTTACTTTACATTTACTCATATAATTTTTTTAATGTATTTTGAACAGTGTTTGTTTTTGTTCAAAATTATTGATTGATACTACATTATTTATTATAATGTTTTATTTTAAAAGGAAGTGCTGCACCTGTTTTGACAAAAACTTTAATTTAAATTTATTGTTCTATCCATAGAAATATAAATTTCAAATTACAGTTTTTTGCTACCAAATTAAACTTTTACAATACCCAATAAATTTCCATTTTCTGAAAATTCTTAATGATTGTCGACGTTAAAGACGCAGTTTTATTTTTTCAACATCAATTAAATGTAAATGATAAATTGTGGTGTAATTACATGCCTTAAGAAGACGAACAAATCAAATCGTCACACAGATGAAATCATGCATTAAATTTTTAAATTATGTAAATAATTTGCATGATAAATTAATTAAGTGGGCTATGGAAACAACCGTAGGTTTTCACTAATGACGTTGGTATAATTCGCGAATTTATTTGCACACTTTTATATGGAAATCCCAATTATTTTATTTTTTACACAAAGAATACTTTTAAATATTCTTTCAAAATATAGGAGTGGCATTTTTTGTCATAGAACATAATTTTCTGTTTTGCTTTTTATAAATAACTAAAATTAACGCAATAGAAATATTTAGTATTTTGCTATAAAATATTAGATATATAATAATTATTAGTATTCTACAGAAATATATTTTCTATACTTATGGTAATTCCTTGATTCAAGTAACATTATTATGTGTAAAACGTAATGAAAGTAACAGTTTTCTTTCACTTTTTGCAAACTTCATTGGCTTTCAATGAAAGTTTTTTTATGAGATGAATTACGAATTTTTTACACTTAAGTAAAATATATAAAACTGACTATCTTACATGTGTTAAATTTTTTATTTTGATTTAACATAACCTTACTAAAATTCTTGTATTTTTTTAAACAATATTGTTATTAGAAGGTATTTTTTTTTTGTTTATTTTATAGAATGACTGGATTTTATAGGATATTTGGATTGTACTCTTTACTAATAATTATTTTTTTCATTACTAGCATTTCAATTGCAATCCTACTTAAAAAACTTAATTATTTAAAAATTTACTTGTTTTTTAATATTCATAAAAATAAACTTGGCTATCTTTTTTTTATATTTTACGTTTAAATTTCTCAACCTCACTTTTGATTTTTAATTTGTTTTTATTTGATGTACTTAAACAAATTACATGGCAATATTTTTGTGAGTCCATACTTTTCACTTTTCTTGAGTTAAATGATTCAAACAATATCTGGATTTCGAGATTTAAAATTGTAAAAAATATAGTTTTCGTTATAGACCATGGTTAATAAAAATTTATTATTGACCTAGGTGATCATGGTTAGATTGTAAGCAGTAATGAAAAACTATTTCTCATGTCAAATAAATGTTAATAATAGTAGATTGTAGCCTAGAGTAGTGAAAAATCTTATTGTACCTAAATTTTTTAATTTTTTTAAATCTAAACAAAAATCTAATCATATTTCTAATATTTGTTTTTATTATATGTATTGCTTTAAAAAATTAAATTCATTAGACTTTTTTTTTATTTTTCTGGACTTTGCTTCATATTTTTAATTTATTTTTACAAATATTGTTTTACTTATTACTATGTGTTCTGAAACCTTTTTACAATATTTATAAATTAATGTTTTTTTTTTTATTAAAAAAACAATTTTTATTTTAAATACACATAAGTATATAAATAAAATTGAATTATTACTTATTTAACATGAAAGTTTACGTATTTTTATTTTATTGAAGCATAGGTATTATTTATTCTCTGAAAGGAAAATAATTAAATATATTTTCGTTTTTATAGCATAATTGCAAAAAAATTATTATATAATAAAATTTTAATTTATTTTCTGCATGAATTACATTAAGACACTTATGATTCCCTGTGTTATATTGCAGTTTTTCCACATTAGCATGTAAATAGCAACATTACACTAACATATGAACAGTATATACAAACAACAAAGCCAGCAATAGCAACAACATTGCTAATGTTGAGTAATACGTCCTTAGAATAACGGAAGGTCAAGGTGTGGTGCATCTAGATAGCTATGGAACGATTGACAATCGATACATTGACATATTGGATTAAGTAATTAATCATTTAACAATAGTAGACATTAAATTGTGAAATTCGCAAAAGATTTGGCAGGTAAAATAGAAAGTAATTGAAAAAGGTTATTGAAACAATAATCATTTTATAAATAACAAGTAAAAATATTTTTTGGGCTTCTTCTTAACCTTTTCAAATTTTCTTTTAGTTTCAGAGAAAAATCTATTTTTCTAAGTTCTAGAAAAAAAACAAGTTCGCGTTATCGTAGTAACTTGCATTAATTATTTAGTTTCACTGACTGTCAATTAGGAAAATCTGTTGCAACGAATTTACCTAATTCAATGCTATGGCAAAGATAATAAAGCGATCCGTCAAGTTGTTGAAGAATTTATTCAAAACTTTCCGAATATTTACAACTCAAATGAAAGTGTGTGAAAATTGATAAAAAAAAATGAAATTAAGGTTAAATAAAAGTCATGTTAACAATTATTATTATAACAACGAGGTTTTTTAATTTTCAATTAAGTCGACTTATTTTCGATTTTTCCCTGAAACTAAAATAAAATTTTAAAAAGTTAAAACTGAGTTGGCCGTTTTGGAAAATGCAAAACTTTTATCAAGAATTCATTTGTCTCGTAAAATAAAAATGTTTTCCCTCTTTGCAACTCGATTCGTAGAGATACTGTATATAAATATATCATATATTTTTTTGATATTTTTGACAGAAATTAGGAAATTGATCATTTATAGTCAATCGAAGTTTAAAAAAATTATTCGTTTTTAAGTTATTCAAGTTTTTAATGCCCTATGTCACAATGTTACACCTTTCTCTCTCACACATCTACCCAATTCGGAATATAATATTCGTAATCATTTACAAATTATTTCCAAGTAAGGAAAACCGTAGTTATCTAAAACATATGTATATGTTTTTATAACAGATGAAATAGATCAATTTATGTAATTGAAATTTTACGCGAATCCCAATGTTTGAGAACCGAATTATTTTAGCATCTACGTCACAGAACACAAATATATTATTGCTTACCAAATAAGAATTAAGGGTTTCTGAAACTACAACGCACTTTCAAATTAGATAAAGTTGCATATAAAAAAAAATGGAGAACCCCATTAAAACATAATTTAGAGATTTTAACGTTCCGTAAAGATGAAATTAATAACATATCAAAATATGTACAATAAAGTTTGATTTTATTAATATATCTTCAATTTCAGAACAATTCATTAATATTTTATAACTAAAAATTAAAAAAAAATGAATACAAAATAATATTGCATATTTTATGTATGTATGTATATCGTTTTATGTATCAAATTTATTAATAATAATTTTGCAAGTTATTGAATTGTGAAACCTCTTATAAATAATAAAATGTAACTACTATAACCGTTGTAATTATAAATAGTAAAAATGAAAATAGAAATACACATGCAGTGTAAGAATGCTGGATACATAAAGTTGTAAAATTCATATTTTTCGATTTATTGCAAGTTGTAATTTTCATTTTGTGAAAGGATCAATATTCTGTACTTATAATTAATATGTACGATAAATCATCGATCAATTGCATATATCTAGATCATATTTAATATTGCGGAAGGCTTATATAATTTTGCATCTTAATAATTGCATGTCAATAATAATTTCGAACGGAAACCAGCTGTAATTATCGTGTTTTTACATGATAAACAAATTTTATAACTGGTTCAACCTTGTTGAAAAATTCACATGATCGTTATTCTAGTTATTTAATTGATAATCTTGAAATTTTTTAGTAAATGACATAAATATTTCTCACCTATTAATGGCAGAGAAATATTTTTGGCATTGAATTCATATTATAAATTATCTTATTAAAGAATATTTTTCATTCTCGTCATTATTTCGGGACTTTCATATTTTTCATGATACATATCTGATGAAAGTGTTTTTATCAGTTTATAATTAGACAATAGACGAAAAGTTTGGTATATGAAAATTTGCATAGAATTAAATGTTTCTCCGAATATAAATTCATTTAAATGAATAATATATGAAATACTACGCTGTATAGTAAATAAATATTTATGAATTAAACATTTACAAAATTCCATAAATGACATCAGATTTATTTATGCTGTATTGGTATTTATAAAAAATATGTGTTACGAATTTCAATTCTAATTTAAATATTAATTTATTAAAAACTATAAATTGCTCTTATTATTAATTTATTTATTTCAAAAAACCGTGTTTGTTTTATTTATCTTAATATATTACAATAATTGATAAATGTATTAAAAATATATGTTTAAATTGTAAAAAAAATATAAAAAAAAATGTTTTTCCAAACATAATTTTTTTGCAATCAAAAATATGTTTATATGAATGTTGTTATTTTCATATAAATATACAGGGTGTTTGGCGGAAGGCCGGCACCCAATATATTTCGTTTATTTTGAGAGATACAAGAAAATGTTCAGGAGCAAAGCTAAACTAGACAAGGGGACTCATAAAATGATTCTAGTACAAATTTTGTGTCACTTCCGGTTTTAGCGGAAATGGCTCCAACTTTAATTCTAGCATAGGGAATCGGTATTTTTATATTTTTTTACGGAATGTACATAAAATTAGCTTTGCAATGATACCAAAATATCATAGTTTTACTTCAACCATTTCAAAATGGCGACAATTTACTTTCATAATTGTACTTACAACTACAGGTAATTAACGAAAAAAAATGTTTAAAATACCTTACAATAATCAAAACAATACAAAAACCTTCTAAATATAACAAACAAAAATAAAACTAAAAATACTCAAAATGGCCGCCGTCATTCTCTGCACAATTTGTCACATATAACAAATTTTGCCATTACATCGCCAGGAAAGGTAGATCTAATATTTTTTGACATTATTTGTTTGGTTTCAGGTAACAAAATTTCAAGTAGCATGTTATGATGTATTTTTTTTATGAATTTTTATTAGTAAATATTTAAAAAATAAAGTGTCGCCATTTTGAAATGGTTGAAGTAAAACAATGTTATTTTGGTATCATTATAAAGCTAATTTTATGTACATTTCGAAAAAAAATATAAAAATACCGATTCCTTATGCTAGAATTAAAGTTGGACACATTTCCGCTAAAACCGGAAGTGACACAAAATTGTTACTAAGGCCATTTTATGAGTCCCTTTGTCTAGTTTAACTTTGCTCCTTAACATTTTCTTGTATCTTTCAAAATGAACGAAATATTCTGGGTGCCGGCCTTCCGCCAAACACCCTGTATAGGTAATATAGTGAATTATAAATATTTATATTTTTCTTTGCAATATTTATTTATTTTTGATATTAACTTTCTTTTTCGAATGATGGTATATTCCCTTATATAATTTTTTTTATTCACTGCAAACCAACTTTATTTGAACTGTATATTCACCAGGGAAACTAACCTTTGTAAGCTAGTAACCTGTAAACTTTTTCAAGTTAGCTGTCAGTTTTGTTGCATTGTTTACATAATAGAAAATTTTATGTACAAGTGAATAGCAAATAAACTATAGTATAATATACGCAAGATAATAGTTTTACTGTTTCAACGAGGTGACGGTCTCGCCATCAATTACCAGTAAAAACTATTTTACCTTATTATTACTGTAAAATACTGTAACGCAACTGTATGTTCCCTGTAATACTCAATAAGTTTGTGTGTGAAAATGAACATTTTAATAAAAATTTAAAATATTAAAGATAATTGTTTGGTTAAGAAAAATATTATAGTCCTGGAAACCAGGGTTGGCAAAAATTATTGATGTTAAGAAAAATCAAATAAGTCATGTTTTTTTTGTTTTTTTTTTCAATTTCTAAAGATATTTAAGTGTTACAGCACTTTTTAAATTGTATTGAAAGCAATATTAATATTTTATTTCATAAACGAAATCGAAATCTGTAACAAAACCAAAACTATTCATCTGATTGAAACTAGGAAGAGTAACAAGGAATTTTTATTTTTTCTTACAAATTTAAATACCTACTTAATTTTCTATCTTCTAATATGACAATTAAAGTTATAAAATATCATTTCATTTTAAGACATTATTAAATACAGAACTTATTTTTATTGTTATTAATAGTTTTGTAGCAAATAAATACATTTTCATTAGAATTTAAATATTTTTTATCATTGATAAAAACAATGTTTTTTATTAAAAAAAATCAGTTGATTTAAATTACAATTTAAATCAAATGATTTACATAAGGCCAACCCTGCGAATGCAACGCAATTATAGCACATGTCAAACGGGCATGTGAATAAGTAAAATGTAGCAAATTACAGTTTTCTTTAATGTCAATACATTTATTTATTTATTATTTGTACTATGATTTTATTCGATAAAAAATGATTCCCTTTTTGTTTTAACGATAAATTCGATAAACCTCGCTCCTGTCAGCACTATAGTCGACAATGATTTTTAAGGGTTGTTATTATCCTCTTAATAATTCCTGATAGTAAAATTGGTGATTATCAGATAACTGTGTAATATAATATCTCTTGACTAGTATAGTTGATTCAATAAGTCACACCCTTAATCTGATAATCACCAACTTCTAGTTATCATCCACACCACCAACATATTCGCCTCCACCATATTTCATTTGTCCCACATCCCTTATCAAACAACAATCCCTTACCAGCACAGCAACAACCCCTGTGAGTTTCATGATCCTGGTCCTGATCCTCACTGTACTTCCTGAAGAAGAAGCCGGCAGCAGATACGTCAGTGGAGCACTACGCGTGTTTCATTCGGAGTTTCCCGCAGTCGCGTGCGTTCTACGAGAACGCCAGACGTACACTGAACCAACACCAGCACCGGCTCGGCACGCGGTGTGCCATGGGATCAGGCGGTGGAAGTGGAGGATCAAGGATGTAGAGGATAGAGGATCAACTGCTGCGAGATGAGGATGGGGAATACAGAGTGAATTGTTGGAGGATAGAGCAAAATGCAAAATGTTGAAGAGATGGTGGAGGGAAGATTAAGGTAAGTGGGGGTGAGATGGACTACGTATTGGAAAAATAATTGTTACTTTATAATATTGAATAATATTAAAAAAAATAAAATTTGTTTATAAAAATAAAGAAAAAAATGTAAACCATGTTCTGAAAATTCGAGTTCAAAAAAGTCCAACTCTCTTCCACTATATAGGTAAGATGGAGCAAGGCTATAAGGAGATGAACTGGTCAATAGAACAGATTGTTATCCTCAAATTACACATTTTATTCAATCATCCCTCCTGATTATTATTTTTAAATAATTCTTCTTACAACTCGCATATCGTTTTTATCTTCAGGTTCTTCATTATCATCATCCTCTGATAAACCGTTTAACAACAGTTCTTTAGAACTCATCTAATAGCAACTAGATCATCTTATTTTCTATGTGCGATTTTTTTTTCTGTTTACCGGTTGAATTGAACTTTTTAAGAATAAATAGAGCAAAGGTTAAAGGGACCACTAAATTTCTTATGATTGTGTACAAATAGAACCACATTTTTAGCTTACGTTAAACCTTATGGACATGTTTATAAAGTATATAGATAGATAATCAGTTTAAAGCTACCAAAGTACAAACATTTTTTGATAATTTTTAAGTAAATCTTGGATTATTGAGTGTTGACAGCATTAATTTTCTAGCTGCTACTTACACTGTCTCTACTCTAAACAACAAAATTAACATTCCCTATGAAAGATGTCACTCTAATGTTTTTTTTAAGGATAAAAGTCTATCTCTCCTTTAGAGATACATGTCACAAACAAAATTTATACACATTAAATTCAATATGAATTTATGTAATTCGAACCTTTTCTTTCTCTTCGATATTTGAAATAATTTTTGACGCCTGATCTGCAAGGTACCCAACCCTCCAAAACAGGATGTTAGCTTTGCATAACTAATTGAACCAATCACAATCAAATTTCACTGATAATTATTAGTAGTTGTAATTGTCACGAAAATTATATGAATAGGAAATTGCTTAGATACAACGTCCGTCAAAATTGTATCAAGTAATTAATTAAAAAAATATATATATTTTGAGAAATTGCCATTCAGAAAACCATTCGTGACTAGAATATTATCTGTTTCGATTTTTGTCACAAGTAAAAATTTTCGGAAAAATTTTAGTCACTAGTGGGTGATATTAAATTTAATAGATCAGACTAATTTTTGTGCTTCCTAAAATTGAAGAATTAGCTCAAGTTCAACTCATATGGATATAGCTGCAGCCACGATATTACAAATTTCAAAAAGTAACGCACATGTGAACTGGAGGAAATCAGCTACAAAAGAGAAACAGGGAAACTAAAGAATACTAAATTTATTAGTTTCTGTGGAAAATGAGGAAAAATAAAATAAAAATAACAAGAAAAATACACTAAAAATATTCCACAAACAAGTGACAAAAGAAAAAAACGCAAAGATGTAAAAAAAGTTTAAGGTTTAATTTTTTCAAGGAACAAGATTAAGATAATTCAGAACCAGAACATAAGAGATATTTCTGAAACATTGTATTGTTTTTTATTTGCATCTTGCGTGTAATGTCCTTCCTGGGCAGGAAGACGGAAGGTCGGGATGTAGAGGAAATCTCAGTGCATCAGGATGTCAGCTTATCTCAAAGCGAATGTAAAACGCATTAGGAATATCTCTACATCAAAACCAGAATTACTTTACAGGTTAAACAGATGTTCTACCGGAAGAAAATATTTAGGCATATAAATAATTGACACAATTTTTCATTTGTTATTTGAACAGTGTTAACCGCTAAAAATAACTAGCACATATTTGCGAATATGGTTAGGTTGTGTTGGTGTTTGTTTTGTAGGTGTACAATATGAGGGTGTAGTACATGAGCGCCCGTAGGATATTTTTCCGAGAGGGTCAAAACACAAATATTACAGAGATAAACTATAAACATGCATTTATTAACGAAAAAACTTGAATAAAAAAATAAACAGATCTAAGAGAAATATTCTTACTAATTTCTTTTGGATGGTCCTGTAAATTTTTTCCATCTTTGGAAAATTCATTTAGAACCTTTTCCATAGAATGATGTTTATTAAATATATTGCTAATAGTGGAACGAATCTATGTTTTGACTCTTCTTAAAGTACTAAACGAACTTTCCATAGTAGGTACGTATGGTTAAGGGTAAACCAATTAGAATATCTAACGCTTTAAAAAGTAGAGATTGCTGGATAAAATATGCAATGTTGCATCAATAGCAGATTTGAGGGGTGAAGAGGGACGACGGTGTGATCGCCCCATTTAGATAGGCAAAGTTTTTGAATTTTGAAAATAATTATACATAAATCTGGAGCACAAAGGCGTCTCATATACAAAGACATTATAAATAATTGTTTGATTTGGAGCAGAATTGTCGAGAACAAAAACTATTTACCGAAATATTATTGTGTACTTATAATTAATCTTATATTCCCGTCAGTGCAAATGAAGTTCTGAAACAATTTAGTGCTGATATATATTTATTAGTAAACAATTATTCGTAATATTAATAATGCTATCTGCAATTATAACTACGGCTTGAACGTAGATTTCCTAAATTAAGGAAACTAAAACTTCTTAAAGGAGATGGATCTAAAAAACATTTGCTCCGATTTGTAGGTACAATATATTATACATCAATTTAGAATATAACATTTAAGCCGGGTTTTTGGCAGAGTTATCACAGTCATTGTCTCAATCATAATCATAAAAATAATGACAAGTAAGTGAACCGTTTATCTGAAAATTTTTATGTGACTGTAATTTGATACTTATTGTAGAAATTTGATAACTTCAAACTTGCTGGGTTATTTGTACTGATTTTTGAGCATGTCACTGCAGTATTATCTGTAATTTATTAAATAGGAGGAATAATTTGTTGATTCAGAGTAAGACCAATGAATAGAAATACAAATAAAAAGGCATCTACAAATACAAATTCAGTTTGTACTCACGTAAGTATACACTATTTTAGATTATATTTAATGTAACATTGACATTATAAGTTATACGCACTTGTCATCTCGCGACTATTAGTGAAACATGCTTTATTTTTTAAGACTAAGATTGTGATTATGACAATGACTATGACAATGCTGCAGAAACCAGCCTTTACCTACGTGAAAGTCAAAAATAAAAATGTGACGTGAAAATTAAAAACAAGATTGTGTCAACAAGTTGACCGGTCGGAGATCGGAGCCGAAATAAAACCTTTCAAATATTGATTGAATTCCAGAAATTATTGCCTTAAGCTATTAATAAATTTCTTGTAAAACGTAATGGTGATGAAACATTTAAGTAATGTGTCGTCTTTTTAAAATTTAGAAAAGTCAGGGGAGGGAAAATATAGCATCTTTCCTCCCCGTATGGGTGCCCATGGTGTAGTACAATTTTTTATCGAGAAAATTAGGAATTGAGGTTAAGATGTTTCTAATGTAACTCCACAATGGAATTTACAGTGGGAGAAAAATTTGGATCTGCCCAATGACATTGATAAATTTTTATTTATTACTTATTGTTTGAGGTTATAATTTATAGGTTACCAGAATAAATAACTGTAGACTAGACATAAAATCCGTTGCATATTTTTAATATTAATCTATTTTTTTCGAGATTTTTCTAAAGATAAAAATAGAAATTGATGAGAAGAAAAATTGCTTTATGTTTCACTGCAAAACAAAATTACTTTTATCTGATTTACATATATCTTGCGCATGGCATATATTTTTAAGTAAAGTGTTACTTTAAGGAGAAAAATAATATATCATTGTAATTTATATGTGACAAACTTTTGCGATCTTGATAAATAAAGTCTATATTTAGTTAAAGTTATTATAATGAACAATAGCTGTTGTTCTTTAAATAATCTCCGTTTTCTAAAAACCTTGAACATGACAGTTGTATGGAAAATAAAAAATATTAAAAGTAAAAAGTACTAAAATAATAAAATACATACATTACACTGCAAATATTTTTGTTTATATTATAGTTTATTACAAGTAGTAATAATTTTATTTTATTATTATTTTTATTTGAATTTGAATATACGCGGTTGTGTTCGTATTTAATATACAATTATAAACAAAAATATTCATGGTTATGTTTTGTCTGTTGCTTTGTGAACTGCAGTATGATTCATTATAGAATTCTAATTTAAAATAAATATCGTGCTTCGTGCAATGCTTTCAGTTTTAAATTATTTTAAAATTAATTATAGTTGCAATTACCCATTAGAGAAGCTTCAATTAAAGTTTATCGTTTACAAGAAATCATATAGCTACTGGAAGGTGACATTGTCTGTACAAGTATATACTTAATTAGTAATGGTATAAAATGTACAATAACAAATGACGTTATTTTGGAATAAACCTAAAAAATGTGTCCAAATAAGTTTTTATATTTGCGATTCGAAATACAAATTATTTACAGATTTAGTTTGATTATACACATTGTTAGACTTTTAGTAAGAAGTTTCTAAGAAGAAAGGAAATTCCTTTTTTATTTTTACGACAAATGATTCAGAAAATCAAATATTTAATTTTTTTATGTTCACTTTAAAAGCTGTAGGAATTTTATTTTTTTATTTTAATACGATTATTCCACATACGTCATTTTCTCCAAATCAGAATACTTTATTTGATTCTTCCATCAGATTTTTAGCGAAAATTTGATAAAACCACAGTAGCTGTCGTCATGGTTATATTTTGTTGACATATAAAATGTTGTGTTTGAACTGTTGTCATTCGTGAATTAATCAAACAAATATAATTCGAGCTACGAATTTAATCGATAAAATTTACTCATATTCTTGCATATTAATGATAGTTTGGGTCAGATATGACGTTTAAATCACTCCAACTTCGTTGTTGTGATCTAAATGTCATTTTTGATAGTCATTTGTCTACAACTATTCGTAAATTTTTCAAAATTCTTGGCTCTTATTATAATACTTATGATAAAGAATTTGAAATAATTACACACAAAAAATCTGCTTCAGCATTGATTTCGGTAATTCTATATTTAATTATTTATAAACTACATAAAATTTCATTTCAATGTTTTTGGAAAATGTACTAATAATAAAAATAAATAGTATTTCATCATCTGTGTCACAACATTTCTATAAGGAACAAAGGAACAGTATCTCAAGTACCTTAAGGTACTTTTCGTAATTAGTTTTACTTTTTAGTCGTGTACAGTCGCTTTAAGAATTTACAGCTTATAATGGGTTCTGAACCATTCGGACATAGTTTTATTTTATTTGGATAAAGATTGGCGAAATTGTGATTGAAAATACGCTTAATACGCTAATACGCTAACCAACTGTACTATCACTGCCCGTCATGTTATCATTTAGTTCATAAAATTTTCGCGATGAAAAAAAATTATTATTAATAAAAATAGCTAGATTGATTCTAGTACGAATATTAATAAGATATAAAAAATGACAAATAACTCAAAAGTGGTTCAAATTGATACAGCATATAATTATTTATGTAAATAAGAAGTTAGTAGTAAACTATAATTAAGTTAACTAATTACTTTCTAATGAGCAATCTATTTAAGGATGTCAAACTAAAGCAGTAGAACAAGGAAACGGACCAAATGCATCAACTCATAAAAATGGTATGAATATATTTCAATTTCTCTCTTATTAACAAGAATGACTTTCCTGCGGTGGAACTTACGTAAGACTGACCGGAAATGCTCGCGAATTTGACAGATGTCGCTTGGAGAACAGTTGAAAGTCCAGCCACTAGTAGCCTACTATGGCATGGATTAGATTTGTTTATCTAGATCTCGTAACACGTTACATTTTACATTCACTCGTCATTTCACTGTCGATACACGAGAATGGAGGAAATGTGGAGCACTAATATGCAACAATTGCACGCGTTTGTAAATAATCACAGAATAAATAAATAACATTTGGACATAGGAATGTAAAATTATAAAATAACAAATATCTGAATTTCGCTTAAATCTACATTACTATTATATTGTAACTTTTATTTATTTGGGTGAAGTGTAAAAATATTTGAAACACGTATATTTATATAATTACGTTTAATGAACGAATAATAAATAATAAAAATATGTAACACTGTGAATAAACAAATATAAGTATTAATTTAAGAGTAATAATTATTAATAAATACTTAAACTTTGAATATTTATTTAAACACTTAATACCACGCTCTATTCATTTACACGATATTTATATCACCAATTATTTGTGTTCACTACTCAGACTGTCCTCGCAGTCTTTTCTGCTTGATTTTATATACCCGAGTCATTAATCTCTGGAACGTTCTGGCAGCTTCGATGCGTCTATTGTCGGCATCTAAAGCGCAATAGTCAGCACTTATACTGATGCTATTTTTGTTACTATGTAGTATAATAGAAGGGTAATTAAGGTGTCTTGACCTGTTTGTGATATATCTGCGAGTGTCTGTTTGGCCGTCCATTTTGATGTATGCATGTTGACCTACACATATAGAGTAAATTAAACTGAACAAATTTTTATAACCATTCTGACTTCTGACATCAATAGCACGAGTTGATCATTTTTTTTCGTAATAATACTGACTGGAATTTTTTTTTTTCAATGTTAATTTGAAATTTGAGCTATGTATTTTGTTAAGAGTCTGCAAAAAATTAATTGTATTATATAAAACAAATGATTTGTATCATAATAAATTCATCTTATTATTTATTTATATTTATTAATGTATGCAAATATTCGTTCTGTTATGGAAAATTAAAAAAAGAGTGTAACGTCCCCATTATCTTCGATCTGGAAAACGAAGGACATCCAGATATTTTCAGAAACAAAGAAAACGTGCTAGTATTACGCTGTAGCAAATCCTACACAAGATTATGCATGCAAACATCCTTGCGTAGGTGGAGAACTATCTCACACGTGAACCATATGTTAGACAATGCTCCACTTTAAAATTTAACTGAAAATTATGGAAACATAGTTTATTTTTATTGGCAAAATCTTAAACATTTACGAAATTTTGTTTTGAATTTTTATTAATAGAGTTTTGAAGGTCCATTATACCTTACATGGACAGCGGTGGCTCACTCCGCCTCGAACTCTCATTTAGATTTCATATGTGCTCTGTTCCCTAATGGATTGATAGGATACTATTCATTACTTAAAATAGTACTTAATGGAAAAATTTTCAAAAATTTAGCTTTCCTACAATCATTCATAAAATATTTATTTTATACACTTTTTAGACTTTATAAAGAGTCACTTTTCACTGCTGAAAGTATTTTCAAGTACTAGTGTGTTTCTCGGAAGACCTACGAATGGTTCAAACCGGTATAACAGATAAAATAAACACTTTTAAACAGATCAACAGATATCAAGGATAACACCTACTTTTCACTTTGCACACTAGTTAGATAAATAACTATTTTAATGTTAAATTAGGTAGATATTTTAGTCTAACAGTTAGGCCGGATAAAGGGGCGGGCGAGATGGGCGATCATCGCGCTCTTTTTTAATATTTATTGATTTATATATTCCATATTGAATATTTATGCATAAAAATACTAAAAAATGGAACATTTTTGTCAAAATATCAGATGTTTGCAGCAAATGCATTTACAATAAAATTCAAAGTTAGCAAAAAATAAAAGCTAGCTTAAATTTGTACCTAAAGTCATCGCACACCAACTCTGAATTACAATTGAATTCAAAGCTAGCAAGGCCTAAACTTGCAATTGAAGTCTGACTTGAATTCGCATGCGCCTTACGTTCTAGGAAAATTTCTCAGTAGAGATGTTAATATAGCCTTTCGAATTTTTTTATTGCTAACGTTCTTGTGCTAACTTAAAATTAACTTCAAACAATGGTTGAAATTTTATTAAATTTAGTGTCTCAATACCTCTGTCTACATGACAATGCAATTGCGAATTATAAATCTTTATTGAAAAAAGAAGGAGCATGGTCAAATATTGCTGCTATGTTAAATATATCACGTTAGTTTTGTTATGAATAAAAATTACATTTTATTATTTCATAGAAAACTTAACACGAACATATAATTTCAAGAACAAGGAAAAGTGGTTGTAAATGATGAAAATTTAAACTAGCACATTTCCACTTTAAGACAAAATTAAGCAAACTCTAAAGTGATTGTAAAAGTTATATTAATGTTGCTTTTATTTTTATTTCCAAAACAGTGTAATTACAATATCGGATAAAAAAGGCGCCAAAATTAATTTCAACCGAGGCGCTCAAAACCCTAGATCCGGCGCTGCTAACAGTGTCATAAATATATTTATTTTAGTTACAGTTTACAAATTAAAGTTGCCATATCATTTTCCTAATTATGTAAATTAATATAATTTCTAAATTAGGCGACAAGGATTTCCAATAATTATTGTTCCAATGTAATTTGATACCAATTTTGAGAATGAAAATGTCACTATTAGAAAACGTCTTAATTAGAAACTACATGTGCGATACGTTTAGAAACCATGTTTTCATTTGTCACAAATTGCTGGTATCCTGTCCAAATTCCCACGAATAAATTAATATCGAATGTCGATTCTTTCATCGGCAAGTCATTAATTCCTGCTGCATATAATGGATGGTTCTCATTCCAAATGCTCTAATACGGTGTTTAACCAGTGGTAAACACTGCTATTTGCAACTTTCTTCTCAATAGTGGAATTAGTTTTCATCGATGAGGCTTTTTCCGTTTTATGGCTGGGTGTGGTGGCTTCCTGTTTGATATTCGGTTTGAAATTAAAAGATAATCAATATCAGTTAATAAATAAAGAGAAATGATATACAATCATGTATAATTAAATTTATTAAACTGTAATTCAATAGAATGAAAATTAGTGTTATAGAGAAATGAAAATAAGTATAATAAAAACGAATTTATTATTACAAAAATTAAACATCTTAACATCCTTTTGTCAATTTCACTAGTTTTTTACTCATAGCTGGGTGTGCTAGATCTATTTTTGTAGCAATTATCGCTAATGATATATTAATTCCATAAGAGTGTGTTTATTTAAAAGTAATAACCTATTGTATATTTAACTAGAATATACAATAGGTTAATAGAACATAGTTTTACATGGTTTAGATTAGCACAGAAAACACAGAATTTTGTTTGAGGTTTTTATAAATGTCATACAAGATACAGAAAATATACTTCGAGCATGAGTATGACTACATGTTCAGCGGGTTCATGATCTAGTCTTTCATTTTTTATAACCAGCCTTTTTCGTATCACACAAAATTGACCGATTTTCTACTAAACTAATAAATTTACGTCGCAAATTTTCTCTCTCAAACACGGAGTCATGCAATAAATAGAATTAAGTTTTTCTAATCCCTCTAGTAGAATTTATTTGTACTACCACGAAGTATAGCGAATAGTGCGAACATGTTCGAATATAGAAAACACAGAAAATTAATAAATTGTGCAGATCTTTTGTGTTCTGTACAGTGTTGCCAGAAAATTATCTCGGTTGGTAATAAAAGGCGCCACAAAAACGTAATAGGTTCTAGAAAAATGTACTTTTTTAAAGATGATGGAAGTACCCTCTCCATATAGAACATTAAAAGGAAAATAGATTTCAATAAACAAACATTTATTTATTTTTAATATTTTGACAATAGTTTTATAAAACAAAAATAAATACTTTTATAATATAAATAATTACCATAGCTTCATCTTTATTTTTCTTATAAAGTAGTTTTCGTTTTAGCATAGAATTGTTTGATTTTCAAGTAAAACAACAATTATTATTCTCCTATTCTTTACAATGTAAGATACTATCATAGTTATTTACTAGAATAGTTTAATTAAAAAAAGAGGATACTACAAACTGCTCTTCAAAAATAATAATCATGTTACAGTTAATTTACAAAATTAGTTTGATGTTTGGAAAATAGTAACAACAAATTGTCTGATTAAATTTCAATTCTAAAAATATTTTTTGTAATAAATTGTGGTTTTAACAGACAGATGAAGGTTAATGGAAGTGAGTTTCATTTATTTTTATCAAAACCACAATTTAATTACGGAAAACAGTGGTAAATCTAGATAATAAAACAAAAGCAAATGTCTAACCACTTACTATGTGATTTCACTATCTATGAGTATTTTCCTGTTTCTATTTTAAGATGTAAATTGTATCACAAATAATTTATAATAATTATTATTAAAATTAACCGGAAAATTTATAATTTGCATGGATAGAAAAATTAAATATATCATCACACTTTCTTCTGATTTTAATTGTAATTATTCAAGAAAAAGGTATATAAATATTTTAATACTAGTATTGAATTTGAAAATAATTTAGAAAGTTTAAAACAAGAAAATTAAAAATATGGATGTAGGTGTAAAGATCACATGTTTACATTCCAAAAATTTGGAGATGATTTTAAATAAATAAGATTTCACTTAAACTTAAAAAGGAAAATCGAAAAATTGAAAATAAGTTTCGAAATGTGTAAAAACTTAAAATTTACATTGAAAGAGCAATGTAATACAAAATATATTAGAAATATTTTATATGGTACTACTTATATAGTAAATTGTACAACAAGCATGGAATAGTACTCATTTTATACGAGTATAATAGTTTGTAATGTATGTTGCAAATCATGCGAGTATGAAACGGACATTCGGTGCGTGTTGAACACTATACTTTTTCTACGACCACGATATTATATCCTAATTCATTTATATTTTAATAATGAAGATGTCTTCATTTCACTACATCCTACCAACAAATAAAATAAAAACAAAAAAATTTGATTTTTGACAGATTTGAATTCATATTTTAACGTTGTCTATGGTTACCGTGGGAAATATGTTTACAATATACATACTATGTATCCGTACCAATAATAAACATACAAGAAGCAAATATTTTGATGGTCATAGAAAAATAATCGAAATTGATATAATCATATACAATATAATAATAAAATATTAGTGTTGTAGTAATACAATAACTTACGAGTATATTATAATTATAAGTGGGTGAAAGTAATCATAACTATAACTTTTTCTAAGATAATTTATTCGCCCTTTATAAAGATTAAAAAAAATATCTTTTACAATAAAACTTTTACTTTTTTTAGTTTTTTGCCTTCTTTTGACCTTTATTATCACCATTAAAACAAATTAACATAAAATTATAAATATCCTGTATACTAGGTAATGTGTTTCATATTAAAGATATTAATATACAATAAAATAACATACTAGGAGAACTTTATAATGGTTCAAAATTCTATAGCATTGGTGTATCAACAATATAAAAATAATTCGATAGTTTTATTGTAGTATGCAAATATATATTGGCTTATCAGTTATGGAAATATCCGATAGTTATGCTAATTTTATTTGTGTTCTTTCCCTAATTAGTTATTTTTAAATGAGATCCATATCTTGATTAAAAAGATGAAAAGATTATGCCATTTAAATACGACTTTGATTTTTATTTACTTGCTAATCAACGAATAAATATACTTTCGTTTTCAAGAAAGTGAATGTTGAGGCTTGAAACAATTTGTGTTCAACTGTCAAATAAATGTTAGGTTATGTCTGTTCTAGATAGCACGAAACGCAGTATTTAAATCAGTACCCTACATTACAGGTTCAGGTTACTATCACAAAATGTTGTAACAAGAGCCTTATTATCTTATGGGGTCCAATTAGTGGGTCGAATTATTATTAAATGGCATTTTCGCTCAATAATGTGAAGGACATTATTAACATGATCTACTTCTTAAATTAAAATAAAAATATTTTTTTGGTTAATCACAATTTTAATTAAATTAACAAATTATCAAGGCAGAAAATTAATGAGTACAGTAATCTCTTCAACCAATTCTGCTGCTCTTTCCATGGCTATATTTTTTGCTACTTTTTTGAAAATATTCTATCTTGCAGTTTGATATAAGATTTTTCAATATGAATATTGAATACCATTATTTTTAGGTCCTTATATAAATTTTTTTTTCAAAATTTTTAGTAAGACATTTTTATATGATATAATTAGAATTTAATAAATTAATTTATCAATTTTTACAATTTATGATAAATATAGTACAGGGTAAGTGGGGGAGAGATGCATCGGAAAAGAAATTGAATTTTGGTATTAAAATTACATTAGAATGATTTCTCTAACAGGGAATGTTAATTTTGTTATTTAGAGACATTGTGGCTACTTAGCCATTTAAAAATTTATGCATTTAATACTGAATAATCCAAGATTTATTAAAAAAACAAAACCTTTTTGTTCCTTTATATTCATAATTAGATAATTACTACTTCGGTAGGTTTAAACTAATTATTTATGTATACGTACTTTATAAACATGTTCATAATCTAAAAATTTGGTTCGACTTGTACACAGTCATAAGTAATTTATTAGTCTATTTAACCTTTGCTCTGAGGACGGTCCACCTATGCTGAGAGACGGGCCAGAAGATTTTTATTGTTAAAAAAGTCAATTAAACCGGTAAACAAAAATAATAATTCTCACATAGAAAGATAGATGATCTGGTTGCTATTTCAAGAATTCTGAAGAACTGTTGTTAAATGGTTAAGCAAAGTGAATGATAATGAAGAATATGAAGATTATGAAAACGAATATGCCGGATGCAAGGAAAATTATTTAAAACAACGATGAAGAAGGATGATTGGATAAAATGTGTAATTTGTGCTCGCTGTTTACACGAATAGTGTACCACATATAATAGATGATAATATTCTGTTAACTAGTTTTTCCTTATATTTTTGCTCTGTTTATCCTATTGGACTTTTTTGAACATTATATCTAATATTATAGAGTAATAATTATTATTCCAAAAATTGGTCCATCTCACCCTTCACTTATCCTAGCTATTTTAAAAGTTGTAGGGAAACTTTAGCGATTTTTATTATTTTTTTAAAATTTTATTAAGTTCGTCTTCAAAAGTGTTATTCTACATTTTATTTTACTGAAGGATACCTGGATTTCTCGAAAATGAAACGTATCATCTACCTTAAATAGCGCGTGCTGGGTTCCCTTAGCAACAGAGAGTTTTGCCTTCAACCTACGATCTAAGTTCAAAAAGTCAGGTCTCACCATCCCTTCTACGCAAGTGCATAAATCTCTTGGGTTTCACAAAAGTTCGTTGTTAAATCATTAATTATAAATAAATGGAATAGTATATTAAAACATAAGTTGTAGAAGGCAACCTTTTCAAGCACGAGTTTGAATTTCGGGAACGAGCGCGAAGCAGCGAGTGCCCGAACAAACGAGTACTTGAATTGCCTTCTATAACGAATGTTTTATACTATTTTCTCTGTTTCGGCTTTTATTTACATTATTTTTTATAATAATATTTGACAATTTCCATTAAGGGATTTTTTTGATAGAATAGTTAGGTTGGTGACAGTGATTTCTGTTTCGTCTGTTGCCTAGGTAAATTAGAATTACTTTGTCAGTTGCCTAGATATTTTGTGTATTTAATGCAGTCATGCCAATCTCAAATAACAAAATATAACCAAAAATCGTTTAAGAATGAAGCTCCTTCTAACATCAATAAGCGTGCTGGAATATGATATTCTAATTCCGAAACAGAGAAACAATTTTAACTTTCAATTACATTTTCAGTTATAATTATTCATATACTTACGAATAAAATATATTTCACATGTAATTTCAATTACACTAAACTTCCCCATTCAACATATTTGTAGAAAACTAAATAGACTTATTCATGCACACATTTGTTTTTTATTTTTACTTTAAGTTACTTTCATTTAATTTTAATTTCTATTTTATAAATGTCGCATACACAAAGAATATAAAATAAAATGAATTCATATATATTCATAATATTCATATATAAAAATACTCGAAGTAACATAAAAAATAAATGTCTACTTATGTCTGTTTTTAATCAAAATCGATAGTTAGAATAGGCCTATCCATATTAAGATGTTTTCACCTTACAATTTGAAGAATGTAATTTAAAACTAAAATATATAGATTACATTATTTACTATTAATTCAAGACTTAATCTGAAAGACCTACCAGATACAAAAATAAACAAAAACCTTGCCCAGCTTAACATCCTTTAAGAAAGTGTTGGTATTTGGAGGAGCCATCCCGTCTACATAACTGATTCTCCACGCTTTAGTGCATCAACGTCCAAATTTGTCGGTGTTGGGTGCAGACGTGACAAATCCAAGTCGTTCCGATTGCGACCGGTCGGAGAAAGTTACGCGTTGGTTTGTTTTTGCTGCTCCGGTTCCCAATGTCGGAAGGAAGAAATACCGGCTGGGTTACGCGTGTGAAAATGTCACGGTGACGTCATGCCGGCAATGCGGGAAATTCGGATGAGCATGTGCTCACGTCTACCAGTCAACTCTCCCGGATTTTATTGAGTTTTGTCAAACATTTGCTTTTTTTATAATAACATATATGATGTATGCTGGACATTAAATACATAGTTGCATAAAAATTCGATTTAAAGCAGAAAAATATTTTTTTTTTCATTTTTGTTTTTTTTTTCTGAAAAAATATAGTATATTCTTAAAAACTTGGTTTACAAAAATACATTTATTATAAAAAAATTGATCCCGATGCGTTGATTTCAAATTTTCAAACGGAATTTAATTATCTCTTTTCGTTCCTGATATATTTGCTGTCAAAGTTGCACCTCAAAAAAGTGTATTTTTTGGCTATATCTTTAAAATAAGTATAGATACAATTCTACGGGAAAAGTTACATAAAGAAATGTTTTCTCTGCATATACGTTCTTTGGAAGGATTAGGTTCCTAAGATATTTGCTGTCATAGTTGAATCTCAAAAAAACTTTTCTAGATTTAAGTACATATGAATGCACTAATTTGAAATTTTCAAACTGAATTTTATTATCTGTTACCATTCTCGAGATATTCTTGTTCAAAGATGAGTTTCGGCAATACCTAAAGAAACAGGTTTTTTAGGTATACCCCTTTAAGGGTTAAGTTACGTTTTCGGTGACGTCACCAACCGATTCTATTGGCAAAATTACATAAGTATACCAATTTTTAGATTTTTATTGCAAAGGAGACAATTTGTAGAAAGAAAAAACGAAAATAGCAAAATCTGACAGATTTATTCGATTTTTAGTCGTTTTCAGTTTTTTCCTTCTAGAAATTCTATCTGTTGAGATAATAATCTGAAAATTCGTAAACTTATGTAATTTTGCCCGTAAGAATCGAATGGTGAATCCTTAAACCTAACCATTTAAGGGATATACCTTGAACTCAAATATCTCGAGAACGGAGAGAAATAATTGAATTCTGTTTGAAAATTTGAAATCATCGCATTATGTCTACTTATATTCAGAAATTGTTATATACATTTTTCCGAATGGTAAAGTAGTTGAGAATGTATGCCTACTCATTTTTGAAATATACTAAAAAACAAACTTTTTTGAGGTTCAACTTTGAGAGCTAATATTTTCGAAACAAAAAGAGATAATTACATTCTGTTTGTAAATTTGGTAGCAGCGTATCTAATTCTTTAAAAACATTACAAACAAAATTTTGTAAAATTTGAAAATTTTCGAGCTAAAAATTTGATATTTTGATATATTTTCGGGTTTACGCAAAAATACAGCATCAGTGCCTTTGGGAGTTACTTCTTCTATTATTACTACATACATAAATTATTATGTTATTGATTTTATAAATTCACTTTAAAGTTCAAAGAAGAAATACATATATATTTTGTATAATTTATTGTAAAGTTAAACGATACACCAAGATCTGATTTTAATATATATGTATTTATGTATCTAATCCATTCCCGTTTATTTAAATTTCATATTTTTAATAGCAATATTCTAATTCTAACATAGTTTTGCAATTTAATACAAATACCCCATTACCGCGTTGTGGTATAAAAGAAAAAGGCTTTTGGGGCTTTTTAAAATATAAAATTAAGTATAAATAAAAATTCCAGGTCACTGATTTTTATTTAAAACGAATGAGTACATATGTTTACAAAAAATAAGTAATTTAAAAAATACATTGTTTTTATATGTACAACTTTATTATAAAAAAAAGTAATTACTGTGAATATATAAGAAAAAGTAAATCCAAGTAAAGTATATTAAAAAAATAATAATGTACAGTATACAATTTTGTCAATAATTTTATTTAAAAAATTATATGCGCCTGTGCATATAATTAGTTCGATTATACATTTTATTTGTAAGAATTAAATATCATTGTTCGCTTTATTAAAGTTAAATCAATAAACTTTGTTTATGCGTCTGATATTTGAATTTTATGCAAATTGTGTAAAATTGTAAACAAATGAACAAACAACTTTTTATATGTTTATCTATGATTGAAATCATATTTGTATTTTAAGAAAATTGCAGATATTATCGACTAAATTTATTTTATATAATTATTGCATTAAGCTGTCAGTATTTTCATATTCTCAGTATTTTATTGTTTTATAAATAAAACCATTTTTACGTCACTGAAACAATAGAACAATAATATTATTTGCAAAATGAATCGTAGCTAATATTCTGCATTTCCTGGAAAATAATCTTTTTCACACAACGTTTAAAATAATATCATATCGCAAACTGAATCTATAACACGATCAACAAACAGTGTGGTATACTATCTCAGAACAATATCGCATCAAATTGTTTACAATGTGGCGGAAACAATGCACTGTTGGGCAACATGTACGTCACTTGTTAAATTAAAGTGACATGGTGGTTTTGGTCTATATGCTAAAGAGAATTAAACCGATGCTAATTTTTGGGGCATATGCGTATTATTTTATGGGTATTGTGAAAGAAAATGAAACAATTGTTTCATATTTATGCAAATTTAACGCTTATACAATAAAAATGTACTAGACATTAAGCATTAAGCTAACGCGTGACAAAATATCATATCCATATTTAGAATAATTATAATCATTTTATTATATACATTTATAACTTTTACATAATACGCCAATTATTAGCATAAACAAAATTGATGACACATCTTTATTCCTTTTTAGGTTATGGTACTGAAATTGTAATCACATTAAAATGTCTAAAATTATAAATGTACTTATAATAAAGTAAATATTTTCGTTTAAATTGTCGGCAGCAGATAGAAAATGTAAATAAACATATATGGAAATGTTATAAAAAATAGATAAAAAAATCTAGGAAATTTCTATACAAAAAATACAATACAACAATAGTATATTATACGCCAAGGTTGAGAAGATAATCATTATTGACCCAGCGCCAGGATTGTAACACGAGGGCGAAGCCCGAGTGATACAAGGCGCCTGGTCAATAATGATCTTCTCAACCGTGGTTTATATACTATTTTTTTCACTACTAGCTACGAACCCTTCAACAAGCCCCATACCTCAGTTAATGATGCCAGAAATTCAAAATGCGACAATAAATATAGGAAACACTCAAACCTCATTGAATATGGGTTCTGCAGCAATAAATTTGACTTGTCACAATTGCTCTATCAATTTCAACTATAAATAACAAATAAATGTTACCCGTTTTGTGTTTTTACATAGAAATGTAATTATAACCCTAAAAAAATGTACAAAGTAAGATAATTAAAACGATATAACAATTAACACTTACCTTTTCAAAGATTTAACAATAAATATTGCAATAAATAAATAAATACATAAATTAACATTTTGCATTGTGAATATAATGTGAACGCACGAAAAATTTGACAAGAAATAAGATCACAGAATAAGATAGTTAATTTTTAATCTGAAATTTAACTATTGCCAACTTGAAATTAGGCGGCAAATTTAAATATAATATTTTCCTTGCGTTCAGTGAGTTAAATAAATTCAGAAGCGTGAATTTCTTTAAAAAGTGACAGTTCGCATAATTGACCATGGTCAATAATAATCCATTATTGACCGTTGTTAAGCGTTGCTAAGGAAGCGGTAGAGAAAAACAATTTCACAACTCAGTAACAGGTTAATAATGATATCTTCCTAGGCTAGTAGTGAAAAAACTTTTTTATAGTTAATTTTGTCCGCTGCTAGACGACCAAATGTACTACAAGCAGGCAGTTATTTTCTATAACACTTAATATCAACAAAATAAAACCGTAGCAATTGTTATATTTTCTCTCTCTAAAAAACTGACAATTTCCATCAAATGAAGCATTCTGATTGGATGAAAATGACGTGTGTGGAATAATCATTTAAAAATGGTGTAGATAATCCATTCTGTATTTTTTGTTAAAGAATTTATACAGTGACCAAAAACGGCTAGACGCACGTGCTGAGCAATTGTTTGTTTATTTGTTTTAATCTCCACGGTGAAGGAATGCAGATCGAGGTGTGGGATCACAACACCTTAGAAACATCTGACGATGCAAATACGGCTCTTGATCACGTGGGAAGCGTTTCCAACAAACTTGGATTTTATAAAATAAGTTACCTTATTTTTTTCCATCTTCATTGCTACAAGATGTTCAGGGCCAAGTTCAATGCTAGGCTAATCTATAAGGAATTTTGTATTAAACAACTTTTTGTCGTAGTAAAATATAATATGAAGTATTTGCATATGTTCTTATGTTGTATCCGTATGTTATAAAAAGTTTTAGACGTAATTACATATTGTATTAATCACGGTGAAAAACAATTTTCAAATTTTGAACTCTGAACTTCCGGAATATACAAAACACGATAAAACACGATTTTTCTTGATTCTGGCAATGATTAAAAATTTTCGTTAAGAATCATAACTTAATTTTATCATATGACGGTTAGCATAGTATTGTAACGTTTATTTATACGGGTGAAGTGTAAAATGTCACAAAATACTAATATTTATATTACATACTGAAATGTCTAAACTAGTGAAAATGGATTTAGGGATAAACAAAATGGATTCGGGGATAGTCAAAACGGATATTTCCCTTGAAATCTGAAAATCGATTTTTTTCGAGATTACAATACGTCCTTTACTTCTTACATGGAAGTAAAAATACGTGTGTGAAATGTTTATTTCGCGATGGCCGGTTGTACCATTGTTATTTAAATTTTAAGTTTTCCTTAAACGGATAATATTACATCGAAATAAAATGTCAAATGAACTATTCAACATTGTTGCAAAAATTTCGATTAGATTTTTTTTGTTTAAGTGTTGCATAAAATTTAAGCTTTGTGGTTGCACCACATTACTTTTTCATCCTTGAACATGTATACCTTTCGGTGTAAGGTTATCGGAGTAGAGCGGATTTAGGGTAGTTTCTTCCATATGTCTCTCCACAGTTATCGGTCCTTTATCTGCATTGGTATTTCTTCCCAGTTGATTCCTCTACTTTCCACTACCTTTCTTATTTTATCCCTCCATGCTTTTCTGGGCCTATATCTTTTACTTTTTCCGGATTCTCTCGCTTAAAATATTCTTTTTATAAGCCTATGTTGGTCCATTCTTTGTACATGTCTCATCCACCTTAGTTAACCTTGTTATACTGTCACCTCTATACTCTATTGGTATTACATTTTACATTCAACTGTTCTCTGTATATTTCGTTCCTTTTCCTTATCATATCTCTTCTCTTCTTTCCTTGTATTTTCCTCAAAAATTTCATCTCAGTGCTCGTTAGTTTATTTTATGTATAATTTGTAAAAATTAGCAACATACAAATTCTTTGAAACTCAAAAATAAACTCTTGGTAAACAACAACTGATTTCCTAATAAGTCTCCACTCCATTCGCTATTTCTTGCCCCTGAGGCCACATCCTACAGCACACCAGCGGCAGTTGCAAACACCCACGCCTTGCAAAGCCTACTCTGACGTGCTCCATCGAGATAAAAACAGTGAAATACGATTCTGCAACAGAGAAGTGGTAGTTACGTAGTCCGCACTACCCACCAGTGATCTTGAATTCGATTACGACTTACGAGAGAATAGAGAATGAATGGACGGCCAGATTGAATCATATGGCAGGAAATTGTTTAGGTTATGTTTTGTTGACAAATATAGACTTATTGTGGTTGCAGGATATGAATTCGGAGAAGAATATTTACGTAGATGTGAATCAAAGTTAAAGAATGTGGGAAAATTCACGCTATATGGTTTTTGTAATTCATAGTATTAATTGAATTATCATATTTCTTCTTTTCTTTTATGATCCATAATGTAAATAGTCATATTATATGAACTACAGGTTGTTCAATAGAGTATGATATTCCCTTAGTAGATGGTTTTTCCTAAAAAAAATCAAAATGTGGTTCATGGTAACTAAATTTTACCATTTATAATATTAATCAATTTTATATCTTGCAAAACGATTATAGTTAAATTTGACATAAAAAAATAACAAAATAATTTCGAATATTATTTAAAGAGAAATATCAATTTTCTGAAATCGACGTGTATTATTTTGATGTATCTAGTAAAACATCGATATATTTTTAATCATATTTATGGTTTATGTTTAATATATCTGTAATAACATTGTATCCAAAGTTAAGCAAATTTGTAATTAATAATAATTAATAATAAAAAAGGATAAAGGATGAACGGCATAGGGAATGTACATAATTATCACTTATATTGAAATAAATAAAATATCAAATTGTAGTTTTGTTACATTACACAGTAATATACTGTAAATTTCCTCCATTAGTCAATAAATTACTTACCAACACTAATCTCCGGTACTCCCTTCATTTTTGTTTAGACCTCATTTCGTACAATTACATTTAAATTTTGTATTATTATAATTTGTTTATGTAAAATTTTATTGTTTCTTAACATTTTTTTAAATCAATTATTCTTAAATATCGATTTTTCAATGTCGGTGTTTATCTCAAATTGATTTTTTTTCAATATGTCATTTGACGTAATATTTTAGCCATCTTTTTTTTTTTTAAATAAAATTTTTAAAAACATACATACGATTATATTTTTTGAAGCTAAAATATTTCTTTTAACTGAAAAATATGACACTATTAAAAAAATGTCACCTTTATCGAATAATAAAATCTTCAAATTAAGTTCTAATTTTAAGTAAATTTAGAATTTTGTAAAAATATCATGAGGTTTTCCTCTATGCAATAAAAAATATACTATTTTAAATAATTTAAATTAAACTGTAATTTTGGCTTCATTGTAAAAGTTTTGTTAAATTATGTAGTTTTACATTATTAAACTTATTTAAAATATAAAAATTACTAGACTTTACCATGCGGTAACTTGGGAAAAGTTTGCGATGTAATTATATGGTACTTAGCATAAAAATCAAGAAATCGTTAAATATTTTCATCGAAATACTTTATTTTTATTCAGATATATAACTTGTTGGCTGAGTAAAATGTATTACTGTAATAATTTTTCTTTTTACAATATCATAAAAATACTGCATGAGGTAATTTTATTGCACAATTGGTGTACACACTAATGCGGAATTATTTGAATAAACAAAAATAGTCCAAATTCTATTGTAATTAATATTACAACAATAAATATTTGAACGAACGACAGAACAATATACACATGCGATTGTGTAAGGTTTCACTATTATTTTAATTACATTTTTAATAACACATTAGAGACTCATATGCATAGAGGTTGGCACAGATTTTTGATTTATATCTCAATACATAAGATCTTATAAATTATTCCTGCAATAAATTTATTGGATTGGAAAGTTATAGATGACTGTTCATTATGTTCAGAATTCACACCATTTATACTGATAGTTTTTATGCATATAAAGAACTGGTACAGTGATATTTGCAGAATTTATTAATCAGTTTAAGATTTTTGAACATGGTTTAACAATTAAAACAAGTTTTGTAGTAAAAGTAGAGCATTGGAAGCAAGTTTGCGAAATTCTCACAGGATGTGATATGTTGCAACTTGTAAATGTCAATAGCAACCAGAAGCTGAAGATTTTGTTTATGTTTTGTTTTTTGTTTTGAATAATAAATCAACAATTTTTTACAAACACTTCTAAAAGTAGATTTTTAATGTTTACTCTTCGAGTTAAAATGTCATTTTATGTAATTACTGTTAAAGTTTGCTTTTAAAAACAAAATATAAAAAAACTCTGCTTAAAATAATTTGGGTGACCGTATACACAATATCCTCACACACATTCGAATACCTCCACCTACATATCTACACTTATTGTCGCAAAAAAAAATCATTTTTTAGAAACCTTCAAACTTGCTTATTTAATAATATAATAAGTATAATATTTAGCATGATTCTTGACTTCCCTTACTTAGGTTGCAGAAATTTGAATGTATTATTAATCAGGGCATGTAACCGAAAAAAATACTGGTTAACGGTTAACCCTTATAGAGAACGTTATAATAATAAAGGTTTTAGTTCGAAAACCGGTTTTTGAAAATTGGAAACCGGTTTAAACCGGAATTTCAGTTTTTCGCTGGAGAACTTTTTGGGTCCAAATCTTTTCATTTTTCAGACTTAAGTAAATACAGATGCGCTGATTTCAGATTTTCAAACCGATTTCAATTATCTCTTACCGTTCTCGACATATTTGGGTTCAAAGTTGGAACTGAAAAAAATCGTTTTTCAGGAATATCCCTGAAATGGGTTAAGATACGATCTCGTCGACTTCACCAATCGATTCTACGGGCAAAATTACATAAGTGTACCAATTTTCAGATTAATATTCCAATGGATACAATTTTTAGAGCAAAAAAACGAAAATCGCGAAAATCGAAAAATCGCCTGATGAACCCCTTGCGATTTTTTTCGATTTTTGACGATTTTCGTTTTTCCTCTATAAAATTTGTATCCATTGGAATAAAAATCTGAAAATTGGTACAAAAATGTAATTTTGCCCGTAGAATCGATTGGTGAGGTCGCCAAAGTCGTATCTGAACCCATTTCAGAATTATTCCTGAAAAACTGATTTTTTCAGGTCTAATTTTGAACACAAATATCTCGAGAACGGTAAAAGATAATTGAAATCGGTTTGAAAATTTGGAATCAGCGCATCTGTATTTACTTAAGTCCAGAATATAAGAAATTTTGGTGACAAAAAGTTTTCAAGCGAAAAATTGAAATTCAGGTTTTTTTCGTTTTTCTCATTTTTCACCAAATCGTTCCAAAGATCGTATATGCGGAGAAAACATTTCTTTATGTAACTTTGCGCGTAAAATCGACTGGTGTAATCGTTGATACTGTATCTCTACCCATTTTAGAGATATGTTCAAAAAACACACTTTTTTGAGGTGCAACTTTGAGGCCAAATATCTCAGGAATGGGAAGAGATAATTAAATTCGGTTTGAAAATTTGAAATCAGCGCATCGGCGACTATCAATTTGCTTTTTTCAAAAAAATCAATAAATTTTACCTAAAAATGGGTTTATTTGGGTTATTTCACACCCTGGAATGGGTTTAAAGTGCTTAACAATGATTTAGGTGTTCATAATTAAAAAAATAAGTTTAACACGATAATGTGTTGCATTTTATACCCAAAAATGAGTTGAAAAGTGTCTAAACATATTGTATAGTACATTTGGAAATTTGTCACACCTTAAAATGGGTAAAAAGGAACCCAAACCTGACCTAAAATTGGGTTTAAAGGGTGTCAACAATCAAAAACCAAAATTTTGGACTCATACATGGGTATTTTTGGAATATTTCAGCTGTATGTGAAAAATTTTACAGTAAAAACCTAAAAATTGTATTGTTTTTATATTCAACTGTAATTAGAAATTCCTAAAAGTTAGTTACAAACAGGGAATGTAACCGAAATAAATACTGGTTAACGGTTAACCCTTATAGAGAACGTTATAGTAATAAAGGTTTTAGTTCGAAAACCGGTTTTTAAAAATTGGAAACCGGTTTAAACCGGTTAATATATCAATTTAAAAAATTATTAACATTAATTAAAAAAAAATAATTATAAATATTTGATTAAAAAAAATTATAGAATAAATAATTTAAAAAAATAATAAAAAATTACCATCTGAGAAAATATAACAATTAAAAAAAACAATTTAATTAATAAATATTCACAAAAATTCCCGTAATTTATTCAGAAAAACGCAGGTCACTTTTCAATTTTTAACTTGCCTGTGTTGACAAAGGCCGTATTTATTTGGACTTTTTAAGTAACCTTAACGGCCAAAGAGACCTACATTTATGACTCTCCAATAAAATGTTAATTGTAAAAACTGTCATGACTCATGTTCAAATACAAATAGAAAACACAGATATAAAAAAAAAATATTAAATTTTTTTCTCGCTAAATGATATTAAAATAAAGGTTAATGTTCGCTAAAACCGGTTTATTTTTTTTTGGTTAACGGTTACCGGTATTTTCGGCCTGAAAAATATCGGTTAAAATTACGGTTAAAGTTCCCAATTTTCGTTAAAAATATCGGTTACCGGTTTTTATTAACCGGTTTTTTTTAACCGGTTACATGCCCTGTTATTAATTTAAAAATTTAATTTTTAGTGTCATTTTTACTTACATACAGAGAGTAACACAAATAAGAATTTAATCAAGAGCTACAATAACTTAAAAAAAATCGTCTTGTAATATCTATTTAAGTAATAAGTTAGGAAACTAACGTGGTTATCTAATGAATGCGATTATTACAAAACGAGGCGCAGGCGAAATTTGTAATAATCGCATGCATTAAATAATCAATCAATAGATAAAATACATCTAATAAAATTAAGAGCTTTATAAATGTCAGTTCTCCTGAACACATTTATCTATTTTTTTCTTTCTTTCTATTGCTAGAGGAATAATTATTATACGATACATGTAAAAAATTTGGTATTCAAATATGATGAACTGATTAGGTTTGACTACAATTGGTTAACCGAATATAGTACTTTACTTGAAGCTTTAAATGGTTTTTCCAAAAAATACCTCTCAATGCCATTTTTTCGCAAATTATGTTATTATTAAATGTAAAGATTTTTTTAATTTTCTACCACTCTGCATAATTACGTTGATATATAACTTCCATAGCTGAACAGAAAAAATATATAAATTATAATAACTTTACATATCGTCTACGTTGAGAAATTTCTATAAAACAGATGAGTTATTCATATGTTTACAAAATGTATGATGTCAAATTTGTTTAAAAGATAAAATAAGTAAATATAAAGTAGCTTTATTGTAAAAGGGGGAAGAAATATATAAGAAATATATTTGCATGCGTGAATCAAGGTATATTCGATTCCGGTTTTAGTAATGCCAAAAATTGCTATTTTTTTTTTGGTCATACAAATTTTATGAAGGAAATTTTAGGCATTAAATGAATTAAAAATTTTCTAAACAGCAATAACAAACAAATTTTAAAACTACGAATTGAATGTACTGAAAATCTTACATAGGATGTATAACTACAGTGGCGGGAGGTAATGAATTGGACACATCAGATTATTTTATGTAAATGATATGTTCCACCGACTGTTTTCTGCGACTTACTGTTATCTTTATTATTACAACCTGATCAACGCCCACCTGCAGCAATTTTAATTTTATGACAATTTTATGAGCACCCTCTTTCGTATTCGCAAACATAAGGAGAACAGTAAATCTTTCTCAGTTGGTAAGAAGAGAGCCTCGAACTGCAGTTATGGCCGCGATGTTCTTCTTAAGGCTGTGCGTAGGACCTTCCAGTTATTTGATAATATTTAGTGGTGGAACTAATATGGATATGTGATGTGTGCTTTACATATGGTATAACGGTTACTGAACCTACAGAAGTTTTTTGACCTTCGCCACAAATTTGCATTTTTTGAATTAGTTACTTGACATAGAATAGTCTATTATTAAATAAATCAAAACAGGTTGTCTTCTCTGTCTTTATTTCTTTTTATTATCCAGTATCAATACTAATAGTTTCTTGATATTTTACTTGTATTTCGTATACTTACACGAATAAAACCTCTGCAAGGGTCCTATAGTTTATAGTGTGTTCAGATCCATTTGAATACGACAGTTTTATTATTATTATTATACTAATGTTTTTTTTGTTTTTTAATTTCTAAAGATACCGGAGTTACAGCACTTTTTTAATTGTTTAAAAAAATATATAGTATATTATTTAACAAGCATAATATGGAGGCTATATTACACGAGAATGTAATTAAAAATACGAGCGGTAGCGAGTATTTTTAATCATCCGCGTGTAATGTAGCCATATTATGCGAGTCAAATACTATACTTTATCTACAACTATTAGGCTTATAAAAAATCTGATATTATTTGTTAAATATTCAGTTAGTTGTGAGTAGTTCATATATAGCTTAACAGATGGCGCCACGGTAGCACTTAAATGTCCAAATAACTTTTCAAATTGTATTTATTATACTTTTATAAGCATACATATTGATATTTATAATAAAAAATATGTTATTAATAAATTAACAGTTTAATAAAATATTATGTGTTAAATTATATGCCCTATTTATTACAGAAAAGTGTAGCGTGTATCATGACATTTCATATTACACTTGTGTAATATGAGTAGTATATTATATGTAGTATCACACGTATAATGTACCCATATTTCAATAGTTGTAGATAAAATATTTTATTCCATAAACGACAAACTAAATATGTAATAAAACCAAAACGATTCTTCTGAATAAAACTAGAAAGCGTAACAAATATTATTATTAAAGTGATAAAATATCATTTAATTTTAATATATTGTTTTATGCAGAACATATTTTAGTCATTATTAATAATTTTGTAGCAAATCATTTTTATATAGTTATTATAATTTGTATTTTGTAATCTTTGATAAAAATCAATTATATAAACCGGGCCAATACTGAAAACAAAATATTTTTTTTATTGTTAATGTTTTTATATTCGCTAGTTTCCACTTCTATATTCTTCCTTTTAACTATTTTCCTTCTGTTTTTATATTGTTCCAGGTTTATATCTTCAAATTCAGATTGAATCTAAAGTGTAAATTAAAAAAATCGTGAATTCAGGAATCGAATACTAGTGCAACAAACAGATTTCATTGTTTTCAAATTCAATCGTGATGCAAGAATCTCATTTGTTTGTAGATAATTGTTAGGAGTACTTGCATTTTAATTAAGGTTGTTGTTAGATTTATCTTTGAACTGATCTCTGGTTTATTCAGAACTTTGATACAATGAATTTGTTTATTAGTTGTTGCAAAATGAATCAAGGTTTTCTTCGGGAAATTCTCAAGCGATTTTTTGTCTATACAAACTGTAAAACATTAGTTACAAGATATAAACAAATGTTGTTCAGCTATGAAAATGAGAATCATACTTAATTTTATTAACGATAATTATGTTTTTATTATTTATTAAATAATGAAGAAGAATGAATAAGATTTGATTAAAATTATTATTAATTTCAAGATAATGGTTTAAGTGTTTAATAAGTATTTACATTATAATTGTGATACATTATATTTTATAGCGTACGATTTTATATTTAAATACGACGTAAGAGAAGTTCTTTAATAAAACCGAGCGATATACAATAAACATATACCTAAAGTATTGGATTTTTTGCCAAAATTTGTATTTAAAAAAAATCTTGTTAACATCATCATGACAAGCGTACTGCTACAAAAAATTATGGTAGACTCAGCAACAAGATGCTTTGAAAAACAACGAAACGTCAAACTCAATCAAAATAATAAAAATATATATATATTTTTTTACTTTATTGAATGATAAATTGGCAGCTAGCTTTTTTTTGTAAAGCCAAAAAAGCTTTTTCTTACCTCCGTTCGATATAACTGGTATTACCGAACTCAAAATCGTTCAGAAACTCCATATTTGCCGGTCTATGCCGGCAAAAAGTAGGGATACCAACTTAAAAATTTAGCATTATATTGTGTCTATTTTTTTTATTTATTTTATTGAAAATATAGAACATTAATTAGAATTTTAGGTTAGAGCAAATGCCATTATTTTTTTTTCAATAAAACAAGTGAATTGTTTATGTATCCATATGTACCAATATAAAAACCCATCATTTATAAAATTTTAATTATAATAATATTGTCTTACACACAAAAAATTTTTTGTATCACACACTCACAAGCTCTTTTGCAAAGTTCAGTTTCTGGACTAGTAATACAAATAACTACTTTGATACTTGTCCATATTTTTTTGAATTTGTTACAGTTCTTGAAGTTTTTCTTCCCTTTTCTTGTGAGTTACCTTTTACCTAAATAGTTAAGTCTTCATATGACAACATCTGGAAAGTCACACAATATAACTCCGTTTTCCTATTGTTGATCATAAAATGCATAACTCGTTAAATTTATATTTAAAGTAAATTTCCTAGAAAAACAGTTTGATATCCTTATATGTATTGATTAATTAGAATGAGTGTGAATGAATAATTTAAATTTGAATAAAAATATGTATTTATTAATTGGTAAACTTTTTCAAATGTTCTTTATGTTGTTTCATAAACAAAAATTAAACCATATATCCGAAGAATATGGAAAATTGATATATATATATATATATATATATATATATATATATATATATATATATATTTAATTATATTATTTATTTTTATATACAACATGTTTGTCATGAAAATGATTGACATAATATTAAATTTGTTTTATATATATGTGTCAGTTTAAAGTAAAAGGCTTATTATTTATTACCTACTTTGTATTTCCTGATCACTGCAAGAAGATACTTTTCTTCAATATCACCATATAATCGATTTAAAAATATAGAATACTGCTCTGAATTGATACTAGGCGCCAAACTTCACTATCAAGGTTATCGAAACTGACAATTTCTCTGTGAATGACATAATTAATTACAGTTGAACTAGCCTTTAACTTTAACCTACGCACCTGTACCAGGATATAGACCAGACTTTACTTTTCCCACGATATCGTTCAGTTTTTTCTTTTATCAACTACTCCATATTTCTCTCCAAATGTAATTTATTCTGATTTCTTGATTACCAACCCACGGGTCAATAAATGGTGGAGGAAAAAAGTTAATGACAACATTAACTGCAGGTTTTAATAGTGACAAAAGATATTTTATTTAATACATAAAAAACCAGACTTAAAAATTGCAAACTGATATCCAAATTTGTTATTAGTGACATAGGTGGGTAGTATAATTCGATACTAAAAACCCAGTTTATTGTTTAGGTATACGATATTAACTTCCACGGAGGAAATCTACTTTGTCAGATATAGGAGCAAAGCAAGTGTTGAAACATTTATACTAGAGACCTTTTGAAAGATGATAGACAGGTCTCAAACTTAAACGTAACAAAAAAGAGTTTGAAAATTGAAATCGATGACGCTTTTTGAATATAGAAACGAATATTAAATATTCGTTAGCTTTTTAATAGCTTTAAATCAATTCAATTATTAAAAAGATAATAAAAAAGTTTTTATTTCTTACCATTTTTATGATCGTAGTACATTCATTGGGAACTCTGTATATTATAATAACACATTATTTATATTGTACTTTTTGTCACTACTGATATAACAAAATTATAAAGTAATGAGGTCTTATACGATTTTTCATTTTTAGCTTTAAACAATAGAATAATGAAAAATATTAGAGCTTTATTTTTTATTTTTCCCCAAATTGACTTTCAGAATGAAAAAATTGCTATTTACAATGATATCAAGGTTCTCACCCAACTTCGTTTTAAAAGTAAAATATAATGTTTTAACTTCCAAACTGACAAATTGAATAATCTTGTACAAATATAGTGGCACACAAAAGCCGTACAATGTTTTAAATCACACACTGTCCACCAACTTGCAAACGCGCCAAACCACAATATTTGGGATCTGACATCCAGACGTGGAACCTACGGACGTCACAATTTTTGAGACTTTTTTTAGTATACTTTAAAACGATATTATATAACATAAAAGGTAAATAAAAAGAATTACATCATATAGAGCAACAAATTAGATATAGTAGGTTCAAGTTAAATAAAAAATGGTTCACTTAATTTTTTTGCAAGATCTCATTCCAATTGTATTTTTAAATTTCGTACTCGACAATATAATTTATTCACCGTCTGAATAATCGACAAAATTCGGTATTTATGTAATAAAAAAAATAGTATTAAACTAATATTCTTAACGTCTCTATTTATTAGCAAATGACTACTGTGTGATTTCAAAATTTTTGCTTTAAGAAGTTACACCCTTCACTCTTATACCTAATCATTTGAAACTATCAGTATTTATTAAACTGATTTATTTCCTCATGTAATAACAATCGCCTAGTCTTTACATAAACCATAAATTTTTGCAATGTGGAACCTTTCTCAACAATATTTTTAGATATTCGGTATTGTGACAGATTTTTCAGGTAGGTGATTGTAAATATTCGACTAGTGTTCTTAAGGATTCCTCTTCTTCAGACAGGTTTTCTTCTTTCCGCAATATAAGATCGTAGTAGACAATTTTCTTCTTCGAATTCTTTGTTACTATCACTTTGTTTAATTCTATCTATCGTTCTTTGTGACCAGAAATTGTCACGATTTTATTAACGTTTAACAAAATAAAAGTTTTTTTTCTTTGTTTTACAAATGGTGTATCTTCTCGCTGTTTTATTTTTGGATTGAGAATTTAGTCCCCAATTAAATCCTTACAAAACAGAGGCAATTAATTTGCGAAACTGGCGTAGGTTTAATCTATGCAATCTAAATGACGCCAACAATCTGCTTCGGTGCTATACATCATAGAGTCCGCAGCCACGATCGTAGGTTGCTCTGAATGGCATAATACCGAGCCATTGTCTGCAATTACCTGAAATAGGGATGCGGAAAAGTAGAAGGACGTTGAAAACAACAGCGCCACTGTGCTCGTTCTTGTAGGATGTAATCTTTCAACAATAGGTTAATAGAGCTATAATTCAATTGATAGTGTAATATTAATATTCATTTAGCAATTAACCGGTGTATTAAAAGAAAACTAAACAGGAAATTATAACTAGAAAATTTTCTCCTGGGAAAAACTTAATGACTTCCACGGAAATAACATTATATATGACAGCAATACTTTAGAGAGTACTCGTATCAGAATTTAGAATATAGGCATTATACACATATAAAATTTATTCACAATGAGTGAGCACCTGTGTCTCAGGTAATAATCATTATGTTGACTGATTTCCAATGATAAATCTAAGTGGGCTATATCAATATTACAATAAAAATTATTTTCCTTAACATTAGATAGTGTTCATTTTAAATGAGCCACCATTGCTATCTCGAGAACTATAAGAGCTACGAGGTCGGTTAAATTAACAAACAATTTCTATTTTACAAAACAATTAAAATGAGAAACCATTTTTTTTCTTAAACCAGTGGTTCTCAAGATTTGGAGTCCAACTTTCTTATTTTAAATGAAACACCTTCCATATTTGTAATCTACTTAAAATTACAAATCCAATGATATATTTGTAGTTAATTTTTAGTTAAAAATTAAAATCTCTATGATAGCATTAAGGTTGTATACCTTTAGCTGAAAATAGCAGATGAAACGACTCGTTATTCGGATTAGTTTTAATCGATAGTATCCGAACATTCTTAAACTAAACGAGTACTTGTAAAGAATATAAAGTAATGAGATCTATACCTGAAAATAACGAGACATCGACTAGGTGGGCCATGTAAATATAACCAAATTATAAAACAGACTGATTATCAATGTTTTGAAACACAATTTTTAAATAAGCTATACCATAGAATAGTTATATACAGAAGAAAAAGAGAAAGCCAACAAATTTAAAGGGCTCATAGCTTAAAATCGGAAAGTTTCGCCACATCTCCATTTTGTGGACGTCCGTGTATATGATGATTCTGGCTCACTCAGAGTTGTATTTGATAAATAATTGTTTAAAAGTACACAAATGTAATAAAAATCATAATTTGCAGAATTCTGAGTTTGTAAATTTAAAAACATATGAATAAATAATAATTTTTATAAAAACATGGAAAAATTTATTTGTATTAATCAAAGGTGTAGGATATTGCTCATATGAATTAAGTAAAGAAATTGGGTTTCAACTCGTGAAGTTCTCCATTAGATTATTAAAAAAAACTTGTATGTAAAACTCGGAATATTTTATGTTATGATGCCAAGCATTAAACAGCATGAAATAATTTTTTTGACAACAAACCAAGCAACTGACATCTGACAAACAAAGTAACTAACTCTACTAGTTTGTCTTTTACATTGATGCGTGTGACGCAAAATTATGTGTCTGTTGGGCTACCGCTGAAATGAAACTAAACAAATTAACCCCAACTAAGCAAAACCGCCTGTATTGATTATTTTTATTTGAAGTCCGCCTGACTCCGGGCCTGTGTGGGCCGTATCGGCGCCTATCGTCCTTCTGCGTCTTTCTCTCTTTCTTCTGATTTCATAACTCTGCGCCCACTGCCCCCGTGTTACACACCGCGTGTGATTCTGCGTGAAGTGACGTCGCCTCGCCTGCTTTCCTTACACGGCGTGGTCCCGACTGACCACTCCGGAGATTTTTGCAACTGGCCACGCCTTACTTCAAATAAAGAGTCACTTTTTCCGATATAAAACATAAAGTGTGTTGGCGGAAAGATGTTAATTTGGATTTAAAAGTTAAATTAGAGTTTTTTTTGTGCGGGTAAAAAACGGGACTAAGGATTATATTTAACTGTTTTATAATTAGAATAATAGATTATAAGCTCTTAAGCCTTTTATAAATATTTAAATTTTAAATAACTTTTACTACGACATTTTTTTTAATGCGAATGAATTCAAGTCATTAATAATAAAATCTGATGCACTGAGAAAAATGAAATATTTAAATTTCTACGTTTTAATATTTTACATTTTAATTCAACATATAATCAATAAAAAATATGCTAGATATACTTATATTTCATTTGAATTCCAGTATCAATTCAATTCAGATATTTTTCTTCATATATCAATTAATAATATTTTTGCAATACCTGCACAGTAAGTTACCCATTAATAACAAAATTTAAACACAGTAAGTGGAACTTTTATTGCAGATTTGGTTTCCACGGTTATAGTAAACACTTCCCGTGCACGGTGGACAGTAAGTGTGTTACTTACAATTCATGGTGGATGGTAAGTATTTAGTTTCCACATCATCATAAACATTCATGGCACTCTTACTCTCAATTGCAATTCAACTTTTATTTTTCACATCAATCTGACAGACTTTAATTTTGAAACCTATTTTTCTTTTTCTATTATTTTTGTAGGTATTGCAAAAAATAGCTTACTAACCTTGAACTGTAAGTGATATTTGAAGTCTCGAATGTTTAGGAAATCTCGACCCTTCAGATCTCGACTTCCCAAACAACATTCTCGACCTAAAAACTGTCAATTACAGTTCACGGTACGTAATATACTATTTCATATAAAATATAAGTATATGAATATGAAATGAATTGGTAAAATTTATTCACAATTCCTGCGAAATAACGACAACTCAAGTCAAAAATGGTTTTTAAATAACTCCAGTTTCGCTGTCGTCATCTGAATGTCATTTTTGAAAGTCGTTTGTCGATTACTAAGCAATCCTGCTTTATTTGCAAATTATTTTATTATCAGCTTTAATATCCCTAAATCAATGATAATTACGCAATAATTTTATGATAGTTGCCGAAAGCATGTTGTATGAAAACCGCCAGAAGTTGAAGGCGAAGTGATGTTAGGATACAAGCAACATGCTTGAGGATTTTGTGATAAAATTATTAGTTATATATTAATGATCAAGGGATATTCGGTAAAAATCAAACCTCAAGTGGTATTAATAGAAATAATTCCACGATTAAATAACATTTCAACTGATTGTGTAATATTATTTGTACTGCTAGGTAGGAAAGTTGTTCTTTTCTGGTCCGAAGGATATGTATACGGCCGAGTCACAGCATGTAGTACAAACTATTTTTATCCTACACAACAAAACATAATAAAATAATATAAACATCTTACGAACACTGAAAAATTTGACATTTAATTTAACCTTAATGCAATTTGTAAAACTGATTACCAACATTAGAACAAGAAAACAAGCATTTTATTTTGACATATGAACAAGGTTAACAATTTTGTCTTATTATTTACGAAATATATAATAAAAATACGTGGAATCTAAATGTAAGTATTAAAATATTTTAAAGGGGCGTATACATTTTATTGTCTACACACTTATATTGCTTAACATTGTACCTTGCACACTTTCAATTTTGTATACCTTTTATCGTGCACACTTTTAATCCGCGAAAAAAGTTATCTTACACACATTTTATCTTCCAAATCATTTTATCATCCACACATTTTATCTTCCAAATCATTTTATGTTCCACACATTTTATCTTTTACACATTTTATCTTCAGAAAAAATTATTACTGGATATATCAGCTAATTATAAATATATAAATTGCATGGGCAATAAAATGCATGGCAGGTACAACTACAATGTTTTAAAGATGAAACGTTGACGAAGATAAAATGTATGAAAAATAAAATGAATGAAAGATAAAATGGGTGGATGATAAAATGTGAGCAAGATAAAATGTGTATATGATAAGATGTGCGTAAGATAAAATGTGTGTAAGATAATTTTTCTTCGCGGATTAAAAGTGTGGAAGATAAAAGGTGTGCAAGATTAAATGTTTGAAAGATACAATGCCGAGCAATATAACATGTGTGGAGGATAAAATGTATACACCCCATTTTAAAAGAACGTTGATATATTTTACTCTGGTAGTTATTTCTAGCGCATTAGACGCCATATGTTAGTCCGCATATGGCCTGTTTTTCCTTCCCTAGGGAACAGTGAGATTTTGTAGGTCTAAACCGGCAAATGTGTTTTTTCTTCTTTTATACGTAGGAAAGTCTTATTTTCAATATGTGTAGGATAAAAGTATATTTATTTGACAGATCAAAAATATTGAAAAATATATTTAAGAAAATGTTTATCTTAAAATGAAAAATAAAATATTTTAGCTAATTCTTTTTTCATTAGTGTAATACTGCTTAATTATATCAACAAGATAAAATTTAGTATGCATCTAAGGTCGCTGTCGTACAAATGTTTGGGCCATGATGTATAATTCGCAGCGCTAGGTATATTCCGATTTAGCGCTGATACAAACCATATACAATAGAAACTTTTCTCTTATAATAAAGAATATTTGAATACAATCTATAGTTTTATGTTAATAACAAGACGAAGTAAGAATTATATTTAAAATTGGACATTTGACATTGTAAAAAAACAATCTACTCAAATTAATATTATATTACATTTACACCTAATAAAAAAATATTTTTTACTGGGCTAAATAATAACAATTCTCTAATTGGGGACAGAAAAATATTCTTTCGGGTACAGTTTACAAACAAAAAGAAGAGAGTAAAATCGAATTAGGTACATCTTTTGAAGTAAAAAAAAGTAAAAAAGATGACTAATCGTCGAAGTTAACAACAGTCTACTGAAAGAACCGCAGAAACTTTTACTGGCGATACTCTAAAGTTTACTAATAATTCGGAAAGTGATCGTCTTTATTAACTTTTCAATAACCAGCTAAAATATAGTACTTTTGTAAAATTACTAAACGGCGAAATTTTTTTTTTCGCATAACAAACTTGTTCAGCGTACCCCTAACGTTTGTCTTCCTCCGTTGTAGTATAATTTGACCAATTATAGTCAATATCTGATTAATTCTTCAAGTATATGACACTAAATTACAATATTTTTCAGGTTTACACAATATACAAGTATAGCCTTACATTTCTTTGAAATACCATATAATATACATGTATGTATTGTTGGTTGCTGTCAAGTTTTTTTCTTGATGTTGCATTCAGATCTCTGGGATAAAAAATGTAAAAACGAAGTAATATATAGTTAAATTATTTAATTTGTTTTGTGTTTTTATAAATAATATCAAATAATTGTGGATAATTAGTTATATACCTATTCTCAAAAATTTATTGAAAATTTTATGACAATTTTGTTCGTAATAATTAATTTAAAATAAATTATGTATGGATAATAATCCTTTTTAAAATTTTATAAATAAATTTCATGTTTTTGAGTATGGTGTTTATATTAACGACATCTATCATTAAATTTTATTTTTACGTTGCCACATGAATGCGAGTCTAACAACTTTCTAATTTTCTTGTTGAGCATTTTTTCATTAGATGGCAGTACTGACTTCAAGAATAGTACAATGGGAAGTAAAAAACTATACATATATTTTATTAAAAAATTATTATTAGTACTTAATTTACATGCATACAAAATTACGTATATAGTACGAGATACATTCAAAATTACAATTAAACCGGATACCAAACAAATTCGAATCCTTTAAGACCAAATGTTTTTTCCGTTCCTTCTTTTGGTGTATCTGGTGAATCTAACCCTAAATTAATAAATTTAACTTTTGGTCGGTATCCATTTTCATCAGCAATATATTCTACAACTCTCATAATTCCATCTCGTCCATTTACAAAATATGCTCCTATTTTCGCACCATTTTTTAGTCCTCTTTCATGGTGTCCATGGAAACCGAGAGTGTAGTTAAACTTGTATAAAAGATCCAACATGTCGTTTTCTGTTATACCATTTGGTAATCCATCTACCATTCCAGGATAACGATCTTTGATTTGGATAGGATCTCTTCCAGGGATGTTAATTTTGTCGTTGGCAATTGTTATTTCCGGAAGTCTTGGAGGAGGGCTTACGTTAACCGGAAGTGGACCGTTGAAGTTAGTGGGAGGAGGATTGACATTTGTAGGGATTGGATTTTGGTCCTGTAGTTTTTCGCTAGGTCTTACGGAAGGACGAATTAAGTTTGGATTTACAGGAGGTTGCTGTTCTTTTGAAGGTTTTACAGGAACTGTATCAAATCTTGGATCTAAGTTTTCTATTCCAAAATTATTCAGCTGGACTTGTGTGAAAGGTTTTTGTGTAAGGTCTTCGACTTCTGACGCAATCTTCGGTCCTCCAGATTGAGGAGGATTATTAAAGGGTGGATTTTGTCCCCCAGGAGGTAATTGTTGATTGTGACTGTCCAAAACTTCTGGTCCTCCAGTTTGAAGTGGAGGATTAAAGGGTGGATTTTGTCCAGGAGGTAACTGTTGGTTGTGAGTTTCCTGAACTTTTGGTCCTCCAATTTGAACTGGAGTTAGTTGTTTTCTATTGTCCTGGAACTCAGGGGTTTGGAAGGGTAACTTATTGGGAGCTCCAGGTGGTCTGGGGGTAGTACTAGGTAATTTACAACCACCACATGATGGTACTTTCAAAGACGGAAGCGTTGTAAACACATAAGGTGCATTGTAGTTTGGTGCTATTGTTGTAGCGATTGTTGTAACGACAGGCGGTAATGTAGAGCTCACTTGTAGTTTTTCGGAAGCACCTGGTGGTTTTTTCGCAAATTGATATCCCGGTTCATCCAATGCTAAAAAATGTAAGATTAGCAAAAGAACATAAAAATGAAAGAAGAAATACTTACGACCACTAACTCGAATGTTCTTCATACTTAAAATTTTGAAGGAACCATTTTCATCGGTGGCATAGACGGTAACATGGTATATTCCATCAGCAGTGATAAATCCAAATTCGCCCATTATTATTCCGTTTACATCTAATAAAATTTAAAAAGATTAGTATCATTGGTATTTAGTTTGAAAAGTGTATGTCAAAATATATTTAAATTGTCTTTCTTAATAGTAATAAAACTAGCGAATGCTCAGCTACGCTGAGCGTTCCCTAGGCCTCCGGCGTCAGTGAAATGTTAACATTTAATAGCTAATTTCATTTCTACAAGGAGGTTCTTGACGAATGCTTTGATTTAATACCAGACACGGTATATTTCTGGCTAATTGTACAAAAACAAATGCAGATCGACTTGGCAATTTTTTGTCACTTCTGCAAATTAGCCTTCAACCGATATTTAATTTGATACCAAACATGACATACTTCTGACAACTTTTTCAAAAAACAAAAGCGGGGTAACATGAACCATTTCTGTCAATTTTGCATGTCAACTCTCATCGAGACCTTTCATTTTATACCAAACACGATATTCTTCTGATAACTTATCATATCTGCTCGCCAGTCCTCATCGAGTCTTCTTATTTGATTCCAAGCACGATATACTTGTTACAACAGACCATTTTCGTCAGTTCTGCAAGCGAGCCCTCAACAAGACCTTTCATTTGAGACCAAACATGATATACTTTATACGACTTTTTGCATAAAACAAAAGCCGATCGACATAGATCATTTTTGTCAATTCTTTACGCGAGCCCTCGCCGAGACCTTTTTTTCGATATTAAGCACGACATATTTCTGACAACTTTGTGAAAAAACAAAAGCCGATCGTTATAGATCATTTTTGTCAATTCTCTACGCGAGCCCTCGCCGAGACCTTTCTTTCGATACTAAGCACGACATATTTCTGACAACTTTGTGGAAAAAACAAAAGCCGATCGTTATAGATCATTTTTGTCAACTATCTACGCGAGCCCTCGCCGAGACCTTTCATTCGATACCAAGCATGACATATTTCTGACAACTTTTTGCAAAAAACAAAAGCCGATTGGCATAGATCATTTTTGTCAATTCTGCTCCCCAGTCCTCATCGAGACCTTTCATTAGATACCAAAGACGACATACTTATATTAACTTTTTGCATAAAACAAAAGCCGATCAACATACACCATTTTCGTCAGTTCTGCACGCGAGCCCTCAACAAGACCTTTCATTTGAGACCAAACATGATATACTTTATACGACTTTTTGCATAAAACAAAAGCCCATCGACATAGATCATTTTTGTCAATTCTCTACGCGAGCCCTCGCCGAGACATTTCTTTCGATACTAAGCACGACATATTTCTGACAACTTTGTGGAAAAAACAAAAGCCGATCGTTATAGATCATTTTTGTCAATTCTCTACGCGAGCCTTCCCCTAGACCTTTCTTTCGATACTAAGCACGACATATTTCTGACAACTTTGTGGAAAAAACAAAAGCCGATCGTTTTAGATCATTTTTTGTCAATTATCTACGCGAGCCCTCGCCGAGACCTTTCATTCGATACCAAGCATAACATATTTCTGACAACTTTTTGCAAAAAACAAAAGTCGATTGGCATAGATCATTTTTGTCAATTCTGCTCCCCAGTCCTCATCGGGACCTTTCATTAGATACCAAACACGACATACTTCTATTAACTTTTTGCATAAAACAAAAGCCGATCAACATAGAAAATTTTCATTTCTGCACACCAGGCCTTTCCGAGACTTTTAATTCGATACCAAACACGACATATTTCTGACAACATATTGCAAAACACCAATTCTAATCGACGTAGAACATGTTTGTAATTCGTGCACACCAGTCTACATTGTGTCATTTCATTAAAACCCAAAGACGACCTACTTCTAACAATTTTTTGCGAAAAACAAATGCAGATCGACATGACACATATTTTTTGTCATTTCAAATCCGGCCCTTATTGCTTTCTTTCTTTTGATATCAAATACAGCGAATTTTATTTAGGAATATTTGATTTTTATTTAGTTACTTCATAATTTGGCAACACTGTTTGTAGTTAATTTTTAAATTTATAAATTACCATCGGCAATTCTAAAATAACAGATTTTATCTTCAGTTTAGTTCCTTTAGAAATATTTGGTTTTTATGTAGTTACTTCATGACACATTTGGCAACACTGTCTGTACTGACATTTAAACGTCAAAAATTAGAAATTTTAAATTCGCCACGAAAGACACTAAAATTTTTAGTGAAATAATTGCTCATATGTACAATGTATAACAATGCTTTCATACTTTTGATATCTTCATTCATTAAGATGTAATAAATGATTAAAGTTTGCTTCTGACTTGTCAAACATGACAGCTAGTAGTTGGCATTCACTTGAAATTTTCCAATGCTTGCTTGAGCTATTGTTTCAAAGTACCAATTTCACAAAGTTTAAATTTTTTTACACAAAAACCACACACAGTAAAAATATAAAAACTAAAAAGGAAATTAATTCGAATCAAGCTCTATAATATGGTGCAAAAATCATTAAAATCGGATAATCAGTTTATGCTGTAGCCCGTTGCAAAATTTTGGCGATCGTCTGATGAAAATAAATATTGGAAAAATTGTCTAAGCCTTTTAGTATATAGGATTAACAACTAAATTAAAAAATTTTGATTTTAGTGTCAGCATTAAATTAATATCTTAGATTCCAGATTATAATTGTATATTATACACCAAGGTTGAGAAGACTATCATTATTGACCTGGGTCTTCTGAACCGTGATACACATGTTCTTTTTTGTTGCTACTAGCATTTCAATCTGAATCCTAATAAAAAAAAATTGACAATAAGTAACATTAACTTGTTTCTTAATATTCACAAAAGTAAAGTAGGCTGCATTTGTTTTTAGATTTAACGTTTCAGTTTGTCACATCACTTTTGATTTTTAATTTGGTTTTATTTGATTACTTATTTAATTTGTAAATTCATACTTTATATTTTTCTTGCGTTAAATGATTCAAACAATATTTGGATTTGGAGACTTGAGTATCTTTAAAAAGTAACAGTTTTCTGTATAGAGCATGGTTAATAATAATTTATTATTGACCTGGGTGACCATGATTACCAAGTAAGCGGTAGTAAAAAACAATTTCTCATGTCAAATTAAGGTTAATAATAGTGGGTGTCTAGGCTAGTAGTGAAAAGATAAATTTGTTCTTTATTAAAAGTAAATTCACTTATTGGAGATTTATGGTTTTCGTATAAAAAGCTTATTTATATTTAGTTTCAAAATGTATTTTACTAAGTTTTAAAAAGAAAAGAATTCTAAACAATTAAATTTTAAATAACGACATTTTCAAAGAAGAAGAGATACAAGGTCGATTAAATTAGTCAATATTACAAACTTGCAGCTTTAAGGATCAAATTTAGCGATGTCTTTGTTTTCCTAAAAACATGTACAGGTTACTAGATATGAACGAAAATGTAAATTTTACTGTTTTTAATTTTTGCTCATAACTTCCAAAATTAAAAGATTAAATTATTTTAGCGTACACCTTCTTGAGACACTTTTTTATAATAAATTAAGGGGTTCTCAATTCTTTTTTATCATGTACCGTTTTCAAGTTATCGGTGTCAACTTTAATTTTTCATATGGAGCTAATAGTAGGTAGTGATAATTTTGAATAGCGCATTTTTTTCTAGTCAACCATATAGAAAGTCCTATTTTAGTTAAATAAATAATATGAAAATTTAAGAACAACATTTTTTTGTCATAATTTTATCTTTTAACTTTGGAAATTACGAGCAAAAATTAGAAACAGTAAAACTTACATTTTCGTTATATCTAGTAACATACTTTTTTTTAGAGAAATAAAATGGTCCCTTAATGGGACAACTTTGGTGTAATTTAGCCGACCTTATATCTTTTATAGTTCTCGAGATCCCCATTCTTAACAAGTTATTTGGGACACTGTGAATTACTTAAAGTATTATTTAAAAATATTTTTAAAAACTAAATAATCTTCATAGTTGATAAATAATAATATGTAAGTCTATTTATTATCAAAAAGTAATTTAGATCTTTATTATTAGGTATATAATTCTCGATTGAATTTTTCAAATTATTTTGCAAATGTTAATACAAAAAAATGTAGTTCTTATTTACTTCTTTAATAAAATGATTATATTTTATGTCAAAACGATTTTCAATTAAACTTAATATTTTAATGTGTACAGTGTGCATAAAGTATGTGTAGTTAGTGTGTACTGTAATTACCTTTCTATGACAATTTGTGTGATATTTACGGAGAAAGGATTATATTGAAGTTTTAATTTTTGGAATTCTTCACCTCACCTTTAGACTCCCGTCGATGCTGCTGGCCATCTATGGTGAAGCCGAACTCGTACGGTCTTCCTTCGTCGTCGTCTTGGTTACGCGATGACACACTCAGGCTCAGGGCCAGGACAATCATCAGCTGAAACAAATGTTTATTACTTCTGTCAGTTTGGAAATTAACTTTTGCTGCGAGCTACGGTTAATTGAGACTGGTGTACTAAACGTTAACAATCATCATAAAATGCAAATTTTCTAATGTTGTGACAATAAAGGTGCATTCACATAAGTGTTTAGTTTTAAGGTTTACAATTGCGTTTAAGATTAGGAAAGTTTGACGCCATGTGTCAAAATGAAAACATTCACACTGCGCATCGTAGTGCAAGCGTTAAACGTAAAGTATGCAAACTCCAAACTTGTGTTTAGGTTTACATTTATATTTACGAATGGACCAATAGCAAAGCAGGTAGTATGCAATAGCGTCATGTACTTTTCTCTCTTTGCCAGCTGTCACTTCAAATATAACCACAAATTTTACTATTGACTTGAAATGAATCACGAAGAACAATTAATTTTGGCAACTACATTAAATGTAAACAAAGTATTTTGACAATATAATATTATCAAATAAATCTATATTATTAATTAATTTAATTTTTGAAAATTGCACGCCTATTGAAAATCTTATTATGTGAATGATATTCTGTGTGGCTATTTCTAAACTTAAAACGTAATTGTAAACCTTAAAACCAAATGCTTATCTGAATGCACCTTAAGAAAATTTATTTATTGAATTTTTAATTTGTGTTTAATTGATATCGAAAAAGATTAAAAACTAAACATATAATAAAAATATCTTTATAGGTTTTTGGAATGTAGAGTAAACAAAATGAAACGTTTGAAGATTTAAAGTATATTTGTTTTGTGGAAATCTAAAATAAAACCAATACGATTAAATTTTATAATATATTTTTTTGTAATTTTCTGTAGGTACACATACCGTGAGTATTTTTTAACGTGAAACATGAGGATTTATCAAATCCATGGTTACCACTTGATATTTGATTTACAGCAATGTAAATTTACTTCCTTCTAAACTTGATAGTTTTTGAGATAATAATGAATATATTTAAATTTCGTCTCAAAATAAAGTGTGTTGAAAACAAAATCTGTTGATAATTGATTTATTTTGTATTGTATTTGCGCTACAAAATTTCACCTCATACTTTATTTTGAGAAGAAACATCTAAATATTTTCATTAACTCAAAAACTATGAAGTTTAGAAGATAAGAACCTTTAAACTTTTTTAAAACAAAAATTATTTTCTATAAATTAAATTAAATATTTTTTTACCATATTTATACAGATTGTCAGTTTATTAGAAGTACTAAAAACTGAATTTAAACAATTTTTCGACATCTGTAATAACTTCCGAGAAAAAAGGTATTTCCAATTTCTTATTCCATCTTGTATATTATAAATTAAGTCGCCTGAAAACTAACGCATTTAAATTGGGTTATATTTTCATTTGCAATAAACTTTTTGATTCTTAAACAAATTTGTTCTTATATAATTTATGAAGCTTAACATTATTATATATTTTATTGTTTATGCTTCTTTAAAAAAACGTAATTCGCCCCTCTTTAAGATAGTTTCTGAATCCCACATTAGGAATAATCATAGAATAATTGCAAATGAAACATTCTGAAAAATCAAATAAATATTTGAAGAATTTGAACTACACCCCTGCTAATAAGCCATAAAACGCCATAAAAATTAATTGAATATTAACATTTGTTTTTCTTTTTATTTATTTTACATTCCTCATTCCTGCCATATTTTATTAATTAACCTTCATTATTGTCATTATATTATTTTCTATATATTTTATATGCATATTTTTAATGCAAAAATTTCAATAACCATCTTAATTAATTGTCTATAAATGTCATATCTAGAAATAAATATGAATTGTGCTCAAATTAAAATAATACAAGTACATAAATTTTATCCTTGATCATAACATTCGAAACTTCGTAAGTAATTTGATACTAACCAAAAAAAAGTTTAAAAAAAGTTGATTTGTTGTTGATTGACTGGTGAAAAGTTAATTATGCGAATTATCTTTGAGTCAAGTCAATAAATTTGTCATTTTCTTTTTAAAATCTTTGTTTTGATAACTAAATTTAATTAATTACTTTTGTGATTTAATTATAAAATTTTTGGCCAAATTAAACATCTTCATTAATTGGAAATAATTATATAAAATTTTTCTAATTGTATTTCATTTTACATTTGCAAACAAAAAAAAATATGTGAGTGTTACATAAATAAAATCCTGTTAATTTACACATTTTTTTTGTGTCACATTTTTGGAAATGATAAATGATTTAACAGCATATAAGAGCTAATGTGAAAATTTGCCACACACGTATAAACAAGTTTTTTAATGTAGATGTTAATGGTGTACCGTAATGTTAAAAAAAAATATTGTGGTGACATAAATAAAGAAGAAACCGGTACTATTAATTATGGCAAAATTAAATGTAATAACGGGTAGAATTTTTTTGTTTGAAGAATATAAAAAGTAATTATATATTTACTTGTAAGTTGCAATATATGATTTAATAAATAACGTGATTTATTGTTCAGTAATTTATTAATGACGATCTATGAAAATATTGCCAAAAACTAATATTATTATTGGGCAGTAGCGTACTCAGGGCGGTGTTACGGGGGGGTATCAGAACCAGGGTTGGCAAAAATCATGATTTATTTAAAAAAATCGAAAATCATTCATTTTTTCAAAAATCAAATAAATCATGATTTGTTTAATTTTTAAAGATATTTGAGTATTACTGTACTTTTTAATTGTTTTAAAAAGCAATATAAATATTTTATTTCATAAACGAAAATGAAATCTGTAATAAAACCAAAACGATTCATCTAAATAAAACTCGGAAGAGTAACAATTTTTTTTACTTTTTGTTACATATTTAAATTCTTATATTTTCCTTTTGTTATATGAAAATTAAAATGATAAAATACAATTTAATTTTTAGATATTATTATATACAGAATTTATTTTAGATATTATTAATTGTTCCGTAGCAAATAATTAAATTTTTATTATAATTATTATGTTATTTTATCTTTGATAAAAATAAATGATTTTTATTTAAAAAATCAGTTGATTTAAATGATGATTTAAATCAGGCCAACCCTTTCAGAACCCCTCTTCCCCATGAGATATGTAAACTTTTTTTAAATTAATATGTATGTTATTTCCAGCAAAACTGAGTAATACTATCGGTGATAAATTCATTGAGTAATTTGTAAAATTTTGTTATTTTAATTAAGAATTTGAAATAACACATGCGACTTTATACCCTTGTCTTGTAGCATATTGTTTAATTTTTATGTTACTTTTATAAATTATTAAAAAAGCATGTACATTGTCAGTGTATATTTTTTTGTATCTAATTTTCTTTTTCCATCTTGAATTATATTTTGATTAAAATAAAATATAAACATCAAGGTTAACAAAGAGTTCGTTACTATATATGATGAAGCATTTTATCTTGCTTACTATTGTATGCAATTATTTACGTATCATTGATGAAAGTTGATAATAACAGTTTTATAATCGATTATTGATAGGCAAATGACAGTAAGTGGATAATTATGTTCATAGAGCTGAAGTAAGTCATCATTTAGCATGTCAAGGTCTCAAGTTCATAATAAGACCCTTTTCAATAGCCACTAACCTTCAGTATCTTATGAGTCTTGTACAGCTTAGTCACTGCTGTCTTTTAAAAAATATTTTTTTCCTACGACCACTGTTAAAAATAGTATTTTTAACGGTTGCTTAGCAAGTTAAAAATAACAGTTTATAACACAGTAAATACTTTTAAAACGTTGCCATTGACAACGGGTTAAAAGTAAAAAACAAATTTACTTTTAACACGTCTTATGTTCAGTTGTTCATAACAAATACATCATGACCTGTCATAAATGTCATTCTAATGCTTAGTTTTTATTTACTAATAGGTACATAACTGTGGTCGTAGGAAAAATAGTGTATGATATTTGTGTTAAAAGTGATTTTATTTCGTTCGTGGGGTTTGTTAAACTCGGCTTCGCCTCGTTTCAAACTTCCTCACTCAGTCATAAAATGTCACTTTTAACACTTATATCATAAATAACTATTTTATAGCTGGTTGTATGAAAATAACTTGATATTGAAGTTTTTCTTAAATAGACAATGTTTTTTAATAATATTTAAATATCTTTCTCTTTATTGACCCATGAATTTAGTCCATAGTTATTAGATATACAAGTATGAGTAGTCTATAACTTTTGTTTATTATTTTTCATTGATGACGGATATTAATAATGTCACCAACATTTACCTGTACACAACACAAGTAGGTACATGTATATGTTGAAATTAAATTGATAGAGAATATTAACATACTTATATATTAGTAGATCTTAACGAGTTACTAAGATTTCATCTTATCACTTAAAGGAGGATTTATGCACATAAAATTTAAAGTAAGATATAAAAATAGCTATAAAGTTAAAATAGTTATATTTTATGAATTGATTTATGAAGCAGTGTTTAATTAAGCTATAAGCGTAAGGCGTAAAATATTTTCTAAAGTACTGTCATATGTTAAAATTTAAAATAATTACAGAAAATGATTAGCAGTTGCATTGTTTGTTCGAATAGATATACGAAAAAATCAAAATTATCATTTCATGTGTAAGTATTAAAAATAACTTTCATGTATACAAGTGCTGTTGAAAAAATTCAAATTTTCGAATTTCGAACTGGAAAAATTACTTTGCAACTTTTCGAAGTTTGAATTTCAAATAAATGATCGAGTTTGGAATTTCGAATCTTGTTTTCGATTTTATTTGATTTTGCTTGTTTGTAATAAATAGAGAAACCGCGAAAATAAATTGTCTTTTTAGGGAATATGTAATATTAATCTTGTCACACAAAATCATTAATGTTATATTTTATTTACTTTATTTATATTAAGTTACCATTATTTATATTAAGTTACCTTTGTAAAATAAAAATAGGAAAGAGATGGTAGAATGGAGATAGTATGTCAAGAGATGTTAGTTGAGATATGAAAATATAAGAGATTAATAAGTAAAAGTGTTGTTTAATGAGTTAAAGGTTCATTCTAACGTTAATTACTAAAATAAATACTAGTATAATAAAATAAGTGAAGTACATATTATATCTTTTTTATTTCATTTATTTTTTTATTTTATTTTTTTACCTACTTCCTTTTGAATTTTGGATTTCGAATTTCGAATTTCAACATGTATTCCAAATACGAAATTTCCGCATTTCGAATTTCCAATGAAATATCGAATTAACTTTTTTCCGAAAATCGGCAGCAATAATATTTACTGTTTCAAGTATTATGTTTCTGAAGTTATAAAATTTCCATATTATCTTTCTGAAGGGTTTCTTCAAAAAAGCACATTAGGTTGAAGTTTTACTTTGAACTGACAAAATAATTCATAATTCTCCCAAACTATGTTCAAAACATTTTGATAATTGCGTAAAAAGTCAGATATGTCATGATTGGTTTTAAGTTTGACTTTTAATTGGACTGGAGTTTGCTGCCCTTGGTACCCTTGTACCATGGGAAAACATGATTTTGACATTTTGCGTTTTCAAGCGGAGCAAAAAGGCATAAAAATACAAAATTCACAGTTTAAATCTCAATATGTGTAAATAAAACTTACGAACTTAATTATTTGATACTGGACTGGATGAAGTTGGTTAACTTTTTTCTTTACAGCTTATCGTTATGACATTTATGAAATGAGAAGCGCAAAGAAAATATTTAACCAATATATAAAATTCGAAGGTTTTTCCTCTAGAAATAATTTATTACCAACAGTAATTATGGAATAAATGAGCTTTTAAGTTTTAGTTGATGTAACAAGACAGAAAATACGTTGACATTTTTATAATAAAAATTAGAAATTAAGGGGCCAGATGCCAATGAGATCATATTTCACAGACATAAATTTGTATTAGATAAGGATTGAGAGGATAGATTTGCCTCTCAACTACAATTAGTTAGTCAGTCTTAGATAGTCGTAGCCGTAGTATATGTTGTTATAATGTAGTTAGTTTAATTTAGTTTTTTTTTTGTATTAGGCCTCTGAAATGATTCAAACGCACCTTAGACCAGAGCATTCGGCTCTGGAAGTGGATGGATCAATAATTGAATCTGATCCACAATATTTAGTTTACTTTAATTAAGTTTTAATTTAAGTATAAAAATGTAAATAAAATAAGTTTAAGTACAGTAAAATACTGTATCTTGCATCCACCTAATGTGTATTATGTTCCTGTGTCATCATCAGCAGTATCATCAATTTAGTAAATCAGTCATCATTGCATCATCTTACTATCCTTCCGGCGTTACATTGTTTATTTTATTATTCTGAACCACAGAATGTATCCATCTTCAGCAGGTATTAAATTGTTTTTTTAAAGGAGGGCATGTTAAAACCGGTAATCGATATTTTGAACGAAAATTGCGAACTCTAACCGTAATTTCAACCGAAAATTTTTAAAGCCGAAAATACCCTTATTTTTATGTTCTCTATAAGGGTTAACCGTTAACTATAGTATTTTTTTTTGGTAAAGGGTTATAGGGAGTTAACATTCCCTTCTTAGACGTGGTATAAAATCATTAACTGTTAAGTATTAAAATAAATTCTTTTTTGCACATCCGGGCGTAAAAGTCGGAGAAATAACATTGTTTTAAGGGCGAAATGACACTCTTTTTCGCCCGAGGGCGAAAAAGTAGTCATTTTCGCCCTAGAACTTTTCGTGCCCATTTAAAATAATTTTTATAATAAATTTTTGACGTGTCACCGCTTTTTGGCTACTTTGTTTACTTACTACTTGCTTGTTTTCATTGTTATCCATGACAACGTACATATGTCAAATAGACTACTATGATCTGAATATGATTTGAACATCGTTTTACTTTGATCGCGGTGATGAAGTAATACTACTTCGGATGTGCAAAAAATATTGTATGTATTACGAGCGAAATATATTTTGGCCCTAGGTGCATTGTAACCCTCCGCTGCGCGTCGGGCTTCAATTTTGCACCGCGGGCCAAAATCTATATCATTTCGCCCTTAATACATAAATAGCTATTTCAACTGTAGTAGTTTAACATGGTGTAATACACTATTGGTAATTTTAAATCCACAACATATTTTATTATTGTTACACCTGTTTTAAATTGTAAATATAATATTGAATGGCAACTGTTACAAAATGAACAGTACTACCAATAGCAGATAATAAATAACACTATTTCAAACAATATTTTGCGAAACATAAAAAATATTACTATTATATCTATTTTTACTTTTACGTTTATATTTTTTGCCTGGATGCATAAATTCCTCATAGTCATAACATTATACTTAAAATTATTCTTAAAACTATTCTTATAATTTTATTATCGTTATCCCTAAATTTTCATTCATAAACCTATTTTTAGACTATTAGAAATAAAAAAATAAAGTATCATAATATCAATATTAATTCATTAATTTTTTGCGCATTGATTATTAATAATTTTATAATAAATTATAATAAGTAACCTTTAAAAATAATATTTGTCTACCACCCGCAATTATATGACATTTCTTAATTTTTGGAATCGATGAAAACTGAAATTTATGGCATATTTACATAAAGTACTTTTATAATCAATATCTCATGTTACTTCTATATATTTACTCAAAAAATCTATTAAATATACAAAATTAATGTACACCTTGAACTTTGTATGTAATTTTGTCAAACATATAATTCTGTACTTTCATTAAAAATAAAAAATTGAAATATAAAAAAAAAATATGGAAAGGAAAACTACATTCAGTTTCCATTGTTTTCTTAGGTTTATTATTGCTGATTTATTACAGCTTATTAGCAGGAAAATATAAAGGTTGTAGTTTAATATCTATTACTTTTTAAAATTATACTTGTATATTTCGCTAACTGAAAACTATAAATCAATGAAATGACAAACAATTATAATTTATTAATTTCAATCCAGGAAATACCATTCAGTATTCCACTACTAATTAATTAAATAATTTTACGTTTCATATTTTGAATAGTAATGAGAAGCCATGAACAAAGTGTGTCATTCATAATTACAGAAAATTAATTATTTAAAATATTTGTTAACACCTGTACATGGTGAAGATGTTGCAAATATGATGAAATAAGTATAATACTAATACTGACTCTTTCAAAATTAAATGAACAAACTTTAAATATAAGTAGAATATAACAAAATTTTGTAGATGATTAAATATCGATACAAATTTACAAAGCACAAATGAAATTATAACTATTAAGATTATAAAAATATGTCGCCAAAATAATATTTTATTTATTTTTTATAATTTACTCTATTTTTTTAATATTGACATCAAAATTTATGAAGACGTTTGTTAGGAAATAATAAAAAATTTAACATTGTTTTATAAATATTTTTTTGATAAATATTTTTTTTCTTGTAGTACTTATTAATTGTGCCTACGTTTAGATAAATACATTGTCTTTGTCATATCGGTAATTGTCATTTCTATCGATAACTAATAGTACTCTAACACAATACAAAATATAATACGATTCTCTCATGTCTCACTTTGTGTGATTTCAGCACTCGGCTTCGTCTTATTCAGGAACATTCATCTCTCGTTGTAAATAGGTGACTTTATGTACATAATATTCCATTAGTTTACTATTAGACAAGAAAGAAAAATAATATCCTACGCTATAACTGTCACTAAAAAAATTGAATAAACATTTAACAAAAAAAATTAGCAATAAAAAATATTTGCACATTCATTTAGTAATATATCAATCAGGCCTCCCGAAAAATTAAATTGTCAAGAAAGTTAAACAAACATATATCATAAGTATAATAAACCTAGGACATTAATAATAATGACATACTTTTAGGACAGTTACCGAAAGCACTTTGCTTGGTAAGTTATTAATCAAGGATCGAGTCAGTGACTATTTTTTTTGCAATTATTTTCATTTTCATAACGTAAATATGACATTAAATATAGGTGTCAACAATTGTTTTACAATTGAGAAATATGAATAATAATATGAAAGTATGTAACATGGCATCAAATATCGTACAAGTGTCTCTAAATATGCTAGTGGCATTATTTCGACATTTACTTACAGATGTCATCGCAATGTCTACAGTATTGAATTGTGTCCGATTTATTATGGCCTTCATCTTTTGAACATTGAACATAAATTATGAATATAATTATTTGAATTTTAATGTATCCATTACATTCGTTACTTGAAAACTAATCTGATCTTTTCTGTTTATTTCACAATAAATTAGCATATGTATAAACAGGCCCGATTCTGTACTTTCGGCGGACCTCGTGCGAGTAAAATTTTTGGCGCCCCTCAAATGCAGATGAAAGAGTAAATGAAAATGAACCGTAAGAATTTTTTTTCCATTTACCTTAGGTAAAATTACTTATTATTAAAAATTACATTTTTTAAGGGAAGGTTCTCGATTTTCTCTGCCATGCACAAAAATAATGTGCGCATCTGCTTGACACACGAGTCGTAAAAAATTAAAAATAATACATAGAGCATTGTTATTTATTGCGTTGTTAAACCTTAAGTTATATGGAAAATAAGATTATATTTTACTTACTATTCATTAAATCATTTGTGAAAAAAAAAGTAATTTTTGGCCGCCCACGTGCAGGGGCACGCTCTGCACGTACGCCAGAATCGGCCCTGTGTATACAGGTTCGACTCTAGCGTAGGCATACAATGGCTCACAAAATTATTCGTACACCTAAGTTTTGTATTTAAAAAGTGAAAAATGGAGTACTTTGAAGAAAATATTGATATATTATTGACGGGATCAGATTCTCTTATTTTCCAGAAATAAAATACAATAGCCAATTATGAAAAAAATATTATTTTTCTTGTGTTAATTAAATAAAAACAAAATGTGTACAAGAAATAGGTACACAAAATTATTCGTACACTTATGAAATCTTGCATGTAACGAGTAGATATTTATATTTATAAATATGAAACAACTGTGATTGCATAATTATCATTTGTCTGAGTATTTTGTATAAGATTTTTTTTAAAATAGGTCACAAAAACAAGAAACTACGGTAGTTGAAAGGCGAATCTACTTGAAATTACTTCTCCAGTGTAAATCTTTAAGGGAGGTTGTCAAAATTGAATGAAGATCGCACTCAAATGTTGAGAACCTTATAAGTAAATATGAAAATGAGAACCATTAGAAAAATATTCTCCGTGGAGGCCTTAAATTATTTTTAAGTCAGCAGAATAAATTATATATTGAGCGTTAAGTGAAATCAAATCCTAAAATTCCCCTGAATAAATTAATATTAAGAATAACTAAAATTTTTAAGGGTCTATTGGAACATAGACTATTCAAAGAACTTTAAGAAATTTTGGTTCTAATAGTCTTATAGTAAAAACTAGCCCATACAATTCCAAACAAAATAAAATAAAGAAACTCGCATTTGGAAATAGTATAGCATGGATTGTGTTTTTTGGAAATTGGTAATTTTGCGGATTTGAGTGAAATGGCAAATCTTTTGATTGGAGAAATCCAAATTCTGAGCTTAATAACTGCAATTTATGTAGTACAGTGAAACACGGCGGCAGGATCATAATAGATTGGGAATATGTAGGAGCACCTTATGACTGTACGGCCATTAAAATAAAAATTTCTTAGAGTTCTTCGAATAGTCTATGTTTCAATATATCCTTAAAAAATTTCAGATATTTTTTTTGTTAATTTATTCAGGGGTTTTTAGTATTTAATTTCATTTAATGCTTAATAAATCGTTCATTCTGCTGATTAAAAATTTTTTTACGGTCCCCACGGCAAATATTTTTCAACTACTCCTCATTTTTATATTTACTTCTAATGTTCTTAATAATTGAGAGCAATATTCTTACAATTTTGACAACCTCCCTTAAAGATTTACACTGGCAAAGTCATTTCAAATAGATTCGTCTTTCAACTACCATAATTTCTTGTTTTTGCGACCCATTTTTGAAAAATCCTTTTACAAAATACTTAAACAAATGATAATTACGTAATCACAGATGTTTTATGTTTATAAATATAAATATTGACTCGTTATTTGTAAGATTTCATAAGTGTACGAATAATTTTGTGTACCTGTTTTTTGTATGCATTTTGTTTTCATTTAATTTACATAAGAAAAATAATATTTTTTTCATAAATGGCTATTGCATTTTATTTCTGGAATATGAGCGAACATGATTCCGTCAGTAAAATGTATATATTATTTTTGAAAGTACTCTATTTATCACATTTTACATAGAAAACTTAGGTGTACGAATAATTCTGTGAGCCACTGTATATTATTACAAGCCGTTATATAATAACATAGAATAACGAGAGCCATGAATTTATTGGAAAAATTTATGAATAGTTTTTGGGAAGTAACAGACAAATAAATGCCGAAGTGTCAAAAATGACATTTATAGTTATTTTTTATACAAGACGATAAAATAATATTTTATCGACAAGCGGAAAGTGTTAATTCACGAGCGATATAATCGCGAGTGAATTATTTTTCGCGAGTCGATAATTTAATTTTATCGTCGTGCGTAAAATTCTATTTTTTTCTATAGCAGGTTTTGAAGAGAAAAGAATTAGAAAAATTAAATTATTATTTAAGAACAATTTTAAAATGTCAGTAGTGTGCGTTGTTATGGAAATGTACTTCTAATCAGGGCATGTAACCGAAAAAAATACTGGTTAACGGTTAACCCTTATAGAGAACGTTATAATAATAACGGTTTTAGTTCGAAAACCGGTTTTTGAAAATTGGAAACCGGTTAATATATCGGTTAAAAAATAATTAAAATTAATTAAAACAAATTAATTATAAAAATTTGATTAAAAAAAATTACAGAATAATTAATTGAAATTTTTTAAAAAAAATTACCGTCTGAGAAAAATATAACAATTAAAAAAAAGCAATTTAATTTATGAATATTCACAAAAATTCCCGTAATATCTTCAGAAAAACGCAGGTCCTTTTTAAATTTTTAACTTGCCTGTGTTGACAAAGGTCGTATTTATTTGGGACTTTTTAAGTAACCTTAACGGCCAAAGAGACTACCTACATTTATGACTCTCCAATAAAATGTTAATTATAAAAACTTTTATGAGTCATTTTCAAATACAAATAGAAAACCCAGATATAAAAAAAATAATAAAATTTTTTCTCGCTAAATGATATTAAAATAAAGGTTAATGTTCGCTAAAACCGGTTTATTTATTTTTTTTGGTTAACGGTTATCGGTATTTTCAGCCTGAAAAATATCGGTTAAAATTACTGTTAAAGTTCGCAATTTTCGTTCAAAATATCGGTTACCGGTTTTTATTAACCGGTTTTTTTAACCGGTTACATGCCCTGCTTCTAATAAACAAAAGTTAAAGTACTTTATCTACCCTTGCTGTTAAAGTGTTACTTTATCTACCCTTGCGGTTAAAGTGCTACTTTATCCACTATTTTGAGTTGATAAAATTGTACTTTAACATCTGCTATAGAAAAAAAAATAACTTTGGCACGATTCGTTTTTACTTCGCAAAATGATGAGTAAATTTACCGATTAAATTCATAGCTCGAATATAATTAAATTAATTTCTTTTATATCAACAAAATGTAACCAGGACGATTATACCATGGTTTTATAATTTTTTTTCAATAAAAATACTGCTTATTTCTATCAAATGAGGCATTCTGATTTGATAAAAATGACGTGGTTGTAAGAAAACGTCATGTATGCAATAATCCTTTTTAAAATAGTTATTTTTGATTCTAAATTGCGAAATGATACTCTCTGTGCTCACAAGAAAAAACAATTCCAGAATCTAAAAGTATTTCAAGTATCAAACAACATTTTTTCGAAAACTGTTCCAAAATTAGTAAAAATGCAAAGAGAAGAAAATATTGACGTTTATGAAATCAGATATTCTTTAAAAGTTGACAGCTTAGTTGACAGCAGAAATCAAACAATTGTTTTAAATTACATCAATTTTTAATTTTCAATACTTCTTTGTTCAATACTATTAAAATGATATCAGAAAGTGACAGATTTGATTAAATTGTGATCCTTAATATTAACGTTTCATGACAGTTTTTGAAAAATAGTTATTTACATTATCATGATCCCATATAAGTTAGCTTCCGAGCACTGCAATAGAACGAAAATGGGAAAAAAGTTTACGCAAGATGTTTGTACATTAGTTTTTGTATGAAAAAAAAACAACAATAATTAGATTTTTTGCACAAATATTTTTCTGTTTCACAGACATTGTTTTGTGGTTACCTATGTGTTTTAATACTGACAAGTGCTGCCAGTATGGCATTTCAATTTCATTCCATAACCCCTCTATTAATAAAAGTATTATTATTGAGCGAAAGAATATTTGAGACATTTTTATTGAAAATATAGGTTTTTAATAATTGCTGTAGAAATAAAAGTGTTTTTTCCAAAATTTTCCGTTCACTAATCTATGAGAGACGTGGGAAGTTGAGATCCTCGATATTGCTTAGGTGACATGAATCAACAAATTTTATTGTAAGAGTACAAAAAGTATTTTCATATTTACATGGCTACTATTACTATGTCACTAGGGCATAGACAAAAGATTATGTATTTTTATTTCTCAAGTGTTGATACATCTCAAACGGTTACACTGTCCAAGGACAATTTTATTTATATAAGTAGGTGGATATTTTTATTAACGGGAATTTAATACACGTCATCGTCTCTCAAAATAAATCAACCGTTTCTTACACCTATATTTTTTGTTGATTCTTTACTTTACTTACTACTATGTTTTATAATTTCATTCATAACTTTTTATAAATAATAAAAACAGAGTGTTTACTTTACATTTTTTGCTGTAAGAGAGAAATTATAAGTAGTTTTAAATTTATCTTTCGTAATAAAACTTCAGAACTTACACTCAATGCATTTTATTTAATAATATTTGTTATGAAAAATGTAGATTAATACATTTCATCAATTCTACGTAAATATTATTATCATTTCCTAGATGTGTAGCTGTCATAATTAGATGTGTAATTCTAACAATACAAAATATTATATTATTAGAAATTTAAAGCAACCTTTTATGTTGAATAATATTCTCACAAAAATACATTAAGTATATTTCTTTTTAATACTTAAAGTAAACTTAAAAATTATTTGACCAATAATATAACGTATTTTTTATACAATGTATTTACTGTAGCATAATATGAATATTATAATACGCTTGAAAAAAGAAAACTACTTATTTATTTATACTCTCTTTTCGTTCTCTTTTATATTTATTAGATAAACAGTTTTTATTGTGTCGCCATTTGGCGTCTGTCGCCAATTATATGAAACGCTTCGTTGGTTGTCCCTCGGAGCTGCCAATTTAGTTTTCTATAATATCTGTAAGTAGGATAATTATTTGGAATATTTTGGATTTTATTTTCTGTTCGTAAATATCGCAGCTTCATAATTTTTTTGTTCACATTTTATATTATAGCAAGATGGTACGTATGTATACTATTGGGAAAAACACACCTACTTTTAAAGCATTTATTATAAAACTATACGAGTATTTATAATAAAAAAGTATAATTGCCCAAACATCCTTTTACATAATAATAAAAAACATAGTGGATTATTGAATGAAATTTTATTTAGAAAAAATAAATTTAATGTATTTGGCAAACAAACAAAGTTGGCAAAAACTGTTGTCATAGTGACAGGTTGATAACACTTGGCAGTATTCAAACACATAATCACAAAACAGTGTACGTATATAATAATTAAAATCAAGGTATTGATTTTATGATATTCGTACAAAATATATTGTACAAATCTCTTGCAATTTTTATATTAAAACCAAGAAACAATTGAATGCTGATTTAATTTATGAATAAATATTTTAGACTAAAAACAATGAAAACAAATTATTTGCATTTAAACTAATATGAAAATAAATTAACAAATAATATACGGTAACTTCTAAAAAATATATATATAGCTATTTTTTATTTTAATTTTTAATATACAAAAAAAATCAAATATTGCACACAGATATACTGCAAAATTAGCACCATTCTACTATTCTACCTTTTCTTCTAAAATTATTAGTGATTTTTAAAATTGTTGTTGCACTTGGTGTAGGTCTGTCAGAAAATTTTATAACCCAAAAAGCATATGTTAAATTTGTTCCCTATGTTTCTTTTTAAATGAGACAAAAAGTATAGATTGCTGTCAATCAAATATCAAGTCGTAACCATGGATATGATAAATCCCCTGTTTCACGTTAAAAAATACTCACAATATTCGTAATATAATGACATTGAAGTAATATAAAATACAGATTCGTTATTTTTATTGTCTATTATTATATGTAAAAATGATTTGTATTTTAGTTTTTTTTTTTGGTTTTTCGGTCTTTCATTACTACTAATATAAAAGGTTAATTACTTACTGATGAATTATTTACTCATAAAATAACAGTACTTAAATTACTATAAATATAGCATCACAGTTTTAAATATGTTTGTAATTTTACTTAATTGATGCATTTAATAGTCCATATAAAAGAAATTGCAATATAATTTATATTGAAACATAATACTGTACAGTATTGAAAGTAAAAATGAAAATCTATTTTTAGATATATTTCTGCCATTTGCAAGGAAATAAGAAATAAAATATACTAGTTGTTTATGATGATAATGAAGAGTTGTATACATTATTTAGTTTTTTTAATATGAATTTTAGATAGGTATATTTAAAATCCACAAGCATTTGTAATTCAAATTATCCCAATAAATCTATTTTGTTCTTATAGTAACCGTAAAATATGAATGTTTTCAAGGACTAATAAAACGCATACAGTAGTTTAATTAAGCGTTCAAATAGTAAAATACAACTTTGAGAATATGTACAATGTATCTCTACTTTCCACAAAATGTATCAAGACAAATAAATTTAGCTGTGAGGAATATACTCGTATCTTTTATGATGTCACAATATATTTGTGTCATTGAATATTTTTATAGTAAGGATATTAATAAATAAAATAAATAAATATTGTAGTATATATTTAGCAGCACATACTAGTGTTTCACAAGACAAGATATTTTATCTTTTTTAACAATTTCTTGTATTGTCTCGAAAAGCAAAATAAGAAATTTGAGTTTCTTTTTAAAAATCCTTTCTTGCATATTTCTTGTCTTGGATGTTAATATTTGCAAATGACCTTGAACATATAAATAATCTTGTATCACACGTACATTTTTTTATTTAGATGATATTAATGTCAATTATCGAATATATTTCTTATAAAACAAAAATCGTATAGCTGCACTTACTATATTTTAGATCAACAGCGATATCTGTACAAGCAGAAAACCTTTTTTCAAAGCATCCCTGGTTATACGAGAGCATTTTGTGTCAACTCTTGATTACACGGTTTCGAAGAATAATTATATTATTTAGTCAGTAATTATTACCATTATATATTTTTGAAAATGAAATTTACATACATATGTTAAAGAAAATTGTACGTATTAATTTTTTAATACTTACATATTTTTGTTCTTTTATTAATTTATAAGTAGGTTCTTATAATAAATCTATATTTAAAATAATAAAAAAAAAACAATGCGAGAGTACAAGAATTGAAGAAAATCTTGCTATTCTCGTTCATTTCTTGCAAGATAATTTTTTGTCTTCTTTGAAATTTGTTGTTTTGTCCTTTTCTTGCATTTTTTCAAGACACTAGCACACACATACACTCAGATATTAAGAAAATTTTAGAATGACATTAAAACAGTACATAATTTAATATCAAACTTTTGTATTAAATTAAGAATAAATTTTTATATTTCTACAAATATCTTGTTTTGGAATATTAGAAGACAAAAAATATTATATTAAAATAATAATGTCAATAATAATAATAATAATAAAATACTTAAATTATAGAAATGTACAATATATTATAGATGTATCTATTTTCTTTAGCTTATATTATAGTTAAATTTTATATCAAGTCTTTTTCTATCTACAAATTTTGAATCTTAATAATAAAACATATTTATTTTATCTTAGGATAAATATAATTTTCTTTAGTATAGTCAAGTATTATAGAACAAAAATAAGGACAATAACTAAAAAATGAATACTAATACAAAAAATAGAAATTGAAATTATATTATTTGAATTATCAACAATTATAAATACATTTTGGAATTTATTTTAAAATTATTAAGGTGGTATTATAATACACAAAAATATATGTATGTATTTAACAATAACAGATAAATGAAATAAATACATTTTTATTTTCTTAATAAAGAAAATTGATAACGTTTGATTAAAATTTTTCTTATAAAGTATCTTACAAAAATTATATCAATTATTAATTAAATAAACATTATTATCTGTTTATTATTGCTTTAAAAAAATGTAATTATTATTTGGTTTTTTTAAAAATTATTTAAATTTTGTAATTTCTTTAACTGATATATCTTACCTGAATATTCATTTTAATATTTAGATAATCACAATGTTTAAATTAAAGTAGTCTTTTAAATATAAACTATTTTATCACGAACACATTTTCAAATAAATACTTTAAATGTTGAAACTAAACAATTCAACTTGTGGTATGAAGGATTTGTGTGGAATGTTAGGATCTAGTGTGTTGGAGAACTGAGAACTACTGCCATTGAATCCTAGTGGATGGCATCTTTTATGCGAAACTGAGTGCGAAACCAATGCGGTCTCATGCGTGTGTTAATTGGCGTACTAGGATATCATTTGATTTTTTGCTGTATGGAATTATTCAAATTGAAAACATGAATGATTTGTATGATATTTTTAACTGGAAAAGTCAATAAATAATATAATATTTTATAGTACAGTTAAAGAATGTAAAAATAAAATAAAATATTTATTTATAGAACGAAGAAGGATGTGAAAAATATTACTACTATTAAAAATTATTAGTTTTATTTTCTACACGTAAATATTACTTAGCCAATGGGTATTAGGGATATGGGATACTAAGAAAGTGTTGATACTTCAGTATAAAAAATACCAAATAAAAATGATCGGTACCAATATCTGATCGAAAAAAAAACTATCGATAATTGAAGTATCGAAAGAGAAGTGTAGGAAGTAGAAAAAATATAGATTTTTTTTTTATAAAACGTAAAAATATTTTATACTTTTCTTCATTGCAAGCACCAAGAAAAAGCAGTTTAGTTATTTTCTCAGAAGTAATAAAAATGTTAATTTCGTGTTCAAAAACTAAATGACTCTTGTACGTGAAATTATATACATTTTTTGCTGCACTTCATTTAAACTTATTTCGCTTCAAAGTGAGATTATTCTTCGGTTAATCATTTTTCAACTTCCATTCGTTTCATATATTCGAAGTTGCCTTCCAAGTGGATCATCTTTTATTTTAATAAAATGTATGACTATTTCTTATTGCACTACACAAAATTATTTTAATCACTCAAAAACTGACAAAGAATGAAATTATGGCCCATATTACGAACGCACTTTTATAATAAAAGCGCTTTCAGGAAGCATGCTTCTACATTATAACCTTGTAAGGTAAAAGTGAGCTCGTAATACGGGCAATTGTTTTCATTTATTGCTCATGAAATATTCTGACAGTTGTCAATGTCAATTTATTATTAAATGATTCCTACAAAAATTAAAAACCAACTAAATTATTATTTTTATTGCGTTTCTGCCAAAAGTACACTTCCCTTTGAAAAGACCGACTGGAACCAAAAATGGAGGAGTATAACTTGATGTTATATATTTACATAAATAAAATTTCAACGTTCTACGGTTAATTATTTTTGAGTTAAGCGGATTATTAAAAAAATCCCTATGACCAAAGTACCCTTTTGGCAGGTGTTATATACAAAATTTTTATGATGGTTAAAATGGGTATTCCCGTTGAAACCTGAAAACCCAAAATTTTCCGTTTTTTCATTATTTCCTTTACTTTGTACAAGGATTTATAAAGAAACATTTGTCTGATTTAATTAATTGAAATTTTGTGATACTGGTTAAATATATATTATATATTGCTATTAAAAAATGGCAAGGTAATAGATAATAAATACCGGTATCTAATAAAAAAATGTCGATACTAGTATCGTGTTAATAATATCGAAACATCCCTAATTGGCACATCTAAATATCTATTTAAGGAATACTTCTTTGAAAAAAAAAGTTTGTTTTCTTATTATTGTTCCAATGTGATGATCGTAAGTACAATTGTTAGTAATTGCGGATTTATAGTGATTTAGTGCAAAACGTGAATTAGTAGAATTGTTTTCTCAGTATTTATTTATATGTGAGCATAAAGTTCAATGTGAATAATAAAATGAATATGAATGAAGCTATACAAACATCATAAACACTTCATTGTCTTGTCGGGTTAATTGTAGCAGATGAAATAAAATATAAATTAAGTATTTATAAGTATTGTATTCATTTTTTGTTTAGTTTAAGTACGTCGGTATTAATTATGAAGAATTTACTCAATTTAAGGAAAATAATTTTTTTTTTGTCGATAAAGTGTCCGGAAAGTTCACTTTGTCTATGTATTTCACATACTGTTTAATTAATTATTTTATATTTAAACGTCTAAGGACCGATTTTTTTACCTATTACCTAATTAATAGAAATATGTCGCAGCGAAAAACTGACTTAAATTATCAAAAATTATTTATTACTTAGATGCGTAGATATCTATTAATCGATGGTTAAGGTAACCGGCGCTTTAACTAGAAGTGAAAAAAATCTGCCCTAAATGAATAAAATTATCTGAATGTTTGTCGTACAGTTATTTCTAGTTACCCAGTAATGACTTGACATATCACAATAATGCATTTTTCGAAATTAAGTAAAAAAGATATCACTCTTCTTACGATCAAAGAAAATAGTTATTTGTCAAACAAGAGAGGAAAGCGTACCTTTTTATCAATCGAGCTCGAGTGAGATAAAAGTGTTTTCCTTTCGTGTTAGACAATACATTTTTTTAAATCAAGTTCAAGTTGTCAAATTGTGAAATAATGTCAAAGAAAAGTAAAGAGCAAGATATAATTGCCATAATATTTTTTAAAGAATGCCATTATTAAATAAGAATTCTTAATATAAGAATGAAATATTAGACTGTTGGAAACACTGTATATTTTTCTCTCGCGAGAGGGAAAAGCAATTTTATTCACTTTATCGACAGAAAAAAGAAGACTTTCCTATGCATGTCATGAAAAAAAATTGTATTCATCATCTAATTTATTTCATAATTATTTTAAATTGCTTTTAATATGCTATATGACGGCGTTAATAAAATTTAAATTAATGAAAATTTTATATTTAAAATAGTTTTCTTCAAAAAGTATTTGCTTCATTTTCAGCTCAATATAATTAAAATATCGTTTTCTCATCTCACTTTTAATTAAAAAAAATCAGTACTTGAAATATTAAATATGAACATTTGTTTTCTTAATTTAAAATTATAAGAGATAAATATATAGTACAATAAACTAAAATTTTGATTATTTATATTTCGAAAATAAAAGACACGTTTATGGAAATATCAAAAAGAAAATAGAGATATACATATAATACATATAACAATAATAGAAGTTACATTATTTATTTAAAGTTTAAATATTAATTTAATTTTTAATAATACAATACTAACATTTTTCACCTTGTACCACTATTTTTACATGGCTTTTTAAATCAAATGTTGTTACTGTTTAATATTCAATCATGTGAAAATGTTAACATGTGTATATTTTGAAATAATAAAAAAACTCTAATGTATCCTAATATATATCTATTAAAATAATTAAATACTTGAATTTCATATAGTAACAACCGATACTGAAGCGACCTTTGCAGCAAAAACTACTTGAAACAAACCACTGCAAGAAAAAACAAAAACGAAACAAAGAAATCGAATCTTATACGCACGCATTGATTAATGAATGTCCACTCCAGCTTGTTTCTTCCTGATTTTTATAACGACTAGATCCTTTTGCTTTATTTTAGACCTTGGAGTGAATTATGGAATAATGGAATATGCATTGTAGATGTTGGCGGAATGCTTTTTGAGGTTTTTGTTTTTTAACAATAAATTCTCTCCGTAAAATCAATAAATTTTACATTCTTCTTAAATTGATGAAATATACTTTGACAATGGATAAAAAATTAACTGGTTATTAAAAATATAAATGAAAAACATTTAATTAGTTAATTAGAAGAAATTTATATTCATAAAATAAACAGATTTTAAAAATATTTACATTTTTCAATAAATATTATTGGTTAAGAGTTGAAGTTGAAGGACATCTATCAATGCTAAAAATGTCAATAAAAATTTAATAAGAAATTTATTATGAAGTTATGGAAAGTAATGAATATTAGAATGATGCTCTTGTAGAATGTAATAAATGTTTTATTTCTTCTTTATCGCACCCTGTTTAATAAAATGATTGATTTCTAAAAATACCGTTTACACAATTCACACTTTTCTAAAATTCATAATAGCTTTTAAATGTATATTATAATGTGAAACATTAACACATTCTAAACAAGTTTCGATGACAAGAGAATGCTCAAAATTATTTATTTTATATTTAATGGTTTTATTAATCGAATAAATTTGATACCTGCTCTTATAAATAGATTGAAGTTCCTTTTTATAAAGATTTTACAATTTTTCTTTATTATCAAATATAAAATAAGGAAATAACTATCAATTTGATTTTTACAATTTTTCTAGAGTGACAAATCCTATAATATTTAAAATGTCTTTAACAAATTTATTACACTTTTTATTATTTTTAATTTAATTTTCTTTTTCCTTTGGAAATTTTAAAAATGAGTATTAAGGATTTTCCAAAGTACTTGTATATTTTAAATCAATTTTGACTTAATATATTCAAATAAAGATAAAACTATAATAAATTTTAACTTTAATCTTTAAATACCGATAATATAAAAAGAACATAGTCAAAATATTGGTTCAAATTTCAATAAATTACAGATCAAAATATAAATTAAAAAAAAAAATATATTTTTTAGTATGAGTTTTCTTACTTTTTGGAAATTTAATTATTTTAACATTTTATCATTACAATGAGCAAGACAAACTAATAGAAAGATGAATGTAAATAGTAATAGAGTTTATATATTATATATATTTTATTATTTTTTTCAGTTAAACAGTATACTGAAACCCATTTTCTGAAACTGAAGCTGAAAATAATATTCAACATTTATTTTTCTAGTAACTAAAAATCAAACTCTTAAATTTAAACATGCGTCTTCTTATTCATTCATTTTTAAAATAATACAAATTGTTGTTTTATAAGTGGTCAACATCAAATATAACAAATTTATATTATTTTAAGTAAATAATATTAGTATTATTCTTGCTATATATATTATTAATTGTTATTTAAATTTTACGATTTTTGCAAAAAAGGAGATTTTTATTTGAATTCATCATTAAAATTATTTTATATTACTTTTATATCTACATACCTATATGTATGAGTATATTATATATTTTGCAAATATTAAGTCTATTATTTCGAGTCTAGGATTAGCATATAAAAAGAATATTTGTCAACTTACTAAACATTTTTTGAATAATAGTATCTTGTTTTCCTACGCATCGTTTTGTATCAGTGAAGTTCTTTTGAAAGTACTTGGCCTTCAATTCTCTGAATTATTATGTATCGGCTTAGCTTCTACTTTCGGGATAATAGCGTATTTATAAGTATAGCTCATTTTATATTCAGATACCAGTATGATCACCAATCGATAAAACATGAAATCCACATCAATGCTAATTTATTCTGTCGTAAAAATGCAATAAATTGCAGATAGGAGTAAAAATAATTATTACTATAGTTCTATTAAAGATATATAAACGTAACGAGTTTGGTTTACGATTAAGAATCATAATGTTTAGTATTTCTTACATTAATGATCTGTTTATAAGTTTCATAACATTTATATTGTAGGATCAAGTATTTTTTTCGTAATTTGTAGTGAATTGTAATAACTAATAAGGAAACACTTAACTAGTATCTACATTCTTCAGGAGACAAGACAGTAACTTAAAGAAAAATACTTTCTTTTTGAGTTGCAGTCATTTAATAAAATTCACTAATACACCGACGTTTCGGCTGTAAATCAGTCTTCATCAGGTTGCTGATAACATACAAGACAGCATCCTGATAAAAACTGATTTACATTCGAAATGTAGATGTATTAGTGGCTTTTATTAAATGACTGGAATTCCAAAAAATATTTTCCTTTTATTATCATCCAGTCGATCAGATTTCAGTCACTTGTGAATAATTGTTGTTTTTAGTTACTAAAAATAAATGCGTAATGTACTTAAAAAGACGCTATTGTAAGATAATATTATAAGTAAGTTATTATCCATGAGTTACATGTTTAACATGGAAGCGCGCATGTGTAGAAAAAATTAATTAATTCATATATATTTTATTTTATGCAACAAGCACTTAAAACTCTCTCGAGTGAACTGACAGCAAAATCAAGTTTTCCTCTCGTGGGGCATGTACTGTTTTTTATTTCATAATTTTTGCTTATATTTTATTATATCGATGATTTCTCTACAAAGATATATAAACATAACGACTGACTTAATTATTAAATATAGTTATTTATTTAACTTGTCAAGGAAGTTACTTTTTTCGTGACGAATAAGGAGATTAAGAAACATGAATGAGTAATGAATAAAAACTTCCCTAATGAAATAAGTATTTATTATTTAAATCTTACAAATTTTCATTTTACTAGTAACTGTTATACAGTGTGTGCAAGTAAATGCGGAACATAGGACTTTAACATGGGATTTAAAAAAATTGCGGATACTCTCTCTCCTGATAGATTTAGAGCAAAACTGCAAGCGTACAAAGTTGTTCAGAATTAAATTCTGCGTCAGATAAGATCATAATTGTTGCAACAGCACGTCTGTAGTACGAGATATATTAAATATAAAATGTAATATTTTCGTTCAAAATCAGACACCCATGGAAATAAACGAAAAAATCTATGTGTCAATTGTGACAGTTAGTAACCTTACTTTGTGTTCAATATTTTTTTAAATTATATTTGTACTGTTTTTTTTCTTAATATTAGCATATTTTTAAAGAAATGAATATAATTTCAACTTAAATAATATTAAAATATAGACAACAAATATTACAATTAGCGAAACTCCTCTAAATTGACAGATAGATATTTTCTTTTATTTCCATGGCTATCTGATTTTTAACGAAAGTATTACATTTTATATTTAATATATCTCGTATTACAGGCCTGCTGTTGCAACAATTATGATCTTATCTGACGTAGAATTTAATTCTGAACAACTTTGTACCCTTGCAGTTTTGCTCTAAATCTATCAGGAGAGAGAGAATTCGCAATTTTTTAAAATTCTATGTTAAAGTCCTATGTTCCGCATTTCCTTGCACACACTGTATATACTAGGTTATGTTGTCAACATTTTCACAATTCGGTATTCGGCCTATTTCGGCTTATTTCATTACCGAATATTCGGTTACAAGAAATGAGTGAAATACAACGCTGTTTTGTTACGTTAAAATGTATAATTATAAATAATAATTTTTAAACAATAGATATATGTTTTTTACTAATGTATTTACAATAAGAGATTTTTTTTATCTAATTATTTTATTTGGCTTTAAATGATTTTTCTTGAAACTGAAATAAATAAATTTAATAATAAACAAACAAGAAATTACATTTTAAATATTTATTTGTATGTAGCCAAAAAAATAAAAATTTTGTACTCGTACAATAAAATCTGTTGATTCGCATCACTTAAGCTACGTCGGAAATTTCAACTTCCCACGTATCCCCCAGACTAACGTGCGGTAAATTTTGGAAAAACAAGCATTCCTTTGCCTAATAATAATAAAACAAAATAGTGGATTGTTGAAAGAATTTTTATTTTAAACAATTAATAATGTTAAAAAATAATGATTGATTTTATGTTTTTCCTACAAAAATATTGTACAACCCTCTTGCTTTGTTTCCCGGATTTGTACTATTACTGCAAGCTTATCCGAAAAAATGACGTTCCCACACTATATATGTAAATAATCATTTCATACTTTCAGATTGTAGGAAAATTTATTATTCGGTAACACCTAATATTCGTTTAAATTTCATTGGGTTTTCATTATATCAGGTACTAAAATATACGATATAAATTTGGAAACATTGTTTTTTCCACTGCCTAGGTATGGAAACTGAATTTTCCTACTGATTTTGCGGCAACGATAGGACAGATTAAAGAAATTTCAGAAAAATGATTATCTCCAAAACAATTTATGAGGTTAGTAGTGTTCAGATGCCTATATTAAAAGTATTGTTGACGAGAGATAGATTTGATAAATTGCATTTGTTTACTTCCTACGTCACAACATATGCGTAATTCCACGTATGGGCGTAGCGGGATTCGAACCACGAACCGTGACCCCGCAGGTCACGGCTTGCTTCAACTGTTCCGCGTTTGTTCAGGAAACGGACAAGCTGCCTATGATTAAACGATCATCAGATGACGAATTCTAATCTATGTAGTCGATGATTAAATAGGAAGATTAAATTCAATCTTTTACACAATTTACAAATGATGAACATAATAAATGAGTTTACAACCTATTATTATAATGATAGATTGGAAATTGATGATATCAACATGAGATGGAGATTGTTAATTGTATAGATTTTGAATTATATGCTAATTTGGATAAAGCAGTTGTTGAGAAATATTTTTTTATTTATACTCATCATTCATGAATATAAAAGCACTATTATAATTTAATGTATGTTGGAAATTGTAAATATTTTTTTATATTTTTTTATTGAAGTACGAGTACTATCCTTTTACAAGTTCACAAACCCAATTTAATTATATTAGCTATCAAAGTTAGCTGCGCAAAAGTAAAATAACTTTTTGCTATTATTTAAGTTAATTAAAAATATATTAATTTAATACTAGAAGAAATATTAAATTTGCTTACTTAAATTATGTACGATATAATTGATTTACAAGAATAAAGTCCATTTGCGATAATTCCTTTTTATTTAATTCTATTAAATATTAGTTATATTCTGTGATGTCACATTTTCTTTCTTTAACGGCTTTTATACTTCTCGATATGGTATTTACAGCATTTTGGTATTGTTATGGATTGAAATTAGCTTTTTTTAAAAGCGTTACGCGAGAAATTTTACATTTTCAGTGATAGAAACATTTTTATTTATATTAATGAATGAAATCAATTAATGAAAAATAAATAATCCAGTGAAGATTGGTATAGTACACTGTGCAACAAGTGCAGAAAGTCACCTATTTCCCACGAGGTGTGAAAGAGTGAAATCACACAAGGTGGGAAATAGATCATTTTGCACGTCTGGTACACTATACATTTTCTACGACCACAATATTAACATTGCAGATGAGAAATACATGCACGAAAACTATATGACGCAAGTAACCTCAAAAAGTGTACCTTCACGCATGTGCAGTGTTAGCAATTACTGTAAGAAATGATTTCTCATACTTTAACCCACGATTGTGGGAAATACATAACTTTCAAGCTTTATAGAGTGTGAGAAAAGTACTACTTTCCATAGTGGTCGTAGAAAAAATATGTTACAACATTGAGAGCTTGTGTTGCAAATCATTATTATGTTATTAAACGTAAAAGTTATATTATGTGTGGCGACCGTGTTTGCACGACGAGTGAAGCGAGTCGGAGAAATGCATTTGAGGCATATAGACACTTTTACACTGAATGCCACATACCATTTTTTCTTCAAACGAAGATATGTATATTAAAAAATAATTTATTGCTTGACGTTCAATTTGTAGGTTATCAATTTAAATTTGTCCATTGTAGATTGTTTTAGTAACTTTATTGTTTGGTTATTTAGTTTTATAGTGACATTTAGAGCGATATTACAGGTTTATGTTGTATAAGTTATTTATTATACGCTAATTCTACATCATTTTTATGGATACTAATTTATTTACTTCTACTCCGGTGGCGTAGAAATTAAACTTGCCAATCACGTCATATAAGATGTCACTTTTATGACGTTTGAAGAAAAAGAAATTTATCCAACTCCGTGTAATTATAGCGCTATAATTATGTGGTGTTTTTAATTAAATAAAGCAGATCGTAAAACACATGTGGGTTAGAAGTTATAACTCACTCTATGTTGGTAGTAACTACGTTATAAAACCTTCTCTAGTCTATTTTTTTTTAAATGTTATTTTAAAATGTCAACTGTCATTTTTATATATTTTACATCACAGATTAAAGGTGTTGGATAAAATGTTGTAAGGCACACGTGTGTTAATTACCTAAGTCACTTGAGAAAAATACCCCACTGGCCTAAAGGTCTCGTGAGCTAAATGTTTCTCACATGACTTATTTGTAATGTAATACACTTGTAACATACATAACTATTATATTTTTGTATTAAAATTTCCAAGGGACATTCTATAACCAATTATAATTAATGCTGTGTACTAGTGGTTCAGAGCCCACTAAAAGCTGTATATATTAAGTTCCTTATAGAGGCTATAGGTTGGCAATCATCAAAATGCAAGTAAAAGAACGAGAAAAGTACTTTAGATACTTTAGGCTCTGTGTCACGTAAGGTGTCATAGGAAGAAAAAGAAGAGGAAGGTTGAACATGTATATTTAAAAAAATCCCGTTATATAAATTTTAGTACGATTTCTAACTCAATCTTAAGGAAAAATGATTATGCTCCTTATATTTTTAATCAAGTAGGAGTGCACTGTTAAAACAATAGAAATATTGACTGTGCTTCAAATTCCATAAGTATCTTTATTGAATCTATAATGTAAGGTCGTCAATTTTTTTTTTTACTCACGAGATATATTTAGAGTTATCATAATAAATTTTATATTTCCCTGTTGTATTACTATGCAACGATTTTTTGTAAAACTATAAAATTCCTAACGTTTATTAATGATTTTTTTTTCCATTTATTATTGCATACAATCAAACCGCAGTAAATTTCAACAGTACATTATTAATAAAAAAAAACAATATTTCTTTTCAAAGTATTGGGTTGGGATATTGTATAAAAACAAAGTAAAGATTATAAATCATAATACAACTGTAAATCAAGAGTACGATTAAACATAAACTATTCAATAGAAAAGGTCATGGTGAAGAACAGAATAAGAAAAACAGATATTGCTTATTTGATGAAAATTATAGGGAAGTCAATTCGAAAATTCTATCGTTTCGATTTTAATTGTTTAATTGAAATGTTACTTAGCTTAATAATTATCGAAATTATTTTTATAGCTTTCACCTTGAAAATTTATAATTGTTTTATTAGTTTTTTATTTAGGAAGTAATTGATAAATTTGTACAGTTCCAAAAATTGTATGATTTATTTAGTACAATTATTAAAATATTTTTAATAATGCACCGTTGTTCCATCTTACAACGACTGGTTCCAACTAAAGAAAATTTTCTCAAAATTCTATTGTAGTACAATATTTGTCCATCTGCATCAGTCTTGTAACAGGAATTTTCTTGACCTACAAGAAAAGTACCTTTTAAATTAATTTGACTCTCATTTTTATTATATTGAGCTTTAAAATTAGGCATAATACAATTTAAAGAAATTAAAAATACGAATATTATTGAAGTGAAGCTCCATCTCGTAGTAAATAGCTGAAGATAGAGAAAGTGTCTGTAATATTACGTAGTCGTAGCAGTACAAGATTTCTCCGTTAGAAGCAGGACTATCGCAGCAAGTACTTTCTTGTATTCACTTGAAAATGTACAGTTGAATATAATTATGTAATAATTTGTTTTAAAAACTATTTATTGGAATTATTATTATTTTGTTTGACAATTGCGTGTTATATTTGTATTTCATAAAAACAATGGCCCATATTTCGAACGCACGTTTGTAACAAAATCGCTTTTAGAATGCCTGATTATATATTACAGTGTTATGAGTTCAAACGTCAATTTAACAAAAGCTTTAATAAAACTAAGAAAAACGGATCAATAAGTTTGAACGTTTGTATCGCTTAACGCAGCATTCAAGTCACTTTAACACTCACTTAATTTATACATAAATTCTAAAGTTTATAATTTATTAATCTTTGGAAGATAATCAAAATTTTATTGCATATTTTTTAAAACTGTAATTAGTTCTTTAACAGACACTTTTTCAATATTATTTATTTAACAGATTTACTCCATTTCATTACTATTATTATGTAGGTATTGTTTATTTTATTATTATGGATTTACGGTTCTCTATCATTATAAACTATAAAAACCTAAATTATCAACATTTTTGCTTCATTTAAACTTATTTCATTTGAAAAAAAGATGTTACTACAGCTAATCATTCTTCAAATTACACTCACTTTACATCTTCGAAGTTTCCTTCGAAATGGATGATTTTTTTAGAAAATTATAAAATATTAATCACTATTCCTTATTCCATTATACAAAATTATTTTAATCGCTCAAAAATTTGCAAAGAGATATTGTTTTCATTTATATCGTAAATATTTCCCCCAAAATATATTATGACAGTTGGCAATGTCAATTTATTATCAAATGTTTCCTGCAAGAATTAAAAGCTTACTTAATAGATTTTTTTTATTAAGTTTCCGCCAAAAGTAAATTGCCCTTTGAAAGGCCGATTGGTATAAAAAATGGAGATGCGTGACTATATGTTATAGTAATTAATAAATAAAATTTCAGTATCATTTTTGAGTTATACAAGATACGTACTGACGTAGGTTTGTATCGCTTGTTACGCCGAAACTAATGAAAAAGGATTCGGATGTTTAAAATATTTCCGTTGAAACCTGAAAACCGAAATTTTCCTTATTTTTGTACAAGGAAGTAAAAATTCCCTTTTTCAATTAAGAATTAATATCTTTTTATATCTCCGAACTATTTCTAATCTCAGATTGTATCTTTATCGATTTTTAAGATGTACCAAAAAAACTTACTTTTTAAGTGCTACTTTGATAGCAAAATTTTGTATATTTGAAAGCGCACCGAGATCTATCAATATGGACTATTTTCAAAAACAAAAATTTTGGACCCAAAAATGGATATTTATTGGATTTTTTTCAGCTGTATATGATGAAACTTGAAAATAGTACATTGTGTATCCAGTATAGAGAAGCATTCATATCTATGCGAGCATAATTTTAAATGAGCATGGATATGAGCTTTTTTTGACGAGTTACGGACTAAAACATCTAATGTACTTGACACTTATTCCAATAATTTTCACGAAAACAATATAGATAAGAGAGAACATCGGCTCATGGCTTATTGATTGGATTTGAACGGAATGAAAATATATTTGCTTATGGCCGGTTGAGCCAATATGAGTAAAAATTGAAGTTTTCTTTAATGGACAATATCACATTGGAATAAAATATAAAATGAACTATTCAACAGTTCGAGTATTATACATTGTTTAAGTGTTTCTTAAAATTTAAATCTTGTTGGTCCAACTGGGCATTAATCGCCTAATCATAAGACGTGGGTAATTGTTCCTTTTGACAGATGGTGTATTCTATGGAAATGCCAAAACATTTATTTTCGGGGCTAATTTTTCTATATTTCAAGAATGGCAACAGATAAATTAATTCTGAAATTCAGGTTTTTCATCTGTTAAGGATAAATGAAAATAACAACAATTTTATAAGAAACATATTTATATTATGATGGCAGTATATACATTAAATAACAACATATTCAGCGAGGTCAGAGTCCATTATCCTAGTGGGGGAGGTGAGCGCCTTCAGGTCTGAAGCCCTCCTCGTCGGCGACGAAGTTGATGGTGTACTGCTGGCCGTCAGCTCCCACCCAGGAGATGGTGCCACGGACAACCAGGGCCTCGTTCTCGGTGCCGGCGTTTCTCAGTTCTGCTTGCTCGGAACGGGACACTCCGTCGGAGGTCTCGTACCTGGGGGACAGACGAGAAAAGGGGTTAGATGGAAAGAAATAAAAAAATAATTGGAAGTAAAAGAAATATGAGATTATAATTATTATTAAAAATGATAAATAACAAATGTGTAAGAGTGTAGGAAAAGTAAGAAAATATGTAGAAAATAAGAAGAAATGAATAGATATAAATAGTAAAATTGCTACACAGTAAAAATTCGATATATCGAGGTTCTTCTGTAATATGTTACATTAGGTTAGGGTATATTCCGTATTATACATTCTAAATGTTATTATGTATGTATTGTATTTTATCCCTTCATTTCATTGAGGTACGTAGAATATTGAGGTTCTTCTGTGATATGTTACATTAGGTAAGGGTATATTTCGTATTATACATTCTAAATGTTATTATGTATGTATGTATTGTATTTTATCCATTCATTCCATAGAGCAGATGAAACTGACATGTGATGTAAATTATATCTGTTTTAGACAATTTTACTTGCATTTTCGTGGTGTTCATATTGAGCCTGTACTTTCTGCGAGGTATCTATAGTTTCAGCAACAATTTCATGAAGTTTTCGGCAGAATGGTTTGAATTGATTAGGCGGTTTTGTTTAAATTTTTAAATGACTAGACGTAGGAGAATTAGATACAGAATTTGAATTAATTCGATAAAAATCATCTATCATAGAATAATCTACAACTGGCAGATTCCATTTTTAAAACAGAAGTAAACAGTAAACAGCCTTCGAAAATCTTGACATTGACAATGTTGACAGTTCACATTTCAATGCCAGTCAAATTTACATCAAAACAATATATTCTGTAATATTACAATATTTATATTTTATTTCATGAATTGCCTATATTGATATCTTATATATTGATTCATTAATAGTTATGACTAATTTATCATGAACAACATTTATTTCGTATCACTAAGCAAAAAAATTATGTTCACTAAATACCCGCTTTTAGCGGTGTAAACTGCTCTCTCATTCTCCTACATGACGTCAGAGATATGACACCGTTACATAAATTTTAATTTCAAATGCTAATTTCAGAGAAAATACAAGATAATATATAATTTTGTCCTTATTATTGATAGTCCCAATGGTTAATTTATAGTTTTCTTTACCTTTTTTTCTTCAATTTGAGAGTGATCATATAGCTCATTGACCCTTAATGAGTTTCGAATTACACAGACACAGCGTTATTTTTATTTGAATAAATATTGGCAAAGTTGTGATTTGAACCGAAGATCTGACATCCCACTCAATTTATTGTTTTATTATATTATTATAGAGAATTAATATAAATAGAGGTTGTGGTGGCTTGGTCTTGAATTCAATCCCAGATTCTGTTATCTCAGTAGTTCAGAACCCACTTACCCATTATAAGCTTTAGGTCTCTTACAGAAGCACGAAACAAGTAATTTAGGTAATTGAATCCCTGTTTCATAACTTAAGAATGTTATAATAATGATAACTAACAGAAATATGCACAAAATATAAAAAATAAGAAGAAAATAAAATTAATATAATTAGGTAAAACCTTATTATATATAACAGTTAGTGGATATATAGAAAAGAAAACTGTCAATAAGAAAATGCTTTGTAATAAAAAAAATGTGTCTACGTGACTTTTCCGACGAATATCCCGCAAACAAATTCCAGTGAAATTCCATCTATTTATATTTAAACCATCCTTCGACACCCACTGATTGCGTAACGCATGTAATAAAGTTTGTTTTCTCGAAGAACCGGTACTGGGACCAGGACAGTCATTAACCAACCAGTGTATTTATAACCAGCGTAGAAACCACGAGAGTAAACAAGAGTTCATATCCTCGGGTACGGTTATGTTTTCACTAGCGGATACGATGTGAGGAAAGTTCTGTCAAGGTTACAGCCTTGAGACTCACTTTCAGTTTCATTAGGCGGACTCCAAACAAAAACAATAGCTATTTATAGGTAATAAAATAAGGTACTGGGATGCGGTCAAATTTATTTAAAAATCTTAATCAACTTCGACTAGTTTCGATCCCTCATAGTCCCTGAAGATGATCCAAGTGATTGATTAAAGTTTTTAAATAAATTTGACTGCGTCCCAGTACTGTATTTTATTTTCCTACAAGTTCCCCAGTCAAGAAGTTTACACCATAACTAAAGTTACTTATGAATTAAGGGAATAAAACCTTATTTTATTCTCTTAATTCATAAGACTGTAACTAATGCCGTTGATTGAAAAGTATATATACTTTTCAATCAACGCTAATGCCTAAGGTCTGAGATAGAGGTGACAACCGAGGATATTTTCAGTTAATGGATTAACAAAGTTTATTCCCGAAATGCGTATAAATTTTTCTCCTGGCCATTTAATTTAAAAATATTAATTTATTTATAATTAATTCTTAATTGAAATGCGTTCAAAGCATTAAGTTTGTAGGTTTTTTTTTATAAAACTCGGTAATCAAGGAAATTTGTTATTTATTTATACTTTATTCTCAAAGAAATAAAATACCTACAGTCTAAGGTTTATTATTTATGTCAATTGTCAAATATAAAGTGACAGTTTAATTTCAGTCAAGAATATAGTATATTATACATTGGAGAACTAAAGTATAGTGCTGGACAACATAATTGAGAATTGGATTACATCACCCCCTACTAGCATACCGTAAACATGGGATTATCCCCAAATTTATGATACAGAAATGCAGGGACTGATTTCAAATTTTTAAATAGGTATATATAATACAGGTAAAAATGTTTGGTTTATACGCACTAAAACAAACAAATTTTTATTTTATTTATGTAAAAACTAATCCAGCCTAATGGGGAATGGTTAATTTTCTTTCCATTTTTGATCCTCATCACAGTTATAAGAATATGAAATTTTTATTAATACCGCCGCTACATATTTTCGACTGATCACCCGTTATGAGGGTTAGCCGCGTCCATTACCAAGCTTAAGGGATTAACCAAATATCTTGTCCTGTACTATACATGATTTAATCCCGCGAGTGAAGTTTATTTGACGAGGAATTAAAGACACTTTAGTCCTGTGGTATATAATACACTATTTTTTCCACTTAATACCCAGGATAAAGAAAATAATTATTTGGTTATGTTTCCATCATTAATTCTTATTGAATCCCTCAGAAATTAAAAGTGCTACCTCAGTCTTCGAAAATGAAGAGTAAGTAAATAATGTAAATGTGTATACATAGGTGATGTTCAATAAGAAATACACAACAATTATTTTTTTAGATAGACCCAAACCTTTGAATGCGCCAGAAAATTTTGAAAATATATTATGGCCAATTTTTGTTACGTGTATTCACCATTTGAATTTAGAACCTGTATTTGTTTTATTATAAATACATATGTTCAACTGTTTAATCAGTAAATATATCGCATCAAAAATTAATATTAGACCAAATTATTTTAAAACATTTTCAGACGTTAAATTTTTATTAAAAAGTTTTCATAGATTGGAAAAATTGTAAAAATGAATTGAATTGGTTTTCATTTATTTATTTTACATTGATTTTTCTTATAAAATTTGAATCAGTTTAGCAATTTATTTGAAATTTTTGTTACTTTTATAAAATTTCGTGGTTTTTTTAGGCACCAACTCAACTTGTACTCAATGCGTACAAAAATCTTGAGTCCGAAAAAAAGATAATTAAAATTTATTTAAAAATTTGAATATACTACAAAAATAAAGTACCTATTTCTGAAAATCTGTGAATAATTCGATTTTTGTGATTTGATCTACTTTTAGGTGTAACGTCAATTAGTTTCCATGATTTTATTTTATTGTATTTTATTGTCCAAATTTAAATAAAAGTTAAACACTGACCAACTTTCTCTGCCTCCATCTACCGGACTGTCTAGCAACTTCATCTCAAGTAGTAAACAACTCTCCGTATAGATGTCAATAGCTTCATAATTTCAGCGCAAGTTTCAGCAATGTGATAAATTATTAATATATTCTTCGATTGCATAAGTGGAGAGAAGCTACATATGTTATGAAATGCTGAATCTTAAATGGTACATTCTTAAGAAATTTTATGACAAATTTGGAAATCTTTGTGGTTGATATGATGCAATAAAGATGGAAATAGAAATGTCATGAACGTTGTGAAAACTCTTAATGATTTATCAAAGATATAAATATTTTTGGGACATAATTTGGCATTTCCCTTGACCTAAGATTGAACTTTTCTCTAAATTACTTAATAGGCTTTATTGTAAGATATTTATATTTTCTTGACTCATCGTTGAAATCTCCAAGAAATATGTTTCAACTGTTACAATAAATCTTTAATGTCAAATCAATAAATTATTTAATTTTTTAATTTTTGTTAAAAACATTTATTTATAAATAAATATTTCTCACAGCCGATATTTGACAATGCGAGTTCGAATCACATCAAAGTTAAATTGTGGTTCACTCTTTACGTTAGCTAGAGTGTCCGTAATGTGACGTCTGATTTATGCCCTTTACGATATAAAAAACAAAACTGAGATTTTATACACAACAGAAAAATACACTTAGCCGTTAGTAATATATTTATTTTTATAAAATAAATTTCTCGAATAAAAATTTAAAAAAATTTGTTTTGCTTAATAATTTTTAAATTTATAGTTCATATTGTGAAATATTAATAATGTAATAATAATAAATGTTTGGATTAGTAAATGATTTGGAGAAAAATTATAAATTTTCATACGCGAATCTGTAACCGTCGACTCCAATGTTGTCGTTTTCGTATCTGAGGATTACAGCATCTCTGGAGTCCTGGGGAGGGGCGGCCAGGACAACGGCGGCGAGGGCGGCAAGGACAATGACCTATAAAAGGATTATTATATTTTATTTTGTACATTTTCGTAATATCTGTATACTCTTTCTCATATTTTTTGTTCTTAAAATATTTGTATATAATGAGTACTAAATTTTTCAATATAAAATATGTATACTCATATAGTTATTCCTATATTATTATAGTTTAGCTCATCAGTGATACATATTCATTGATGTTTTAATTTTCATGTAGTGAAGTTAAAAAGAGGTAGCACAAAATTTATATAATTTGGTGCAGTAGTTGTATGTTTTTTCCAATTTTTGCCATTACTGTTTGAAACCTTCAACGTATTCCGGTACTCGTATACCAATTAATTATATATATTTTTTTTAAATAGGTTTTTATTTTTTTATTAAGAATTATGTAGGTATGTAGGTATATATTTATTTTTGTATTCAATAAATTTCGTGAAAATGTTAACTGAATGAATTTATTTTCGAGCCCCACATGATATTTTCAAAAGTCGGCGCCTATGGTGTATTATACCAATTTATTAATTATTATGATTAACATTTTTTGTAATCCTGATCTTCTAGCATCGAATATTATTTGATAATGTGGATGGTTATATCAAATTAAATTTTAAAAATAGGTATATCTTATTTTAATTATAAAAGTACAAGAAACATTTTTACTTTAATAAGGATTCTAAACATCTTTCTAAACAAAGCAATAAAAAAATAATGATTTATTTTTATTAATAAAACGAAGAAATATGTAATGTTACTTGTTAGAAATAAAATTTATAAGTAATTATAAAAAAGATATATAAATTTATGAAACATTTATTGTCAATACCTACATTTAACCAATTTATTATAATTTACATGTTTTATACTATACCTCGTTAGCATTGATTTTATTATTTTTTAATTATGTTATGTTAAATTAAATTTAGAATCTGTGTAATTTGTTTTAATTATAAAGTATAAAAATATATATTTTACTTTAATAAGTATTCTAAGCTTTTTTTATAGACAAAGTAATAAAAAAATTATATGATTTATTAACAAAAGAACAGTAATATCACTTGTTTAATTATAGAAATAAAATTTATAACTAAAAGTAAATGTTAAAAATGAATAATAATACAGAAAATGCATTTCTGTAATAGAATAACTTATAATAAATGACGCTCGGTGTCAATTAGCGTTTAGTAGTTTTAAATATTCTTTGCGTAAAGTCTTGTTCGTAATTATCTCCGTTAATTAACATGAAAAGCGTTAAATACCTTAGTCCCCGAGGGGACAATTTACAATTACTTGGATTACTGTATTATTTACCATTATGGTCAATTCATCTTACAATAAACTGTAATGTTCAAGTAAAAGTAGATTCCCATTAATATTCTAATTATCAGTTTCAATAATTATCACTTTCCACGCTGGCGTCCCGTATGTAATGCTTATCGAACGTGTAGATCATTAAATTGTTAAACAATAATTATGCAATTAAGCGTGGTTAATTCATGTAAATATTTTTTTTAATGTAATTGTTTTATGGCATTTTGCAATTTGGCTCGTATGATTCACGTATGTTATATAAGATGAAAGCTTTTGTTTGAGATGAGAAATAATGTGATTGATCGAACACATCAATTTCTATCTGTGATGACATTTACTTATGGTTGGTTTGAGAGGAGAAATTAAAGTAAAAGGAATTAGATGCAATTTGTATAATTGAAAATTTTATAATGTCTAATTTTATATTTTGCAAAATAATGAAAATAATAACATACTAATAGTTATAATAGTTCTTATATTATTATTGCATTATACTCTATATTATTTTTGGGAAAATAGTTATTACAAATTTAATATATTTAATTAAAAATTATATCGAAGTATTTAAGATTAAATTAATTGAACAAAAATGTGAAAATTTAAAGAAATATTAAAGAAATAAAATAATTTTATTTTGTTATGAAAATTAATGATTGTGGTATGTATCGAAGAAAAAATAATTAAAATATTTTTACAAATGCAATATTTAAAATGTAGAATAAGAAGAAAAAATTAAATAATTAGTAAAGTAATGTACATTATGAAAGAATTGAATTAGTATTTTGGTTGATAGTAAAATAAGAAGAATAAAGAAGGAAAAAATTAACAATTAATATTAAAATATATAATTAAGCAAATATAATTCGAGCTATTAATTTAATTGGTAAAATTTGCTCATAAATCCTGCGAAGTATCGACAACTCGTATGAAAAATGACCCTTAAATCATTCCAGCGTCGCTGTCGTGATGTAAATGTCATTTTTGACACTCGTTTGTCTAATATTACGCAACAATTTTTCGTAAATTTTTCCAATAAATTCAAGGCTCTTATTATATTACTTATGATTATTTCACGAATGACAACAGATCAACATAAAATTTTTGTTATCAATAATAAGTAACCATGACTATAATACTGTGATTTTATAAAATTTCTTCACTGAATGGCCATCAAATAAAGTATTTAGATTGGGTGAAAATGTCGTATGTGGAATAATCGTATTGAAAATATTAGTGCTTTATTTTTGATGTTACGAGAATAATTTATTATAATAAACAGAGCTTTCTGTTATAACAGAAATGAAATAATGATTATTGTTTAGTTCCATAAATTTTCAAAAGTCTTTAAATATTTTTTTTATTTCTGAAATTATTTATGAGCTTTTTTGGTATAAAATTGTTTTCCCTTACATTATAATTAAAATTCCAATACTTTTTTAAATTTTAATTTTGAATGAAGCTTTTCCTGATATTGTAAAGCAAACAATATCTTGTTTATTAATGTGTTATATAACCTATATATGTAAATATATGTGTAATTTGAGTATCCATAATCCGAATCCCGAATGAGCGAATCTTCCTACTCACCACTTTCATTTTGGCTGCGTGTGAAGCTTGTAGCGACTGCTGTTTGTGGCGGTACAGCGGTTTACTTTTATACCATCCTGGTTCATCTACACTCGGCCGGGTTCCGGTGACATTTACCGCCTCCTCCACGCAGCATGTGTGGACGTGATCAGACCCTACAGGCGTGATAACGCATCTGGAGTATGATAAAACATAGGGCTGTTGTAGTTTGTTTATAATTTATACACAAACAATGATTTTATTTTGTATTTTACTTCCGTGTTAGAAGTAAATGAAGTATTGTAATCGCGAAAAATTTTGGTTTTCAGATTTTAATTGAAATTTTGAGTCTCCTTGAATCCATTTTGACTAGTATCGGCATGACGTCTATATGTATAAATGTGTGGGGATCTAGCAATCGAAAAGACTGCTAGATCACCACGTTATCGAGTTATTGTTATGTTCGGTAGTTATGTACAATCAATCAATCAATAGATATATTTTGTACTCTACATATTTCATTATTTTTATTTATTTTATTTATTAATTTGTATACTCTACAAATGTACGTACATACGTATCTCGCATAACTTAAAAATAATTAGCCCTACAATTTTTAAATTTTCTGTATGGCACGACTATAATATATAGTTGTGTATTTCCCTTTTTTATTGTAATCGGCTGTGCCAAAAGGCATTTTGCTCTTTGTGTTTTTTGGAATTTTTCGGATAACTCAAAACCATTTAGACCTAGAAGGTTGAATTTTTGTTTATAGAATTTCCACAACATTTAGTTTCCACCTCCATTTTTTGTTCCAATCGGTCTTTCCAAAAGGGCACTTTACTTTTGACAAAAACTTAATAAAAATAATAATTTAGTTGAATTTTAATTTTGTAGGAAATATTTGATTTCTTTTTAATAAATCGAATATAAGATTGATAACATTGACAAGTGCCAGAATATATTTCGAGAGAAATATGTATGAAATAAATGAAAACAATATATCTTTCCTCGTTTTTGCGCGATTAAAATATCTATGTGCTAAGTAATAGAAATAAATGTTTTCAAAAAATTTTACGAAAGATAATCCATTTCAAAGATACGAAACGAATGGAAGAAGGATGATCTCACTTTGAAGTAAGATAAGTTTCAATGAAGTGCAGCAAAAATGTGTATAATTAAGTGTACAAGGAAGTTATGTAGTGTGCACATCAGATGTTTTACTCCTCTTGTTACAAGTCAACTATACTTGTTGTAAGTGATATTTGAAAATGACTTTTACAAATTTTATGGAGGATTGGGAAGATTAGTGGTCAGGCATTAAAAATATACCAAATCGAAAGAATCACTTAAAGAAAAAGAAATGGGTTGTATTAAACAAATTTATATTAAGTTTATATACAATTTTTTGTATTTCTCTAATATAATTCAGTAATATATTAACACCTTTTTAAGTTATAAATTGAATTACATTTAAATGAATTATTATTAGAATACTTTAATCTAGAAAGATAAGAAAATACATAATTATAGAAAATTTCTGAAACTCAAATTTCGGATACGGTCCAGGACAAAAAAGTGTATGTCTAAACGAATCTTTACCCCAAATGCCATAAAACTTTATAAAGGGTAATCAGCTTATTTTATAATGAGTATCAAGTATCTTTTAAATGAACTAGTTTTTGGGGCTGTGGCTTTCTTTTAATCTCATTTTGCATATCTAGGATATATTGACATTTATTTATATTTTTTTATAAGTAAATGGTGTAACAAGTAAATTTTTTAAAAAAATTAATAAATATCCATATGTAAATGAATATACCTATCAGTTTTATTATAGGAAAATTTATTTATCCCATAAATATTTTATTTCCAAGAATATAAATTGAAACGTATTAAAAACACATATAACAAGAAAAAAATCATTAAGATTTGCATCGGAAAAAATTGAAACCATATTTTTTGTTTAAGAGGTAATAATTTTGGTTATGTGTTGAAATAGCAAAAAATATTTTATAGCTGTAAATTTAATTTAAACTAATAATAAAACTTATACTTATAAGGGAGAGAAATGCATGTTTTTTTCTGTAGTGCTGAGGTGTATATACAATTTTTTTCCGATGTACGTAAGTAATTAATTTATATTTTTATAGCCTTTGCACAACTTAAATTGTCATCATAGCATCTCTCAAACATGTTTTTATTTATGGTAGAAATACGTGTCAAAATCATTTTAATAGTGAACAAATTAATTGGAAGTACTTATTTTTTAATTTTGAAATAGTAGTTATATATTCTTTTATTCACAACCACTATTGTAATATGTCAATTCCTAACCTGTCAAAGGTTGGAAACGTATGTCATTTTTAACTGCTATGACAATCTCACGGGTGGGAAATACTTTAAAATCCCTTGGGGGGGAAGTATTTACTATGGTTGCCTAGTAATACTGTCATAAATCTCTAAAAGTAAGGTGATCTGTGCTGTCAAACATATTTAAACATTTGTTTTCATAGACTACTACCGTACATTACTTTAGTTTATTGGAAAAAGGCGATATACGAGTAGAAGTTAATTTGGATAATTGTGAATAAAATAGTATACATAGTTCGGTGGGAGTTTCATTACAGCCTTGCGTTATATCTGAGCCTCGAGGCTTCGCCTCTCGGTCATATAATAAGCCCTCGGCTGTAATGAAACATTTCCCACCTCACATGTAATATACTATTTATTAGATGAAAACTGAAAATTTTCTTAGTAGTTTAGTAGAATAATACTATATTTCTGTTTCAATTTTAGTATCCTAAAAACCGGATTGTACCTACTCCCGCTCGCAAAAAAAATATAATCACATTGTAATTAAATAAGCAAACATATGTATATATTTACACACACAGAAAATAACACAAAACCGTAAATATTTCTACCAGGTGCAATAAAACGGTCACTTATTTGAAGATGTTATCATAGAATTTTATTGCAAAGTTTATTTTACGAATGTAATTAACATTTCAATAAAAACATCGTTTTTGTGGTAATAATTTAGAAGATCTTACGATAAGATTCTGTCAAATTGTGGAGGAGTGGGTAGAAAAATATTGGGTTTTTCATTAAGGAAAGGTCTCATGTCGAATTTTTCGGATTCTTCTCAGTAAAAGGAATTGGGTTATAAATTATAAAATCATATGGATATTAATAAATAAATATACCATTATATTATTTATTATATTTTTACCTGTTACATTACGAGCTCATTTTTATAGAGCGCTTGTGTTAAAAGTGTCGTCTGGTCTCATAACATTATAATGCAAAAGCACACTACTTAAAAGTGCTTTTACTATAAAAGTGCATTTGTAATTTGGGTCAATATATTTACTTCCTGCCACCAAGATAAGAAGAGTTAAGAATTATGCTAAAAACGCTTATAGAAATTTGTTCTCTACTTACAAATAAGTTAAATTTACCTACCAACTGGTTAACTTGACAGTGTTAGCATGGCTGTCAAAAATGTAACCTATGATTAAAATTAACAACGCTTTCTGCAACCGATCCTATGTTTTATGTTTTATAACATGTGTATTTTTTTAACGTAAAACATGGGGTTTGTCATATCCCTTGTTACGACTTAACATTTTATTGACATATTAATTACAAAATGAAATATAGGAACGAATTTGACTGAAGTATTATATTTCAAAATAACGAACAAATAAATCAACTGACAAACAAGTAAATAAAATGACGAACAATTAAAAAAGAATTACGATAAATTTTAAAATATTCCTCCAGTAATTGCTAAGCAATGTGCCTAGTACTATAATGCTCTGAATCGTATTCCATATTTGGGCAATTGTAATATTTGTAGAAATATTTTGAAGTGAACGTTTAATTTATCTAAATTTTGAGGATAACCATAAATATTTAATTTTAAATGAGGCAGTCAAATATACTGCAGTTAATCAATTATTAAGTCGAAACCATGGTTACGACTAATCCTATTTTTCGCTTTAAAAAATACGGTATATAAAATTCTTCGGTCGTTTCCATTTTGTACATATTCAATAATTGAATTGGTAGAATTGTTAACAAGTGGCAATACATGTTATGTCGCAACAAGAATAATGTAAAGGAAAACATCTTCGTACATTTTGTGTACATGTTTACATATGACTTTGACATTTGAACGGACAAATTTAAATAGAAATTTCTAGATAGGTTATGGTACAAGCAATAAGTTACAAATTTAATTTCATTGTGATTCGCTGTAGGTACTATTGTAGGAGAAATTGAAAGTTACCAATTGTCATGGTGCAAAAGTAGTAAATTATGTTTGTAGTTTAGTGTTTTATTACGCTTTTTCTCAGGTTAAACATTATGGCTTCACACATATAAATATTTATATACGGATCAAATAACACAATACAGTAATGAGGAGGCAACTTTCATATATTTTAAATAATGTTATTCATAGTTTAAAAAAACTGCGAAAAAAATTGGAACCGAAATCGAAACCGTAATTTGAATATGGATAAAGAATAAAAAATTAAAATCATTATTATTACGTACTTGGTACTAAATATTTTTTCTACGACCAATATGGAAAGTGACACTTTTGTCACACAGTCACACTATATAAAGCATGAAAGTACTTGCTAACACTGCGCATGTGCAGTGTGGAAAATAACATTTAGTAATGTGGTCGTAGAAAAAGTATAGTGTGCCACTCGTGCAGAAACACGTTTTCCCATCTTGTGTGATTCCAATACTCGACGTTGTTTCGTGCCGCATCTTTCAGACCTCATGGGAAATGGGCGACTTTCTGCACTTGTAGCACAATATACTATTACATTTTACGACAGTAGACAGCCTAACGGAAATATTATAATTGCAATTAATTGTATTTGACATAAGTCGAGGAAAATTGAAAAAAAAAACCATTGTCATTGATTTTTGTACTAAAAAGATTTTTTTTTAATTTCAAAAGTCATTTATATGATAAATCCACCTTTTTATATCTAATTCTGTAATAAAAATTAATATTTTTAACGAAAACTATTAAAAAATGCATGTTATCGCAAATACAAGTGAAAAAGACCGTAAAATCGCTTACGAGTCTATTCATTATTTAATTTCACAATAATTAAAAGCTTGTTTTTATTTTTATTTTCACAAATAGATGCAGTTTTTTTGCGAACATTTTGATGTAAAAATCTCATTTTGGAAAAATACTCTTTAACCACCTGTTGTTCTCGGGACGACAGAATTGAGAAATTGAAATTTTATTTTTTATTGACCGATAATGTAAAGCATCGTATGAAAGAATTATACGAGTATTGTCGAATAATAATGTACTGTGTAATTCACTTATTTAAATTGTGATAATAACGGTTAAAATATATAATATATTTTTAATATTTGTTGTATGTTTATTATGAGTGTATATAATGTATCTGCTTATTAATTAAAATAAAACTTAAATTTTAGATATGCAACAAATTTAAATAGAAACAAAAAATCTATTATGATTTGTTCAGATTTATTTTTAATTACTTTGACATCTTGGCGAGAAAAACAAAACACTTAAACTTATAAATATATTCAATGCTACTGAATAACTAATTAGTTAAAACTGGCATTAAAATCAAATCCAGAACTAATGGACAATAAAGAAGACGAAATTTTGAAATTTAATTTATTTGCTTAACATTTCAAAATCCTGACCTTCCTTCCAAAATATGTGACTGGTTTTGTTGCAACCCAATGCTTCATAAATTATGTTTTGTGTCTTCATTCGATGTGTGTTAACAAAAAATTTAAAATTTGTTTTTTAAAGTTGGTATTTTATGTTTTTTATAGGAATATAAGAATTAAAATGTGTAAAATTAACATTTAACTTCTAATAAAGAAAATTTATTTTATGAATTTGGAGTTAAACATTTCAAAAATACTTATAATTTATTATTATGAACACGAAAAATGTTGACAATTGTTTTGTTCTTTTCTTTTAATAAATAAATATGGATATAGCAAGTTATTGTTATTATTATGTCGGTATTATTATACAAATAATATAAATTATACATAAATAAAAATAATATTAAGAAGGATTTATTCTTTATTGTATACATGTAGTTATACCATGAATGAAAAATGACGTCTTATAATGAAAATACTCTTTAGTAAATTAAAATTCTACACTGATTTCAGGAAGCGACCGATTCCATCTTCTTGCTTCTAAATTCTCGTTTTATTACGCATTTTACTGTACATAATTGCACGTAAGACGTAAGGTTATCTGCTATCATGTTTAATGCAATAACGGAAGTGCTTTGTCAAATTTATAAATTTACAATGGTGTTTGAAACTTTCGACCAAATTTTTCACTTTCAATTATTAGCATAAGTCAAATTTACTATGTGTGATTATAAATGATTAATAATTTATTAGCATACATTTATTAACTAACAAATGAATTCCTATCGTAGTAACAGGTTCTGTGGAATGCATAAGTAATTTATAGTTTTTCAATATGTCGGGCGCGAAAAACATTAAGTTTGTTGACACTGAATATTAAGAGAATTTAATGTAAAACAAATGAAAGTGTATATTTCTCAAGTAGATATGCTATTGTTTACGGGCAGTAATGGCTCATTTGGTTAGCGTGGTCCAACTCGAAATGAACTTAATATGAGATCTCAGCTTTTCCAAATTCAAAGAAAAGACTGCTTTGTCGGAATGATTCGGAACCCAGTTATAAGCTAGGTTTAGGGCTTTCAGAATAAATAAAAAAATATATTACATATTTTTAACGTCTAAATATTGTTCTGGAAATTCTTTGTCCATTTTTATTATAAATTGAGTACTAGATCTAGAGTTTCTAGACTCTTGTCTAGATTAGAATGACAAGACTGGCAAAAGTCTTGAATTGAAATCTTGATAAAACAAGATTTTATTATTCTAGATCAAGACGAGAAAATTGTAGACAATTTTCAAGACTTTAGATTAATGACAAATTTTAATTTTTCAAAATATAAATATATAATGTTAAGCTTGTTCCATCCAACAATGATTGTAAAATTATCTGTCATTGTCTAAAGCTTATGCGCAGGTAACGTAATCTTGAAACAATCTAGAGTCTTGATATCTAGACAAAACTTTTTATTCTAGAGTTAGAGTTAGTGAAGTCTGAAATTTCTGACAAGACAAGATTTTGCAATATCGTGTCTTGACTTGTTTAGACGGCAACATTAGGTACTACCCACTGTCGAAATGAATCTCTAATTATCACTATTGTCAAAGATCTAAACAAAACTCAATTAGGTAGTGAGTTATGAATATATACAAATTCGGGACAAATATATATCCTTAGACCTTGTTTTGGGACACCTGGACATACACTGCAAAATTAGGACAATCTCGGTTTTCCGGGACATCTGAGAGCTCTACCTAGGTTTCTTGTAGTCTGATAAACCACTAAAATGCAAGTAAAACTTGTCGCATGCTTTATAATAAATGTTAAGTATTAAAGAAGGTAAGGCCATTTTAGGAAGGGACGACGCCAATTATTGTCTAATTAATTCAAAGACTAGTCTTTTGATGTTTCATTTATTTTTGGACAACAATATAATATAAAAATATCGACTTTTATTAAGAGTACCATTATAGTGTCATTTTGCTTTGGTAAAAGATATGTAGCGGCGTCGTAGTGACATTACTGGGAACAATGGGAGAATTCCTATGAAAAAAATTATAAAATGCCTAAAGTCTAACATATTACATATAATCTAATTTTGATACAATTCTCTGAATTTCATTTTTTATTTCTAATTTTGACTTATAATCTATCACTTTTCAGAATTGACTTAGGATTGGAAACACTTTTTTCATAAGCAGTTAATTTTCACCTTGTTACTTTTCTTTAACCAGTGATGAATTATTTTTTCTAACTGCTTATGAAAAGTTCAGCATTTCGAAATGTCAGTCAGTTTTGAAAAGTAACATTTAAATGTCAAAATTAGAAAAAAAAATATTTAGTTATTTCTGCAAGGAGAAATATATTTTTCATTTTCTATTCAACCCCCTCCCAAACGAAAATTCTGGCTACGCCTATGTTTGTGCAAAGCAAAAGGATATTTATTACAAAAAAAATTATAATATAAAATTTAAACATCTATGTATTCTTTTAGATTTCCGTAAAACAAAATAGTTCAAACTTTTCATTTCATTGATATATAAAAATTTACTCTGTATTCCAAAAACTCAATGTTTTAAAATAAAGTGTATTGATATTTTTATTACATGTTCATATCCCCCCCGTAAATACGCCACTGGAACAAACCGGTATTTATTTATAGCCATCGTTGCCCGTTTGTTCCTTTGTACAATTAAAAAGTAATTAATTTGTTACATTTTATATTGGTACCATATATCATTTTGATTATAATTAATAATTAAATATTTACGTGTTTTAAATTTCAAGTTCATATTACTGTCAAATTAAAAATTAAGCAACACCCATAATCGCTTCTTTTAAAACCGCTTATTAAATCTGTATCTATTCTTCTACAAAAAACAGAATCAATTTCGTCCTAATCTGTTTTTTATGTTAACAAGCTCGGTCTACACGGGCGGCGATCCTATTTGTCATCAAATTCCCCACAAGTGAAAGTCAATTATGCGTTTATTTCCTACTGAGAAGATTGAAGATCACTAATTTATATCAAGGTTGCGTGGCTGAAGTGCTACTCATGCTTCTTCAGTGAATTAATAAGCGCTCAGAGGAGAACAGATGATGAAACTGGGAGAAGCAGACGATGGAAGATTGTGATGCTTCAATGAGTTTCATTCATTAGAGATTTGTCATCATTATTTTATTGTTCATCATTGATAAAATATAAAGTATTTACAAACACAATGAAAGTTGTATGAAGAGATATTTGAAACTGATTTATGTAAGGTTTACGACTTTTTATGCAGGGTTGGAAAACTTAATAGTTAGGCGTTATAAATGAATTTAACTTAAAGGCATCACTTGAAGAAAGAGAAATGGATCGTATTAAACAAATTCAATCGAATTTTGAATAACTGTTTGTATTTCTCTATCCTTATAATCCTTTTAAGTTAAAATAGAACCACATTTAAAAGATTTTACTTATGCCATATTTATAAACATTCTTAAGCCCTTAGATATACATTATATTTTTTCCGAAATCGTTAAATTATTAATTAGAAACATAAATAAATAGGTTTATGTGTTTTTAAAACGTCAGCTAGTTATTAAGACGGGAATGGCTGTGATAACAAACGTACTGTCAAAGTGGTAAATATTTCTTTATAATTTTCATTTATGTTTACACCTACTTAGACGTCGTCTGCCTGAAATCAGATAAATTATTATCAAATGTAAATAATAAATAAATTCACCAATTGTATTATAAAATATAAAAATGTTCGTTGTTTTAGGTAGTTCTAAAATAAACTGCAAAATGTAATAATATTAATATACAGGTTAATTCAAGTTTGACACATTAGTCCTTAAAGTCAAATTTTGACATAAAAGTCTGTAAGATTGTACTGTCGCTACTACTTTGGCTAAATTCGCGGGAATCTGGAATAATTTTGTGAAAATTAACAAAATCTCGTAATTTTGTAATAGCAAATAGCTTATATAGTTATTTATGCAACTAGTGTGTAAAGTAAGTGTTTTTTAGTCGAGTGCTATTTATAGCACGAGATAAAAAGCACTATATTACATACATGTTACATACAACAATTTTTCTACAACCGAAATATTAATAATAATTAATTTCAAAATAAAGTAAACTATTGATAAATGTTTTCACGTTGACTAGCAACGGATATTTTTCACAAACTCAAAAAAGTATGTATTTTATGCCAGGTTGTGAGAATAGTTATTTGTGTATCAAGGTTCTAAAAGTAATCTTTTTGGGCCGAAACCGAAGTTTGCAGCCGAGGCAAAGCCGAGGCTACAAATCAGATGAGGCCCAAAAAGAACTTTTAGCCGAGGTGCACACAGCATTTTTTAGGCGATTACAACAAGAAATTATAAATTTTCATTCAAAATCAATTTTTGACATTTGTCAAAATTTACTTTACGGCCGCATTTACTTTACGGCCGCATTTACCTTACGGCCGCATTTACTTTACGGCCGCTATTTTTACTCGCAAATTCATTACTTTTTCATTAATATTTGTAAAGGAATAGTTAAAATTTTACTTACAATTGTTATTATATTCTAAAATAATTAATCTCATTAATATGAACTATGTAAATCAATAATGTACAAACTAGCGGCCAAAAATTTTGACTTTGACAGATGTCAAATAAAAATTGATACTTTAAGGTTGCCAGCAGATACGAAAAACAACAATTTATGTACCAGCCGCCTAAAAAATATTTTTTTGTATAAATAAATAATAATAATTCTTGTTTATATGTAATGCACTAATATTTATTGATTTTAGTTTGTACACTTAGAAGAGACTTCAATGCTAGATTAAAAGCCCTAACTAATTATTAAAAAATATTGCTGTACACAAATTTTCACTTTTCTCTAGCAATAAATATGTCACATTTCATAACAGATTAAATAAATATATTGGTATTTCTACCGAAGATTTAATGTTATTTATTTAATTTGTATCGTAGGTTAACCATACTTGTTCAATAAATTATTGATTCTGTCTACTTATGTCATTAACCTGTCAAGAAGATAAAGAAAATTTAACACGCGTATATAATCCAAAATGTTAGCAAACAACATCTAACAAACTCATCAGTATAATCGTTCGCTTTCGTAATGGCGCTTGATATTTAAATGACAGAACTTAACATATAAAAATAATGATGATCGATTAACTTTTAACTATAACTTTACATGCTCTTATCAAGACCTTTAAATTAAAGCGACTTTAATAAAAATTAAAATAATAAATCAGTTAAAAGTCATTACCAAAAGCTGCAAAATGTTATAACCTTAGACCCTCAATTTTAATTATTCATTTCACCTATTTTAATTTAGAATTAAATAGTTGTCTACATATCAATATCTCCTTAGGAATCCATCTCGCAATCAGTGGCGCAGTCAAGGGAGGAGGGGGATTTGTTGGTTCAACCCCAAATAATTGTTATACTTGTTTACTTGCTTTGTTGTAATTGTCACTACCCTGCAGAAGGCAGTAGTTTATGCTGCCGAAACGTTGGGTTTAATAAATAAATAATTACAGAACTAAAATTTAAAAAAAATAAAAATTTTTTAGGCCTCTGGTACATAAATTGTTGTTTTTCGTATTTGCTGGCAACCTTAAACTATAATTTTTATTTGACATCTGTCAAAGTCAACATTTTTGGCCGCTAGTTTGTTCATTATTGATTTACATAGTTCATATTAATGTGATTAATTATTTTAGAATATAATAACAAATGTAAGTAAAATTTTAACTATTCCTTTGCAAATATTAATGAAAAAGTAATGAATTTGCGTGTAAAAATTGCGGCCGTAAAGTAAATGCGGCCGTAAGGTAAATGCGGCCGTAAAGTAAATGCGGCCGTAAAGTAAATTTTGACAGATGTCAAAAATTGATTTTGAATGAAAATTCATAATTTGTTGTTGTAATCGCCTAAAAAATGTTGTGTGCACCTCGGCTAAAAGTTCTTTTTTTCGGCCCAAAAAGATTACTTTTAGAACCTTGATACACAAATAACTATTATTCAATAACTCATTTTTGTTCTCCAGATTCCGAATTATGTTTTAACTATATTTTTTAAATTCGAAGTAGAGAACAATTGATTGGATGATCTTAAATTTGGTTTGATATGATATACAACTACAAAGAGAAAAATGTGCAGATCAAATACATACATTCATAACACAGGATTTTAAGATACCATTTAACACGTTAACTGCCACCATTAAAAAAAAAGTTGGGTCCCTGGGGCCATTTTTTCTTTTTTACAGATTTAGGGTGTTTTCATATTAGAAAATACAAGTATGATAACAGAATTCATTTTTTTTAATGTTGCTCTAAAATTTGAAGAATTTTATTAAGGCACAAAATTTGCTGTATTTTATCATTTCAGAGACTAAAAAACAAAAAAATCATGCGCTAAGAATAGATTTTGGTCTGCCAGGCCACCGAGAATTAAAGTACGTTCACAGATATGCGTTGCGAGGTACAAACGTTAGACGAAGCATAATGTGTATTCAAACACTGAGGCACAAACGATGTATCTCAGAGCATACGAGGATATTTTAGTGAGGCACATAAGATGTACCTCATGGCAGTTAACGTGTTAAACTAAAAAGCAAAAATTTATGAATTATTATTGAAGGCGGAAAATGACACAATGGAACGTATAGTTTCTTCATGAAAGTAGTATGGGAAATTTTATTTTCGCGGTTTCATTTAGCAGGAAAAACTACTTAAAATCAATCTAAGCCTTATTGAAGTTATTGATCTTTATTATGAGTTGCTCAAATTTGCCATAAATAAATTTAATACTTACTTAAGAAGAGGAAAGGATACAAATATTACTCATATATTATTTAATTATTTTTTTATTTTATTATTAAATATTATTAGGCTTTAAACTGTCGAAAAAATAAGAGATGGTAAGATAGCATACCGAGGCAGTTCGTCCTCCGAAAAGTTTTTTTTTATTTATTATTTTATAATAAAATTCTACAAGAAAATAATAGTGTAGAACTTATATTAACATCTGTATTTGAAAAACCGTCCGAAAAAATATCTGGGTGCTCTTCTACTTGCAACACCTGGGTATTTACGTTTTTCTAGAAATTTATTATAGTTTTTAACTAGACCACAGCTGGTGCAATCTTGCATATATAATAAAATCAGTAAGAAAAAGATTATAAGCTATTAGACAATAACTTGCTACTACCCAGTTTCTTAACCTATAAATCGCATAACCTATCGTATATGGAATAACGGATCTTGCGTCATAACAAATGACTTAAGCATCCAAGTCATGGCTAATTTGATTTATTAGGTATTAATATACATGAACCTGTTATAATATTCTACTGTATAAAGCGTAGGCTCAAGTTTAAAGATGTGCTGTCATCACAGATTATAGGGTATGAACATATATTTGGCGATAGTGTGAAATTTCAGCAAATGATTTACATATAAAATGTTATCCTTGATATTTGGTAATATGAAATCATACATCGTACGTATATCTATTTAAAGTTTAAATTTTACATATAACTAGACAATAAATTAACGCCCAATAAATGGAATATATACAATGAAAACTTAATTCAGGGTTTTTGTGAAATCATCATTTTTTTAAGTCATAGTATGAACTTATAATTATTTGAGCTTCAAGGCACGTAAGTACATAATAACCTTCTAGGAAGTAAGAACTCCGGTGCAGACTTCGTATCAGAAGTTCATGTTACCGTACGAGAATAGTTGTCTTAAATACTTACATTCCACTTCGTTTATTACATATTTTGCGACACAAGCAGCAACTAACTTTAAACAATGTTAATGTATTTGTAAAATATGAGCTACTTGAAAGTTTACATTTTGTTATTTACAACTTTTATTTATGGAGTATGTGGGGCAGAATTGGACCATTTTTTGGAAAAATAATTATTATTCTAAAATATTAAATAAATTTAAATTTATATATAATATAGGCTTAGTTAAAAGAATAAAGAAAAAATTTAAACTATGTTCTGAAAACTACAAAAAATATTTTATTAGCGTTTAAAAAAATTCAACTCTCCTCCACTATAGAGGTGAGACGGAGCAAGGCTATGAGAAGGTAACTGTTTAATAGATTATTGTCCATTTGTCATATGTGGTATACTCTTCGTGTAAACAGCTACAAAAATTTATACATTTTTTTTAATAATTTTTCTTAAATCTCGCATATTCATACTCTGATTAACCATTCAAAAACAGTTCTTCAGAACTCATGGAATAGTACCTAGATTGTCTACCTTTCTATGTGCGAATGATTTTTTCCTGTTTAGAGATTGAATAGATATTTTTAACAATAAAAATCCTCTGATACATCTCTCCTCAGCGTAGGTGGTCCATCTGTCCTCAGAACAGAGGTTCAGACAGAACAACATTTTCAGCTTACGTTAAGTCTTATATACATGTTTATAAAGTATGTATACCTTGTTCAGAGATATTTCGTTATGGCTCTCTCAGCGGGACTGTTGTTAGGGATTTAAGCTTGATTTATAGGGGTGCAAGGACAGGTATGTATTCAATATTTTCCATTTTAATTCAATTTTAATAATGAAACAGAGAATTTTGTACAAATATTATTAATGATAATGAAGCAAAAAAAAAATGTTACATAAAAATATTATTGTATAACAATTTTTGAAAACTCATTTATATACCTTCTCATTAGATATGCCTTTGGTATCTTATTTTCCCTAATATATATTAATACCGGTTAAGAACGATTGTTCTCATCTTATATATCTAGTAATAGTCAAAGACTTAATTTAATTTTGCGAATTCAGTATTATTTCAAGTAATTCTGAAATACGTAATGCGCATAGAGATTAGAGGTTTCCGAATTTAAATATTTTGCAATCCTACTCTGAGCGCCAACAGGTAGAATGTCTTGCTTTGTACGGTTAACCACAGGCTTAGTAAGTTAAAGCCATAACGAAATATCTTTGAACAGAGTATATATATCTAATTAGTTTAAATCTACCGAAGAAGTAATTAACTAATTGTGAATATAAGGTACAAACATATTTTGGCAATTGTTTTTAATCTTGGGTTAATCAGTATTTAGTTCATTTTTAAACGACTACTTACACTGCCTCTAAACAACAAAATTAACATTTCATATGAGAGATACCACTCTCATGTACTTTTAAGACCAAAAATCCACCTCTCCTATTGGTCCATCGCTCCCCTACTTACTCTAGTTATTTTTGCTAAACGATCAAATATATATATATGAAATTAATATGATTTTCATAATTACGCTAATTAATAGTAGAACAGTTATTTTCTATAACACTCCTTTGGAAACTTACGACTTATGTTACTGTGGAATTAAGTTATACTTACGTCAACGAGGGTGTAAAAAGTGTACCTATTAATTTAATTCATAATTGTACAATTTTAACATTTTTCATCAAGTACCAGCTTGTTCTGTTTCGTATATGTATAAATTAAATTGTGATATTTACCGAAACGTAAATTGAAATTTTATACTTTCACCAATTCATTGTAATATGATATACCTTTTCTTATTGTGTGACTCTGAAAATTAGGTATAACTTATGACACACCTAAATTAAAAAAAGAAAATTTTAGTAATATTTTGTAGATAAAAGCTGCCGACTTATTAGCGAAATATTAATTAAAACATAAATATAAATCTCTGCTCATCTCAGCGGTAGTCCGTACAGGTTTGACTTGCTTCAGAAGAAAGTGCGGCTTATTTTTAGCTATTCTTAAATGATTGTCTGCGAACAAGGACATAAATTTTACACCGCCCGTGAATTTATGGCTGGTTATCTAATATTTAGCATATGTTGAACAAAAGGAAGGTTTATGTCAAGCCCACGATTTGACGTGGAAAGTTCACAAAAGATTAGTTTATGGCCGGATTATAGTGCAGGAGAGAGTAGAGAACTTGTTATTTACTGGTAATGTTACACTTCAGTTTTTCAGAAGGTAGCAATTCGATTCACATAAGAAAGCATTGTTGATCATAAAATATTAAATTTAAATTAACGGCTACTGCCAGTTGATGCAGAAAGACTTAAATTTTAAGTAACGCTTAAAAAAAAATCATCAATGTTAAATAGTTTATTTGACGTTTTATTCGGATGAGATATTGTCCATTTAAGGGAAACTACTAGTAACCATTATACCCTTTGTTAAGTATCAATTACAAATCGAAATCGATATTTTATAAGGTAATAGTAACTGAATTTAATATATTATCACATCAATTTAAAAGCGTTCTTTATTTGTCTTGTTCCGTATCGATCAACCACAAATTATAACGATTATTTTTGTCATCCACCTATCTCATCTCATTTATAATAGTATTAATAAAGGAAGTAGAGTCATGACGAAACATTTCGGTTTTCATATTTTAACGAAAATATCCATTTGGAGTATCACTACATTCATTTTGACTAGCTTCGCGAGAGGTCTGTACATAAGTACGTACTAGTCGTAGAATTTTGAAATTATGTATATGGGACTGCTATAACATCTAGTTGTGCACCTCCTTTTTTTATAGTAATCGGCATTGCCAAAAGAGCACTTTTGATTTTTTTTGATTAGAAATTGAGTATATGATTGAGAACATTCACGACTATCAGAATATATTTCGTGAGAAATATGTAGGAAATGAATGAAAACAATTTCTTTTTCTTTGCAAGTTTTTTAGCGATTAAAATAATTATATGTAATGCAACAAGGAATAGCGATAATACGAGGGGGTGTTGATAAATACTTAGCCTACCATATAAAACGCCACAATAATTCAAAACAAAATTTTATTTATTCAACATAATCTCCTTTAAGACTTACACGTTTAACAAAACGTTTATAAAATAATTGTAAACCCTCTAAAAAAAATTCTTTGTCTTGGTCTGCAAACCACTCCTCAGCGGCACGTATGACTTCATCATTTGTGGAAAATCTTTTACCTTTCAAGTGTTTTTTAAGATTTGGGAATAAATAATAATCTGATGGTGCTAAATCCGGAGAATAGGGCGGATGGTTAACCAATTCAAAACCAATTTCATGAATTTTGCGCATTGCAATCAAGGACTTGTGAACAGGAGCATTGTCTTGCAAAAAGAGAACACCTTTGGTAAGTTTTCCGCGGCGCTTTTCCACAATTTTCTTGCGTAATTTAGATAGCAACTCAGCATAATATGTTCCCGTGATAGTTCTGCCCTGTTCCAAATAATCTGTCAGAATTATCCCATCTTTGTCCCAGAAAACTGAAGCAAGAATCTTACCAGTGGATTTTTGAACACGGAATTTTTTTGGTCGTGGAGAACCGGAATGCTTCCACTCTTTCGATTGCTCTTTAGTCTCTGGGTCATAATGATGAATCCACGTTTCATCCATAGTAACAAGCCGATCCAAAAATGTTGAAGGGTCTGCTTCAAAACTACGGCAAATTTCCTTCGACGTTGTCAAATGAAAACGCTTCTGATCAGCATTCAAGCATCTTGGAATCCATTTGGCCGAAAGTTTTCTCATATCCAAGTCGTGATGAACAATATGAAATACACGTTCATAGGAAATGTTCAATGCTTCCGCTATACGTTTCAGCCCAATTCGTCGATCTGCTAAAATCATATCATGGACAGAATCAATGTTTTCCGAAGTGGTCACAGAAATTGGTCTTCCAGCGCGGTGCTCATCTTTAACATCTGATCTTCCTCTCTTAAATTCCGCAACCCAGTTTTTAATAGTTGCATATGAAGGACACTGATCACCTAAAGTGTCTGTTATATCAGAAAAAATTTCTTTGCCGGGTAATCCTTTCAAAAATAAATATTTAATAACTGACCGCAACTCAACTTTTTCAAATTCTAGCTTTTTCGCAAACATGCCGTTTTCAAAAATTCACAGTTTAATCACCGTTCAACTTATAGATGTCAAACTTTGTCAACTTATTTATAAATCATCATAGTTGTAACCATAGCAACCATATTCACTTTCAGATATTGGAACCATCCAAGGCTAACTATATATCAATACCCCCTCGTAGTTATTTTTTATACAAGACGATAAAATAATATTTTATCGACAAGCGAAAAGTGTTAATTCACGAGCGATACAATCGCATAATTTTATCGTCGTGTATAAAATTCTATTTTTTTCTATATCAGATTTTGAAGAGAAAAGAATTAGAAAAATTTATTTAATATTTAAGAACAATTTTGAAATATCAGTAGTGTGCGTTGTTATGGAAATGTACTTCTAATAAACAAAAGTTAAAGTACTTTATCTACCCTTGCTGTTAAAGTGTTACTTTATCTATCCTTGCAGTTAAAGTGCTACTTTATGCACTATTTTGAGTTGATAAAATTACACTTTACCATCTGCTATAAAAAAAAACAAATTTTATGAATGATCAAGAGAAGATCGACGATATGAAACGAATGGAAGTTGAAGAACGATTAGTCGTAGAATGATCTCTCCTTCAAGTGCAATAAGTTTAAATGAGGTGCAGCAATATATATATATATATATATATATATATATATATATATATATATATATATATATATGTATATAATTTAGCATACATGAAGTCATGTGGCGTCCACATTAAATTTTTTCACATATTAATATTCAAATAAAAATATTATATACAAGCACGTTCGGGTTACTACTTCATAAATAGGCACGTCCTCTTTTTTCATTTTTGAATTTCTCTTATAAATATTTCACATTTTATAATATTTTTTACATCATTACTATCTATTTAACTCAAATTTTAATATGAAATATGATTTTCTTTAAAATACATCTCCTTGAAAAATTGCATCATGGCACGCTTCAACATTATCTCTGCATTTTTGTTATTATTAAACAAAATAATAATATTTTAAATTCAATATTCACTTTGTAATGATATTTGCAAATGATGTCAAAAAATATTCAAATGACCCGAAGGTATGGACTCCCAATCATGATATGAAAGAAAAAGCTCTTATTTATATTATTTATTCAATTATTCAATGAAAACGTGAACATTATTTTAACAACTTTATTAAACACTATATTACATCTAGTATGGCACTTAAAGCAACAATATCTCTTCTACTTCCTAGGGATGTGAGCTCCTTGAGGTCTGAAGCCATTCTCATCAGCGACGTACTGTACAGTGAACTGTTGTCCATCTGGAGAAATCCAGGCGTAGGATCCTTGGACAGCGATGGCTTCGTTTTCTGTACCAGCGTTCCTGAGTTGACCGGATTCCTGATGGGCGATTCCATTACTTGTCTCGTACCTTAAAACAGAAATAACGTTTTAATAATAGCTGAAATTAATTTCATTGGCCCGTATTCTGGTATTGTCTCTAATGTTAAAGAAGGTTCATTAGGTAACAAAATCTTAGTGAAGCGACTCAAGATTTTGTATTCATTTATCATGGTTACCGATAATGAATCTTCTTTATATGTTAAAGATGGCTTAAAGAAGATAAAGACAAAAACTGAATGTGGGCCATTATTTTAAGTATAGTTTAGAATATTGGAATGTATAGTTTGTCTTAAAAGAAGTCGAGAGGTCATAATAAAACGCTTAAAGTCCCTCGCGTATGTTCCTAAAGAAAACTAAATTTATAACTGTTATAAATAAAACTAGGCACACTGTCACTTTGGATTGTTCTAACTATCAGTTCTGCACTGTACCAAAATTGGGAGTTCTGCGTACGTCATCTAAGAAAGCTAATTCAGATCAGTTCTCATTTGGACAGATTCGAACGCTCACTTTGGTTTAAATTTGAAGGTACCATTGTCACGTGCATTTGTTTTGAATAATCCTTTTTTCATATATTATAACAGTTCAATAAACACAGTGTTATACATAGTAGAGTTTTTTGTAATAATTATCAAATAAATAACAATAGAATTTAGTTATAACACTTTTTTATTAAGTCGGGTGGTTCTAAGATTAATTTAAATTATGGGCCTGTTTCTGATTTAGTCTTAAAATAGGGTATTATTGGTATATATTTCCTATGTAATAGATAGCAGATTCTTATAATTCTTCATTGTGTATGATCAGATTGAGAAATACATGATTCGTACCAAGAACTGTCAGAACCGTTCCGTTGTCCGAACATCAAACTGGTAATTCTCAGAATTTCAAATTTCAGAATTACAAGGTTCAAACGTTTTTTAGTAAAATGGGTATGCTCACTAGTTCAAGAACTTCTTAGACCTGTAGGTTCGAACAAACCTAATGTTATGGAGAAAGTTGGACTTATACCGTAATGATGTAAAATAGCTAAGATCTACTGAAATAAAATTCAAATCATAGGTATACAATAATAATTAAATAATTTCTTAATTTTGCAATGAATATCCTTGGGTCTTTAGACATTTCTTTAATATGGATAACACAGGGAAACTGTCCTATAAGAATTAAAGTTTTTCAGTTGTTAATCGATGCTTCATTTCATTATGAACAAAACTATATACGATAATATAATATATACCTAATCGTATGTATTTATTGTTATATAATACCTAATAATAATAGATTCAAGTCCCGAAACACACGGGTACTTTATTTTTTGTTAATAATTATTATAATTTTTAGTAATATTCGAAATGTCCGAAATTATAAACGAATTTTATTTTATTTTACCATAGGAAGAAAAAATATAACACCAAATATCTTCTTTAGAAGAGTAGAGATTTTCACGGCATAATTTTAATGTTCTAAAGGAAAATTAACGACCATTTCTTCAACTAAATAAATTTAACTTGACGTTTATATACCGGCTTAAGTATTATGTTTGTCATATATTAATTTATTGTTTTTTTTTTTCAGGTTCGTGTTTCTTTGAACAAAAGTTATTCAACATAAGGTAGGAGTACTAAAATATGATTTTATCTTTATTTCAATTCCATTAGCACATTAATATGATAAATGAATTATGAAGAACACTGACATTTTCTAAGCCTATTCAATTTTGTGTTGATTTTTGCATGACAAACCAAATTATATAATTTAATAGAATCTACTATTTTAATTTATGGTAAATAATTATTACTTAGTAATTATTATTAGGTGTTACCAACGCATGCGATGCTTTTACTAAAGTACCGTGTGATTTTTATTTGCGGTATTTAATTACATACCAGTGGTTAATAAATATGGCAGTTACTTGTTCTCATAATTTCATATGTTACTATAGAAAGTATTGTTAGTTAAGGAAAGATTTTATTGCCAATAAATTGAAATGTTGTGCAATGTTTAAAATGTGAAATATTAATAAATTCTGGAGATGATATTAAAGCAGTTTTTAAGAGCGGTGAATATTTTAATAATAAATATGTTAATATGAAAAAACATAGGCGACTATCAAAGAGTAAATTAAAATATTTGAAAGGAAATTTCACTAATACATTGTTAATAGATAATATTTTGTAATTTGATATTAGTAAATTATTACATTGTTGTACGTTGTAGTATTGCCTTTTTGCCTTACCCGGTTTTCTTTCACAGAATATTAACGATATAATTTACATTATTTGAATCGTTTTTATTTTCTATTAAAAATTTTGAAAATATTTTTCAACAATTATAGTTAAAATAAATTCGGAAATTTATTATCAAATACGAAAATCTAGTGTTTTTGTTGCATGTACATATGTGGGTAATGTAACAATGTGGCAATACTTTCAACAACTTCTAAATCTGTAAAACTTCTTCGGTAATACGACTTTACTGATAAATTATTTTTAATTTAATACACAGAATTTTTTTGCACTAATATGTGATTTTTTTCTTAAATTTGATTTGAATTGTGTTACATTAAAGTTCGATTATAACAATATCAAAGTGATCCCAAAAATTTTGTCGCTATAGCCTGAAGTAAAAGGATAATAGTAAAATAACGTTAGCGTATGTGGGCTTTCAAACAAGTGTACACAATTTTGAGATTATAATCAGTTTGTCGCTATAAGCGGTATCGTTATATACAGTTTTACTGTAGTTTGTCATTATTTCGTAAAATTTTTGCTTACTTTTTACAATATGTTTTTTTCTTGTCATAATAAATGTTATTTGAAAATAATACTGTACATTTTTAATAAGATAAAAAAAAATGATCAGATTTAAATAAAAAAATCATTTTTTATACAAGGCTGAGTTACTTTATTAAATAAAAAATTGTATGTACATATATTTGTTGAATAATATTACTAAGATTAAGAAAATGAAACGTTAAATGATTCTTTTACCTATTTCTGGCATATATAAATGTGTGCTGATTTTTGCAATTAAATAGTTATCAAGAATAAAGTTCTGTGGGAAATAATATTTGTAGAAATGTATGAAAAGAAGTTTTATGAAAGTGTGAGTAGGTGTGAGATTAGGATGAATTGCTAATAATTTATATTAATATGTTCCCATGGAACATCTATCACATATGAATAACATGTGTTACAAAAATTTCATGCCGGTTACCTAATACTAATTTATTGTTCGCTTTCCACCTCTGAAGTGACATTTGGTAATTAAATTGATATTTGGCTCTTCTTCAGTTTGGAAATGCTACTCTGATCTTTGAAAGTAAATGTTGCATTAAATTAATAACTCCTACATTTCGGATATTTTGTCACCTTTCAGAATCGGTGCGGAATGAAAGCTTTGTTGGATTATGTAAGCTGTACTTTATCATAAATTGTTAATGTTTATTGTTAAAAAATGTTTTTTACCTCAATCATCTTAGTAGGTGTTGCTTTTATTGTTATTTTTTTGAAAGTTACCTCGTTTTTATGAGTACAAGTACTTGTAGTAGAAAAAATCGTAAACTAAAGAAATTAAAATTTCTTTCGCACTTTTTGAAATATCTGGTGTTATGTTTATTATATCGCTAGTTTCTTCAAATAATGACCTATTTATTAAAATCACAAAATTTAACACTTTATAATGTAAACAGCATAAGATTCGGGAATAAAAACATCTTGAAATCATTATTTACATTTAAGTGCGGGAACGCCTTGTTTCCGAATGAGTGTTTTGCAGTGCGAGCTTGCTTGTTGCGATAGAACGATTCGGGGAACCAAGTTTACGCAAGCGATTTATACAATATTTTTTTAAGAAAAACATTAATCAATATTTTTTTTGTACAAATATTTTTATTTAAAAACTGTTTTGTGGTTTTGTTTCAAGCACTTGTTGGAAATAATGTAACTCAAATGCACCAAATTCCATTCAATATTTCACTATTATTAGACTCAAAGATGTTTCAGAAATGAGGTATTACAAAAAAAAAAATAAGTAATTTTTTTTTTGTTTAAATCAAACGTAAATGATAAATTTGTTGCTCTATTGTGATTCTTTATTATTTACATTTTATGTTAAAGCATTGAAAGGCTTTTGTGTATCACTATATTTGCAGAAGATTATTCAATTTGTCAGTTTCGATGTTAAAACGATATATTTGTCGATTGAAACGAAGTAAAATTGAGTAAGAACCTTAATACTGGACATGGGGGAGGGGGAGAGTAGGATAATTCAGCCGTATTTTGAAGGATATAATTTATAATAGTAGTTGTTTTTTCATTATTAAAAGTCAATTTGGAAAAAAATAAAAAATCGTGTCTAATATTTTTCATTATTCTACTAGTAAAGCTAAAAACGAAAAATCATGCAAGACCCCATTATACTATTTTTAAATAATAATAAAATGTTTTTAATAAATGCTTTAGAAATAGTGCTGATGTGAAAAATTGAAATATCGGACATTGTTTCGGCAATGCCAAACAACAGATTTTATTGTAAGAGAACAAAAATAATTGTTGCACATTTTTTGCGGTTGAAGAAAGTATTTGTTATTCAAAGAAAAGTAATTTTTGTTTGATCCGCATTTGTTTATAAAACATGTATAACTTTTAATTAATAATGCAATATACTACATCTACACTACTGATATTTAAAAAAATTATTTCAACTTTAGTACATCTTGGAAAGTAAATTCAGTATTAAAAGCACAACTCTCGCATTTTGATACTTGTCACCTTTGTAACCGGTGCGGTACGGGGTTATGTAAGGCACTTACGCAAAGTTGTAGTCCCCGAGCCCCAGGTTGTCGTTGACGAGGCGGGTGATGACTGCGTCGTGCTGAGGACGAGCCACAGATACGGCCATCACAGCTGCGAAGATGACAATCTGCAACATAATTGAAATTGTTAAGCAATGCATGTCGAGATATATCACTACTTGCTGTATGTTGTACACACAACAATGAAATGCGAATATTTCTTGAAAATCGAAATTCAAATCTTATTTATATTCTTATTCAATTTATAAGATAGCATGTTCTTTTTTCAGAAAATTTTGTTTATTTTATTTGTGAAATCAAAATTAATATTATATTTTTTCTTTTTTACCTCTGTGTTGCTAAATAACTTCGTTTTAACATTTTTATGATGTTTTAATGATCAAATTTTAACCTGTTTTATTTTTATCAGAAAAAAATAATTAAATTTTTTGTAATGGTAATGAGAAAAGGTTTATATGTACATATATAAGAACATCCAATACTGGATATTTCTATACTTCTGCACGAAACATGTATAATTTGATACAGTGTATGGCGAACATTTTTAGTGCCATTGGTTTGTTAATACATTTAATAAGACACCAGTATAATAACTAATTAATAAATGATTATTTGTAGTCAGTGTTTATACTTTTATTGCATTGATAACATAATAATAAATAATTAAATGTATTATTAAACCAGTGGCACTAAAAATGTTTAATAGGAATGAACTACATTTATTCTTGCGAATTTGAAAAAAAAATTGTTCTATAATCAGTATGTATCATGAAAGTTTTATACCCTGGAAGTATAGACAAATTATAAAATAAAATAGTTTTTTTTATTATGTAGTGTAATTTTAAAAATAGAGATAATCATTTGTTAATAGTGCATTAACAAATTATGTTTTAATTTAACAGAAAAAGTAATAACTTTTAATTTGGTTTTGAAATTAAAATTATTTGCAGAATTAAATGTTTTCCTACGATTACTAAACTTGTACTTTTCATAGATACTATATAAAGTGAAAAATGTGGAAAATAATTTCTGACAGTATTTGCCAACACTGCGCTTGAGCGTTTATTTTCATTCTATATCATAAAGAAATGTAATCGTAGAAAAAGTAAAGAATGCTACTGGTGTAGAATCACCTAATTCCCACCTTGTGTGATTCTAGCACTCGATTTCATCTCGTGTGGAAACTTTTACACATTGTGGGAGATAATATATAATTAATCTTCTTCACTTGTTGTACAATATGACAATATTTAATTGCTGCTGGAGTTGTTAAATAGTTATTTATGCAACTTGTGAGTAAAGTAGGTATGTGTTTTTAGTCGAGTGCTGTTTATAGGACGAGATAAAAAAACACTATGTTACATACGTGTTGCATATAAAAAATGGTCTATAATCGAAATATTAATAAAAATTAATTTCCAATGTCAATAACAACTTTGGTAAATGAGTTTACGGTGCCGAGTAATGGCCTCTTTTCATACACTAGTGCATGAAAAATGACACTTTACAAACTCTAGGACAAGCAACTCAGAATGTAAGTATCTAATACATCTATTCTCGTACGCAAGCTTCGCCTCAGTTCATACCTCCTCGACGGTTATAATGAACTTATATCCTTTGCAGCGTAAATATCTATTTATTATATTAATGAATTTATATTTAAAATTGCACTATATGTATACACGAGTCACTTGTTTCCAATTTTTTTATATTTTTTTTATTCCATTTAAAAAAGAACTTACGAATTTCATGGTGGATGCGGTTGGGCACTAGCACTGTATTCCTTGCAACACAGAACAATTCTGCTTTCCAAACCAGACTCGTCTCTTTTTATTTCCAAATTTCGCCGAAAATCTACCCCACTAATCCACTATTGTGACATCTGATTTAAGGCAAATGCTCAGAACGGGGTACATTTGCATATTACGTGATACGACGAAATTCTCTAATATTCAAATGTGCAGTTCGATCTTTCAAGATTTCTCGAACTTTATTGAGTTGGAAGGTTTCACTTGTGTTCTTCTACGAAGTTAATGGTGATTTATTTAAATTTTATGCCATGGCGGATTCTTCTAACACGTACACACAACCTGCAGGAAGTAGAAATAAATTTTACGCTATAATTTGTGAAATTGTTTTATGGAAATATTTTATTTGATAATTGGTAATGACACAATGTTGAAAGGTGTAAATATCGTTTATATTTAAAGTTACATTATGCGATTCAACTCTCGAACTAAAACAAGTATTTCCTGGTGATTTAAATTGCAAAATATGGAAATAAAATTGAAAAACAATTACTAGATATCGGTAATGATATATTTCTATCAACGTCATCTTCTGGGTGCTCTTACTCGCAGTACTCGAAACCAAGTTCAATCACAGCCAGTCATTCAATTTGCAAGGGATATAAATGAAAAAAATATCCCATATCGAAAGTAAATATAAATTATAACAGTTCATTGTATTTAAATGTAAGATAAAATAACAAATATTACTTGAAATGATTTTTTAATACTTGTTTAATACAAATAATAATATGCATGGTAGTATTCTAAAATTATCAAATAATGCAACTTAACAAAGCAATTTTTTTCTAATAAGGGTAGTTCTTAATTAATTTATATTATGAATTTTCTTCTTCTTCTAATAAAATAATAGAAATGTTTTCCGTAATTAATTAATGTTTGCTGATTTATCTAAGTAAATTTTAAATAATCAAAGATTGTTTTTAGATTTTTAAAGAGAAGCAAAAGTTCCGAGAAAAAAATTATCGAAAATCAGAAAAAAAAATCTTATCGTTCCAGATATCGGTAAAACATTAGATTTTTATGCAATCCTGATTAATAGGGCTTTCATTATATTTTGAATGTAGTAAATGAGAAGAATTTTGTTTAACGAATTTTAATTACTAATTACTTAATTGAGCATTTTGGACAAAGAGCAATATTTTTTTCTACAACTGTCAAAAAATGTTAACATTTTTATTCTAATAACAATGCATAAAGTAAGTAATTTTTAACAGTTGTTAGGTTACCTTGCCACCGTGCGCGAAGTACCTGGAAAACCGATTTTTCACGCTTTTGGAAACGTTTTTTCACGGCGATGGAAAATATTTTATCACTTAATTTATATAGACAAAGAAAACTATTAATGATGCATATTAGTTGTACAAAAAATATTGTTTGTGTATTGTGTGCGAAATGTTTTAGTGCGATCGGTTAGTCCCGTCAAAAAAATGACACTTCACGCATTAAAAACACAAATTTCGCGCACTTAATAAAAATAATTATTCCGACCGAAAGAAAAATATAGTACGGAGAAGGTGTCTAAAAGGTCCCCTTCGTCTATATTCAGATTGGTTCGAATTAGGTATAACTATCTCATAACTATTCTTTTAATTTATATTAGGCATAGTAAAGGATCATTTTGTAAAACCATATTTATAAATGATCCCTAGTGTATGTACAATATGATTACCATAAAAAATACAAAATAGCCCGTTAATATATAAACTTTTGTTCAAAATAATATGATTACAGCTTTGATGTCTTGTTTATTTTATATGAGCGTGGCATTGTGTATTATTGTCCTTAAAAATAAAATAAAAACTGATACTGATCTGATGATATTGATGTTCACTGGGATCATTTTGTTCAATTAAAGAAAGATAGTTTCACACCAAACACATTTTCACATACAAAAACGAAACCCTAACACTACCTTAATTTTAAATTGTCCCTAAATTCTCGAATAAAACTAATTTCACATAAAACATGTTCAGGCAAAAGTTATACAACATTGAAAACATGTTCTAACATCAAACATAGCAATTTTTTTATTTTCCTTGATCGAAATAATAATAGCGCTAACATTTTCTTGAAATTCCAACTAGCGACTAGATAAATGGTGGAGAGAATGATTCTAAGTAGTACTACAGAATAGGTTTATACAGAAGCGACAGTAAGACAGAGAAACGAAAATTAGAGAGAGACGGAGACTGTGCACAAATTTAAAGGGCTCATTGTTTAAAATCGGAAAGTTCCCTCACATCTTAGAGAGCGATAGATAAAGAGCACACATTTAAATGTCTACACAATGCTTCAATGTCATAAAACTGGCTAGGGGAACATGAAAGGTACAGACACGGAGTGTCGCTTCTGTGTGTAACTATTCTGTGGTAGTACTACTAGGTGGAGACCTGTTCCCAATAGAAACACACAGGATCATTACCTCGAGAGATCATTTTAGACACATTTCCTACTAGATACGCAATATTCTCTTGGTATGAAAATTTACGTCTTGAAAAACAATATTAAAGCAAATAATAATATTACCATATTTAGCTACAGTAGTAAATAAAATATAGTAGTTTTGCAATATGTTTCAAAATATAAAGAATTGACCATAAACTACAAAATTGCGAAATATTCTTATAACCTTCACAACAACAAAACTTATGAGTTATGGATCATTTTTTGTATGTGTCGTATTTTCACATGATCTTTCCATCGATATGCCACAATGTATTGACATTTGGTCTGCATGCTTTATTTAATAATTGGTTAACAAGTTTATTTGTACTATAAACAAGCTCTTAATAAATGCCCTGCGCTCCTAGCCTATAATTTTAAGGTGAGGATGAAATTTCATCTCGATCCAAGATAGAGCTGTTGCTGTTGCAATTCTTGGATTGCCTACACATTCTGCAAAATACTTTATGAACTTTCTCTGAGAAATATGACATAATTATGAATGAAATCATAATTTTGTTAAGATGTTAAATTAACACATTTTGATGACCTTTTCAAACATTCATTGTAGTTGATAGAAAAAGTTTATATTGTGTTATTTATGCATATTATCAATAATTTATAAAATCCGTGATTCTATAGAATTAATTTTAATTACTAATAATATGATATTCGATATTAGGTACAATTCGGTGAAAAATGAAAACACCCGAATTTCAATTATTTGCTGTGAAGCTTTTTTCCTCCAAATTTTTTTTTTCTAGACTTACATAATATTGATTTGCCGGTTCCAAATTTTAATTAAAATTCAATAATTATCTGTTACCGTTCTCGAAATATTTGCGATTAAAGTTGGACAATAAAAGGGTTTTTCAACTGTACCCAGAGTTGCCAGATTTTCAAAATTCGAAGTCGAGACAGTACAACCATAAAAACATCGGTTAAAATATAAAAACATTGCAAAATATTGTTTAGTTTTTATTGTTGTAGTGAAAAGTTATAGTGGTTAGTTTTTATATCTTATGTCTTATGTACTAAAATTCAATTATGGTTACATACCCCATTGCACCGGTTATAAAAATAACAAAAACAAATTCTTTAACAATATTTTTACAATTCTTCACCACTCTGCTGGCTAACTCCCGTAAGCGAAAACGAATTCTCATATTATGGGTCGGTTTTCCCACCTATGGTTAAAGTACCGGTTTCCTTAAGAAGATAGTCTATCTATAGCAAAAGTACCGTTAGTACTTTTCTAAAATCTCATTATTGGTACATATTAGAGAAAAATGTTGTGAGAAGAATATTATTTTAAAAACTTTTTTCTGTTTAGATTTTTCTCTAAAATGTACCAAAAATGAGTTATTTAAAAAGTACGAACGACACTTTTGCTGTAGGTAGGTTATCCCCTTAACCACCGGTTAAAAGAAAAATATCGCATTGAAAAACTGATGTCAAATTTATACGTTATTTACTATTTCGATGTGATATTCTTCTATGAACTGATTGTTAAAGTAACGGGCATTTTTAACATAGATTTGTTTTTTGCAAGAGATTCTTTTTCAAACAGGATTTTCGAAGGCAATCAGGATGCGGGATTTTTGTACCAAAATCGGGAATTCCTATCGAAATCGGGACCTCTGGCATCCCTGAGTGTAGCCCTTTAAACGCTTGGGATACTACCTAGCTGGCCTGACCAATCGGAATGAAAAATTACATTAGTGTACCAATTTTCAAATTTTTATTTTGAAGAATTTATCTTTTAGATATACCTTAGATCTCCTGACTTCAATCACTGTACACTGAACAATGAAATATATTTTTATACAATCTGACAGCATTAGGAAAGAAAATCTATAGAATTTCTAACAACATTTCATATTATGATATATAATATAACAATAATAGGTGTGATAATTTCGTTTAGAACATTTTTTGAATGCCCCATGAAGTGTACATTGTGCTCTTCCAAGTTTTATACGTCAATAATGACATTTATCTTTGATCTTTCAAATTACAAAAATCAAAACAAAGCGCTATAAAATCTTCAATCACTCATCTATTACCTACAAAAATCCCATTGCACAACTGGTCGTAATCGTCGGATTACGCGTGACAAAAGAAAGTCACCTGGGCGTGAGCTCTCACGCTCTCACGTTGTCACGCACTGGGGCCTCTACGTCACTGACAAAACACGATCGGCATCGGTATCGGCATCTACGGTTTTGCAATGAAAATAATTGTAATCAAATAATTGAAGGGTTTTCACAAGAGAAATTAAACGGAAGAAATTGCTTGGGATTTTTGAAGATTTGTTATTTATTATTAATTGAGAAAGGATTCAGAAGCTTCCTTATTCATAATTTATACGCATATGAATGATGCAAATTCCACATAGATCTGATAAAACGTATAATTATCTGTATTCATTCATTTTTAGGTGTGATAATACAATTATGTAAATTTATTTCAATAGATACTTTTGTACGTATCCTTGACACATAGGTATACAGATGAACTTCAGTCCCATATAATTAAGATATTGTAAGATGAGTTAAGTTTGAGATGGGTGACCGTGTGAAACTATAATACATATTTTTACGTAAATGTAAGAAAAGCGTTATGAAGATATAAACACCAATTATTGCTTCTTGATGTATACAAACAATTTTTTTTCATGACATACATAGAAAACTACTTCTTCCCCTAAAATAGTGAGGAAAATTACAGACAGAAAAATGTAATAACAGTATAACATGAATAATAATAATACAGAATGAAAAAAATTCATTGACAACTTGAACTTCAATTGGCATCAAGGTCGTCGACTTTTCAAAATTTCCTTGGGAGCAAAATTTTTAATAACGACCAAAATTAAAATATAAAATTGTTACCAGAAAGAAATACTAAAAAGGAATGAATGGAAACTAAAAAAATGTTATTTTTCAATGAAAAATTTTATTATATGCTCAGGTTTCAAGCAAACCAGAGCAGCCAAATCTGCTCCAGAATGTGCTCTGTTTTCAGTAAGCCAAGGATTAGAGTAAACGCTTAAAAATGCTCAAATTTCTGATCCACTTAAAACCAGAGCACAATCCAGAGCAGCTAAATCTGTTTCAGAATATGCTCTGCATTCAGCAGACATAGAATTAGAGCAATCCTTTCTAAATGCTCACATTTCTGTCCCACTGAACCAGAGTACAATCCAGAGTAGCCAAATCTGCTCCAGAAAGTGCTCTGGTTTCAGTAAGCCAAGAATTAGAGCACACGCTTAAGCGTACTCCGGCTGAACTAGACCCACCTTCAAGGAATGAGATGCTCTGGAAGGCAGTCTAGCCAGACCACCAAGCGGATCCCAGGTTTATACTGAGATGCGCATTATTACCGGTCATGTAGATTCCTATTGGCTGTATTGTATAAAACCAGAAGCGACGTTACACTCTTTTTAGGAGCGTTTCCCCCATGTTTGAATTCGACTTCTCTGTTTTATAGTTAAATCAATTTTATACATAAATATTTTCTTCCATTAAGCTGCCCTAAAAACAATGTCATTATCATTAACATAATATGTAGTTGGAAACTGAAAATGTTCGCCCGTTGTCACAAAATAGTTACATAAACTTATTCTGTGCCCTTGTTTTAAAATTCTAACAATGCCCCTGTATAAAACATAAAAACTAGGTAGTTATTTAACTTTTGCTCTCACAAAACTCGCATATGTCTCGTTTTATAATTTTCGCATGCGTTAAACACCTTTTTTACTTACTTATCACAAGCGAAATTAAGTATTAAATACATTTTACCCAATATATTGCAAAATAATAATTGCATAAAATATCTCTCCTAATCTAAATATGCAGTGTTGATTGCGTAGTACCTAATAACATACCTAGAAACATTGTTTACTAATGTCTCACTTTTATGCGAATAAGAACTGTGAAGATAAACCAAAATTAATTAATTTTTTCACACGATGTTTACAATAAGCTAATTAAAGAGGCACCGGAACTTATTTACATATGATTTATATTCACAATAACAACACGATGTAAATTATGTAATTATACATTTGCTTTTCTTGAAAACATTGATTAGTCGTGAAATTTAATTTCAAATATCGCATTATCAAAAACAACATGGGAATCACGTTTTAATTTTGTTGTGAAGATACGGATATTAAATGAACAAGAAAATAATTAGAGAAAGAGCTAATCTTCGTGTTTAATTATGTTTCCGTCAATTATTCTATCTGATCATTTCTATTGTTTCTGGATTTATCTAACATATTATCATACATACTTATAAGTTCTTCAAATAGTGAAATAAAACGGTATATCGAATTGAATCGAACTTAAAATACTCTATATCGAAACTACAGGTGAAAAGATAAAAAATATTTGAAATATGGAATCTTATTTATTTATAATAAAATCAAAATCAAATATTATTTACCATTACTGAATTTAAATAAAAAAGAGGCTACCAAATATTTTTATATGTACCTAACATGAAGAATTAAATTTGTAATTACACAAATTAAAACAAACATCACTACTCTGTATCTATCATGTTACAAAGTAGAATTGTCAAAGTATAATTTATCCGGAAATAAAATGGTAATCTAAATCACTAAAATAAATACTAGTAAAATAAAATAAGTTAAGTATATATTATTTTATTATGTATATTTTTCTATTTTTTATTACCTGCTTATATCCTTTAGAATTTCGAATTAGAATTTTTGTATTTCGAATTTTGCATTTCGAAATTTCCGAATTTGGAATTATTTTTGCAATGAAATTTCGAATTATTTTTTTTCAAAAATCGACAGCACTAGGCTAACTCAAAACCGATTAGCCGTAGAATATAGAAATTTGGTTATGGAATTACTATAACATCTAGTTATACCCCTCTATTTTTGTTCCAATCGGACTTTTTAAAAGAGCACTTTACTTTTGGCAGAAACTTATTAAAAATAATAATTTAGTTGGCTTTTAATTTTTATTGGAAACATTTGATTTCTTGTTAATAATTTGGTTTGTTTGTTTGATTGATATTAATTAATCAGAATTTTAATTTGTTTGAGAAACTATAGCTTAGCAACTTTATACGCCCCGGGGCGATAAAAGCCAATTTACGTCCGTATTTGAAGACCTTAAATAATATATTGTACAACAAAAGTGGATATGATGCTCGTATCCCTTGAGGAGGAAGTTTGGGACACGACGCCACAGGCGGAGTGCTTCAATCATCCAAATGGGATATGAGAATTCCAGTCGAGTTTTTTTACCACCAACACGATGAGAAAACATTAAGTTTTAGGTTTTCACACAGTTAAGGTTACGTTATAATCACATAAAGGAACATCTGAAACATTTGCGTAAAGAATTCTGGGAAATTCAGTGGATGTCAAGTGTCAAAAGTTTAACATTTTATGAAATAATTATTTTATATAGATATTATGAGGTTTGATACGAGTTTAGATAATATTTTTGTATATTACAGTGTAGATTTCATTAGGTACTTTAGATTGTTTTCCATTTTTGCAAGAATAAAATATATTGTGATATTGACAATTTAGATGTTTTTCACATCCACTGTAGGATAGACATAAGCTATGTATCCATTCTGCCAAGCGTGCAAGAAACATAACATATACAGTATGCTGTAGAAAAACAAGTTTATGATTCCAAAATGACATAAAATAGTTTTATGTAATGCAATAGAAATAGTGACAAACATTTTAACAACATTTTCAAAACATTATTAATTTCGAAGTGATATACTTAAGTTTAAATGAAGTGCAGCAAAAATATGTATAATTTAGGGTACAAGGAAATCATGTGGTGTTCACATCAGATTTTTTTTAATACTATGAAGTTAAAGTTACAATGAGACAAACAGAGATTTGTTCAATTGTCAAAATTGAATCAATTAATGAATATTTTCTTATTTAATTTATTTCTTGCCAATTATTATATCTGCTTGTTAACAGATGTCAAGTATTGTTGAGTTCATCACATAATATCGTAATCCCACATATCTTAATTAATAAGATGTTGACTTTTATATGTCAACGATTTCTCAACAATAATAAATCATAGATTTTATAATGCGACATTTTAATTTTTAATTCAATACAAAGAAATGTGTGAGCATCCTTGTAGATGCTATTAAATAAATAATCTTGTTAATTTTATGCAAATTTTAATTATATAAATATGGTAATTAAATGGTACTGTCATGTGTGAATAAATTCATTGCTTGCTGTGAAATTAAGATTTGCTACATTTTAGTTTACGTTCTGGAGTATCTTATTTAAGTATGAAGTAATAATGGCATAAGTGGCAATCTTATCCTCGATCGGAATGTGTCGTAATTATGTGCAAGTAAAAACGTGCAAGAGATGATATTCAAGAAATAAATATTACAACGATCTTGAACTATAGAAACCCTTTTAGAATGTCAGTCTGCTGTGAGAATAACAAATGAAGCATCTGCCATTTCAAGGCAACTGCGATTAAAACACCCATATTTGTTTTACATTTATTATATTGTAAAAACAGCATTTGTACAATTATATACAAACATAAATACATTCACTAGCGTTACAATTTTATAAAAATTGTTACAATCCGAACGGCACCTAGACATCATCTCTGAAGTGGACACCATCTCCATAGAAAACTCTTCTCCAGGTGGTATTTCTTCTTCCTTGTGTTGTTAGCACCCAATCTGTAAAATTTCGTGGGCGTCGTCTTCAGAGAGGTATGCACCAGGTGTCGTTCGGAGGCAATAAGGCACGTGGGGAGCGGATAGTCGTGTTGTTTAAGCAGCCTTGGGGATATGGGCGCCCTGGGGTTGGAAACCGTTTTCGTCGGCGATGTAGGTGACGGTGTAAGTGACACCATCAGCACCCACGAAGGAGAACTGACCACGGACGGCGATGGCCTCGTTGTCGGTTCCGGGGTTGCGGAGTTCTCCCTGCTCGGAAGCGGAGGTTCCGTCGCTGGTCTCGTACCTGGAGGAGAGAAACAAAGTTAATGGTAACTAAATATGTAATGTGAAAATATTAGTGCAAATAGAGAGTTAATTAAAACCAAGAAAGATCAAGTATCATGTCAGGAAGATTATCTTAAGTAAATGTTCGATGAATGCAATTTTCTTGTAATAAAGCTGTGACATAATAATATAATACAACTTTTATAAAAATCAAGAAGGAAGTGATTGCCATGCATATCTGTTAGTAGACTACAAATGTAAAAGTTTCTAAACATCTTAAAACAAATATACAATTTTTAGAAAGTGAATTTCCTACAATCGTACATTAGTTTAAAGGAAAAAGTTATTGACCAAATTATTTACAATTGCAAATTTGCAATCCATAAACAACGCTGTGAATTAATGAGAAATAATTTCGCACGGTACATGCAAATTTTGTGGGTTCGTCGCTTCGTTTTGTGGTGAAGTCTCTAGCTTTATTTTTTAATTGTTAAATAAGAAAAAATAAATAATTAAAAAATTGTGTTAGTCGTACTACAAATTATGCTTTTTTTATAAAATATATAGAAAAAAATTAGTTAATTATTAAGATTTTGAGGGTTCGTCGCTTAATGTGGAATTGAAGTCTCTAGTTTTACTTTTGAATTTTAATGAGAAAATTTGAAGTTTACCAAAAATAGTGTTAGTAGTATTAAGTGCTTTAATAATAAAATATATAGAAATAATAATTAAGTTAGTCATTTTTTAAATGTTTGACCAGATATTAAATATTGTTATTCGGAATATAATAACAATATTATTTACGTGCAGACTTGATTAGTTTTTTTGCAATAATATTTTACTTTACGATTGTATATTAAATTTGTTATTTTTTCATAAGTGTTATTTTTATATAATTTTGGAATATAATGTACATGCAATTGTTAATCATAAGATAGGTATATACAATTTCAAAGGAATAGTATATTAAAAAATATTAATTAACAGTTAATATTAATCAGAGTTGAATCATGCATTTATTGAACCTGTGTTTAGTTTATTTAACTATTAAGAGATATTATTTCTATTCAATGTTTTTGTGCAGTTATTAAGGATTTATTTTACATCGTTAATATATTATGATTAAGATATTAATATTATAAAATTTATGTGAAATAATTGAAAGATTTATATTTAGATATTGTGAGAAATTTGTGCGAAGAATTAGTTAGTACGTTAGTAACTTACAAGTAGTTGTATCCATCAACTCCAATGTTGTTGTTTTCGTATCTTGTGATGACGGCGTCTCTTCCTTGCTGAGGACGAGCCACAGCTACAGCGACGAGAGCGGCAAGGACGATGATCTGGAAAGGATAATTTTGTTATATTGCACATATTGCATTTTTTCATCGATTTCCACTTTGGCAATTGGAATGGTTATAATTTTCTAGTTGATAAAATAAACTTGGAATATAGCAAACATATATAAAATTTTATGAATATATTTGGAGAAATTTATATAAAAACTTGTTTAAATGTGACTCATAAAAAGTTGCAAGAAAATAATTATAAATTCAATATTATAAATCATTGATAATGTTATTATTGCTTTTTTCTCTTGCAAAAACTTGTGAAGTATTATGAAATTTATTGAATGTTTCTAGGTTTAAATATTGGAACATTTCTTTATTTATATATTTTCAATTTTAGTAATTAAGTAAATTTAATGTTTACGAAATTTTCCATGTACAAAATTAATGGAAATATATTCAGAAATTTATTAGGTTTATATAGTTTTAGTAATGGTATGTTACAAATATTTTGGGATTAATAATATACACAAATCCAAAATTTTACATTTTACATATTATTTATCACAGTTTATTTTGAGTATGCCATTTTGCTTTTGTTTCATTAATAATATAATTTCAGAAATATCATTTCTTTATTTATATATTTCCAATATTAGCAATTAAATAAATGTTCACGAAATTTTCCTTGTACAATATTGATGAAAATATATTCAGAAATTTATTTTATATCTATATATTTGATTTTGGTACAAATGATAACGATATTATAAATTATGATTGTTACTTTTTCAAAATATTTGTAAATAAAATAATTGCAAATATTTTGAGACAATTTGTTTTAGCAAATTTAAATTTTTATAATCTATCTTATAATTGCAATTTTGAAATATACTGTAATAGTTTCGATTATCCAAAGGAATGTGGAGAATTAGTGTCTGGAAGAACCTCCACTGCACTCTTACCAGTTTCATGTTGAAGCGAGAGTGAAGCACAGAACGAACTATGACTGTGAGACGCATCGGCGGACTTTTATACTCCTTGAGGAGCATCTTCGTTCACCTGACATTTACACCGCCGCCCCCCACCACGGCCTGCGCCTACCCTGATTGCTACCGCTGGTGGTGCTACTTGGATTCCAAGCCTGACCGTGAAATTCAGATTTGGACAAGATTGATTGAGGCTGGAGATGGAAAAAACTTTCTTACTCCTTTCATTATGTTCCGTCTTACGAATTTTATAAATATGTTTACAAGTGACTAAACGATGTGGATATCTGTTGTAATATTTTTAATTGAAGATATAGAAAAATGTTTTTTTGGGGAAATTATAGGTACTATTTTTTTTAAACTAATTATACAACAATTTTTTATTGCTTCATCTATGTATATCTACAATTTACAATTTATGTTTTATTATACAAAACATTTGGACTACTGTTCTATTAAATATTGAAAGGTGTCATATTAAACATAAATAATTATTGACAAATATAATTACATATAATTAAAATTAATTGCTGATGATGGTGGCGTAGCAATACCAAAATGTTCAAATGTTTTTTTTTATAATAAAACATAAATTGTAATAAAGATCTAAACAGCCAAATTATTGAATCAAATAATGAAGAACCCAGGATCTACATTAATAAGAAAATTAAAGTAGACAAGTAAAACATTCTTTTTTTTGTACAGCAAACATTAAATATAAAGTTCCCAATACTCCACCTTTTTTAGACAAAATTACCTGTAAAATTTAAAATATTAACGTGAGGGTTGCATAAAAATCAGATTTTTAATTTTTAAAAAAAGTTATAGCATCATTTCAAAAACGGGTTTCACAAAATATCATTTATTATATATAAAAAATATTTTAAAGAATAAATAAAAATTTAAAGACACAATAAAAAACTACAGTAAAATCCGTTTATAACGATAAACTGGTTATAATGTCGAAATTGTGACCACTTGTTTGAAAGTCCACATAAGTTAACATTGTTTTACTTTTATCGATTATAGCGACGAATTTTTTGGTATCTCTTCGATGTCGTTATAATCGAATTTTACTGTACAAATACACATTAGTGCTTAATTTATCTGCGTTATAAATTCAAAATAATATATCAGTAAAGACGTTTTACCGACGAAGTTAAACAGATTAAAAATATTACCACATGTTAACATTACCCACATGCTTTTTCCTCCAATTGGGGGATGTTGGAAAGTATAATAATAATTGTAAAACTAGCGGTTTAAATCAATGATTAGAAAAAATATATATGATTTATTTTGATATAAATCACTAATTTAAAACTATTACCATTTTTATAGTTCAAAGTACAACAAGTTATCATTTTTTTAATATTTTTTTTGTAATTTTTCAAACTTTATCACACGTGGAATTAAAAACGCAAGTTAGGTTACTTTTCTCGTTAAATGTTAATTACTGTCAATTTGTATGGCTGACTACTAATACTACGCCATTTTTGGGCAAAAATTTAGCTATGCATTATGGTACAGTACCTACATATCTAGGACATTGGTAAACTTATTCGGTTGTTAGTTTTGCTTTATTGCAAATATCATTAATGATATTTTTATACTGAAGAGAGTGTTTAATATCAGATGTCACCTTCGGGGCACTCTAACTGACGTGGGAACTATACTGCAAGATACAATAATATTTAAGTTTATATAAAAATCAAGTTGACTATTATTGTCTGTTTTTGAAATTTTTTAACTTTAATGTTCCATAAATTCTTGAAGATTATTTAAAATAACACAAATGAAACCATATTATCCACGGCAGGACTAAGCAATTCTTAGGGTTCCCGTTAAATAGGGACCCCGAGAATTTCTATCAAATATTTTATCCGCAGATGTATATAACTTTTTTGTTAGATTATTTTAACAACTAGATCACTATTTCGTAATGTAATCACATCAAAATTATCATAAATATATAAAGTATATCTTTGAAAAATCATTGGTTGATTCAAATTTCCCACATAAATAGATCAATACAACGCCAAATAAGTAATCAAAGAATTTGCAGCCCAGAACCGTAGAAAGAACATGTTTTAAATCATTACTTTGATATAAATTTTATCTTTATGACATGTTCAACTATTCATAATGAATTATAACTTATATTTGTTATCAGATTTATCTTTGATAACACAATCAAGAATTTTAATTTTGTTTGACTTTTCGTGAGATGTATTGTAGAACATTACGCTTCTGAATAAGTTTAAAAGAATAAGTATTTATGACATGTCTGTCAGTAGTATTAAACATGTTTGTTCGCAATCAATTCTTGTTTATATATTTTGTTCAAGAAACACACACCGTTTTTTTTTGTTTAGGACGATTAATTTGAGATAGAGGGGGACGTATAGTGCTTCTGACAATATCCATGAGTGTCCTATTGTCAGATAAAACAGATTGTCAAATTCAGTAAAAAGTGAAAAGCCATGATATATTTATTTAACGATTTAGATAATTACTTGACGGCATATTGCAACGAGTAGTAAAAGTAATTACAACTAGCCTAAATTTCACGATTATTGTAAAATGTTATTAGAGAGTTTATTATGATAATAAATATTGTTTATCTTTATTCCATTTGGGTCAATGTATTGTAGAGTTCTTGATTAGTGAGACATCAGACGTACAAGTCAATACGTTAGTAATTAAATCTAATCAAATAATTATTCTGATTTGACTAATTGTAGGTTTGAATGTGATTAAAACGAGATCAACAAAAAAAGGAATGAGAAATAAACGAAGAAATACCTGAATATATAGAATAACAGAAATAGAATTGAAAAAAGAAAAACATTTAATGAAAATCATGGCAAAGTATTGGAAAGCTTGCAAAAAATGAATTCCAAATTACATTATATAAATATAATACCTCATGAGGACATAAATAAAAATGAAGACAAAAAGTAAAAAAAAATGCTATGATAAGTAGAAATAATGATCATTTCCAATTGTTTGTTTATATTGGATATTCTAACATGAAAGTAAACAAATTTTAAAATATCATAATGTTGTTGTAAAACATGTTTATTTTCACACAGAAAGGAAAAGTAAAAAACAAATTAACTTCAAGTAATAAACCTAGGCAATTAAAATTTCTTAGATAGTTTCACATAAGTAAGTCAATGATTTGCAGTATCAACTTATCTTGTATTCATAATGTAATCACTAACATCTGATACGGGAACATCTTTTGTTTCTCTGTCAATAACATATGAAAAACAATTGCAATTTTGCAATCGACCATTCATGCATAAATTGAATAGTTACAGAGTGAATCTTTTATCTACGCAACTAGAACGAGAGAGGTATTTTAACGATTTGAACGTAGGACGTTCATTGTTGCCAACATAAGAATCCCGAAATCCCCGATAGAGAGATAATGATTAATTGGTTATTGTATTGTGTTTTGTGAGGTTTGCATTTGTTGACCCTGATATTGTGAGAAGACAATCGTAAGGAATTCGGTACGGTGAAAACGCAAATCATTAAACAAATATTGTTATTAACGATTTATTGTTTTCTTTTTATATTAGATGCAATTTGTCTTACATAATTGTCAAGGAAAGTAAAAATTAAGAAGAATAAATTTCAATATTCATATCAATAAATATTAATAGCAATACTATAATAACATAATTTAGTATGGCTTAGTTTAACACAGAAACCATAGTCATGCGTATGACTAATTACATGTTCAGTGGGTTTTACGGCCTGCTCATTCATTTTGATATTATTTTAGTATATTTTGTCTGTACTACTGCGAAATATATTAAATGGACCGAATATGCACGACTATAAAAAAAACACTAGGGCGGTTCATGGCTTTAAATGTTTAAATCATGGGGATGCTACAACTTACGTCATTTTCAAAGACACTTAAATGCATGTTTTGATAAAATATCAAAATTATCCTAAGAATAAAAAAAATAAACATGGAAGTACATTTTGTTTTGTTATTTCTTGAGGTTGCATTTCTGAATTGTGAATAATTCTAATACTGTTCTAAAATATAAACTATGAAATAATGTAAATAAGAAATAATTACAACATATAGAGAAACACATTAAACATTATAGGTTCGATTTAAACAAAAAAAGGTTCACTTTTTTTTCCAAGACCTCATTGGAATGTTTAAGGATGTAAAGATACGGAATAAATACGATAAATATGATGGGAATGCGGCTACAATACTGATTTAGCAAAGTAACTGCTTATTTTGCAGTGCCGAATTACGCTTCTCACTGCGATGAATGCTCACGCTAGCATTCTTCGCTCTTCTTAGTGTTGTTGTTGCAAGATGTATTTTTATAATTTTTTATACAAAATAAAAGAACTATATACAATTGTTCATGATAAAAATAATTATTATAAGCAATTATAAATAAATTAACAAATATATTTATATATCAAGAAAACTTGGGGGTGTTGCAGTTCCGCAGTGCCTATACATGAGTCGACCCTGGAAAACACAGACAAAAAATGAATTCTTATAAAAGGTTACATCAATTTCCTATTTTTTCAGAGAAAAATTATATTCTGCGTTTTGTCACTTATAAATCAGCCCTAATGAAATCATTTTATATATATTTTTTTTGATACAAGGAATACTTTTCAAAATTGAATTCATTTTCAATATGCTGCAATAAAATTTTCTCCTTTGTATTATACGTTTTATAAAATAAAATAGATTAGAATACATTAGTTTTTATTTAAAAATATTTCTATTGGTGTTTTATTGTTGACTTTTACATCTTCTGATACAGTCATGAACAGTTTCATAGGAAAGTAACAAAATGTAAAAAAAAATATTTTAGTTGATTTATTCTGGGTTTTTTTGTCATTTTTAATTCTAAATACTATTTTGGCCGTCAGAGAACTGGTTCGAGATCGGTCAGAAATCAATAGCAACAACCGACTAACGGTCAGAGTTTGGGTTATAGAAATAATTGTTCTCCTAGAAGGGTAATTATGAAAATCTTACGAATTTCATATATACATTTGGTCGTCTAGCAACAGGTAAATAACTATAAAAAGTTTCAAATTAATAAATTAATAAATTTTACAAATTCTTTAACATTATTTGATGTTAGTTGCTGCTGATGGCGCGAAAAATTTAATAAGCGACTCAGAATGTAAGTAATAATGTTACGAATGAAAACCATTTACTTTATAATTTTAATTTGATATTTAGTAAGTTGCTTCGGTAATGCAGTATCTTCCAATAATTATGGATGATAGATTGGAATTAAAGATATAATTAATGTACAAATTATTTAAATGTTTGAAACCAATTTGATGTTCATATTTTTTTCTATCCTATATACTGTATTTTCATAATAATATATATTGTTTTTTACTACATTTTTTGTTTATATTTAAAGGAACGGTTTCGTGACCTATGCTCTAACAACAATAGGAATATAAATTTTTTATAATTGAAATATTTCAATTATTTGATTCTACTTCCTTGAGCTACAAGGCCAAGATGAACCTAAATAAGAATAATTATCTCGTGACTAGATCACAGAGCGCCTTGAGATACTAAGGGTGTGCTTAACATTAATTATATATTTCTTAGACATTATCATACGATCAGTCAATGCATGAGAAATATTTAAATGTATTTGAAGAACACATAAATTTTTGATTGTCAATTGTTGAAAATGGTTTTTTCAAGGCTTACTTAGAAATTTAATTAGCAGGTAAATTAACAATATTTTTTATTAACGCAATATATTTTACTACGTTATAAAGTTAAAACAATTGAATATATCTTAGTTTCAGCCTGTAACATGCAAGAGGTACAGCTTACTCAAATAAAAGTGTGATGATGTACAGTGGTTATTTAAACATCAAGGGAATTCTAAAGATGTTTATAGCTATTAACATATCTAGGCTAGTTATCAGTGTGATAACCACTACAGATGTCAATTGAATTCTGAGCTTGAAGTGCGAGGATTTTAAGACATCTAAGACCTGGTATGATTCATATCATCCGTGGTTTGTTTACCGGTTTTACGTTATTAATAAATATTATTTTATAAAATTCTCTTGTGAGTAACGTTTTCGCGATCAAGTCTATATTGGTTGATATAAAAGGACAATTGTCCCAAATTATTTAGACAATTCTATTACCATACTGTCTTGTCAAAATTAGATTGTATACAATTATAACTTACTTATTCTGCTTACTTTTATCTATGTAATCGAAACTTTAATTCCTGAAACCAGTAAATATTTTTTCCTACGACCACTGTTAAAAATAGTATTTTTAACAGTTGCTTAGCAAGTTAAAAATAACAGTTTATAACACAGTAAATACTTTTAAAACGTTGCCATTGACAACGTGTTAAAAGTAAATAACAAATTTACTTTTAACACGTCTTATGTTCAGTTGTTCATAACAAATACATCATGACCTGTCATAAATGTCATTCTAATGCTTAGTTTTTATTTACTAATAGGTACATAACTGTGGTCGTAGGAAAAATAGTGTATGATATTTGTGTTAAAAGTGATTTTATTTCGTTCGTGGGGTTTGTTAAACTCGGCTTCGCCTCGTTTCAAACTTCCCCACTCACTCATAAAATGTCACTTTTAACACTTATATCATAAATAACTATTTCGTGCCATCATTAACATAAGTTATTTGGATACTACTGTTATCAGTGTGTTATAAAAAATAACAGTCCTACTCGAAGGGTCATTATAAAAATCATACGAATTTCATATACATTTGGTCGTCTAGCAACGGGCAAAATTATCTATTAAAAGTTGCAAATAAATAAATCTTTGCAGCTTAAATATATATTTATTTATTCCACCCCAGTTGCCAAGGAAGTTCCTCAGGAGTGATTATTAATGATTGGTTTTGCAAAAAACTTCACCAATATTATAGAAACAATTATCAATTAAATAGACATTTCACAAAAGTGAAATTTAAATAAATCATATTGTAACGTTTATTTATTTAGGTGAAAAGTAAATATTTAAGTTTAATAAAGGAAATATGAATTATAAAAGATAATAAAAATAAGTACACTATGAGTAAACATATATAAACACTAATTTAAGAATAACAATTATTAATAGAAACTTAAACACTAAGATTATTTATTTAAACATTTACCACTACGCATTATTTATTTACAAAATATTTATATCACCAACTATTTATTTATATTAACAATTATTCATGTTCACTACTCGTATTAATATCATACTGTCCTCCGGTGTTCCTGCTCGGGGTTTATATGGAAGAACAATTAAGTTCGGAAATGTTCTCGTACCCTCTGGACAACAGGACAATAGAAGCACTACGGATAAGTCCCGACAGATCTGCCAGCGGCCGTCGCCTGCGATGTGACCTAGGGATCGCTACAATATGTAGGAATATTAGAAATTTCCTTAAGTAAGGAATTAAAAATTTTCAAACCAAAAACATTTGGATTTTTAGAAGCTATATTAGTTTTGGCATGATTTGATCTTTTGATCTTTCTTAAATGAATTACAACTTTCGTTAGTACCAAAGTTAGGTTTATTTTTATAAATATATTTGCATATTTCTAATATGTAAAGGCAAGATAAAGTAAGTATTTGTAATAGTTTAAATAAATATTTGCAAGAGTGTTGATTGCTAAATCCATAAATACATATCACTGCTCGTTTTTGAGCAGCAAAAACCTGAGGTACCCCAAAGACAGATTCCGTACCGTAATCGAAATTTAATTAAAGCAAAGTAAGTCATACGCAGTTGTGATACGTCTCAGTAATTTTTGAAGAAACTTAGGGAGTAGCAAGAGCCGATTCACGGAGGTAATGAGTATTTCACAATGAGGACTGTGATTCCCAAAAAAAACATTTTATGTGATTTTTGCATTAACTGAGCCTTGACAAATGTCTAAATTTACAATATTTATGTTTTAGTAATTCAGAAAATGAATAAAAGTGGTTTTCGGTCTTTTGAGGTAAAGTTAATTATTATTGAAAATACCTATAAGTTTGTCTATAATTATTTCCTAATAATAGATCAAAATTTCAAAATATACTGATTTTTAAGTTTTTTTTAATTTTCAAAGTGTATTGTTAGGTGTTGGGTACATCGCTCGATCTTATTAAAGCACTCGCGTCGCATTTCAATATAGAACCTCGTGTTGTAAAATGTAACCTACCACACTTGTAATGTAAATAACAATAACTTACTTTTGTAATCATTCAAACACATCAGTGTTTTTTTTTTGGGTTAAAAATTTGTTTTACTAGTATTTGAACACCAGATTATTAAATATAAATTATATTTACCAATTTTAGAAGAACTCATTGTACAAAATCATATGATATCATAAGCAAGAAAATAACTAGATACGCTTCTATGTTTAGTAAATGCCAATTTATATAAATATTTATTTAAATATAAAAAGAAAAGTTTATGTACTAATCTGACAGTGACAAAATAAAATATGTATTATTATTCAGTAATCGTACGTAGAAATAATTAATAAAACTTGCAATATCAGTTTCAATCTTGACTCCTGAGTCATAAATAACGCAATTATCATAAAATTCGGAAGTATTTTCGTGCGGTCGGTATGTTAGGTCACGACCTGCATTAACATGCTGTTTCCTGCTTTCTTGCTCAGAGAGGTTTTGCATTATCTTTGTTGTAAACTGAAACAAATGCCATCCAATGATTGATTGTAAATTTAATTACATTATAACAAAAAAATTATTGTTGAGACATGATTATTTTATGGTAGTGTAAATTGTAAATTTGTTGTAGCTTATTTTTCTAACATTTCTCTAAGTAGGTAACAGCTTTATCATTAGTTTACTTAATGCAAATATTTATTTACATTGCTGTTTGAAGATAACTATTAGAAAATACATTACAATAATTACATGTATACTATTTTGAAATAATAATATCTAATGATTTTTTTTTGTATCTATTACTTAATTTAATTAAGCAAGTTCTTTAAAAAAGGCGTTAGCAAGATAAATATAAATTCTAATAGTGTTAATATTTAAGAAATTATTATTTAATTTATGTTATATTTAATTGTATGAAAATATAGACACATAAATAGAGTCGATTTTTCCTAATTGATACTCACGTCATCTATTTCTACTGCAAGAATTATTAAACTTCGATAACGCCATTCATGTCATTCTTGTTATTTATTAACGTGATTTTGACGTTGACATTTTGTGTTTAATTTTGAGTTAATAGTTTCATCCCTTAATTTACCATGTATACTGAAACGGTTCGTACGCCTAATTAGCCAAAGATCGTCTAGTGGATGATTTTACTTACCCTAAGTTGTGTTTGTTTAAATAAGTAACTCTTCATCGTCGTAATACAGAGTAGCTGTTAAGAGTGGAGGAATTTGGACAGGTATTTAATAAAATAAAAGATTGATATTCACTTAAAAAGACAGACAAAATAGCTGATCTTGTGCATTTATTGATAATCTGGATTGTTTAATTCATAAGTAATTAATTTAACAAATAGTGCTGTGAAATTATTTTCTCTGGCATTCACCTTATGAACCTGAGGGAAACCACAGCCAAAACCTCAGGTAGATAGACAATTTTAACATTTTAACAATTATATAAAGACTGCATTCATTTTACAAAGGGTTGTCCCAATAATTTGTTACAAAAATACAAAATTTTGCGTGCGTCATTGACTAAATAATAGAAGTATTTCACTTTTTTATACATTTATATTTTCCCAGATATTTAACTATTTAGGAATTATTGATCGAAGCAGAAATGGACGTATTTGCTACCAATTTGTGACCCGTTTCTCGATTAGGTTAGACTTTACAAAATATATAAAGGAGTTCTTTGTTAATTAATGGTAGTTTACATGTGATTGCTTCCCTAACCATAACCACACTTCTGTCCACCACTGCCGTCTACCGTTACACTATACTATTCTACTTCTACTCTTCTTTCTCTCTGCCTCTAACAACCATTACCTTACTCTATATATACTTAAAACACAACTACTAAGTCAGGAAACATTAGTTTTACCTTTACTCGGTACTATTTATAAATTACATCAATTGACCTACTAATATACTTTATTGGTGTCACTAGAATGTGCTGACTTAGACTTGTTACACTGGGATAATAAGAATAGGGTTATAATCGCCCCCCAGATGCAGACAATAACTCCCATTTAACCGTAATCGTAGCTGTTAACAGTTTCCAAGATCCCAATGGTGGCCGACGAAATCTGGACACAGTGCATAATACTGTCAGTTTTGACATTTATTTACTTCCAAAATCACAAGGTTTTTCCCGGCAAGATGATGTCATCATTCTACCTTTTCCTCTTGCCGATTTGAATCACTTGGTTTACAACTGATGACATGAATATCAACTGGGGAAAACAAACTTTACATCTATTCTTCAATTATTTGTAATTTCATTTTTATATTAATTAAAATACTACCTATATATTTTAAAGCGTCTTCTAAGAAATAATTCATGTCGAGTATAATTATTGTTAAATTATTCATAAGTAAAATAATTTTCTAAATGGTTTTAAAGGGTGTGCCAAATTCCTAGGTGATGTTCTATTTCCTACAGACAATGACAACTAACAATAGTACATGACATATATCTTTACTAGTATGAATTACCAATTAAGATTAAACAAGCTTTCATTTCTTATGTTTTAAGAAGACACAGGAGAAATTGATGAGTAAATACGGTGAAATTGACCTAAAAATAAGAACAGAATCGGTTTTTGTATCATCAACAAGGATAAATTTACAATATAGAAATTGTGAAGAAAATAAATTGCATTATAATAATGAAATCAATAAATTACCTGGCGTTTATATGTTATTATTTATTGCCTTTTTTATTGCTATATTATTTTTCTGATGTTGCAATATAATTGCAGAAATTATTTTAAAAAGCTGCCATACATTATATGAAATAAAAAAAAATATAAATTATTATATTTCAAAAAAACTTTCAAATTATTTTTTTTTGATTATGGTTGATTTCATGGTTTTAATTTGTCGGTTTTTAAAATTATTTCAATAATTAAATTTCTATCAAGCAGAAAATTGTGAAAAATTGAATTTTTACGGTGTATTACACATCGAATTGATTAAATTGTAGATACAATTGATAACCAGAAAACAATATAGTAATAAATTTTTCTTTTTTTTTCTGAAAAATAAATAAATACCATTTCCATAAATGCGCACGGTTTCCTTGTCGGCTTTTTAAAAAAATTCATATTGTATAACTATCATTATACTATAAAAATAATGTAAATATAAAAAAAATGTATATATTTTAAATTATCTATAGCTCAAATATCAAAATTACTATTACGCATACGTAATACAACACAAATACTGATATGTTTTGTACTAGTGACATTTTACCTTTATTTGGATTGAAATAAGTATGGATATTATAAGCGTTATTTGATTTTCAAATAATAACCTTAACATAAAAAATAATTATATAAAATTTTAAAAAATACAAAATAGCACGAACAAGATAAAAACAAATTATAAAAATTATAAGAAGGTTGTGTTAATCGATGCACTTATTGGAATAGATTTTTTGATGCGAAGACACCCCAGATCGATGATGAAAAATTTTTAAGACATTTTATTAATCTTAGGAAAGCATGTTTTCTAATTAAAAAAAAATTTTTTCAATGATAACAAAAGGTACACAAAAAATAGAGTGATACATGAGCTAGATGTAATTTACATAATTCTTTTACATTTGAGTATATTTCGGACAAACTATAGCATTTCATATTCTACCGACTTCAATCTTTTCCTCTTTTTAGTTTTGATGTTAACAAACCTTCAAAATCTTAGGTCACATTCACTCATTCACACAAGTAAGAGGTAGAAAATTGAACTAAAATTCTTATGTTGGGATACTCATTCTAAATAAATTGCCGAAAGAATTCTAATGAAAATTCAAAATATTTCATTTACAACGTATCCAGTCAAAACTATCAATAGATATATCTGAAAAATAATAGCTAATCTGTGTTCTCAGGGTTAATCAGTGTTTATAAATCAACTAAATTATGTTTTCTTTTGTTTTAGATATTCTTGTGAAAATATTCAAATTGCCTCTATTTTCTAAAATTTTTATTTTATCGAACGATATTAACATATTTTCATTTATTATTTTTTCATGCTAGTATTTACTTTATTCATTTCTACAAATACATAGTTATAAGCAAATTTAGTAAACAAAAAATCATTTTTCAATAATTCACAAAATTCATGTTTGTATTCTTGTTCAGAAAAAGTGAGTTGGTAGTTGTACTTATAATTCGTATAAACGATTCAATACTCATTCTTCGGACAATTATTGGACATCAGTACTAAGGAAAAGGTTCACATGCTCAGATCCAAGAGTTGTCAAAATGCATAGGATGCTAAATCGCGCGCGGTACCCCTACAAGTAATGAGAGGCACCCCAAGGTGCTGCGGCACCCACTTTAAGAAACACTGGTCTATACATATGACGAAAGTGTGCGATACGTCAAATGCTTTCTGCCGAAACTTTATTATTTTTTTAACGTTATACAACATTTTTCGAAACAATATTTTTTTTTTGGAAATTCAAATTTTCTATTAATAAAACAAATAATCTGAAAAGTGTTAACGAGCCCATTACGTGTGTGTTTAAAATAATTTCTTCAATATTGTGTTATTTTACTAAGTAATATGTCTCTCTAAGTTTAAACTTCGACCTCTCTTACAGTTAAAATTTGTAATGTTTAATTTTGCAAACTGTTATAACTGGACTTTCCCAAATGATTCCATGTTAGTATGTGCCATTTTGAAGTTATTTGCGTTGAAATGAAGAGTAATAACCTAGAGATAATTTTATCTAAAGTGTGAGAATGGTATTACGCTAGGCTATTATGATTATTAAATGTATAAATTCTTTTAATGAATGCCAAATGTAATTGTTGGTATTCATCTCACTCTCACGTATGGGTGAAATGATTCCTACGAAGATTACTCATCTATTACTAAATGCTACGTGAATGCACTCAAATTTTATGATTGATTACCGAATTTCACAACGTGTGATGAGACATTGACCACTAAGTCTTGGATGGTACACTATAAAATTCTTTTCATTATCTTGCTAATGATTGTAATGCCTAATAAAATGTTACGACCTTCACGTATTAGAAGTAAAGTATGTTGGTTGTCTAGGTTAAGTCTTTTTTATATTATATTATATTAATAAATAATGATAGTAGACACCGTTGGACTGGCGCTCAAGTTTCGCAACACATTCGTCGCAGATTTCAATTACGCAAATGCAAAAAGAAAACCGCTACCGAAAGAATGAAAAAATTTTCACGTTTAACAATGGAGTCATCCCACATTTTCTGTTTTTTTTTTTTGAAAGTCTACAAGCATGTACAGATATCCCAAATAAGACAGAGAAAAAAGTTTTTCTTAATTTTTTATAAAATAGCATTTTTTTATAAAGTTGAATAGCAAAAAAAGCTCTATTCAAAATTATCGTAACTTGAAAACGGTACACGATAGAAAAATTTTGAGAACCCCCGAAAATTCATTATAAAAAAGTGTCTGAAAAAGGTGCGCACCAAAATTACTTATGCCATTTGCACCAACAAAGCTTAACTTTTAAGCAACACAAACAAAAAAAATCTAATCGAAATTTTGACAGCAATGTTAAATAGTTCATTTGATATTTTATTTCTGTGATATTGTTAATTTAAGGGAATCTTAAAATTTAAGTAATATTTGTGCAACGGCCCATTAATATTTTAACTTTGGAATTTATGATCAAAACTTAAAAACAGTAAAATTTTCATTTTCGTTCAATATCTATGCATTTTTAGGAAAACAAAGACATCATTAAAATGATCCCTTCATGCGGCAACTTTGGTCTAATTTAACCGAACTCGTATCTTTTACCCTTGCTTAACAGGTTATTATTATTTTTACAAATATTAATAATATAATTAATACATTTATTAAATTTACAGAGACTCGTATTTTACAATTCGAAAAAGAATTTTCTTGTAGTACCTAGAGTAGACGCAAAATCTCGTGGCCCTGCGCGCAAAGCGAAATTCATCATTGTAGGCCGGCCACTGACTATTGTACAACACAAAAACATTGACTTGTAAAATTTCTCATTTATATTATATATTATTGTTTTTGTATCATTAATTTCATGAAGGTAAATAAATTCTAATTACTACTCTAATATCCTGAACTTTTAGTGTTTCGTGTGCATATCAAAATCTTTGACCAACGTTTTTAAGTTAGTTAATAAAATATGCCTCCCACCACTTTTTCTATCTAAAATAATTTTGCGTTTACTTCTAACTTAGTAACGCACAAAATGAAGCAGATCTAGGTATCGTAGTTTTTGTTTATTTGCAAATGTCATCAAGATGTCAAAAATTCATTATTTCAAATACATTTTTGTACTTATTCAAACGGAAGTAAAAGAAATTGTAATGAAACTAGGTGATTATTTAACTTCTGTGTAATTAAATTAAGGTGGTCGTTGGGACAAGTGAAGAAGAAGCAAAATGTAAAGTTTTCTCAAATAACGATTTTGTCTTTATTTTGTGCTACACTTTTATCTGATAAAATATTATGCGCCGCACAGCTTTAACTTGCAATACTATATTTAATTCAATCGTATAACCCTAATATAATATTTGAGGAAAAATAACTATTTTTTAATAGTATATGCATTATTATTATGGTTCGAATAACGATAATGATTCACGATAAAAATAGCGTGACATTTATAGTAGTACTTTGTAACAAGTTTATATTTAGTACCATATTTTTTAAATGGAAAGTTGTCTGCTAAAGATGATATTTAAAAAACTTAAACAAAAAATAAATCGTGCATTTTACATCCGTTTAAACAATATTACTTTTATTTCAGATCAGGTTTTTCTATAGATTCCTTTTCTTTATTTGCATTCCGTTTTCTTGTCATTTAACCTTGTTCTTCAATGGATGAGCAATAAAGTGAACTTTTACTCAAGATGACTATTTTTATAAAAATTCCTTATACATATAACGGTAAAAATACTATATACATTTATATGAGATTCGTTGTTCGTTATGTAATGAATCCTGCTATCAAAATTTCAAGATATAGTTTTGTAAATACGAATTAATTTAATGTTTCGATTACATTGAAAAAAATAGGGTTCGAAAAAAGTGTGATTTATTTAATAAAAATCAAAAAAATCTATTTTTTTTTATTTAATTAGGATTAAAATCAGATTATTTTTTTTACAACAAAAATCATTCCATCTTTTTTTCTAAGTGAGATAACGGTATACATTTTCATCAGTGCTGCCAATCTGGGTTTTAAGACCTCACAGTTCTATAATCCATTACTGAAAAATAGATGAAATAAATTTAAGTTAGTTTGTTCGTTAAAATTTCTATACTCGATACAGTACAATAGTTATTTTTCGTGAGTCGATAATTTAATTTTATCGTCGTGTATAAAATTCAATTTTTTTTGTATCTGATTTTAAAGAAATTGAAATTAGAAAAATTTAATTTTTATTTGAGAACAATTTTAAAATGTCACTAGTGTGAGTTGTTATGGAAATTTACTTCAAATAAATATAAGTTAAAGTACTCTTGCGGTTAAAGTGCTACTTTATCCACTATTTTGTGTTGATAAAATTGCACTTTAACATCTGCTATAGAAAAACGAATTTTAATCATATTATCGACCAAAAGAGTTTATTTTATTTTAAGTTGATAATATGATTTGATGCGATTTATTTTTATGTGAATGTGATTGGAAAACAGTTTATATTAATTTCAGTAAAAAATAATATTTTATAATAAATTTATATAAATGATCTAAGGGTAAGATTTGATTTCGAGCTCTATCAAGTCAAATTATTTATTATTTATTTTCTTCATAAAGATTACTCTTGTAATGCACTTTCCAAAAGAGCTAGAGTTCTCGAGAGGCGTCTTTTAGTAAAAGCCCTCTTTCTGGTACACCTTTACTTCGTTTCAGAGTGAGAGAGAGAGTAATAAATCAAAATTTGCAAGAGTAGTTTAGATTTTAGTCAGCTACGCAGCAAATTATATTTCACGAATTATGACTCTTTCTCTCTTATTCTGAAACGGAATATAGCAATGAATAACAAGACTTAAATGATATAGTTATATCCGTTTATTATATGTATATGTTCTAATGATACTCATTAATAATATATAGGGCAACAAGTGCAGAAAGTCGGAATCACACAAGGTGGGAAATAGGTCATTCTGCACGAGTGGCACACTACTTTTTCTACGACCATACTGCTAAACGTTACAGAAAAAAAAATACTTGCAGGAAAGCTATTTGATACAAAGAACAATATGGCGCATATACCCTTACAAAATGTACCTTCAAGCAGGCGCAGTGTGGTCATTTTTGTAAGAAATGTTTTTTCCCATACTGCACATGCGCAGTGTGGGCAATTATTGAGAAATGATTTCTCACACTTTAACTCACGATTGTGGGAAATACGCAACTTTCAAGCTTTATAATTTATATAGTGTGAGAAAAGTGCCACTTCCCAAAGTGGTCTTAGAAAAAATATGTCACATGTACGTGTATTAGTTTTTATTATAATTTATTTACTGACATGGTATTTAATTTTCTATTTCACAAATTTTGCAATGAGATCATATTTTTATCTTTTTTATAAAATATAACCTCTTAAGCACTCATAGCTGATTTGGAGAATAGAAAGAGGTCATTTTTGTGTGGGAAATAAGAGGGAAGCTATTCTGATTTTACTTTCCATTGAATGATTGATTCATAAGTAATTAAACGAACCTGTTAAAGTTAAACGAATCTTTCATCTGTTGAATATAGATGCAACGTAATGAAATGAAATATTGAACTCTGAAGCAATTTCTTCTATTGTTTCTGATTTGCGCATAAAATTATGCAAATCGTGTAATGAACGTTTTCACATCATGTATAATTATATAAAAACTGGGAGATTGGCAGTTATATAACAGGTTATTTGACGGTTAATAAATTCTTCAAATTTTTCTTTCATTTGTTATTTAATATAAAATTATAATAGCGTCTCTAACTAATAATTAAGAGTGGGCTGAGTGGGTGGAACATGTATTTCACATTAGAGAAACGATGATTACTAAATATTTGTTTACGTTCTGTATTTTCGCTGTTAATATTGGGGTCGTTTACTTAACAGCACTTTACAATTACTCTATTATAAAGTCATTTTATTGTAAATGCTTAAACGGTGTTAATTTTGCATGTCATGATTGCAAATAGTAAATACTTGATGATCTTAATCATGGTTATAGGCTCAAAATGTTTTGACATTTTTAATAAATTGTATATTGAAAAATTATTATTATTTGTCTACACATAATTAAACAAATATATTATTGTGCATTCAAAGTAAATATTACATTGAAAATCTATTCACTTGCGGTTAGAAGTGCATCACTACAAATTTTATGTGTAATGTTTATAATTATAGATTTCAAAATTATTATTGTATTTAAAGTTCACAAAAATATTACATTTATTTATTTATTTATAAACATCTAATAAATTATAGTTGTAGTTTTTTATTGTAGTGTTTTAGAAATAATTTTTCTATAATATTAAAAATAAACGAACAACAGTGGTAATTCAATGAACGGAATGTAAGATCTGAGGTTCAAATCATCTTGGGTTCAGAATTCGCATGAGTACAAACTGTAGGTCTTTTGTCTACAGACATTAGTCTGACAACCTATGTCCCTAAAATGCAAATAAAACAAAAAAAAGTACTTGAGGTTTTCTTTTACATGAGTATGTTCTACCAGAGATGATGATTATTTTGTATTAATAATTGTATTGTGTAGACAAAATAAAAAAAAATAAAACAATCATTAGATAGGCAACTTAATATACAGAAGTGTAAAATGTATATAATTAGGCACTTCATTTGGCTAATTAACAAATAAATAATTTGAACACATCCTGAAGCAAATAAATAGAGCAGATACAAGGAACTAGAAAAATAACTAGAGCGCCTTTTAGAGCAAATAAATAAATCGAATAAGAGGTAATTATGTATGATAATATACGGGAAATAACAGATGCGGAATAAGATAAATTCTGGAGTCAAAAACTAAATCAAGAGTTATATAAAATGGAATAAAATCTAGAATAAATAATAATACCAACAACTAAACAAGTTAAAGTATATTCTTGTGCGAATAATAAAAATAAAAATAAATATTAATGTCTCATTTATAATTAAAAAAAAGGGATCGAGTTTCTTGAATTTTTTGTTTGCTTTATGTTCTTTGATTGAATTTGATGTGGCTCATAAAGCCAATTAAATACTAAAATAGTTGTTAATATAATTTATATGCATTACATTCAAATTTTTAATAATAAAATAAAAATGATTGTGACATTAATGATTCTATGAACGTAACTTTAAAATAGAGTTATTAGCTTGGCTGTTCGAAATGCAATAAATCAACGAACGGTCATAAGAGCACACTAAGTAGACAACTATAATTTAATCAATTTTGCAACAAATGACAATCCAAAGTGCCAAATGTCACTACCATTCACATCATAACATAACGCAATCGTCAAAACTGTATTATTAACTCGCTATAAAAGTCAGGTAAATTTTGTCAAATAATTCCGCGATTGCAGTGTACGTTGACTCACGATCGTCTGTTGTTTGGCTGTGATCTCATTTACGTAATCGAATGGCTCAGTTCCGTATTGACGAGACTTTCAAATGTTTAGCTCCTGGAGATGATTCGCGGCTGTTTCTTTTACTTGAATGATAATTACTATCATTTGCATACAGTAAATAAACGTAACAATGAAGAGCATGGCGGTAAATGCTAGGAAAATGTCAGCTATGAAAGGTAAAAGATGAATTACTAGAAAGAATGTTGGATGGTTGGTTGGAGATATGGTTAATTTATTTCTTATGGTGTCATAAAACACGTGACTTATAAAAATATTTGTAATTACAAGTCTTAGTAGTAATTCATTACAAATTACCAATTATGGTCTGTTTCTGCAAGGTATTCCTCATTTCATCAATTTCTGCTGCAGGAATTGTTAAACATCTTTGTCAGATACACATGGCATCGATGAGATTTTATTTGCGTCTCATTATCGTATGTGATACAGAGGGTATAAATACCAAACCTTACTGAAGGTCTTCAATTCCTTCATTCAAAACTCGACCAGTACAGAGATCTCATATATGCTATATGTGTCCAACCAATAACAAATATAAGATAGAAACAATAGTACAACCGTGGTAGCGGATATTTTCAAATATTCATTTATGTCATTTATTAAGGTCCTTTTGGCGTCAACATTTTGTGATACATAGTGCGTTGATACACAGAAAAAATCGCTTCCTGTAATTTTTTTTAGTGTTAAAATTTTATTCGATCCTAAAATGTTAATAACACTAATTTTACCGGAGAAATATTGAAATAACACTACAGAAAAGTAGTGTTATTGATATAATTAATCAACCAGATACGAGTATGTGGTAATATATTCAGTTTAAAAGAAATTGTCATTATGAAATATGGAATATTTTAATTAACAAATCATTCTGAAACAATTTGAGCAAATAAACCTTAAAAACAGTTAAGTAGAGTATGAAAAATTAGGTAAGTAAATATTAATGGCGAGTAAATTAACTGAATAGTAACCTATTTTTTTTTTAGGAATACAAGAATCGACTTAAATAGCTTTTTGTTTTAAATATTTTATTCTATAATATTAGTGAGGAATAAATCACTGTTTGATAAAAACCTTATTTTGTATTTTTCGAAATATTTTTGACTACAAAGATTTTGGCGTTGACATTTAGTGATACATTGTGTTTTGGTACAGATTCGTTAGTTATATCCATCACTCTTTTTGTATATTTCATTCATAATTATATTAGTACAAGGTGGGGCAAAGCAACCTCCCTAGTTATAAGGTGAATTAAAACAAAACTAATAGACATACAAAAATTTTAGTTTCTTGAACTACAGCATGGCAAGTTTTAAATCACCTAGTTTTAAAAATTATTTCTTACAAATGATGGCCATTATTGTCAATATACTGCTCCAGGCGGATTCTAAGATTTTGCATAGCTCTATGAAACATATACTTTAATATCCCCAAAAGAAATAGGCATAGGGCGTTAAATCCGGCAAGTGCAGGTCCACTGTGGCTCAATTCTGAACCAAAAATTTATTGAATTAAATCCTTCAAGAGTTGGCGCAAAAACTTTTAAATGATGGTAACATACCGAACAAAGTTCACGGTAACTCGCAATTTCCTTCATAAAAACAGTAAGGACCAATTCTTCTGTGTGAATTCCGTTGTCCTCCATTTCATTTCTCAGTCACACTTTTTGTTTCTTTAAAGTTGACAACCCACACCAGAACTGATTTTCGATCGGCAACTAAACCCAGAGGAGAAATTGGTAGCGAGTCCGAAACGCACGCTGCATCGCTTCGATACAGTAGTTTTTCAAAAAGTAAAAATTACGTTGCTTTCTGGATTTCACCATATTTACTATACTTTAAAGATAACTTCCCGACTATCTGCTTCTTTTGCGACAATCCTCACCCACCCTTCATAACTGCCGTTTGAAAGTATGAAGGTTGCTGTGCCTCACTCTGTATGTAATAATGTCAGTTTTGAGGTTTATTTACTTCAGAAATCACTCGATTTCACCAGACAATATAATGTCATAAATCGCTCTTTTCTAATTGGCGAATTGAATCTCATGATTGCGATTGATGACGTGATGATCAACTCGTGGAAACCAATCTTACACGAATACAGTATAATAAAAAATGTATGGTATGTTATCTCTCTGGACCGAACAACAACAATTTCGTTTAATAATAAATAAATTAATTAAATTTTATTCTAAATAATAAATCATTTTTCTTTACTAAAAAAATTGGTATAAAATTACATTCTCTTGCGTTATTGGATATTTGTAGCTTGTAGCAATCAATAATCTAATTAAACTGAAAATGTGATAATTATTTGCTTATTTCTTACGCTAACCAATTTTAACTTAAAGTTCATCAAATTCAATGTATACAACTTTCATGGTGCCATATAAGGCAAAAGTAAATGTTTCAAATCAAAATTGATTATCTTCACTCTCATCTTCAATATTCACTTATGGGGAATTAAATCAGCATCATCTCTTCTTCAAGATAGATCGTGTTGATTTTGATGAGTTCTTTATTTGTTTAACGTCGCCTTTTAGAGAAATGTTACTCAAAATTTAATTCGATGTGTAATCTATAAATTTTGTATGCCATAATCTATTGCTAAATATATTTATTTTTACTTATAATAGAACTTCTCTAACTTGAACTTCTCTAAGTCGATTTTTATCATGATTACTAATGTTTCGTTCCTTTTTATATATATTTTTAACTCCCTAATGGCCGGTTGCACAGTTGTTACTTAAATTTTTAGTTTTCCTTAAACGGACAATATTACATCGGAATAAAATGTCAATTGAAATGGTTTCTCAATGTCCTGATACGCCAATTTACAAATAACATACCACGAATTTTGATTTTTCAATATCTTGTTAGCGTTACCAAGAGGATATAGTCTTAGATGACAGGAGGATAAAGTAACATCAAGTTCACGCTGTTGATAAAATTTTGCCAGTAGAATAAATTTACGAAGTTGGTTCGTATATGGCCGAATGTAAAATATTCTGTACCATTTTAAAATTTTTGTCAGTTTTTTTTTTGATAATATTGTCAAAGTATGAAGTTAGTAAAAGGTATGTTTTTTTCTGAGAGTAACTACGAAGAAAAATTAATAGATTTTATTAACGTGATGTGTAGGATACTTTACGTTGTAAGATCTCAACCAGAACATTTTAATTTCTGGAGAGACCATAATTTTTTCAAAAGATTTAGGTTTAGTAAAAATACAACGATGTAGGTATTTCTTACAAACTGTAGAAAATATTCGGTTTTCTACTAGCAAGTGAATAAAATTATGAATAGCATATAAAATTTCGTAAATAGAATTAAAAGTTAACGCCATAATTATATTTACAGAAACTTTGCAATTCTCCCTTTAAAAATGCCACTGATCCAAACTGTTGATATTATTTTAGTCAAAATTAATACAACATTCAAAATTTGTTTTGACAGTTGTTTACATAAGAATATAGCAAATAAAAGTCAAAATGATTAGCAACTTGAGAGTTGACAATTAAATCTAGCTGTTACTTGGTTACTTCAGCCAGATAAAATCATATTGAAAAACGCGTTTTCATTGCCATGAAGTTTAACAGGCAGATGAATTTAATTTGACATTTTTGACAGATGATTGAAAAACCGGCCCATAGTATATTTGAGTCTATATTTCTATTGAAAAATTAAGAAATTTAATCGAATCCAGGGAAAATGTTTGTGATAAAATCTATATATGTATTTTTTAATTTACAGGAAGATTTTGTAAAAAAAAACTGTTTTACCTCGCTAATAAGGTAAAATACTATTACTGAATCAGTATCGTCAGCCAGTACGGTTGTGTGGTCGTGGCGTGTCTTGTCTGATCGTGTAGATAAGCAACATAACCCGCCCTGTCCAATTGGATGGGTTGCCGCACAACGGCTCGGTGTGTGCTGGCCTTGCAGAGACTGTAGGCTGACAACCTGCATCACTAAAATGCAAGTAAAACATGTCACGAAACAAGTACTTCAGGTACTTGAGGCCCTGTTCCACATAGGAATGTTGTGCCATTGATGATGATGATGACTATTACTGAATAAATGAACTTTTTTTTTTGTATTTCTTATGTCGAAGTTCCCGTATTGTTTGCTGTCCCGTAAGTTTCGAGTTAGGAAATTCCCTGGTTGTGGTTCGGCAGAAATTCGCAATTAAATTCTGTCCTTTATGAATAAAATGTGGACTATATTGGTTTAATATATTTATTGAAATGGAGCGATGTGTACAGTACAAAGTCTAAATCTTGACTCTGACTATGTACAAAAATATGTCTAACAGCTAGGTTTACAAACACTCTTAAATTACGGGGGTGATAAGAACAAAACAAAGAATGTGAAGTGCTTTGGGACACGAAACACTTATCTCAGGGATATTCTGATTTTCTTAGAATTGACACATCTGGAATATACCATGCGACACTACCAGTCCCACTATATTAGCAAACATTTTCAAAGAATGTTTTTTAATTATTGAAGTGAAATTGCTTCGATTTGTTGGGATTTTCATCTCACCACGAAGGCCATTTGTTACATAAAGCATCAAGCATCAAGTAAGCATGTTCATCAGCGTCTTCATTTGTCTGTGGTATGCGGCATGGCTGTCTTAGATCAAACTAGTGGGCAAGGTCGGCTGGGGAAAGTTGTTGGCTATTATTACCTCTTCACTTGAAATGCGTTAACTTTGACATCGTTTACAACAAAGATAATAACTAATCTGGAGATGTACCCTGTAATTCTATGAAAAAATGAAAGCGATTAATGCTGGAGATAATAAAAATTACTGTTATTAGCTTTTTTGTTGAGGAAATTTTGGTAATAATACTTTTAGATAAAGAATATCACAATTAGTCAAATTATGAGGAAATGAATCTTAGCATTAGTTTTATTAGATAAAAATTAGAGTACGAAAGTAAATGTTTTGAATTAACGCGTTTCGTAAATAGAGTGTAAGATTTGCGGTTCAAATCCCAGCAACGTCAATATTGAATCAATAAAAAAAATCTGATGTGTCCAACACATTACCTCCCGCCATTGTAGTGAAATATTCTATAATTTTTTTTTCGTACAAATTTGGGGTTATAAAATTAGTTTGTTATAATAATTCAGAAAATTTTTACCTGAATTCATACTTAAAATTTTACATTTATACTTAATATTACAAAAAGAAACACTTATTTTTGGCATAACAATTTTTAGTTTAATTCGACATATGTATATATACATTTGCTTGAACTTTAATTTATTTTTTCTTACTAATAACAAATTTTCAACAACAATATTGTATGTCATTTATTTTCTAGGGTATAACAGTTTTTATAATCTTATATAAGTATTTATTATAATATTAACAAAATTTCAAACATATATATTTTAATTTATATTATTCTAAGTTATGTCTATATTATCTATAACTACGTAATCATTTTGATTTCCATGTATATCACCTCGAAATTTGGGTTTTATTAAACAATATTCATTACTTTTTGGTATAACAGCTGAATAATGACTAGCATTAGTTCCAGGATCAGTGAGAAGTACTGCTATTGGTTTTTTCTCGGTTGTTACATGTTCTTCATTAAAGTTTTCCTCATCAATATTGTAAGAATATAATAAATGCATAATTTGTATCATGCCATTGCTGAAATAGTGTTCCAGTTCTGCAAACGAAATATTATAATATATATCATTAACTTTTACTGCTTGGTATAAATATATATCGCGTTTTGAAACTACAGAAATAGCCTTGATATGAGCGGCATGACCCCAAGAGTTTTCAGAAGCTGTTTCGTGTATTAAACTTTGCATACTGTCATATTCATATAGAAAATTCATACGATCTGAATGTTCAAAGTAATTAAAGTAGGTAAGAAATGCAAAACAACATGAGAGGCGAATACAAGGATACAACATTTCTGTTCCAAAAAGACAAAGAGAAAGAGATCTAAAAAGACATGAACCATCGCCTTTGGCACGCAAAACTACTGCCTTATCTTGTAGGGCTGAATAAATATTGTTATTTCGGTGTGCATCAATAGTTTGATTTCTGAACACAGCACTGTCAGTTGAAGAAATTTCGTTATTAATAACATATATAAAATCTTCAAATCTGTTAAAAATCATTTGTAAATTTATTCGAAATTCGTTATTTGATAAATTAATATCAATATTATAAATTTCTGAAAGTGCATTATTAACAGACATAAGAAATGTGCTACTTGCAATTTGTAGTGTACAGTTATTTATATTCTGTGTATCAAATGAACGTTCATTTTCAATAAATATTATGGGACTTATATCTTTATTATCTTCTTCTTCACTTTTAATTTTAATTTCATTATTATTCCTTATAATAATGTAAATCGGTTTATGATATGAAAAATATGTTTCATATACTCCACATATTATATTATTTAAATTAGAGAAAATAACGTCTATTTGGGTATTAAAATTTGTTGTACTTACATTTGGTGATAATTTAGATAAAAATTCAAATTGGTGTAGAAATTTCTTTAAATATTTATTTTCATCATTGTATAAATTATAATTGAAATCTCCAAAAAGAATAACTTTATCTGTATTCATTTGAAAGGATATTTTATTTAAAATTTGATGAAAGTTTCTCTCAAACATTTTTTGACTTACCCCAGGAGATTTATAGCCAGTGATAATATTTATATCTCCAATTATGAAAGAAATGAATTCTATATGAGACTTTTTATCGGACTCAATTTGGAATTGTAAATTTATTCGACATATGTATATATACATTTGCTTGAACTTTAATTTATTTTTTCTTACTAATAACAAATTTTCAACAACAATATTGTATGTCATTTATTTTCTAGGGTATAACAGTTTTTATAATCTTATATAAGTATTTATTATAATATTAACAAAATTTCAAACATATATATTTTAATTTATATTATTCTAAGTTATGTCTATATTATCTATAACTACGTAATCATTTTGATTTCCATGTATATCACCTCGAAATTTGGGTTTTATTAAACAATATTCATTACTTTTTGGTATAACAGCTGAATAATGACTAGCATTAGTTCCAGGATCAGTGAGAAGTACTGCTATTGGTTTTTTCTCGGTTGTTACATGTTCTTCATTAAAGTTTTCCTCATCAATATTGTAAGAATATAATAAATGCATAATTTGTATCATGCCATTGCTGAAATAGTGTTCCAGTTCTGCAAACGAAATATTATAATATATATCATTAACTTTTACTGCTTGGTATAAATATATATCGCGTTTTGAAACTACAGAAATAGCCTTGATATGAGCGGCATGACCCCAAGAGTTTTCAGAAGCTGTTTCGTGTATTAAACTTTGCATACTGTCATATTCATATAGAAAATTCATACGATCTGAATGTTCAAAGTAATTAAAGTAGGTAAGAAATGCAAAACAACATGAGAGGCGAATACAAGGATACAACATTTCTGTTCCAAAAAGACAAAGAGAAAGAGATCTAAAAAGACATGAACCATCGCCTTTGGCACGCAAAACTACTGCCTTATCTTGTAGGGCTGAATAAATATTGTTATTTCGGTGTGCATCAATAGTTTGATTTCTGAACACAGCACTGTCAGTTGAAGAAATTTCGTTATTAATAACATATATAAAATCTTCAAATCTGTTAAAAATCATTTGTAAATTTATTCGAAATTCGTTATTTGATAAATTAATATCAATATTATAAATTTCTGAAAGTGCATTATTAACAGACATAAGAAATGTGCTACTTGCAATTTGTAGTGTACAGTTATTTATATTCTGTGTATCAAATGAACGTTCATTTTCAATAAATATTATGGGACTTATATCTTTATTATCTTCTTCTTCACTTTTAATTTTAATTTCATTATTATTCCTTATAATAATGTAAATCGGTTTATGATATGAAAAATATGTTTCATATACTCCACATATTATATTATTTAAATTAGAGAAAATAACGTCTATTTGGGTATTAAAATTTGTTGTACTTACATTTGGTGATAATTTAGATAAAAATTCAAATTGGTGTAGAAATTTCTTTAAATATTTATTTTCATCATTGTATAAATTATAATTGAAATCTCCAAAAAGAATAACTTTATCTGTATTCATTTGAAAGGATATTTTATTTAAAATTTGATGAAAGTTTCTCTCAAACATTTTTTGACTTACCCCAGGAGATTTATAGCCAGTGATAATATTTATATCTCCAATTATGAAAGAAATGAATTCTATATGAGACTTTTTATCGGACTCAATTTGGAATTGTAAATTTGTAATATTACAATTATTTTTAGCCAAACAAATAGTACCACGTATAATACCTACTGAATCTGATCTATAAATTATGTTATAATTTTCTATATCTACAATATCTTCTGGTTTTAGTAGTGTTTCAGAAAATATTAATATATCTCCGTTTTCATACCAGCTGTCACTTTTAACATTTAAAATTTTTGTTTTAAATGAACATAAATTTTGATATATTAATTTTATTCCAGTATATTTTAGTATATCCTCTACCTCCCATTTAATTTCTCTTTCAGTACGTAATCTATGTAACTCTGTATGTACATAATCTTCTGTGACGCTTTTATTTGGACACTTAAATTTTCCTAAAATATATAATCCCGCTAAAGATGTCACTCTGCTAATAGCAACGTACAACATGGAACGAGTTATTCTTTTTATATTGTTAAAATCAACACAAATTTTAGAATACGTCTGCCCCTGACTTTTATGAATTGTTAAAGCTTCAGCTGGTATTACAGGAAACTGTTTTCTGATAACAGGATATTGTGTTTTATTTGATATATTTAGATTAATGGCAATTTTCACAACTGGCGTTAATTTAGAAGATATATCATTGCTTTTAATTATATTAGCGTATTGCTCTCTAGCTTTAACCCCAACCTTTTTTGATTGAAAATCTATCCATAAAATATAAGGTTCTTTTGTATTTTCTTTAAATTGAATATTTTGCAGCACCCCGCAACTGCCATTAACTAAACCGTCTTCTACATCAATATTGCTGGTTATCATATATTTTATGCCAACTTTTAAATATATTTGATGCGGTAAGCCATTAACTTCAGAATATTTTTTATGTTTTAATGAATTTAATAGAGATAATTTTGATTGTTCATTAATTTTACCTAGTATTGTATCTTTTGCTTCGCATATGTATTTGTCCCCAACTTTTTTATTTATTTTTGAAATATTGTATGTCTCTACATGCTTATTTTCAACGTATAATCTAATAGCTTCTTCTGGTACTTCACATTCCTCAACTTGTCTAGATGATATTAAATTTATATCATGAGGGGTCATTTTACCTAATGCCATATTATTTAATGCGGTAATAAAATCAAAATCATTTTTTTGTCTCATAATTTGAGTTAATTCAAAAAAATTAAATTCATCCCAAAGCGGATTTGTATCAAAAAATTTATGCATTTCATGCTTTTTAGACAATTTAAATATATGAGCATCCATAACTGGCGGAAGTTGATGTAAGTCCCCGACGCAAATTACTGAAACCCCACCAAAAGAAGAATTTACACCCATGATTTGCCTTAATCTTGTGTCCACTCGATTAAATAACATACTACCGACCATTGAAATTTCGTCTATTATAAGAAGTTTTAAATTTATAAGTTTTGCTCTTAAAGTATTTGCTATGTCGGATGATAATTCCGGCATATGTCCGCCAAATTGGGCAATGGGTAAAGCAAATGCAGTATGAAGAGTGACACCATTTATTAAAAATGCAGCTTTGCCTGATGGTGCACATAACAAAGTAATAATACTACCAGAATTTGGCCCAATATAATTATCAAAATAATTTGTAATTGTATGATAAATAGCATTTATTACTGTACTCTTACCCACACCTGCGGATCCGCTAATAAATAAACGTAAAGCCGTGGACGAAATTTTTAAATGATTCAAAACATACATTACGATTTTTCTTTGTTTTAAATTCAATTTTTGCATAATTGCAAACATACTCTCTTCAGATACTCTTTGTGGAATGTTGAATCGTACAAAATTTTGTTTCTTTGGCGCCTCTTGTCCTGCTTGTTCAAATATGTCAATTTCTACATCATTTGAATTTATTGATAAGTTCTCATTTTCATCTTCAATATTATTAATATTTATATTATCTAAAGCTTGTTCCAAAATTTCATCACCAAGAACATTATATTTTCTTCTATTTTCATCGATAATCTGAAAATTTAATAAATATTTAGTTTCATGAGGTACACTTTCAATTTCTTCTAATTCATTTCTCCATGGAAGAAAAAGTAACATTTGTTCCCGATAGTAATTCTGTGGATCTTGTTGGAATTTGTACCGTCTGTATCTTATAATTGCAGTTTTTTTCCTTGATGCATATTCACTGATATTTATTTCGTCTTCGTTTTCATCTGCTATGTTCTGTTTATTTGTATACATAGCCACAAAATCTGCTAAACATATATTTTTCATATTTTCAGGTCTTTTACCATATTTTTTAAAAACGTTGCTCATAAAAATATCATTGGAATTTTCGTCAAGTTCGCGTAATTCTTTATAAGATTTTAGCATTTGTACACGTTCGTTTGTTGGACTTGTATTAATAAAAATGCATTGTCTACTCATTTTTGATAAAGATAAAGAAAGAATGTGGTATGAAGCTTCTTGTGCTGACATTAAATTCATATTAAGGAAAACATTTGCTATTTTTCTAAATTTGTCTTTAATAGATTTATTTCCATTGTCTATATCTGATGCGGCATCCCGTAATAACTTGGATAGTCCTGCTTCTGCTTTTGCGACATAATTTACAACATATGAAGCAGCTGCATAAGGATCCAAAATAAATTGAATATCCATGTTTGATTCAAATAAATATAAAATTTTTTTATTGTATAAATTTATGCCCACTTCCGTACTACTTCTTTTAAGAAAAACTTGAGGTCGAATTAAAGAACTTCTAATAGCCATAATATACTTTTCTTCCGTCACGTTTAATTTTGTTAAAATTTCCTCAAATGATATATAAATGGATTTTAAATATAAGTGGTGCATAAAATTTTTAATTTCTTTAAAAACAGTTTTTAAATCATTGGTTATTTCATCTGAATTTAGGGGCTCTAAAATCATTGTTCTAGGCATAACTGGCACGGGATAATTGAATCTACACTTTTTAATTTTTTGTCCTTTGTAACATGTATGCGTATGTTTGTGTCTCTGGAATGCTATATATGGATTACTTACATCGTATTCGCATGTAATAAATTGATCAATAAATTTTACACAATTTTCAATAGAGGTACTGTTCGATTTTTCATAATCTGGAGAATTTTTAAGCCATAAAAAAATATGCTCATGTGGAGATCCTCTCATTTGAAATTCCGTACGACTGTAGGAATCCTCAACTGTATAGTTTTCAAATATACTAAAATTTTGTTTCAATAATATTAATAATTTATTTAGTTTATAATCAAAATATCTTGCACATGTAACTGGATCATTTTTAATAAGTTTTGTTTTCTCAAATTCACTTAGTTCATACGCTTCTTCAATTGTTATTGTCCTTCCAGAGTTTATTTTCACTAAAGATTTTATTAATTCGGGCCAAATTTTTTCACCAGCAGACACAGTCAGAAATATTGTGGGTTTACCTAATTGACGTATCATTGCTAATAATTCTTTCTTTTTTGACTCCCAATATGAAGGTGAAGACCTCACATTTTTCAAAATTTTGTATCCCTCATCAAATTTTGTTAATTTATCTAAACATTCTTTTTTTAACACATTACCTGCTAATAAGTTACAATTTTGTTTCGTTTTTCTCAAGCACACGTTAATATTAGCTAAACAAGATTTTTCTAATTTCTTTTTCGCCATATATAATACTCTCGTAGGGGTGCACGATCTTCTGTCTAATCGTCTAACTTCTGATTTAGCTCGATCGGTATAAGAAATTGAATTATTGAATTCATATCCTCCAAAAATAGTAGGAAAACACAATTCTTCTAAATGCTCAACAGTGTGCCAAGGAAATGGTTTCTCATCCTGACAAGGAGCAGTTACTTTAATTTTGTCATTCATTTCTTTATGTCTATCTAAAACTAAAACTTCCTCATCAATGTCAATTTCGTCCAAAATTAAACTGTCATTAAAGTATTTGTCTATAGAATTTTGAATGGAATTATTAGAACAAATATTTACTTCTTCGGCATCAACATCTTTTTTATCAATAATAAAATCAATTTTTTCTTCATATTTGTTTTCATATCGTGAGAAATATGTCTGATTTATTTCAATGTTATATTTTTTATAAAGTGGAGTATTTAATAAATATTTCAAAGCATCACATACAACTGCAGGTCTTATTGTTTCAAACATATAATCAGATCGGTGGCACATATGTCGCTTTAATTTTACCTGTATTGTATCCATTTGATCAAAATTTCTTGGCAAAACTTGTAAAATTTTATTAATATCTAATGGCACATTAACTACACTTCCTTTTTGGCCTAATTGTGCATTTAAAGCATATGATTTTAAAGGTCGAATCTGCATAAAGTTAATATATGGAGAAACCATTCTTTCCTCTAAAGGTGTTAAAATTTTAATACATTCTGGTAATATTGGAAATTTTAAGTTATTGCTGGTTGCCAATTTGGGTACTACTTTTTTAGATATGTACTTTTTACAAGTCTTACAGACGAAATTAGATTGGTAATTATGGACTAAATTATAAAACTCTTCAGACTGGTCATATTTTTCATCATACTCAGAATTAACTACAGAATGTTTAAAAAATAGTCCTTCACAGCAATAACATATAATATCTGGAGTATGACATCTATCTTTTATAAACTGTAATTCTAATTTTGATGTCTCCGAATTTTGTCTAAGGAGATTGTTATATATATTTTCTCTAAATCTTATTAAATCATTTTGCCGTTTAATTCTTTTTGCAGCATTTTCATTTAATTTTTCATTTTCTCGAAAATCAAGGTTTGCTCTTTTTTCTTTAATATAAATTTTAGCTCTTTCATTTTCTTTATTCTTATATTCTTCATCTTGTCTTTTTACTTGTTTAATAATTTTATTTTTCTCATTTTCTTTACTCTTATATAATTCATCTTGTCTCTTTTCTTGCATGCTAATTTTATGTCTTTCATTTTCTTTACTCTTATATAATTCATCTTGTCTCTTTTCTTGCATGCTAATTTTATGTCTTTCATTTTCTTTACTCTTATATAAGTCATCTTGCCTTTTTTCTTGCATAGTTATTTTATTTCTTTCGTTTTCTTTACTCTTATATAATTCATCTTGTCTCTTTTCTTGCATGCTAATTTTATGTCTTTCATTTTCTTTACTCTTATATAAGTCATCTTGCCTTTTTTCTTGCATAGTTATTTTATTTCTTTCATTTTCTTTACTCTTATATAATTCATCTTGTCTTTTTTCTTGCATACTTATTTTATTTCTTTCATTATCTTTACTCTTATATAATTCATCTTGTCTCTTTTCTTGCATGCTAATTTTATGTCTTTCATTTTCTTTACTCTTATATAAGTCATCTTGCCTTTTTTCTTGCATAGTTATTTTATTTCTTTTATTTTCTTTACTCTTATACACTAAATCTTGTCTTTTTTCTTGCTTATTTAATTTATCTTTTGCTTTTTCCATTTGCCTATACTCTTCATTTTCACGAATTTTACTCATTTTTTCTTTACTAGATTTAAATTCCCTAATATTTTTAGTTTTATTATATATTTTCTTCTTTTCTTCATTTTTCTTCTTAAAAGATTTCTTCCGTGTTTTCATATTTGGGTAATGCAACTAATGGGGATTTCTTATCCCTACGAAATGTATAGGATATTATTTTTATTATTTGTGTGCTGTACAGGCCGAAGTCTAGAAACTTTGACATAGAATATTAACATGGGAAAACAGCTAAAAATGATGGGGTGTATGTGGTATCAGAAAACCCTTCGAGCATAGTGCCGTTGTATCACTGCTAATTGCAACAAAAAATATAGTTGCAAATTTAGATGTAGTAGCAGTTCCACATACATAATTTCAGCAATATACGGCTAATCGTTTTTGATTCATGCGAGAAATTCTAAAAAACCCTTCAAGTGAAGTGTCACAGCCAATAGCAATAAATAAGGAAGGTTCACAGTAGTAGTAGTAGTTAAATGGGTCTAAGTAGAAACAAATTTTATTTACAAAGATGCTCATATATTCATAATTAATTAAGATATTTTAGAAAAACACTTTAGATCTTCATGAAAATATATCTTCCTATTGCACGATTAACAACAAATCAGATCTAATCTAGTGTGTCAGAATGTTATAATCAAAATTTCAACTTTCTTTATTCTCTAGTACTTGAGTAATCGTTACGACAACATTCATCCATCTATCCATCCATCCACACAAACGGGCAGACATCATCGTAAATATATTAAAATCGTGTTCTAGGGACTTCAAACCGTGCTTATCCATTGGAAACTCATTACCCGATTTTTAGCAAGATTCCAATACCTCTTTTCCTGAGTGGCGAGAGGTAAAAATAAACAAAACTCTACAAATAAGTAATAAAACTTGTAATTTTTTCCTGTTTGCTGAAAAACACTCTTTTAGTGGAAAAATCCGTTTTTCCTTTCTTTTTTTTCTCTTTTCCCTCCTTCCCACTACTGAGACTATAAATTTTAAGATAATATAGATAATAAAACTATCGTACTTTTGAATAATTATAAATAAATAGAAACATACATTTATTATGTATTACATTGTCAAAGAAACTATTTACATAAGTCTGTTTCTATTTTTGGCAGTCCAGCTAATTTTAAAATGAGATTTTTATCTGGCTTTATAATTTGACTTTTTTATCTCCAGTTTCTATTTTTAAATTGTTGATCAAGTGTTGCCACGTTCGGATGTAACGAATTCGGGAGATTTTTCGGAGAATGTCGGTAGATGGTGACAATTTTTGGTAGATTATTATTTTTTTTTTTTGACATTTTGTTGCCAATATGTAATTCTTTTACAATATAATTTATTTAATTTATGTTTGATGCAGGTATTTTTCGAAACTTCAACGTTATTTATTATAATTTTTTTTCCAAAACAATTTCTCTGTTTTGTTTTCTATAAGGGATTTTTTCAAAAGATCCGTTGCAAAATTATCTAGAGTTCGGGATTAAGTAAATTAAGTTGGTATTTTGTTTTGACGAAATTTTACGTTGACTAGCTTTAATTTTGAAATAACCTATTAAAAAATCAGCAGAAGTTGTGACAATCTAAAATATATTTTGAGCAAATAATTCGGTAAGATTTCAATCTTTCGGTAGATCGGTAGATTGAAAAGGAAATCGGTAGATCTACCGAAAAATAGGTATAAGTGGCATTATTGTTGCTGATAGTGGACTTTGCTATGCCACATTTTTTACGAACTTTTAGGCTGTTTCTACAATTTATAAGTAAATAGGGGATGTCCATATTTCCACAAGAGTGCATATATTAGTTCATACTAACGAGAGTCAGGTTGTTCACGTTATAAGGTAGTCAATATCAGAAAATATCTTGTCAAACTTGTTTACACATTCAACTTTAACGCGATTATAGTGTAGTTAAATATGTACTATAACATTATGCTCTTTTATTTCGTCTTTTAATTTTTAATATTAAGCGACGGTAACTCTCTCTGTTAACCAGTTGTTAATTATGATATAAAATTGTTATATAATGTGCAAATCTCTTAATCTGACATAAATTTTGATTTAATACATGTTATTATTTAAATGTTAACACGTACTAAAAGTTAAATATGTGAAATCACTATAATGTATAAAATCCTTGAAATATCTTTAAATCAAATATATGTATATATTTTCATATCTAAATGTAAACTATAATTAAAATTAAACAGAAAACATTAGTTCAAATGAATTAACAAAGTTCAAAAATATCGCAGTAGTCATCCTTCTTAATATGGTTTTAATGCAAACAACAAAAAACTTTTTCACCTTTCCTGAATAGATACACTGGTCGAAATGCCAGAGAAGTTTAAATACTAAATACTCGCTGAAAAAATGAAGATTCCTTTATTCGGCCTTGTCTATTCATTACTTTAATGTCAACGTCTTACAAGAATCTGATATTAAAAATGATTTGTAATAAGCAATAAATTAATGGAAAATAATTGTCTAAAGTACAAGTACATTGTTATTGAATTTGGCAGTGTATAATCATAATTTTTTTTGCAAGTATTATGTCCATATGAAACGTAGATAAATAGTTTGATATTTAATAGTATTTTTTTTACAAATGCTGCTACTTTTTTTTTAATCATAGTTGAACTATGATAATAAATTTTTTATGATTTATAAGTAAAATTAGATACATACATATATCTATTCCAAAAACTTTTTGGTCAAATATTTAATAATTATTATTGATGGATCTCCATGATTTCAAATTTTCGACAGAATTTAAATACTACTCCCGTTTTCAAAATTTGGTTGTCAAAATTATAACTATGAATTTCCAGATAATCATAAATTTTGGAGAAAATAAGACACCGAGTAAAAATGTAAAATTTAAATTTTTTCGTTATTTTTAATTTTCACACGATCGTTTCAAAGAACGTATGTATGGAGAAATCATTTCTTAATGTACCTTTTTTATAGAATTACATTATTATGTCATTGAGATTATATCTTGAATTTTTTTTTTTAAATCAAATATATTGGGCACTAAAAGAGGTAATTCCATATTTTGTTCGAAAATTCAAATTCAATGAATCCAAATTTATCAATAAACTCTGTTTTCTAATAAATTTTCGGACCAATTTTGGAATATTTCAAGTGGATAAAATAAACACAATTTTACTTTTAAATCCTGAAAAAAACTATTTTTAACACTTCAACAGTGATGGCAGTTACGCATAAATTAAAAAACAATGTGGCCAAATATGATTGAAAAAAAATATATATAGTATTTATAAATATGTATAATATAAATAAATTTGGGTGGATGTTAAATGGTAGCCACATCATAAGTTTTATTTATTCGTACACATAAAAATGTTGCTAAATAAGCATCAATTAAAATATTAAAAATCAAATGATAATTGTATTAATTAAAAAACTAAAAATTTGCAATTATTTCATCCTTAATCTACTTGTAATAATATTTATAGAAAAAGTAATGTATGAAACGCGTATGCATATTAAAAATATTTTGCAAATAACTTTATCCAGTATGTAATCATTTGATGAGTAAAGTAATTGAAAATTTTATGTGCAACGAAATAGTTTAATTATATGTTCTATATGGTTATAAACAATTAAAATTCTTATAGTTCAAGATTGCTAATAATAATGTGCAACATTAAACAATAATTAAATACCGGCAATTCAGTTACTGCTCACTGTATTAAGTGAGCTCCTTACTGTGAAGAAACTGCAGATCGCTTACATAACTGAAGATGACGATTTCTAGGTTTGTCATAGTTGAGAGGTTTGTCTATAGATGGCTCTACGAGTCAGAAGCTTTAATGTGAGACTTTTGTTTCTATTAAAATAGCATAGGCGTAGTTAGGGGGCTACTTGGGGGTGCTAAACACCTTCAAATTTTGAATTAGCACCTCCAAACAAAATTTCTCTATATTTTAATAAAAGTTATCTTCATCCTTATAGAAACGTAAAATGCCACTATATTAGAATGACAAAGAAATTATAATATATAATATAAAAAAATAGGATGAAAGCTATAATATTGAAAATAAACATTCAAAAATAATAGTACACAAGATATTTTAGAAGAATTTATTCTTTTGAAGTGAAAACTGTTATTACAGTAATATATTTTATTATGTAGCATTAAAATAAGATTTTACTTTAAGTTTGAATAAAATTTTATGTTTTTATTTACAAATAAAATAAATAGACACTTTTTATTTTGTAAATTATTTTTTTTTTGTTTTATTTTTAGATGGGGACTTAAGCACCACTCAATTTTAAACTCTAACTGCGCTTATGTAAACAGTATTTTTTTAAAATTGTATTTATTGCAAAAACTACAAGTGTAATTTTATGTTTGCAATAAGAAATAAATAAATAAAGGTTGAATTGTATTGATAATACTTTCAATATTCATTTGCATAAGTACGAGTCTTTAATATGTACAGTATTTTTTTATGTAAATAAATAATAATATAATAAGCTTAATTCAAAACTTATAATTGAAGTCAAAACAAATGAAATATTTATAGTATATGAAAATTAAATAATATGTTTCTTTATAATGTGGTGTACCAAAATAAAATATTTAATAGTTTTATAATCTGTATGTAACATGTAGTATAGAATTATTAAATATAATTTGTAAACTGCAAGGAATGTAAGTTCATATTACCGTACGAGAATAATTTTATTAGGTTCTTACTTTCTGAGTCGCAGTCGCTTGTTATATTTACGCAGCATCAGCAGAAATTAACTTCAAATAAAATTTGAATCACTTGACAGTTTAGAGATCTTCATTATTTGAAACTTTTTATAGTTAATTTTGATTTCTAAACGACCAATTTATTTATACAAATTTAATACCTACCCTACTGGTAGGACAGTTATTTTATATAACACTCTGTTGATAATGGTAACCAAATAATAAATATTATTAGAAATTTACGACTTATGTTGTATGGAAGTAAAAAACAAAACGTAAAAAAAGAGGCCTAAGTAGTAATCGAACTGAGAACCTTTGACCCTGTAGTCCGTTACTCTAACCTCATAAACACAATTTGATAGGTGTCAACCTTGCGGGTAGCTAGAGAGCAATAAAAATATGAGGCGAAAAATAATAATTTATTTTTGTTAATTTCATTGAATTATGTTATTAAAACAACACTTTCTTGGAACACAGGGTATAATACATACTTTTATGAATTATTGTATGTAACATTTAGTATGAAATTATGAAATAAAGTTATTTTGTTGTTTAATTATAAATATAAATATTAATATATTTGGATGAATAACCTAAAATAATCTAAATACAATAAAAATACCTGTCGAAGTAATTTGTATATATTAAAAACTAGTTTTTGATAGAAAAACTTTAAAGAAAAATAAATTACATCACTTTGTAGTTCAAGGTAAAAATTCCGAAGAAATTTCATAATTGTTTGAGTAATTAATTTTCGGCCCGCTAATTAATGAGGTCTTTTACTTGAAGATACTACAGCTGTAGATAAATACAGCTTCTTTATCGGCAAGGATCACTGCTTTATATGGAACTTTCACTGACGCTAAAAGACGATTGCTATTTGTTCAAACATGGATACGTGAATGGAATTAAGTAGATGTATAAATAACTTAAGAAACAGGACGAAATGAAATAATTATTATGTTTGTATAAAATATCAAAAAAGAATAAATAAAATTGTAATTGTATAGAAACGGTAATAAAGGTAATGCTATATGTACGTACAATATTTGTAAAGTCAGAGCAATATAATTTTTTCAAAAGCGGGAGTAGAAACTGGTTTCTAGGATACAAAAATGATGACAGTAGCAAAATATTATTCTCTAGGGAAAAAATAAATATTACGCTATATTATATATTACATAATATTTAAGAAAAGCAACGTATAATCTAGGCTTACTTATAAGAATAAGAAAAAAGATTAAACTGTGTTCTGAAAACTACAAAAAAATATTTTATTCGGGTTCACAAAAGTCCGACTCTCCTTCACTATATACATAGGTGAGACAATATACCTATAAATATATATACCGCTGGAAAGAACAGAGAGATGGTCCAAACATCACAGTGCAGACATATATATGTTTGCACCGTTGTCAAGTTTGTGTGCTTTGAGTATGCGCCGATTATCTGTCATTCTATTGGTCAAGAATTGCTTCTTCGAATTTTAAATATGAATATATCTATGAAATGAATTTTTGTTGTTTCGTTTTTCAGTATTACGGATGTATTTTTAAATAAGTATTATTTGCAAATTTCTAACTTTTTCTGTCCCTTTGTATGTATTGAAATTTTGATACGTTAATAATGTACTACAGTTATATTAATATTTCGCAGTTGTTCAAATTCAGATTTTCAAATGTTTTTGTATTTTTATTCTTAATTTTAGGAAGTGTTCAATTTTTAATTATATTGCTGTAATCCTGTAATAAAGGTTAATCTAATATTTTTTGAAAAAAACATAATGTTAATCTTACCTGCCATAGTAAATTAAGAAATGTAATTTTCTAACTTTGTGGTACTCATTTTTCTGAAGATGAAAATAAAAACAATTCTCATTTAACTCTGTTAAATAATTCAAAATAATATACATATTCATATTTCAATACATTTCAAATATTTTAAACAGGCACGGTTACTTTGCGCACGCGCTTTAGTGTGACTACATACTGAGTGACAAGGACAGAGATTGTTATGTTGGTGACACTTTCCTCTCACGGGAGAGATAGCACTCCAGCGGTATATATATTTATAGGTATATTGGTGAGACGGACCAAGGCTATGAAGAGATCAATTGGTTAACAGATAGTTGTCATTTGTCAAACGTAGTACACTCTTCGTACAAACAAAATTACACATTTTATTCAATCATCCTTCAATATCGTTTCTTTTTTTAATAATTTTCCTTGTATCTCGCATATTCGTTTTTATAATTTTCAGCTTCTTCATTATCTGATTAACCATTTAACAACAGTTTTTCTTCTTTTTCCCTGTTTACCGGTTGAATTGATCTTTTTAACCATGATAATCCTATGGTCCTCCTCAGCATTAAGTCATTCCATCTACTCTCAGAGAAGAGATTAAATGGACCACTAAATTATTTATGACTGTGTACTGATAGAACCACATTTTTAAGTTACGTTAAGTCTTGTGCATATGTTTATAAATTTAGTACGTAAATAATTAGTTTAAATCTACTAAAGTAGTAATTAAATAATTGTGTATATAAGGTATATTTTTTTTGCATTTTTTTAAAGTAAATCTTGGGTTATACAATGTTGACTTTATTAATTTGCAAGCGGCTACTTACACTGTCTCTAAACAACAAAATTAACATTCCCAATGAGAGATATCATTCTAATGTACCCAAATGTAACCAAAAGACCATCTCTCCTACCGGTCCATCTCTCCTCCACTTACCCTAATCAAAGCATCCCTGGGAGTTTTCAGAATCTAATAAAAATAGATAATTTATATTTATTTATAAATTTGTATTGTTTTATTAATTTTATTAGGCTTTATTAAAGTAATATTAACAGAATTATTAAAAAGTAATTTAATTAATAAATACCTACGAATAGAATGTATAATCTATACTTTTCCTAAAAAAAATACAAACAATTAATTTATTTTATTTATTTACTTAACTGTAGTAATTTAATGAATTAGTCATTGCAAAGAAGTGCGAAGCAACCGAGGAATACAAAGCGCTGGTGAATAATGGTCTTCTCAACCGGAGTACAAATAATATTTTTCCACTGTTAGAAAAAACAAAATTATATTGATAATAACAAAGCTTTAGATATGATTATTTTCTTATTTTTTTAATATTTACAAAAATGAAGTATTTCTTGTTTAAATTAGACGACAAATTTAAATTACGAATCCATGGTTTACACTTTTCTTGAATTTATAAATGAGTCAAATAATATTTTTGATACGGAGATTTAAGTTTCTTTTAAAATTGACCATTTGTAATAATAAAATATTATTGACCTAGGTTATTATGTTTATCAAGTTAACGGTAGTGAAATACAAATTTCATGTCAAATAAAGGTAAAAAATGATGGATGTCTAGGCTAGTAGTAAAAAAATATTATAATTTGATTGTAGTAAACTATTTCAAGGCAACGCATCATCTATCAAGATAAAATTAAATCGTTTAATTCTTTATTGCTGTCCTCATAATATATGAATAATTTTTACTAAAATATTACTAGGCGACCATAAAATATTTCTTTCTCGGATGACACACATCAAACAAGATGGGCTTGTCTCACCGGCCATTAAATTTTCTAGAAATGATGTTGAACACTTTTGTTAATTGATCATTGCTTAATATTTGGTAATAAATATACCAAGCAGCTAAACACGACAAGTCATTTAGCGATCGATGTACTTTATATACGAGTAATTATCCGATTGTCATAACTCATAACAGGATATTGAGAATTACATAAGTTTTTTTTTCTGGAAGATTTATTATTATTGTAATTTGTAATTCGGTTTATGATGTAATATGTAATATAGATGGGTATATTTGGTGGAAAATTTATTCCAAAGTCAAATTTTTGCGTTGTGTTTTCAAGAAGTGTTATTAACTATGTAAATTACTTGCGGTTATTAAGTATTACATAAAACAAACTATAGTGTAAATAAATGCACATAACAAAATAGATTTAAAAAAAAACTATAGATAATGTTTTTCTAATCACACACTGTTTATAATCCATTACTGGGTTACGATAATACTATATTTATACCACAGAGGGCGTTTACCTGTCATTATATCCTAGACACTTTTGCTGGCGTAGAGTGAGTACCACAAGGGTCATTTCGTCAAATAAATTTTAATTAAATTAAATAATAATACAGGGATGGGATTCTATAACTTCGGTTGCTATCATTTGAACTTGTTATCGTATCATAATTGCAAATATCAACTACAAAATATACTTGCTATTCTATAACAGTAATGGTTATTTATGGTTGATACGTACTTACATATACTCATACATATATAAAGAACACTCTACAAGTCTACACTGATGTGGGAATGTCTTAAATTCATTGCAAATTTGAATTTCCGCCATGGCGGCATTTGACATTAGACGTTTCTAATTGATATTTGTAGTTGTTTTTTTCTACCACCAAGAGTTCTAGTCATGCGAATGATGTGTGTGATTTATTTAAATTTTCTTTATACATTTATAGAAAACAACTACATGGTTGAGCGACTTTATTTATGCATATTTAATTATTACATATGCTTTTAGTCTTTGCCCTGAAGAAGCTGCAATAGTCACCCGATCGTTGGCCTAGACTATCCAAATAAAATATTTCCGACTGCATTCCTGCTTATTTATTTATTCCATCACCAACAATAGTCGTTCACTCTACTTTTCTTTATGGCTAATATTTGCAGATTAGTTCAATATTTATATTTATACTGGTTCTAGTACCCATTTTTTTCGGTTCGGGTATGTTTTTGGTTACAGAATATTTTTTTTTTATTTGATGAAATAAAGCAAAGGTTTTGGTTTTCGGTTACGGTTTCCTAAAAAGTCAAATATCGATGCGGTTTTCGGTTACGGTTTCGTTAGGGTACGAGTCCCTATTCCCGTCTTAAGATGCCACTGATTGGTTTTATTCGACTGGATAATTAATAAAAGGAAAATTCTATTGGAATCATTTAATGAATATACTAGTGGATTTAATTATATGACAGCAACTCCAAAAGTACTTTCCTTTTAAATAAAATAAGGTTTTATTTTGAAAATATTTAATTAAATTTATATTTAAGTAATATTTTTTCATAAATATTTTATTTTTAACAAATTTAATATTTTATTTTATCTGATCTTGAATGTATACTTTTAATATATTATTAACATCTAATATGTATATAACTACTAGTTGTCATCTAAAAATGATTGAAATGTCAATTATTAGAAAGTACTACCTACATGAAATATTAACAATTAAATTGCTTATTTCAGATGTTGTAACTAGTTATCAATTTTTTATAAGCTATTACAATAAATTGGAATAATAGTCCATTTTTACTAACATGTAATTTATATTTAATTTATCAATCATATACATATATTCTTCATTTTACATTTAAATAGAATAGGATTCTAAAAATACATGTGCGTTTAACTACAATTGTTATTAAAGTTTTCTATAAATTTAAATACATATGAGTAAATTTAACTCTACGGAAAATTACCTTTTCAATGCTAAGTTATGTGTTAAATATTATAATAAATTTTATTTGTAATTACTTTTTTCTTTATTTAATTTAAAACTGTGATGCTTAGTTTGTAATACTTGTTGATAATCGTTTTCGTATGATAATTATGTGCATTTTAACCATAAAATGTAATGTGTAAAGAAAAGCATTAAAAAGTTAGTGTCTTAACTACATATTGAAATACCTTTACTCTCTACTGCTATTTGCAGTACTTTCGTAAGACTTTAATTTAATAATAATAATAATAATCAGTTTAGTAAATTATACTTTTATTTGTTTTCTAAGAAATGAATGGTTTGTAGGTACAAGTGTCGAACATATTTCGGTTTATGCTAAGTCAAATAAAAGAAGCACCCGAAAGATTGCCTAACAAATTATGAACTATAAACATGCTGGAAGAACGAACCTAAAAATCAACTTTTAAATTTTAACGTAAAATTGTGTTTATACACCCGAAATAATAATTCAAGAATAATAATTTTTGGGTCCAAAATTTTGTTTTTTAAAATAGTCCTTAATGATAGATTTCGATATGCTGTTTTCAAATTTACAAACATAATTTAATTATCTCTTTTCGTACCTGAGATTTTTGCTCTCAAAATAGCAACTCAAAAATGTATGTTTTTATACTTTGCGCAAACTGTTTTTGGCAGTTTTGTTGATGTACAATTGGTACTTCTAACAAATGCATCCTATTTTAAATGTCAAATTGATAACCTCAAATATTTTTAAATTCTTAACCAATTTCCTGTTTTGTGTTGTTGTAACCATGACGATATGAGTAAATAAATAATTCCGATGCCAACAATCATTGTTTTGTGAGAAGTTTTCACACATACATCAAAAATGTGCTCAAAAATATCCGAAAATAGTGAAGATAGTGAGTTTTCTTGCACTCCTCCCGATATATTCGAAACGGCGCAGAATTCTTCCTTGAAGGGCGTTTTAGACGATCATAAGTTTACATCAATTTCTACAACTTCGTATTGTTCAATGTGATTCTGACACTTTACACGTTCAAAGAAATTTGACTGTTCATAGTTCATATGCTATGACATAGAAATTCTCACTTAGAGCATGTCCTAAATTTCAAGGTCGTTTACTTCAAATTTTAGTTAATTCTAGGGATTATGTTGTTATCAAATGTCAAAAGTGAAAAATAAACAAATGTGAAATCATATATCATTGTGATCAACCTATATTTTTCTTTTCTTTATTGATACCACTACTTTATAAGGGAAAATAGTTCAAAAATTTTGAACGTGTAAAGCGGAGCCATTTGATCAAAGAATATGATGTAAAAATATGACACAAAATAGTTCAAATTCTTTGATCATGTAAAGCCACCTTGAGTTTATTACCTGCAAAATCAAGAGCAATGTACGAAAAGAATTTTATCTAAGCGAGCAAATTAAGTACTTTACCGCTCGTTGCTATGGAGAGTATTTTTTTGCTCGTTCCTCATTAATCATTAGTTTTACGATGACAAAAGAGAGCATAAATATCAACTTTTCATGGTGGTCGTAGAAACAAATATTTTCATAATATTTTAAATGCATATTGACAGATAAAGGTGCCCAACTTCATTCAACAGAGTTACCATATTTCACATATGTATAAACCCCTAAATTACACTCTGTTATTTTTTTAATTGAATATTTTAAGATTTTTATTAAATAAGTAAAGGAAAGTATAAAAAATAGTATATTATGTTCGTTTTATACGACGTATTATTCCATTCGTGTTTTTGGAGTACTCCTCGCTACGCTCGTCGAGCCCCAAACAACTCATAGTACAATATATCGTTTTATAAAACTCCTTATGAAGAACTAAAAATTGTAACTTTTCATGTGCAACTGAACTGACAATTATTGTCGCTGTCAACATATTTTTTTACTTAAAAAATAAAACTTAAATTTTATGGTAATAGAATAAACATTACATAATACGTGGTAAAAGGGAGAAAGTTTGTTGAATAAATACAGGCATAGTGGCTGTTAAAGAACTGATTGAAGTTTACAAAAACATAAAATTTTGAAGTTATAATAAGACGTAAATTTATCTTAATAAGTACCTATATCAACTTTAAAATATATATGTTTTTATTTTTTGCTACCTTTGCCTAGAGATATCATTTATTTTGTCAGTACACGAACTACATATATTCTGTATAATTATAGTTTATGGCAAATAGCAAAAATAGTTGATAGTTCTTTTCAAAAGCAAACAGTGGTATTAAGTCATTAAATAAACGTTAAATCAATTGTTTTATTACTGATAGAGTCAATATACATACAGTGTGTGCAACGAAATGCGGAACATAGGAATTTAACATGAGATTTTAAAAAATTGATGATTCTCTCTTCTGACAGGTTTAGCGCAAAATTGCAAGAGTACAAAATTATTCATAACTAAATTCTATTTCAGATAAGATCATAATTGATGCAACAGCAAGTCTACAATACGAGATTTATTGAATATAAACTGCAATATTTTCGTTAAAAATCAGACAGTTATAGAAATAAAAGAAAATATCTATGTGACAGAGTTGTGAGAGTTAAAGACATGTCATTGTAGATAATTTTATATTTTTGTAATATTAATATACTATTTAAGAATAAGAATTTAATCTCAACTTAAATCATATTAAAATACAGACTAAGAATTATTAATCAGTGATACTTCACAAAACTACGTCACATATATATTTTCTTTTTTTCCATAGCTGTCTGATTTTGAACGAAAATATAACATTTTATATTTAATAAATATCGTACTGCAAACGTGCTGTACTACCAATTATGATATATCAGACATATAATTTATTTTGAACAACTTTGTACTGTCATAGTTTTGCTCTTTTATCAGAAGAGTATCCGCAATTTTTTGAAATCCCATGTTAAACCCTATATTCATAGGTTCGTTACACACACTGTATATGGCAGAAATTTTAGTTAATATTTAAATTATTTAAAAATGAATCAGTGCATTCAGTTTGGTATTTAAAAATTAGTATACAATAGCTATTTTTATTATTAGTTCAGAAACTAAACTTTTGCAAGAGCTTATTTTGACAGGCCGAGCTGAAAAAAGCCTGCAAATAATGCGAGACCTTGCAAAAGTTTCTGGGCGTGTGATACACAAGATTTTTGTGCGGCGATGACACTTTTAATTTATTAAAGATATATTATTACTACTTAAAATTGTATACACTATAGGTTTTTATGTCAGTAACATTTTCGGTTCGCATGTATACATATATAAACAATTCATTTGTTTTATTGAAAAAATTTAGTGACATTTATTCTGACCTAAAAAATAAAATGAATGCGAATTGATATTTTTCAACAAATAATGTAATCATAATCATGCAAGACGAGTATAATATGAATAATTATCAAAAATAGTTGTTTTAATTAACGTTTTACCTTTCAAACAAAATAAAATTAAAATTTTTGAATGCTAAAATATTTAAGTGGCATCAATACGTTTATCCAACACCGTGTAATTATAACGATATAAGTATGCTGTTTTTAGATAAATAAAGTAGGCCATAAGTCACTAGTGAGCTAAATATATTAGCTCACTGTTTTTTGGTTCGTATCATAGTAACTACGTTATAAAACCTTCTCTACACTATTTTGTTCCTAAATGTCATTTTGAAATTCCATCCATATCAATGATTAAAATGTGTTGGATAAAATGTTGTATGGCACACGTGTGTTAATTACCTAAGTCACTTGAAAAAATACCACACTCGGCCTAACAGCCTCGTGAGCTAAACTTTTCCCACGTGTCTTATCTGTAATGTAACACACTTGTACCATAAATAACTATTTTCCGATCGAGGCGCGAAAAATTCTTTTCAAATTTTTTATCAGTATAAGGTAAATAATATCCAGTTAAAGCGCCGTTTATCTTATCCATCGGTTAATAAGAAAATTTGAACTTGAATCTTCGAATCGATATTTTTCTATTATAACTAATGGTTAACATAACTCGCACTTTAACCAGAGATGGAAAAGCCGGCCCTAAGAGTCTGAAAATCAGTACTGTACTGACAAAATTAGTACGAATGGTCATTCCACCAAATCCTACCACTTTATCTAACAAAAGAAAATGTATAAAAAAATACAGATAGAAAGGGTCTAAAAATTCTATTAAATTCTATGGTGGGAGAAACAGTAAGAAAAAACACCAAATGATGAAAAAAATAATTTATTTACAATATACACATCCCTTGTTAATGGTTCAAATGCGCGCCCTCGGGCTGGTACCCGTTCTCGTCAGCCACGAAGTTGATGGTGTACTCCTTGCCGTCGGCGTCCCTCCAGGTGAAGGAGCCGCGCACCACGAGCGCCTCGTTCTCCGAGCCGGCGTTCTTCAGCTCGCCCGTCTCCTGGCGGGACACGCCGTCCGACGTCTCGAACGCGAACTTGTAGCCGTCCACGCCGATGTTCTCGTTCTCGTAGCGCAGGATCTCCGCCGTGCGCGAGTCCTGGGGCGCGCACAGCGCCACGGTGAGCAGGGCGGCGAGGACCAGTACCTGGGGAAACGGGAGAAATGTGTTACAGTTCTTGTAAGAGGTATTTAAAAAATGACTTATTGTGCAAAATTTACACTATTTTATGGAGGGATGGGTCATAAATTATTTCAATTCGAAGGCATCACTTAAAGAGGAAGAAATAGCTAACTGTGACACTGTTTTTACACAGTAAAGTTATAACATTAAGAATCGCATAACGATTCAACATTTACCTATATCTTCGAAATGTTTGGGAACTTCAGAATTGTTAAATAAATGGATGGATTAGGCTTTAAACGTCCTGTAATTGACTAAAATTATTTTAAACAAAATATATGGAACTTTAAAGCCTAATCCATCCATTTATTTAATGATTCAACATTTAAAAATGAAGAATTAAATTTTTGAAAAATTCATAGACTTCACTGGGATTAATCCCAGAAAATTTTCAATAACTGTATATATCCGTAATATTTTAAATTTAAGTTATAAATTGAATTACTTTTAAAATGTATTATTATTTCAATACTTTAATCTAGATTTAAAAATTATAGCAAAGTGTATGCTTCAATCATTGAGTAAAAATTCCGCTAAATTAACAGATTTGGATGTTTTACAAAAAAATATTTTCAATTAATGAGGAGCTACCCAAATATGGCAGTAACCAAAATTTTGGGAAATGGAGGGAAGGATTTATATTATTATTCCTCTGTCATCATGCTTCTAACTTTTTCTTGGAGAAGGGGCTCTCAATAAATAAAACATGTAGTATCACGTAATTTTTCAACAAAAAATACATAATTTAATAAAATATCAGATTTTTTATAAATTTGCGGACATTTAGATACATTTGGATAAATTTCAATTAAAGTCGTTAAAATTTTGGGGAATAAAATGGCAAATGAACTATTCTACACTTAGTATTGTTTACAATTTAATCATTGTTGGTGCAACTGTCCAAAAGTGATGGAAGCTGTTTGCCTGAGGATAAAATGTATTGGAATGAGTCTTTATTTAAAAATTTCAATCAGCTTCAACCGGTTTCGACGTATCGAATGTATATATTTATTTCATTGCCTAATCACCAGTTGGAATTAGACACAAATTTGAATTTAGTTCAGTACTGTATTTTAGTTTCCTTACTTTCCTTTTTGGGATTTGAACTCAGAGCCTTGCTATTGCAAGTAGGAAGGTCTTAGTTACAAACTACCGTAAAATACATCAATCTTTCTTTGCCACATGTACAAATAGCTCAGTAAGGTCCATTTAATTCGTTATTATAAAATGTTAAATCTTCATTCGTCTCACGGTTTTAAATGTTATAACTTTACTATGACAATGTAGTTTCTAAGTTTAGATTTTATTTTACTTATAATAGAAACTCCAAAGACAGCGGTGATTCAATTTGTTGTGAAATCTACTATAAGATGCAATAAGCTGACAATATACATGGAATTCCGTTTAAATGCGTCACTGATTAATTGAAGCAATCGTTTATTTTTTTGGGACAAAAACGAAAACCAAACAAACTAGTAAATAATTTAAATTCTTAATTGAGATAACTTTTTACATAATTGCTACTTAAATTAGTGTAAGAATTGGAGTATTTCACAGTGAGTGAACAAATCTCTCGTAGTTAGTAAACATTACGGCGACTGGTTTTTACTGAAGGTAATTTCGATGTAATTATATTAGAGCAAGAATTAGAGTACTTCACAGTGAGTGAGCACCCTTCTCTCAGGTAGTAAACATTACGGTGATTGGTTTTTACCGAGGGTGATTTCAATATAATTATATTAGGGCAAGAATTACAGTACTTCACAGTGAGTAAACACCCTTCTTTCACACAGTAAACATTACGGTGACTGGTTTTGACGGAGGGTGATTTGGATATAATTATATTAGGGCAAGATTTAGAGCACTTCACAGTGAGTGAGCACCCTTCTTTCTGATAGTAAACATTACGGTGACTGGTTTTGATGGACGGTGATTTGAATATAATTATATTAGGGCAAGATTTAGAGCACTTCACAGTAAGTGAGCACCCTTCTTTCATGTAGTTCAATTTACGGTGACTGGTTCTTACGGAGGATGATTTCGATAAAATTATATTAGAGCAAGAATTAGAGTATACGTCACAGTGATTGAGCACCCTTCTCTCAGGTAGTAAACTGTACGGTGACTGGTTTTTACTAAGAGTGATTTTGATGTAATTACATTAGGGCAAGAATTAGAGTACTTCACAGTGAGTGAGCACCCTTCCCACAGGTAGTAAACATTACGGTGACTTGCATTAACGAGGAGAGATTTTGTTTTGTTCTTTTCACGTTTTATAGTAAAATAGTATATTTTGTATCTAGTAGTCAGTTTTCGTCCAAACGAAAAAAAAGTAATATTTGCGAAAAATGGAACTTCGTGGAAGGTCATACGCCAGGAAAATTTCTTAATTTCTTTTTAAAAAACAATGAATTATTTAATATAATTTAAACGAAGGCAATTACAGAGTAAAATAAATATTAAAATCTTTATAATTGTAGGAAATGAAGCGTAACAAAACGTACAATGTTTCTTATATTTTTACCGGTATTAATTCTTGTTCTCGCCGGTACTTTCACTTTCGATTAAAATTTAAGAGATTCAAAAACCGGTAGAAGATTATATTAAACTTCAATTTATTTACTGAAATCCGGAAATATTTTCACTTATTTATCATTTTCGTTTGTATTTTTATTATATTTATTTATTACAATATTAATTAAAATCAATTGTAATACGAATTCTTTTACATTCATTTCATTCCCCGTAATATTAGGAATATATGAATTTTTATATGAATAATAACAATTTTAATATTAAATTTTCTTTATCATAAGAAAACATGTATAATGTGGTATCTGGTCTAACTGATCATTGAAGTCTTCAGAAAAAATTGTAATTGAAATGAAAAGATCTAATTATTTTTTTACAAATATATTAAAAACATATTAATATATCTTAACTGCGAAATAATAATGTAATTGGAGTACTAAAAATTGATGTAATTGTGATTGCACAGTGTTTAAACATAAACTACATTACATATGTAAATTTGAAAAGCAGTAAGTGATATTTACATTGCTAAACTTCTTTCATCTGTTTGTTAAACAAACGGTAGCAATATTTGTTTTGTCTGCTCAATATAGGTATTACAAAACAAAAGGAACGCCATACTAGTACCGGAAGATGTTGGACAATATTTTTCTTCGAAAACCAATTAAGAGTTAATTAAATTTAATTATGAAAAATAATCATTAATGTTTTAATAATTTTATATAGAATATTTTTGACAAATTTGGTAACGTGATATAGTCTAGACTAATTAAGGAAATTTCAATTGATAAAAAGAATATTAAAACAAAAATTAATAAACAATTATTGTAAGAAGGATGGAAAATTTAGAAAACAATCACTAATCGCTATCACAACGATCACGTATCCACATGCACTGATGACGTAATAGAATGTCACAAGATACTCACGGATTTCATGTTGCTGAAGCACTTGACTGTCTTGAACAAGTACGAACAAGTATGATCGTCCTGTTAGCGCATCTGTTTATATACCCGGCAATCTAGAGGGCATGTGTGAGACGAGCTTTTTTACCATTCCCCCAAATAAACTACCGGTTTTAACCCGAGTTTTTTACTGGCTGCAGGCGGTTGTGTCTTATTAACTGATGATTATTAAAATCCAATTGTCGTTGTGGATATATATGGACTATAACGTAATAAATGCTTGGGCTTTGTGTGTCAAGTCTAGCTACTTCGGTTAGAACATGTGTTTACTTAATTTTATTAGATTTGTGTTATTTGATAATTGCTTAATAGTCTTGACTAATTCGATTTTTATTTTAGTTTGTTAAGCATCAAATATATACTACAAATATGGACAGATATACTTAGTTTATCGAAACTAATTTCAAAAGAAAATTATGTGATACAATTTGGGTTGCGAACTGTCCTGTGTTTGACAGAACATTCCTCCATTGTTTTGTTTTGTTCTCATGTCCTCCTTCAATGCTTCATTTATTTGTACAATTATTGTTTTTAGATCATTTTTTTATCCATTTTCAGTTTCATTAAAATAAATTATAGATATTATTGGGAAACTTGAAAGTAAAAGACAATATTTTTAAGATCATTGTAAATGTTTTAAATATACCGTCAAGGCCATATTTAGGATCTGTAGGTGATTTCATAATTTTATGTTAGGAAAATGCAAGATAAAACATTACATTATATACATTTTTTGCTTTACTTTTTTTAAAACTTCCTTCAAGCATACTGCCTTTTAGCACTGTCAATTGCAATAAAAAATAGGTGTGCACAACTAAATATTATAGTAGTCCTACAATAAAAATTTCAACATTCTACAACTAAGTAATTGTTTTTGAGTTACGCGAAAAATTCAAAAAAGCCCTTTGAGTAAAGTGCCCTTTTGGCACTGCCGATTGCAATAAAAAAAGTTCAAAATTAGATGTTACAGCAATCCCACATACAAAATTTCAACATTCTACGGTTAATCGTTTTTGAATTATGCGACATATTTAATACAGTAATAACTAATACAGTATATAAATATCAAATAATTTTAGTGGTTAAGTGGTTTGCGCTACACTCAGATATAAAAAATATCACTTTCTATGCAAAGCAAAGCCAAAAAGTATAGCATGTCTTTTCATAAATACGGCCCTGTATACCGTCTTCTTTTACATTTTTGAAAGATTCTAGTCCATCATATATTGGAAATAAAGGGATTAAAGAATATGGCTGAAAATAATATGATTTAAGCAGGATTATTATATATTACTATGTAAATTTGATGAGTTAATGTTTTTTGTTGTTGTCAAATGTCCTCTTTATTTATTTAAACTAGTTGGCAACCAACACTAGGTACAATACGTTGTATATTTTTCTCACTAATATCGACGATAAAGCAAATTAGTTCACTCAACAAAAGATAATTTTTGTAATATATATACAAGATTGTATTAAAAATTATTTGAACTGACTGTTTTTGATAACTTAATCTCTAAAAATATTATATTATACTTATTTTCTTGTAAATTACGAATAAATAAATCATTTAAAAAATACGAGAATTTAATTTTTTGTCTAGTATTATACATATAAAAATTAGAATTTAGTCACATACCCCATTGTAGATATACAAAACCTACATTAATAAAAAAAAATATATTTTACTTTGATTATAATTATATATTCAAATTATGAATACTCATGAATTTTATTTTAGATTACAAATATTTTGAATTAAGTTGCTAATCGACAATGTATATTTTATTTTATTCAATGAATAATTTAAATAAGCATTTGTTTTTCACTTATTATTCCAATTTATTTATTTTAGATGTTTATAAATAATTATAATTTATCAGCCAAAACCATTGTGTGGTAAATACATATGATTGCATTCATTCAATTGTCAATTTTTTAAAATGAATTTTTCTGATATAAATACCTACAAGCGTATATTTTTACTTAAAGACATTTTACTTTAAAAAAATATCAGGGGAAAAATAAATATTTTAATATTATAAACATTATAAACTTGTTTATACGCCCTCAAATGCCTTTTATCGCTTACTCAAACAAATTAAAATTGTGATTACTGAATAAATGTCAAACAATATAATATTTTTTTTAGTTTTTACTAAGAAAGTAAGTATTTAGCATTTACAGAACTATTCAAATTCCTTTTCTTATAAATCTTTTGAATTTTCAGAAACTAACTTGGTCTGTCCAGCCTCAAATTCCATTCATATTTTGTCCAAATAATCAGTACACGACGTTCAATATATATTTGAAAGTAATAGTTACACTTCGATTATATTAAATTTGATCATAAACAAATAATCGTACAATGCAACAGAATGGAATATACACCTACAATTTTTTTCATTTCAAGTACCAATATGAAATAAAACGTATGTACCACAAGCATAATAAAGATTAAAGCTCTCAGGAAATTTAAAGCTCTCCGCTCCGCGCCGAACTTTAAACATTCCTTCGTTCTACAATCTTTGATTATGCCCTTAATATACAATTAACTAAGAAATTAACATTTATCTTATAATTATGGAATCAATTTGTTTATGTAATAAAAATATTAATAATTATTGTCAGCCATACCAAAGTCTGGTGACAGTTCGATTTAATCAATTGTTAATTTAATAAAACGCAAGTAAAATTCTGCCGAAATAAGGACACACTACCAGACTTCTTATTAAAAAAAAAATTTTAACATTTTTATTGATGACATCTATTAAAATTATGTCATAATATAAAAACACTACATGTTGAAATTTTTCGTGTAGGCTTTGTCATTATTCATTGAATATCTCTGTCAGTTATCAGTTAGGCTCATCTTTATTAAACGTCCTCCTATAATGCCTCCTCTTTATATTAAGTGACAAGCAGCAATGATATTAGTCGTATTAAATATCATTAGCAATGGAAATATGCAGTAAATGTCAAATACAATAAACGTAGATGCTACACGGATCTTCAAATGATATTTAAGCGGTGTCGGGGGTCCTCATTCTTCTAATGTTATCACTGGATACCCGTCTAGTAGCTTCTTGACAAGACATAGACGGCGATGGGAACATTTTCTTGGGGCCAAAAATTTTACCGATATAAAGAAAATTAATGTGTGTAGAATGTATTTTTCGCTTTTAATTTATTGTTCCGTTATTTATTTTTTATAATAAAGCTCTTGCAGACAGCGGTGGCTAATTTGATTAGCACGCACCGACTCGAATTGAGTGGAATGTCAGATTGTCAAATGTATTAAATGACAAATGTTGTTTTGTTTGATTCTGTTTTTACTAATAGTAAGAAAGTAATAAATAATGATATAGTAAATGGTCGATGTCAAAAAAATAAAGTTGGAATTCAATCGACAAATGAAAAATTATAAATAATCAAGAAATGAAATATTTTTTTGGTTGGTTTTATTTGATATTAATTTCGTTTCGCTACTCAGTAAGAGAGGTATTGAATTCGTGCTAAAAATAGGATAGTGAGTTTTCAATGGATAAGCACGTTTTAAAGTCCCTAGAATACGATTTTAATATTTTTACGATGATGTCTGTCCGTGTGGATGGATGGAAGAACGTTTTCGTAACGATTACTAAAATAACAGCGAATAAAAAAAGTTGAAATTTGGATCTAACATTCTGACACCGTAGATTAAATCTGATTATATTTTGGTATTAATAATGCACCCGGAAGTGGTATTTTCAAAAAGATAAAGAAGAAGTGTTTTTCTGAAATATTTTAGTTATTTATAAATATATGAGAATTTTAAATATAATAATTTAATATTATGTTATTAGCTACATTTTTATAGAATAAATTTATTTCTATCTAGCCCCATTTAACTATTACAAATAATGAATAATTCGGTAAATTTGTAATTATTACAGAAATAAATATTTTATATTTGAAAGCGACAATTGTTATAATTAACAGTGAAAATTATCATGAAGATTATTATCGAATACTATAAAAGAAATTGTAGTAATACTGTAATATTTATTTATAAAAAGTAAAGAGGACGGACGAGAGGTTATGTGCTGGCCACATCAGACTTTTTTATTGCTATTGAATATATTTTAAGTAAATGCTTTGTTTTTTATAATACAAGATCTCACTCCTTATTAATTATCTCTCTGTACGCCACTGATTTCATGTGGGCAGGATCTTCTCGAACTTTAAAGATAGGAGAGAAAATTTTCGTTGACATTGAACTTTGAAAAGTTCATCAGGTGTTGAGGAACATGAAGTGGTTTAATTGAGTAATGAAACATTAAAATGGTAATGAATTTAACTTTTTTACAAACCTCTAGGTCAGTGTTATTTAGCGTTGAAATGTTTAATTTGCCAAATTAATAGCATTACAATTATCAATTCGATGAGCCATTTACCTAAATTAATTATATCTTTATAAATACCAACTTTAATCATTGATATATTTATGATTATTTATATTATCTACGCAATAGGTCAATTGTTTTACATTACCCAAGGATTAAGAAATTTCTGTCAAACGCAGGTTTATTAATTATTCGAATATATTATGTGGGGAAAATACTGATAAATTTAAAATACCAAGAAAATGATGATGGCATTTTTACAAAATGGTATTTATCAAATTTATATCTTTACCTTTAGTAATTAAACTTTAATTTCTAAATTGTTTTAACTTTGACATTCAAGATAATAATTTTTTATTTACGAAACTTTTTACAGACTTAAAATAATTCTATAGAATACTTCATCGTAACAAGTTTTTCTAATACAAATCATCTTTTAAATTAAATTCCATTACTACATGATTTCATAGTTCATTTATACTCAACCTTTTCATTTAATGTTTAAAAAAATCTTACATATTAACATAATTTAATTTCAAAGTCAAGTACAAATTTAAATTATTAAATGCAAATTTCATACGTTTTTCTTTTTTCTTTTATTTCGCATTATAAAAGTGTACAAAAAAAATTCTGAATTTTGGTTACTGCTTAGAATCCAATTTCTATATATATTTTTCGTTTACAATATAATGTTTGTTGAACGATAAAAATGACATTAAATTAATTTCGAAAAGGTTTGTTACGTGTAAATGTTTCAACAAATTTCATTTTTTTTTGACAAGGATACACTGCCATTTTCAGTCGATCGATTTTTTTAAAAGTACATCAACTCCTGTAAATTTTATCAGAAGCTTAAATAAGTTTTATTAAATTTTCTTTAGTAGAATTTGCAGAACTCGTACAGATATACATCAGGACAGAAAAGCACCATGCTAAAAATAATTGAAACGTATTTAACGGGTGTCGAACCTGGCACTTGCTATTTATTTTCATCATATTATTTCGTTATACTTGTATATTAGTTTGCATGCATCAAAATGCAAAAATAAAATCATTGGGTGAAAATTCTTCTTTAAGAAAACTGTCTCATTTATTTGTCATATACCCCTTTCTGTTAGTCCCGAAGAAAGATCGTATTCGATTTTAAACCGTATAAAGAATCATTTCAGAAAAATATGTACGAAGATCGACTGTAAAGTCTTTCTTTTCTCTTTCATGAGGTAATAGGCTTGCATAAATGCTTTGTCAATCAGTTACTGCAGTAAATATTGTTTTATCTTGCTAAGGGCCGGTTTTTCAATGTCTGGTTAAAGTGCCGGTTACCTTAACCATCGGTTAACAGAAAAATATCGCATCGAAAATCTGAAGTATGTTGTCAAAAATACATATTATTTACTATTTCGATGCGATATTTTTCTGTTAACCGCTGGTTACGGTAACCAGCACTTTAACCAGAGATTGAAAAACCGGTCGTAAGCGTAATAATAAATGACTTTGTCTACGACTATTTCTTAAAAAAAGTTCTCAATAAGAAAGTTGCTTCACATATCGGTAATTTTAAGAAACCCCATTATAAGAAGTTTTATATCCCCTAAATGCTTGCTTTTTCGCATAAAAATCTATTGTGTCGACAAAATGAACTATTTTATGATTGACTCATCGCGTGACGAAGTGAGTGAGCTTGGGGCCTTTGTAGACCCCCTGATTTGTGGGGCCTAAAGCGGCCGCTTCCACCGCTTATGCGTAAATTCGCCACTGGTGAAGACAGTAATTTGTGGACATATCAAAATCGGTATTATTACAATAACTGTCTTATTATAAGCAGGGCATGTAACCGGTTAAAAAAACCGGTTAATAAAAACCGGTAACCGATATTTTGAATGACAATTGCGAACTTTAACCGTAATTTTAACCGATATTTTTAAGGCTGAAAAAAACGGTAATCGTTAACCAAAAAAAAATAAACCGGTTTTAGCGAACATTAACCTTTATTTTTCATTTAGCGAGAATTTTTTTTAATATTTTTTTATATCTGTGTTTTCTACTTGTATTTGAACATGAGTCATGACAGTTTTTACAATTTCCATTTTATTGGAGAGTCATAAATGTAGGTAGTCTCTTTGGCCGTTAAGGTTACTTAAAAATCGCAAATAAATACGGCCTTTGTCAACACAGGCAAGTTTAAAATTGAAAAGTGACCTGCGTTTTTCTGAAGATATTACGGGATTTTTTGTGAATATTCATTAATTAAATTGCTTTTTAATTGTTATATTTTTCTCAGATGGTATTTTTTTTGAATTTTTTTAATTAATTATTTTGTAATTTTTTTTTAATCAAATTTTTATAATTAATTTGTTTTAATTAATTTTAATTATTTTTTTAACCGATATATTAACCGGTTTAAACCAGTTTCCAATTTTCAAAAACCGGTTTTCGAACTAAAACCGTTATTATTATAACGTTCTCTATACGGGTTAACCGTTAACCAGTATTTTTTTCGGTTACATGCCCTGATTATAAGTGGCAGTCAGTAAAATATAGACAACTATACAAAACAATTGTATATAGAATAATAATGAACCATGAAATAGAACAAGAATTAGAAGGAGAAAATATAGAGAAAGAATTAATCAACTAAGAATGAGATAGCTTGGTCACGTATGGAGATAAGAAGAAAGTGATACAATAAAATCAATAATAGCGTGATTGCCTAGGCTTAAGAGGAAGAAAAGGTAGACCCAGATCAAAATGGCGAAAAGCACTTCAAATTAACAACTGGAAGAATAAAATAAGAGATAGGGAGTTGTGGAAGAAAATCATAAAGAACACATAAATAATATGCAATAAATAAAATCTAGAAAATTTTGGAGGAATTTTTACACCAGGGGCTATTAAATTATAAACCAATAAGGAAAGAAGGGAACACGTTCATTCTTGATACTGATACAAGGAATCAGATTTTTAACTTCCTAGTATACAGTAAAGGAAGTATTGTAATCGCGAAAAAATTATGTTTTCAGGTATTAACGGAAATATCCATTTCTCAAAAATGAAAAGCCGTAGAATATTGAAATTTTGTATATGAGACTGCTATAACATTTAGTTGTGTACCACCCTTTTTATTCAGTCGGCAGTACCAAAAGAGTACTTAGCTAGAAGGGATTTTTAAATTTTTTCGCATAACTCAAAAACTATTAACCGTAGAACGTTGAAATTTTGTTTGTGGAACTGATTGGAAGATCTTATTTCACTTTCAAATGAAATAAGTTTAAATGTGGTGTAGCAAAATAGGTGTTTAATTTAATAGGCGCACAAGAAAGTCATGTGGTGACCATATTAGATTTTTTAAGACCTGTTCATTCATGATTTTGTAGATGAAGAAATAAAAGTCAAAAATATAAAAAATAATTGTTTATTTACAACATTTTTATAAAAATAAAACTAAACAGAAAGAGAAGAATAATAGGTACATCAGTTTTATAAAAACATCAATACAGAAGAAATCCTGTGACATGTCATTCCGTTATTTAGTGGTTGAGGTGAGCGCCTTCGGGTTGGTATCCGTTCTCATCAGCGACGAAGTTGATGGTGTACTCGTGTCCTTCGGCGTCCCTCCAGGTGAAGGATCCACGGACGACGATGGCTTCGTTCTCGGAGCCGGCGTTTCTGATCTCAGCGGACTCCTGGCGGGAGACGCCGTCGGAGGTCTCGTAGGCGAATCTGTAGCCGTCGACGCCGATGTTGTCGTTCTCGTAGCGGAGGATCTCGGCGTTGCGAGAGTCCTGGGCGGGGGGAGCGGCCAGGGCGCAGGCGCACAGAGCGGCGAGGACGAGAACCTGGGGGACATCGTCGAAGAGTTAGCAATGTAAACATATTTAACATAGAAATCATTGCATTGTCATATGGGAAAAAATCCCACAAGATAAGAAATAACTATTTTTGTTATAAGTAAGGAAACAAGGGTATTTGTTTATTGCATGCGTAAATTACAAAACGAGACGCAAGCGAGTTTTATAAGAGCAAAAATTAAATAACCATCCAGTTTCCTTACGTGTTTCATACTTTTTTCTACTTCCATTTGAATATATACAAAAATGTATTTGAATTGATGAATTTATAAAATAAACAAAATAGGCAATATCAAATACTCCTTAATTTTGTGCATTAATAAGTTACTATAACAAAATTGTTAGTTATAAACAAATAAACGATATTGATAAAGTTGTTATTCGAGTTATTTTAATTGTAAAATATGAGTCACTGTAAATCTAATAAATGTTATAATCGTGCTATTAAAATTTGTAAAGCGAATAAGAACTGAATTTGTATTTTTTGTTGTTAATGTTTCTATATGTGCCTACTTTCCATTTTGATTTCGAGTAAATAATCATCTTATTATTTCACTAGAGAAATAATGAAATTCATAACCCAACTAAAATTAGTAAAATATAGAGTCTCGTATTATACGAAAGTAGAAAAATATTTTTCCTGTAACAATACAGTGCAACTTTATGCCCTCTTTGCTGTTTGTAAAGTAGCCATTTCTAGGCAACGTAAACAATTTAGCAATGGTTTTATTTTCTTTTAAAATTTTATTAATATTTTGGTTGTAGGAAAAATGTTGTATGCAACACGTGTGTAATGTAGTGTTTTTTTTAACTCGTGCTAAAATTTGAACAGCACTCGACTAAAAAACACTTACTCTACACTTAATAGGTTGCATAAATAATTATTTCGCGTTGGCTTTTTCCTGAGAGTAAAATATAAATATAAAATATCTGATAAATTGAAAATAATAATTACTATAATAAGAAAATTATCTAATTGAATAAATATATAATTGCTAACCTTATTTACGATAATTTAATGATCTTAAGCAGATGTGTATTAAGTTGAGATAATTTATAATTATGAGAAAATATTTAAATTGTTCTGAACATGACATTCTAACCTTCACTATTTAAAAACGCATCAATGAGTATATAATTACGTTTTTAATATTACCTTAAAATTTCCGAGGAAAAACAAGAAAATTCTACAAAGTAAACAAATAAGGAAATAAATGACAAGCGTGCATTTGTTTTCAAAACAAATTTTTTATACATTACATCAACTATGAAATTTATTTTAAGCTTTGCTATAAAATACCCATTAATAAAAATATTTGGTGTGCTAAATTGCACTAATTAAAAATTTTAATATAAAATATTTATCAATATTTTTGTTTCAAAAATTATAAATTTGTAATATAAAAAAATATTGTGCCGATGGTAAGCTGTACTTACAAATAAAAAGAATTTTATATAGTGTTAGAATAAATTTTCAATAAATAAAAAATATAATAATAATAATTTGATTCAATGATGTTTCCAAATAACTGGTTAATACAACTTATTAATTTTAATTCATGCAGAACACCAATTCCTTTCTATTAATCTTGAAATTTTCAATGTCAAAATTCGATGGTACTTACGGTCTTCATGTTGGTTGTTGTGTTAGACTTGAACTACGGAACAAGAATGCTGGTCGATGGTCAAAATCTGGCTTTTATACTGGATCGAACGCTAGAGTATCGAAGAGGGCATGTGTGACTTGTTTTTTTACTCCTCCCGAATGTTAGAGTATCATCTTCATTTAAATTCACGGCTATGTCAACCGCCTTGTTTTTTTGTTGTTTTTTCGTTTATCAACTGTTTGATAAAATAATGAAAGTGATAGTGAAGGAAACACCGTTTCTTAATTTGTGGTTTGAGTAGATACTTGTTTTGAATACTAATTCCATTTACTACAATCTTTTTCCTGTGGTTTTTAATTGATTTATTACCACTTTTCCGAAAAGATGATAATGTGTATAATATTCTTAAATAAAATTTAAATTACATCAGTGAAACAATCTAAAAGAAATAAAATCAAGGCTGGCAACCGTTAAATTAACGGTTTATTTCAATACCATTACAAAGAAAATTCGATTAGATAAATGGGTGTTGATATTTCTAATAGGGATGTGACGAATATCAGTTAGCCGAATAGCCGAATAATGAATATTCTGTGAAATTTTAACCGAATAATATATTTTCTACAAACTGAAAGAAAAATAGGTAAATATACCTTAATTTATTGCAGTAATCACAAATAAATATTTAATAGATAATTTCTTGTTTGATTATTATTAAATTTAATTATTTCACTATGAAGAAAAATTAAATATTTTATCGCGAAACAATATAACTAAATTATTTACTTTTATTGTAGATACATTTTTTTTTAAATATTATCTATAATTTTATATTTTAATATAACAAAATAGCATTGTATTTCATTTTTTTGTTAGAACTGAGTATTCCATATTAAAGTAGGTCGAAAAAGCCGAATACCGAATAGTGAAAATAGGGCCGAATAGGCCAAATACCGAATGATTATTCGGTTTCGGTCCCATCTCTAATTTTATAAACTCAACTATTATATTCATATTTCTGATAATTTTTTTGTTTATTGTGCGTGCAATAACAAAATTTCCAAATATAAAAAAATAGTTCTTTTGATCGATATTTTGAACGTATGGAAAAGGCATAAATTTTAAATTTGTTTTTAAATATGTAAGTAATAAAATAATATAAAATATGGATAATATTTGTTTAAAAATTCACCATTTAAAATATGTACAAATATTTATTTATTTATTTATAAAATAGCGACCAAGCAGTATTTATTATTTATATTTTTATAAAACAGTCGACAGTTCTAACATTTACTTTATTGATTATTTTTCAACAATGCTTTAAACCAATAAAATGTTTTATTATTTGTCAAGTGTCTGCCAATCCTGTCATTATTATAGTGAGAATAAAGATTTAGAGATAATATTTCTGTTGACATATGTCATATAAATAATTATCAACTAACGGGAAAAAAATTGTGAATCGAAAAATAATTTCATTATATATAACTCGAGAGTTCGATTAATTAGAGAATAATTCTTCAGTTTTTTTCTGTCAAATTGTTTCCTATTTATTCTCACTCATTTTCTTTATATTATTAATGATTATTTTTTGAATAGGTATAAAAAACTAAGATGTATTTCTAGGTCCTCTTTGTTGTCGAAAAAATGATACAAATAAACAAAAAGTAGTCCATAACATTTGAAAAAACATAAGGTATGCTAATTAATATAAAAAATAATCGTCCTCTTCTTCAAACAAGTTATTATCAAGTAACATTTAAACAGTTTTTAGACAATACAAAAAACTTAGTTCTGGTCTTAAATTATGGAAGATCTAACAGTTATGTGAAAAATGTTTAACACTCTAATAAAATTTAACATATGTTTGTATTTTTATTATAAAACTGAAAGTGAATCCGTTTGGCCGTAAAATATTTACATAATTTGAATTTCAAATGGCTAATTCGTATTCAGATATTTGCAATGTGTACAATATAATTTTGTACATATTTTGGCAATGCATCTGTGACATAAATTTAAAAATTGCGAAACGTGGATGATAAATAGTAGGAATTGAATTAATCATTTGCATGGATTTTACTAATTGCTGTGTCACTTTTATAAATAGATTTATATTTTCTATGTACTTTATTTTACTACGCTTTAATAGTATGAATTAATACTTTCTTATTTTAAAAATATATTATATTTGCTTTAGTAATAATATTATTTTATTTGGACTACGGTAATTTGAATTTCTTTATTGAAATAATGATCTGGAAGAATTTACTAGAAAAGTCCGGGTATAAACTTACTATCAGAATGAATATTTAATGACTTATTAGTAATAATAAATAATAATAATGAATCATATTGATAACGGACATACATTGTATGTAGAATATAAACAAATAATTAGTCTAGTAGACTGTGACCTCCGTGAAGTAGTAAATTGTAAATTCATTAAACTGTAATAATACGTTATCGCAAATTTGGCTGCGTGACAAAAGTACACCGTTAAGATATTTAAACATTTCTATAAGCGCACAAAAAAAAGTAGCAAAAGCACATCAGTAAAATTTAGTTTAATGTGTATGCGTATGCGTATATCTGATTAGATTAAAAAACGAGTGAATTTGTTTTGCTCGCGGATAGTACTTTTTAAATAGGTACTCGCCTCCAAGTATTCGTCTTTCGTCCCGAATCTAACCTATCCTAGCCTAATCTTACATAATCTAATATAATCAAACCTAACCTAACCTAACCTGATCTAACCTAACCTTACCTCACCAAACCTAAACTAATCTATACTGACCTAACCTAACCTGACCTAATATAATATAATTTAACCTAACCTGACCTAACAGTATTTTATTCCACCATTGAATAAATAGTTACATCAAATTTATTAATATATGAACATTTCAATTATATAGACACTGGTAATATACTTTTGGTGCGCTTTTGCAATGTTCTTTTGGTGCGCTTTTCGAATAAAAAATACCATTTGATGCGCTTTTGTCATACGCCGGAAAATTTGTACTAGTTGATGTATTAGAGTTGCCAAATAATTTGTTATTAAACTTTTATACATTATTTGACTAGTGGTAGATATCTATGATTATTAATATTATTATATATTAATGAATACCAAATAAAAAAATATTGCTGTCTCTTGGTGGTTCGGAATTCACTATAAGTTGTAAGTCCCTTGAATAGGCTGTAGGCTGTCAACTTTCTAAAAATCAAGTAAAATGCAATTAAAAACTTTTCATGAAAAGAAGTAGGTACGTTATGTACTTGACGCCCAATTCCACATAGAAATGTTGTTCAAAGGAAGAAGAAATACAAGTTATTAAATTTAGTAATTTTTCATAGATAAATGCAAATACGAACTAAAGGGAGTGTAAAATCAAAGGCTCAAATTTCACCGTCGCAACTATTAAACCAACTAAAATACGTCTTCGTGTGGATTCACTACATCAGTCATCTGTATGTCTTTGCTGAGGCTGTTAAATCATTTTACTGTCAAAAACCAACAAGGATGAAACACATGTCTGCAGTTACTCTTAGATTGAAATTATGGAAACATGTGTTAAAGTTATTTTGCTAATAACTTATTAATTAACTTGTAAATTGTTTATTTCAATTGCTTGTCAAACTTCCTGCTTCTTCCGGAAGATGGTTCTGTTGATTACAGTTATCTCTGCAGATCAGATACCAGCGCCTTGAGTATACCTACCCTACCAAACAATTTCGTACCGGTGTAAACAATGGTATACTAGCTGCCTATGTAGTATTTTGTTGCACTGATTAGCCCCAGTAGTTCCTTTTTACAATTACACACTAAAATTTTCTGACAGGTGATATAATATTATTTCGGTAATTTATTAAAATTTTATTACACTTTTTGCAGCAAGTTGTAAATTGTTTATTTTAATTGCTTCTCAAACTTTCGGCTGTTTCAAGGAGATGGCTCTGTTGGTAAGAATTATCTCTGCAATCCAGATATCAGCGCCTTGGGTATAACTACCCTACCAAATAACAACCCCATTATCCTATACCGTTGTTAACAGCACAAATTAGTGAGTTATGAGTCCCATAATCTAAACCCATGTCTGTGGTTTACAATGACAACCAGTATGTCATGTATTTGATTGTAACTTCCTGAATGAGTGCAACATTCACTTTCAATGTTCGCGAAACCGTAACAGCTCAGTAGGTCAGGTTCAAGGCCACGTCTCCGGCCTGGAGCCGTGAACTAGACCAGGCAGCCGACCGGAGCAGCGGTCTCTGTCTGACCCACACACATAATATGCACCCGTCTCTCTCGGAGAAAGAGATCTAGTTCTCAATGACTGCCACGTTATGTAATATGATCAATGAGTTTTTTATGCCGGGAAGTGTAGTAAACAAACCGTGTTTCACTTTATAAATGTTAATTTATCACTCTTACTTTATCAGCTATTGCTGGGTGTGCCAGATCTGCATCAAAGATATCTGTAATAATAAATTTATACTTTAGGGTGCTTACCAGAAGTCACAACAATTTAAAGCTAAAAGAAGCAAACAATTTTTAATCATTTTGAAATAGTTATTTATATATTATTATTATTATTATTTGTATTATGTCTTATATTTTTTTGGCTGACATATGTATTTAAAAAATAATTGTCAACATGGAGTCATAGATTCCAACAAGCGAGCTGTTTTAAAAAGAATATAATAAGGCTCTACAACAAGATGTTTGGAAAATAAACGTTAAAATATGTAAAAATAATGCACAAGTCCGAGAGAGACATGAACAATTGCCGTCTTTCAATGATGGGAGTAAGCAATTGAGAATAAAATTGGGAGTCAGAAGCTCTAAATAAAATGTAAATAATACAACAATGTAACTATAAATATTATTAATTGGAACTTGCTTAGCTGATAATGGGCCAATTTAAATCGGGTTACTTTACCGCACTGCAATGTAATATCACTATTACCGGAGCCGTCAATGATGTTTGTTTATTATGTTTACAATTCAGAAGGCCAAAAATGGTATTTAAATAAATTTGATCTTCTGTTAAATTTAATTATAGTATTTATTATTTAGTTTAATTTTATTTTTAATGAGTAAATGGTATTTACCAAGGAAGAAAATGTAATATTAAATTATTAAATGAAAACTTCACATAATGTTATGATTTATTATTACGAATTTACAATTTTATATCCATGAATCTTATCAATATAATAATTTAATTAAGTCATGTTGACCTAGAATTTAGAAATTTATTAAATTTCTAAGCAAATATATTCATTTAATAAATGGCAATAAATATTATCTTTATATATTCTTATTTATTTTTATACTATGACAAATCGTTATTTATAAATATTTTATGTATTTTATGCGTTTTATCTTTTATAATATATCCTTATTTTAAAGGTTCGGTACTTAATGTAGCATTGATATCTTTAAAAACATTTGACTATATTGTAAAACACATAATTATTTTTGTAATAATTTTTACAAATAACTTTTTAAAAGTTTCTCATTTAACATAACGCCGATGTCTTCAAAATTATTTATATTTATTTTTATATTAATATTAATAGTTATTATAATGTTGACATTTTAAGATCAAATTTACAAATTTGTCATTTAATGTATCTTTATTATCTCCAGACTATTTTTCGTATTATTTAGGAAAAAATGATTAATATTCAATATTTGAAAACCTGTATTGATATTTTACTGTACAAAAATTTTAATTTTATCGTAAAACAAATTTATTAGACATCTTTTATGCATAAAATCAATTTTCTTATGAAAAATGCTTGATGAAATATAAATCTTCTTTAAATTTTTTAGATCTCTGATGTAGTGAGTACAGAATTTAATTTCTTTTAAAATTTATTACTTTAAACTAAATTATTTAAGGTTAGAAATTTAGTTATTTATTTTGTATGCAATTGTTATTAACATAAGTTGAGCGTGACAATATGCAGAATGTTCTGCACAACCTTATTCATTGTTCAATTGTTATTTATTTATACTGTGATCTTAGCAAATTAACAATGTTTTATTTATTGATTGTATTCAATGCAAAAATGTCAGAGGTGTAAAAATAGACATAGTAGAGAGACAATTTTTCAATGTTATCTGCAATATTTTCTCCATGGTAATAAATACAGAAAAGTGTGGTTATGAATTAAACATTTTTAGAATTAATGCGCGATATTTCTCTTGCTTACATACACCCGTAGGAATCTGTCTTTTAACAATACTTGTAGGAGTGCATGTATTTTTTACCATTCTTATAATTTAAAATATGATAAATTGTTGTTACTTTCAAAGTTGTTAATGACATTTAAATCATTTTACGTTAACTCAACGATTTTGTATGTTTACTTTATGTGCAGTTTGTATTGTGTTACATCAAGGCCGATCTTACAATTACAGATGGGCAAATGTCCATCATTTAGATATTTATTACTTTTTAATATTCAGAAAATAACAGTACAGCTAATAACATGAAATGTTGACGATGATACAACAATCTTTGTTTCTAATGTATTGTAGGAAAATATTTCTTAGAATTGTTTCTGTTTGTGGTTAATTTTTAATTTGTTTTATATCTAGATGTAATGTAATTATTTGTTTATATGGCAATAATATTATAGTTTATTGACATTAATTATTAATCATAACATTAAAAACTGAAAGTATAAACAATAAACAATGATAATAAACGAAAATAAAGTTATTATATTTTATATTTATGTTTCATTGAAATGTCAGCTAAATCTTTATTATTTTTGCACTACTTCCATTGTTTTAAATATAGTACTAGTGAATATATAATAAAAATTTCCTTTAAACTGAAAATTAAATTAAAATTCCGACACTCTTCAGTTCTTGAAATTTATATTTTTATTGAATTTCAACTGTTTACGTTAGTTTTTGTCAAGATGGCATTTCCGTTAGTAATAATATAGTTGATAATAAATTTTATCCTTGGAACGATTACTAATTGACATTTAAAAGTCGCGAATTTAAAAAGTAGCAGATTTTTTGTATGATGTCATTTATAAACGAACCAATTGTAATAAATATGTGATTCTCTTGAATAACGCAACTAATTCTGTATATTTTATTTGGTTAACTCTTATAAGTATTATAAACATTCATAAACATTAATCTACTGGGTGTATCTGTGAATAAAAACGATAAAAATTAAACTGTTTCATTTTGCGTTGTCTCTGGAATTTATCTCACCGAATACCATAGGAAATCTCCGATTTTCTCAGATAAACATTAATTTTTAAGCAATGAATTGATCTTTTGATCTTGTATTATATGAATGACAACTTTCGTTAGTACCAAGTTGTGTTTGTTTTTATTAATATATTTGCGCATTTCTAATACGTAAAGCAAGGTAAAAGAAGTAATTGTAATTGTTTAAATAACTGTTTGTAAGAGTGTTGATTGCTAACTCCATAATATTGATAGGCGGAAGGTAAAAACTATTTTAATGCTGGGACAACCGATAAAAAGGAAGGTAACTTTTTGTGATAAAACGTTATTTACCTTTTTCCTAGTATTATTTGTCGTTAAATTATAGCGCCGAATCATACTTTAGCATTTTATTTTTTGCAGCAAGTTGATTGGAAAACTGCATATAAAATAAAATCACGTACTGTCTTGTGATTTTATTAAGACAGTTTTCATGGTCATCCTACAAAATAAAAAGCTCTTGTGTAATAATTTTTATTAAATTTTTTAACATTTTAGAATAATTCACTTTTAAATGTAATGATTAGTATAATTTTTTTTAAATATCATCCTCTTGGAAAACCTGATTGAAAGTATTGTTTGAAATGAACATGGCTCTTCTTATATTACTTTACTTATGATTAGAAAAAAGTAAGAAGTGTATTTTTAAACATAATTCCACAACTAAAAATTTCATAGACGAAGTAAAGTGAATCCACAAAATTTCATTTTCACAATAATAAAAAATGTAAAAAAGTATGATAGAAAACAACTCTCGGTTTAGTTTCACAAGAAATAGTTATTTTTTATACAAGACGACAAAATAATATTTTATCGACTAGCGGAAAGTGTTAATTCACGAACGTTGAAATCGCGAATGAATTAATTTTCGCGGGTCGATAATATTATATTTTATCGTCGTGTATAAAATTCAATTTTAAAATATTATTTTATCGTCTTGTATAAAAATAACTATTTATTGTGAAACTAAACCGAGAGTTGTTTTCTATCATTTTAATATGTTTCACCGAGTACTAACAGCCTCTTCCATTGAATTTATTGTAAAAAAGTATGTTTGTAGTTTAACTCTAGAACATAACAATCTGCAACTTGTTCACTCCCCGTTGACCTTGCGTGCTGCAGGAACCATCCTGCTCCCCAGTTCACCTGCTGACCTTGCCCAGGGCGGCAGATGAGCAACTGACCTTTCGCACGCGTCAGCCATCGGGCCATTATGCTAACAGCCCACTGACCGACTCATGCTGAACCATACACTCCTCACTCATGGAATTACTGTTACTATTGTGGGAAATATGTGACGCTGTAATTGTTTCCATTAGTTTTTACATGTTGAGTTTTTTCTTAGTTTTGTTTCAACTGGTTTGATTAAGTACGATTAAAATTTCTTATTAAATTTTTATAAAGAGATATTTGAAAATCATAGAATAAACTGAATGGCTCTTAAAAAGTTTTATGGGACTTGCGGTAAAGGTTCTTTTAAGCAGGTACATTTTTTCTGTCGTATAATACTATGGACTGTGTAAGAAATTTGTGTTCAAGATGTTTCCTAATTAAATACTTTTAATACTGGAATTAAATTTTAAATGTGCTTCCCTTTGTGACTTGAAAAGATATTTTCTGTAGAAGTACATGCAAACATCTTTTTCACTTTAGGACATGTCATCGACATAAAACAATAAATTAATTAAAATTTTGTATAGGTATATTGTGTCTTTTTCTTATATATTTTTAGTTTACAAAATTTATACAAAGTAAGTTCAGTATGAATTTGTTTAATACAGTCCATTTATTTCCCTTCATGTGATGCCTTCCAGTTCAAATAATTTAGAACGCCTGACTATTCAGCTAACACTGCATAAGTCAATTTTAAATATCGCTTCTTACAAATAATATTATTAAAGATATATAATCAAAACCTATTATTTTTTCAAATACTTGAAAGTTAGATTTTACAAACATTTTTAATGTATTCAATTTTTTTAAGTTTTAAAAATGTTCATGATATAGTGATGCAAGTAAATTGTAAATAAATATATTTTCATACAAAGTAAAATTTATTAATACCTAAAAACAAGGAAAAAGACATGTACAAATGTTTTTATTGAATTCATGGCTTAAAATAAATATTATTTCTGATTTTTTTACATTATACAATATATACCGTTGTTGTTATTTTTAGATGTTTTCTCACATTACATCTATAAGTTTTTGTATTAAAAATTAAATAAAAATGCTTCTTATATGGGCTATTATAATGGTATCTTTGTATATATAAAAATATTTTAAATTAATGTTATTATCTATACTTTTTCAGTCCTTCTTTCTCCAATTTAAAAAAAATGAAGCTTATCATAATCATCATAATAAGCTATGTTTTATGTTTATAATTTTTTGAAAATAGAATTGGCTCAAAAGAAAATGAAATAAAATATGAAACTTGTTATATTTTATCTAACAGTAGTGGTTTTTGAGATACTTTATGCCCTTTAAGGTTTAACAATTATTATTCCATGTCATTTTCACCCAATCAAAATGCCTTATCTGAGTGTCATAGATAGTTTTTCTGTGAAGAAATTTGATAAAACTACAGTATCATTGCCACGGTGACATTTTATTGATATCCAATATTTTATGTTGTCATTCTTGAAATAATCAAGCAAATATAATTCGAGCTATGAATTTAATTGGTAAAATTTACTTATAATTCCTACGGAGTAACAACTCGGGTCAAAAATGACTCTTAAATCACTTCAGGTTCACTGTTTTGATCTAAAGTCATTCAACAACTATTCGTAAATTTTTCAATAAATTCATTCATTCATCGCTTGTATATGGAATTGCTATAACATCTAGTTATGCACCTCCCTTTTCTATTGTAATCGACAGTGCCAAAAGGACACATTGCTAGTAGTGTTTTTTTTTTAACTTTTCGCATAACTTAAAAACGATTAGCCGTAGAATGTTGAAATTTTGTTTGTAGAGCTGTTATAACATCTAGTTATACACCTCAATTTTTTTGTTCTAATTGGTCTCGTCAAAAGAGCACTTTACTTTTGGCAAAAATTTAATAAAAATAATAATATAGTTGGTTTTTAATTTTTATAGGAGACATATGATTTCTTGTTAATAACTTGACATTAACAACTGTCATATATATCACGAATATATTTCTTGAAAACTTTTGAGCGATTAATATAATTTTGTGTAATGCAATAAGGAATAGTGATAAACATTTTAATTAAATTTAAAAAAGATGATCTATTTCTAAGGGAAATTCGATGATATGAAATGATTTGAATTTGAAGAATGATTAGACGTAAATGATCTCACTTTCAAGTAAAGTAAGTTTAAATGAAATGCAGCAAAAAATGTGTATAATTTACTGTACAATGAAGCCATGTGGATTTTTCTAGTTCTCGAAATATATCCTCCTACATTTTACTTAGAAATTTAATTCTTCAATTTTACCCAACAATGAATTAAACAATCGCCTCCCAAGTAAGTTAGAAGAATGATGTAAACATACACACTATTTTGATTTTCTTCACTCATTGAGACCATCCTGGCTTTTCACTTTCCATTCCCCTAACGGTACCGCAGCTAACTGCACATGATTCGCTGCCCCCCACTCCTCAGTCCCGGCTCGGCAAGTGACCTTTCCTCACCGCTGCCCCGTGAGGTAATAGGTCAGCTCATCTGCCTTTCTCTCGCACCCGCTGGCGTGCGTCACTGCCTCATGCCCTTTATGCTAAGTCAAAATCGGATAAACTCACCAAGTGGTACTGAAATCTGTAATTGTAAGTATAGGGGAAAATTGATATAATGGATAAAATAGTCCGAAATTTTGGGTAATTATGATTCAATAAAATGTCTGATATTTAATAAACTTTTAGACATTTAAATACATTTGGATAAATTAAAACTAAATTCGTTTGAATTTTTTTACGGCCCCTCGAACCCCTTATTTCTATATGATTAACAACCGATAACATATATTTTTTGGAATAATACTATCGGAGAAAAAGTTTATTATATTTACTTTTCAAAATATTCACAACTATTATTTTACTATCTATAAGTTGATCATCATAGATAGATTTAAGTAATAAGATATAGTTAATACTTCAATTTTTTTCAGTGCAAAATTCTCCTAATGTATTTCATTTCTTGTTATATTTTTACTTATAATCTTATACTTCTATAAATTAGTAAATTATTAGCAGATAAAAAAAATAAGTTGAACAACTCGTAGCGCATAAATAATAAACGTAAACATAAAGTTTCCATCACTTCAATTTTTCGAACTTGTTCTATACGTACACACTTAAATATAGATGGACAGACTGTCAGATATCACATACCAATGGCATATCCAAATATGAGCCATGGGGGAAATTTTTTTTTTTTGTTTTTCATTATAAGCAAAAAAAAAATATAACACATTTTCAGGTGATTTACCCATAACAAGAGGATATTACAAAAAATATATATATAAAATTTAAATGTCTTGGGTTTCTTTTAGATTTTCGCAAAAATAAAATGCTTTAACCTTCAAACCAATTATTTCTTTGATGTTTAAATATTTAGCATTCACAAAACTATTCAAATTCCTTTTCATGTAAATCTTTCGAATTTTTAGAAACCAACTTGGTCTGTGCCGCCTCAAATTCCATTAATATTTCACCAGAATAATCAATACATGACTTCCATATATACCACAGCATGGAATATATATCTACACAGATTTTTCAAGTACCAAAATGAAATAAAACGTTGTATGTACTTCGAGCATAATCAAGAAATTTAAAGCTTGTGCTATAATCTTTTGATTATGCCCTTAATAAATAAATAACTATTATTATACTTATAAACTCATACATTTACTCTTTCTCGATATCATGGCGGGATATTTATCCCCATTTCCCCTCTCTACCTCCTCGTAAATACGCCAGTGTCAAGTAAAATCGAAAAATAGTTAAAACGTATTCTAATGAATTTAATTCGTCGATATCCATTAATATCTCGCAATGTCAAAATCGGTATAATTAGAATACAACGTCGCTTGATATTTGTGGCGGTCAGTAATATTTAAGCAGAAAAAAAATAGTACATTCGACTGAACGTCGGGCACGTTTTTTCAAATGCCTATCTGAATAAATTAATCCAGTTTCTAAGCCTCATATTTTTAAGCAGAATTTTCGATCTTTTTTTAGTGCAATTACTACACTACAACAGAAAATCGTATTTTATATTCTTGTATCATAATTGAGCATTTTTTACATGTCTTACAATTAAATATTGATTTTGTGGAAATTATTACAGCCTTAGTAATTCCCAGAAATAATCACCTTACTTAATTTCCGGAAATCATTTATGTTGTTTTATTTAGTTGATAGTTCTTTTTAATACAAAAATCAGGCAATTGCTTCCAAACTTATGATTAAAATTTTATTTTATCTGGATCTTTTTTCGATGCTTAGACCACAAACTGTTTTGTGGTTGACTTATCACCCTGGATTAGTGAGTCAAAATGGTTTTATTATATTTTGGGACAAGTATATGTGTGTATTTTCTCGAATCACCATCTATGAATATATATAATGTTTTATTCTAATCCTTTGTAGTAGTAACTGTAATATTTTTCTACGTACGAATACTATAGGTTTTAAGAAAAACTTTTCAACTTTTAAAAAACTTAAATGAATTGTGGTTGGAGAATAACCAAGAATCCAGGTAACCTATGAAATTCCACAGCACAGATTCTCTGAAGCATTCATCCTTGCTTCTGATTGGCCTACTCATTCATTTGTTTTACCATTTGAAACAAATGTCTGTGCATTGTGTCATTTGGATGCTATTTCGCACTTTGATATTTCAATTCCGAGAATTTAGAGCGAATGAGAATTTTGCAAGGATGTGAAATTGCTGTTCCCGGCTTTCTTATAGGAAATAAAATCCACAGATATCGTAGATCATTGTTCTATTTTGTTCAGTGGTTTGCAATTTATGTAATATAGTTTTTATTAGATGTTAGAAAGTTTCTCATGTATAGGTTACACGATGGGTCGACAAATTTGACCTAAGCATCGATATAAAAATCTTTTACATGATTGTTAAAATCAATCTGCGATCTGATATTCTTATTAGCCAAAGAAAATGTTATATAACTTAACAAGGTCTGCAATCAGATATAAATTTATCGCTTTATTATCGACAGTTGCTGGGTTAAACCATTTCTACAAGATCTTTTATTAATGGTCTTTGCTCTTAAAGTTTATAGAAACTTACGTAACTTTTATCAAAACAGTTGAAATACTAAACCATCTTCAGCACGACACGAGTTTTTGTATCATCCTTTTTAACCATTTTCAAAAAACCAGACTTGACAAGAAACAGTAATATTATATATTTATAATTTGAGGTAAAATAGTTTTTACTGCTGATAAGAGAAATTTACTAGCGAATTTAGGCGAGTTTGACAGCTCTTCAAATCTGTATAAAACTAACCGAGGTAGAAAGTGTTTCACTACCGTCGAGGGCGAAGATAATCCGAGACGTAATGAAACTTTTCACCGAGGTTTGTGTACATTTATTCACAATCTGAAATGAATAATCTCATATGAGTAAACTAATGCTTTGGTTTGTAGTGGAGTATCTGTCACCCGATCTGTCAGTTTGATTTCTAATCTAAAATATTGATTTCAAGGAGTTTGGAAAGTGTGAAGTAAGTGACAATTTCCCAACCCCAGCTATACTCGCACTATACTTCCCAACCTCTTTGAAAATGAGGTTAACAATAATTAACTTCCCAAATTTTTAAAAATCAGATATCGCATTATTACAAACCGATTGTAAATAAAAAATGTTACCATGTTCGTTAGTTATTCACTTGTAAAAAAAATTGTAACCTTTGTCTGTTACATGTGTCAAAACATTACCAAAACAATTTTCAAACATGTAATCCATGCAAGAAAACTCACAAGTGAATAAAAAATAAATTTGTTTGCCTTTTAATTGTAATTATTTTTTGAAAAATATTTTTGGAGACATCAACATTAGGTTAAGAGTCGAAACTACAAAACTTATAGCCATACATGATATATATATTTTTTTTATTGAAATCTGTGTTAAAATGGATAGTGTCCAATAATACAATAATAAAATAATATGTTCATATTTGTTTATTTACAATGAGGTTAGTAAACAATACTAAAACTGTTAATGACTATGAATATGGTTAATATATTCCTCCTCATGAAATCACTGTCTATATTTATCCATATTCGTTATTTAGAATTTTCCATAAAGACAGTTAGGTACGGGTTACGCAATGGTAATGATAATTAAATGTTTACATGCGTAATATCTGAATGTTAAGGTTTCACTTTCCTTTTCCATTTCATTCACGTATATCATAAATAATTGGGCGATGTTAAACGTTCGGATTTCATTTCTAATCCCACATACAGTTGTTCCGCAATGTATTTTCTTGTAGTTTCGTACACAGTTTTTATAGGTATTTTAAGAACAAGTTAAATAAAATCATTATACAAATATACGTTACACGACAGAAAAACATGCATGAAAGCTATTTGTCACAAAAAAAAATATGGCGTAATAGGTAAACTCACAAAGAGTACCTTCACGCATGCGCATTGTTGGCAATTACTGTAAGAAATGATATTTTTCAACTCCTTCATACTATAATACGATAGTATTACATGATAATGTACTACTATATACTATAATAACATACTATACGGATATGTATGTTATATCCACACCATGTGCGGATATTTTAAATAATATTTAAAAACATTATTTAATTTTTAAAAGAACATATATTTTTCTCCACATCTACTTTACGTTGGCAATATTGAATGATAAACTTCAACTTTGTTTACAACAAAAATGTCTAGTTCTACTGTAACTGATTATATGGTATTTGGTCGTAGAAAAAATAGACTGTACAATGCGAGTATAATGTCTATATCGCATGCAAATTCGTTCTCGTGCTATACAGGCATCATATCCACTCTTGTTGTACAATATAGGTACTATTCCCACACAGCATATGCGCAATGCTGGCAAATACTGTGAGACTCACACTTTAACCCACAATTGTGGGAAATACGCATCTTTTAAGTTTTATACAGGATGGCTCAACGAAAATTATCAGCACAATTTTTGGCTACATAGCAACAATTTTGCAAAAAACGCTCGAACACGTCATTTTTTGTATAAAGGGGGACACCTGAATTAATTAGTACCAATGGCATAACTTCAACCTTAAAGTGGGGGTGGAGTCACGTTACATAGTGGTCGTAGAAAATCTTTTGTACAATAAACAGAAGTTAACAATTTTTATTCCTATCAGTAGTAAAATAGTATATTCTACAACAAATGCAGAAAGTCGCCTATTTCTCACGTACTCTCGTGTTGGAATCACACAAGGTGGGAAATAGTTGATTCTGCACGAGTGATACACTATACCTTTTCTACTACTACATTGCTAAATGTTGCCAGAAAGCTATTTGACAAAAAATGAAAACAATATGGCGTATAGGTAAACTCACATAGAGTATCTACGCGCAGATAAAGTGTTGAAAAATATTGTAAAAAATGATTTCTCATACTTTAACCCACGATTATAGGATATACACAACTTTGAAGCTTTATAAACTGGAAGTAAATTGCGAGTTTTCATAGTGGTAGTAAAGAAATTGTTTTACTTGACAAGTCATATAAAATACTTTTAAGGAGTCCGAACCACGAATTTATTTGTTTTCTAGTTTAGTCGTATTTGCTTCCTTTTATATTCGTATATCTTATCTGCTACATTTTTGTTATAAACAACTATTACATAAACCCATAAAACCCTAAAAACACCGGTTTGTAAATTCCCAGCCAGTAACCACACGATCTCGTGTTCCCATCCTGCGGTTTGACACCTCCCGAGTGTCGACCTTCGCGGATATCTGGGATATCCCGCTATCTCGCGCTGGGAATGAAGATGCGCTGCTGCGGTCGCTGCTTGTAGCAGCCGCTCAAGGTCGCCGAGAAGACACTGGAGGGAAAGCAGGAAACTGTAAACTCACAGTGAAGATGGTGTAGTAGTACACAAGATAGCTACGTGGTGGCGTTAGGTGTGTTAGACAGTGGCTTACAAATATGGTAATGAGGTTAATGGCTTGTTTATTATTTGTTTGTTATTTATGCAAATTTTTATCTGGAATTAATTGCAACATGTTAACAGGTAATTATTCATATTTTAATAAGAAAATTTATAAGGCAGTATTATGTTTCATTTTAGCTGTTATAATAAAATAATAATTCTTTGAATATTTTTTTTCTATGGTGCAGCATTCTTAATAGAAATTTGTATTTGATCGATAATTAATAAAATACAGTTTTATTAATTTATTGTTGCGTGTTATTTTTACATATTGCCTTTATATCTATTTTATCAATTTTATGCAATTAGACGCTAACTATTATCTTATCCACAAAATATTGAATTAACCATCAGAAATTAAATAATTTAAACATAATTATTTATTTGGTTTTATCTTAAATTATTTTTTGAAGTAGTTTACGTATTATAATAAAAAAAATTGATATTATTAAATATAAAATGTTTAAAATGTTTTACATCTATGTACCTATAAGAATATCTTACCTTATTGGAGCAAATTTTAATATTTATAAATTTACAAGGTTTTTGACTACGATGGTGATGGAAGATAATAAGACTGTTTGGATTTTAGTCTGTAATTTAGATTAGAGTAAAACTTTTCTGCTCCAACTAGATTCGACCTCTTTTAGACTATTTCGAGCTGTAATAAAACTCTAGACTATTGACTAAAATACTAAAATCCAGATAATCTTATTCTCTTTTATTATTATCGTAAGGATGTTATTTCAAATTATGTAATTATCAAACAGGTCTTTATTAAATAAATGAAAATGTTTATAAAATTAAAACTAGATAAATAAGATTAGGATAATTCTTGATTTAGTTAATAAATTTATTTAAAAAAAGTATAATTTTAAAGTAATATTATTGAAGAAGGGTAGAAAGTAATCTATATACCATAAATTGGTTGAAAAAACTTATATACTTTTACACCACCGGATCAAGGTTTTTGTCGTCCCTAGGGCTGTTTAAAATTGCCGCCCTAATGCCAATGGCATAGCCAGGATAAATAATAAAACTTATAGAAACGGCTAGAAAAACATTATGATTTGCAATGTATTTCTATGCATCGTTCGTAGCTTACTAACAATATGTGATAATCAATACATTTGTAAACGTATCTACTCATTTTTTTACATACTTGCATAATTATCCGTTATCCTATTTTTATTCACCAGCATTCCTTGCCATGATCTTATCATCTCTTACTACAGTTGCAGCAGAAGCCGGTTTTTTAAAAAACATTTAAAGTTTTGTCTTTTCGTTAAATGTGGTATTTTGTTTCTCTTTTTTGGCTTTCGTCAAGTGCTTATATTCAGCGCCATCACTCATATTTGAACTGTAGCAATTTAAATTATTTGACTTTTAGACTTTATACTTGATAATAATTTTAAGAAAATGTCGGTAGTTACCGTCAATTTATCAAAACGTTTTCTAATTTTTGAATTTTTAATAAATATTAATTTTTAAATAATTTTTTCTAGCTTTATTTTTCTTCTCGGTTCAGTTCAAGCTCAGTTTGAAAACAAATAAACTTGCCGCCTAGGCACAGAATAGTTACATACAGAAGTAACACTCCGTGTCGGTACCTTTTATGGTACCCTATTCAGTTCTATGACCTTGGAGCATTATGTAGACCTATAAATTCGTGCCTTCCCTCATCTCTCCCTAAGATGTGAGGAAACTTTCCGATTTTAAACAATGAGTCCTTTAAATTTGTGCCTTCCCCCATCTCTCTCTAATTTTCGTTTCTCTGTCTTACTGTCGGTTCTTTATAAACCTATTCCGTGGCCTAGGCCTATATGTGACCTATAGGTGTTAATTCGGGTCTGCCGCCATAAATTATAGTGCAGAATGTACACATGACAATTCCATTCAAAATTCATTCATTAAATTAAATAACAATATTTTGGAAATTGAACCAATCACATTTACATTTCATTGACAATTATCAGTAGTAGTAATTGCCTCGGAAATTAGACAACTAAATAGGCGTTAATTATACAACGTCCGTCAAAATTGTGACAAGTAATTAATTAAAAAAATATGTATTGAAGAATTATCATACCGATTACTTGTGACTATTTAGAAATTTACTTCTAATTTTTGCCTTTGCCTACCTCATTCCTGCTTGTTGATTAGAAAATCGTCACTTGTGCAACGCACTCGTTAAAGTTCTAGTCATAAGTGGAATTATGTATGAAAATTGTTTTACGAAACTAATATTAGTTTTATAGTATAATCATCATTATCATCAATGGCGTAACGTTTCATGACCAGTTTTAATTGAATTTTAGTGGTATAAGTTATCAGCATACAGTCTCTACAAGAAAGATTTAGATTAAAACTGGGATTTTAATTTGAATTTTGATTTCACACACTGTATTCAATTTGAGTCAGACCGTGTTAACCAAGTGACCCATCGTTGCCCGTATAATTATCTATTAAGGTATACTACATATAAAAAACAAGGATTTATAAAAATATGTCTTTATTACATTTGTAATACTGTTGTGGTAATAAATATATAAATATTGTTAATAAATATGTTACTTATAAAATATGTCTTTACAACTTGTGTAATACTGTCGTGGCAATAAATACATAAATATTGTTTATAAATATATCACATTGCTTTCTATACGTTAAAAAGACAGTCTACATTTCTATTATTGTTATTAATAAATATTAAATTAGAATAAATATTAAATAAATACATAAATACAAATAATGTTAGTCAGTCATTAGACGCATCCTCCAATCAAGGAGCACTTGATAAGATCATCAACAGGAGCAGCAGGTTGTCGAAATCTTATACCCACTTCTAGTGGTTTGCTAAATATATCATTTATAACTTTCTTCATTTCTTCTTCTGCCATCATACTTGAAACAGATATTCTTGTTGAAACCTTTGGTTTGGTTGCCTTGGAATCGATGATGTATCGTTTAAATCGTTTATCTTTGGTTTCTGAAGAATGAAGATTCGATGGCGTCAGGTTAATGTTCTGGAGTAGTATTGAAGATAATGCATTTTGTTTTTCATTTGTTTGAACGCTGTTGATTATGACAGGAAGTTCATTGCTGATTTGGTTTTGGTTTTGAGTTTTTTCTTTGAGTTGTAAATCGTTGATTGTTAGTTGGTGGTTTCTGTAAACGAAAAATTGGTTTAGTAAAATAATATGTACGTAGATACAAATTAAAGTTAATAAACTTATATGAATGTACAAAAGACATCATTACGTTCGACTAATACTAAAAGTTTTTTTTTTAATTAATAGTTGGCGGTACTGACAATTGAACCCCAAAAATCAGATTATTTTCTTGTAATGACAAGGAATATTATGAAGAAATTAAATGCACTTACTTTAGTAATTTTTCATCCGTGCTGGAAGATCCAGAGGTATGTATTGGTAGAGTGTGCACATTCAAAAATGAAATGGCAATAATCAAATTCTGAAAAGAAAAGAAAAGTATAATTAAAATTATTGTCTTATTATCTGGTGTATGATTGGTATGAAAACATCATTTTATATAAGAAATTTGATAAACATCATTTTAGTACATGAAAACAAAAATAAAATCAAAATTTTGAATTGCAGATCTGTTATGAGCCAAGTATAATAAAAAATATCAAAGGACACATGACGTGTATAAGTACAAGAGTCTTTAAATTACTATGTTCAGATGCACCAAGAAAGACTATATTTCAAGCAACATTTAAACAATAATTAAAAAGTACATTTGACATTTTATTCCGATGTTATATTGTTCAAAGGGAAATATATTATTTAAGTAATACAGTTAACTATACTATTGAATTATTATATTAGATTCCCGATCAATAAAATTAATTATTGGCAACTAATATTGCTAATTTCAGGTTCGATCAAGTATGACTTACCAAGTATAAAGTTCTATGCATGCCCGTATAATCCACAGGTCGACTCAACTAACTTAACTGATTTGCGATTCAAATACGTTATGGTGCACCACTTTCGCGCCGAGGTATATATATGCGTCTCGTGATGCGTCGCGTGTACGTCGCTGTCAACCTCATTGGGGCTTGAATGAACTTGCTTGGGTTTTCCAAGAAGCTATTTGCGTACAACTTGTGGCTATCTTTCCTTCGTTTTTAGAAAAGGAAACTAGCGATTAAATCAGATAAGAATAGCAGATGATTAGAAATTAGAACAGCTATTCTTAGCAATTATTGTGCATAAAATGTTTAAATAATTTTATGCCATTTTATTCTTATGCAATTTCAAAATAAATTGAAGATCTAATGAAGACTGATTTACAGTCGAAGTGTTACTGTATTATCGGATTCTAGTAAATAATCATAAGCGTAGTTATACTTTAAAATTGGCGGGTACTTAAACCCTTAACTTAAAATAAAATTAAAAGTTCATTAATAAAATAAAAATATATTTATTTATTTAATTTATAAACAAAAGTATAAAATATTATTCAATGATAAAATTAAATCTCATTGTAATGACTCATTATAACACATATTACTGTAATAACAGTTTTCTATTCAGTAGAATAAATTATTTAAAAATATCTTATGTACCTATTAATTTTTTTATTTTATTTTATATACTTTATTTACCCAAATTAGTAACGCAATTTTGTATCATAGTAGTTTTTATCTAGTTTTTTTATTCTCCTTATAGTTCAGAATTATGTTTCACTTGTAGCTGTTACCAAATGTATATTTATTTACTCTAAAAACCGATATAATGATCCATAAATGCAGAATTTTCATCAAAATGAATAAAGGAAAATAAAATTTTTAGGTTTTTATTTACTGCATGTATTAAACGTTAGTAAATATTAATTTGAAAAAATCTTTTATCTTTTCATAAGTATCCTGTATCGTTTTATACCGATGCTTCCTATTTAGATAAAGTTGATTTTTATTAAAATTTACAGAATTTTTTTGGGGGTGCTAATTTAAAATTTGGAGATGCTTAGCACTCCCAATTACCCCTCTAACTACGCCTATGTAAATGACTACAAATCCAAAAGATTTTTCTGAATTATAAAATACATAATATAAATATGTAACTTAGTGTAGGACTTCGCGATTATACCTGGGCTTGCTAAGAAGTTTAATATTCTTAGATTCAATCTGATTTATTTACGAATATCTATAGGGGAAATAGTATGTTTAATTATTTTTGGTCCTGTTTTCCAGTGTAAGATTCAAATTTGTCAACCAGAAGTTGTATATATTTAAAGCTCTAAACTATATTTCCAACAAAAATTATATCTACAAATATCATTTTCGCAAGTTCTATTATTAGCAAACATAAAGATGTATTATGTTTTGTGAGTTGGCGATAATATTTACATACATGTAACTTCTAGTTTAACTTACAAATACTAGTATACATATACTATATTGGTTTTACCCATAGTACAGGTTATGTCATTTCAATAAAATAGATGACATGTTTACACCATTTGTCAACATAATTATCAAATAAGGCGTAAGACATTTTTTTTGTTATTTAGAAAAAATAGGTGTATCAACAGCTATAGTCACTAATATCATGGTACATTCAGATTTTTTTATTATATCCATTTGTTTTACAGTTTATTAATAACTTCTGTTACAAGTTACTCGTAGTCGTAGTTTATTATGTTGAATTGATGTATTTTGATGGTAATTAAAAATGTAAGCAGGACTGCAGTCAAAATATTTAACGAAGTCTTACGCCAATATTTCACTACCGATTACAACTTAATCAGGGCAAAGACTAGAATGACAAATATTATGTTGCCTTGTTTTTACCTCTCGCCTCTCAGTAAGGGAGGTATTGGAATCATGCTAGAAATCCGATAGTGAATTGTCAATGGATAAGCACGTTTTGAAGTTCCTATAACACGATTTTAATATTTTTACGATGATGTCTCTCCGTGTCTGTGGATGGATGGACGTTTTCGTAACGACTACTCAAATTCCAGTGAATAAAAAAATATCAAATTTTGGATACAACATTCTGACACCCTAGATTAGATCTAATTTGATTTTGGTGTTAATCGTGCACCCGGCAGTAGTGATTTCATGAAGACCTGAAGTGTTTTTCTGAAATATTTTAATTTAGTATGAATATATGAGAATTTCTGTAAATAATAATTAAAGTGTCATTAGCTAAAATATTGTTGTTTTTGTGTACCTACCCCGATTTAACTATTACCAGTAATTATGAATGGGTAACTTTGTTACAATTGTTGTTAATCTGTTTACCTATGGAAATAAATGTTTTATATTTGATATTGACTATTATTATAATAGACAGGATTGACAGTAAAAATAATAATTATCGAATACTCTAAAACGAATTGTACTAATATTGTAGGCTCTAATTATTTTAATAATTCATTTTACCGTGTCAGCAGTCAAAACACGGATACTCAAATATATAAAATATAAATGTTAATTAAAAAATATAAAGAGAACAGGCGAAAGGTTATGTGCTGGGCACAACAGATTTTTTTCACTTCATTTTCTGGATAGTCTTTTCGATTATTACTTATGCTTGTATTATGTTTAATCTTGGTCTCTGTATTTTTCACATTCGACTTTTATATGGTCCACAGTTTTTGACAATTTTCGCTTTTCACAAATTTGAGGTTTGTTCTGTCTGTTCATGTGTTAGAAGTGTGTATTCTATTAGTAGTCGGTTGAGGATGATTTGGTGTTTTCCTTTTTGCAGGGGTTGTTCATAGTGTAGTTTTTTTCTTATGTCTCGTAGTTTGCTTGTTGTATACATAATTTGGGTTCATTTGTGTGGCCATTTTTTAAATTTTCATATTACTTTGTTGTTCTTGGTTTCTTTAATGTATTCGGTATATTCTAGTACTGTATATATTTATACTGCATACAGTGTGTTTGAAAAAGTGAAGGCACCTTTTTATGTCGATTATTATAACGGTTACATAATTTATGGCGGTCATTTTTTATTAATATTTTTCAATGATTCTTTAAAAATGAACGTCAGAACAATTCATTCTTTAGAATGTATGATCATTTTACAGTTTCATAAAACGTTAAAAGGACATCTACTTTAATTATCAATATTAATAAATGAATAAACAATGAATTATGAGAACTGAGTACAACGTAATGATTTCTTCTTGCTCATGTTAACATGATTATAATCTAAAACCTGTCAGTTTTCTTAAATGTTCGATTGTTGTTAACTAATACACTTCGTTCGTCTGTTATTAAATAATACATTTTGCAGTCCAAGTGATAAATGTGTACATATTTCCCTAACTACAGTATGAATTAACTTTTTCCGATGTCACTTGTAAAATGAAACAGTACATGATAAATCTGAACAACATCATTACAACATGATATAGTGAACAAATATTTTTCATTTAATTGTCATGAAAAATGAATAATTGGAAATGATTAATAAAAAAATGACTGTAAAAATCCGGCTTTACTTACGGATCTGAATCAGTGAAAAAGTTGTGATCGAATTAAGTAAAAAAATTCACAGTTCCACTTCCGTTTCAACTTTAAAATCCTAAATACATCCTGTATGTTTCAAATATGATAACAATTTCGCTAATTTTTTGTTGAAAAAATTATTTTCTAGCCCAAATTTCCATAATTTGATATGTGCAAATCTCTAACAAAGTTCTCCCACTTCATATACAAATTTTGGAGAGAATGTCATTAATTTGATGAATTTTTATTCAACATACTCTCTTCAATCAATAATATATTATTAATGAAATACTTATTGATTTTGATATTTTTTTTTGTCTTTTCGTAACACAAGTCAAAACAATTGCCTTAGTTACAATCGAAGATGTTACTTGTATGGTAAAAGTTATGACAAGTTACACAAAAAATAGTGAAAGCATTTAGTATAATTTTATAATTTTGGTAATATGACAAATCACTGGACAAACCCAATTCAACGAAATATATTTACGACAGATCATTAATTACATATTATTATTACCGTACTTTACAAATGAATTACAGGTAATATTAGCTCTATCTATACCAAGTATATGGGCTGGTATCAATGAATAATTGGTAAACCTGGTCGTTTATTAACATAACAACTCGTAGTGTCGTAGTTTATTTTTATATTGCAATTTAATTTGAAAATAAACCATTATAATAAATTGTCAGTAGTAATTTATTTTTTATAATTAGTTTATGTTTTAATACCTAATTAAACTAAAGTAATCACTTGTATTTCCTTGTATAAATCAGATCGCTAGTAAATATTTTTATTTTTATTTGTTTCAAAAACTTTTTATAATAAATATATAGTAATGTTTAGATAGTCCGAACAGAAAACACCAGACTCTAGTCGAATTACGAAAGCATTCTCACAATGGAATTCATAATTATAATATCCTATAATTCGAAACATATTTATAATCCGTACATGTTTTCAATTCTGCTGACTGTCCTATACAGATACCAAAGTGCATTTGGGAGTTCGGATTATAACTACCAAGTAGGGGTGTTCCGATTACAGATTGTCGGATTATTCAGACACTACATTTAAAAAATCTGGTAAATTTTCTTAAATTTTACATACAGTAGGCGATTTTCTGCTTTTCGTTCTATATATTAATGTTGCATTTTTCTACATTTAAAAAAAAAAAAAACATTAGGACAGTTTTGGTTGCAGGTTCCATTCCATTTTACTTGCATATTGATGGCAGCAGTTATCAGCCTAAATCATCTGAAAGGAACCTACAGCTTATAGTGGGTTCCGAACCACTCGGACACATTTTTTTTTTTTTGAGAACCGAACCCCAGTCCTCTCTGGTCTCTCAAATTGAATAAGCCACCGCTGCTCGTGTGTGATATCTCAAGTTGATTAATGTCGTTGTTTCCTTACTAAAAACTATAGTTGTGAAATGCCTTATTGTATTACTCATATTTTGATAAATTATTCATGATTTTCTTATAAATTGATTGATTTCTTCTTATAGTTTACTAACTTTGCACAATTTATATTTTCCTTATTTTCAGTACCATTTAATTAACAATATCATGTACCCAAAGGAAAATGATAGAATGGAAAAATTGATTTACAATAAGTTATAAAATCTGAGCGGTAAATAAATACTAGTACATTTTCTTAAATTTAGCAATACGGCAGGCAACCTTACGCTTCTGGTTTATTAATTTTTCTTTATTTTCAAAAAAAAAAAGAAACGTGATGTCTCATCATTGGCGCTTTAGTTGCAGATCCCATCCCATTCTTCAAGTTGTCAGCCGAAATCCTCTCAAAGAGTCCTACAGCTTATAGTTATAGGTTTCAAATTACTCCGATACAGTGGTATTTTTTTAATTTGTTAATAGAATTAGGGAACTGATCAGCTCTCACAGTCCACTCAATTTGAATGAGCCACCGCTACTCGTGTGTGATATCTCAAGCTGATTAGGTTCTTTGTTTTCTTACTAAAAACTATAGTTGTGAAATGCCTTATTACTCATATTTTAATAAATTATTCATGATTTTCTTATAAATTCATTGCATTCTTCTTATAATTGATAAACACTGCACAACTCATATTTTCCTTATTTTGATTACCGTTTGACTAACAATGTCATATACCTAAAGGAAAATGATACAATGGAAAAATAGACTTATCATAGGTTATAAAATAAATACTTATTAAAAATGTGTTAAAGAAATGCAAGATATTTATTTCATTTTTAAACTTTATCTCACAATATTTGAGATATTTACTTGGATTTTGAATACGGATATATAATATCCGGTACCGGTAAATAAAAAGTTATTGACAAATTGGAAATTAGTCATGAAACAATTTCTAGCAAATATTTCAAGGAAACTTACATTCAAATTATTTTTAAGGTATTACATAAAGACATTTATTAATGATAATAATAAATTGCACTTCAAAAATACTGATCTAATTAATACCGAGCTGTTCCAGTTATAAACTAATAAATTACTGATTTAAAATTAGCTACGTAATTTGTCCATAATTTTTATTGTAAAAATATGTCACCAATTTTATGTAACTTCTTGTTACAGATTTTCTGACGTCATTTCAACGCACAAGGTGAGATTAACATAGTTCCTACAAAATAAATAGCGATAGTTATCTTAATATAGAACTTTCAATTTCAATTTATTTTATGTTCTAAAAATAACCAGTAAAGTAGGTGTGTCTTTTTTTCAAACAACATTATAAATTTCCAGTGCGCACTTACAATAATTTTTCAATTAGCGTTCAGCTGCACGATCATGATTCGTTTTTTGCACTTTATGGACTTACCTGTGATGCAAGTAATACTTATTTAAGGTGTTTTGTTTCAAATAAAGATTTATTAATGGTCTAAAAACCCAGTACTAGAAATAGCATAAGGAAGATGATAGTTCTATTGGCATTTTTATTACTTGTCAGAACCGGTTTCTGACTCATGAGTTCTATGACCACGGGCATCCCTGCACATAACGATGCAATTTTCAAGAACAAATATTTATCATATTTCCACGAATATGTAATAATCTATTGCAATGATAACAAACATATTGTTTAGGAAAAGAAAAGTCGAACTTTTCGTTATGTTCAGGAAAAGAAAAGTTGAACTTTCTTTATGTTAATCTACTTTTTTTATTCTCAATTTTTAATAATTTCTAAATATTGTCAAATTGTGTAATATTATTAAATTAGAATGGATTCCCATAACGTGTATTGTTTTTATATCTCTGGGAAAATATTTATTACAGTGACGAAGAAACTTGAAATTAGATTTTCCTCAATTACTATAATTTCAATTGATTTTAGGAAAACAAATATAAAATGTAATTAGATATAACAGAATTGTAAGGAAATATATTTTTAAATTATATTTATATTAATATATTCATGTAAATCACAAAAAGGAGTGGATTCACGTCATATTTCTATTGGAAAATCAAATTCAAAATTTTGATAAAACACATAGTTTTACAAATTATAAGTTTCTATATTTAAATATTTTCCTTGAATGTAAATTTATTATAATATTTTAAAAATTAATTTTGTAATAGACAACTTTCATTCATTTTTAATTTATAATTATGTATGTTTTATGCAAAAAGTTGTCACAAGTGACGTACTTCTGACGTGTTTCGTCTCAAAAGAAACCATTCGGCAAGGGCTAACGTGCGTAAATTGACAAAAATGGTCCATGTTGAACGTTTTTATTTATGCTAAAAGTTATCAGAATTATGTCGTGTTTGGCCTTGAATGAAAGGTATCGTTGAGAGCTGGCGTGCAGAAATTACAAAAATGTTCCAACAGCTTTTGTTTTATGTAAAAAGTTGTTAGAAGTATATCGTGTTTAGTCTGAAATGAAAAGTCTCGTTGAGAGCTGGCTTGCAGAAATGACAAAAAATGCAGTATCAATCGGCTTTTGTTTTCTGCATTAAGTTGTCAGATATATTTCGTATTTAGTATTAATTGAAAACATTTGACAATAGCTGGCTTGCCGATATGAAATTAGCCATCAAATAACTGACGCCGGAGGCTTAGGGAATACTTTTTAAGGTGAAACATCGGATTTATCATATCCATGGATACGACTTAATACTTGATTGATAGAAATGTATATTTGCTTGTCTCATTTACAATAAAACATACGGAATGAATTTGACATTTCCTTTTTGGTTTATTATAAAATTTTCTGACAGACCTAAACTAGTGCACCAATAATTTTAAGAATCATTAATAAATGGTAATATAGTAGAATGATCTGTTTGATCACTTGATCTTACACATCTAGATTCTTTTTATTGGTGACCTTTAAAATCTTCAAAATTTAGATCAATTAAAAGTTCAAATTCAAATTATTTCTCAAAATATTACAATTTTCAAATTCATCGCCTATGTTTAATTTGAAATGAGACTAACAAGTATACATTGCTGTCAATCAAATATTAAGTCGTAACCATGGACGTGATAAATCTCCATGTTTTACTTTAAAAAATACTCATGATATTAAAGTTAATAATTTTAAGAAATTAATTTTAAAAATACATACATGATACAAAAGATACATTGACTCTAATATATAATAAAAATCTAACAATAATACATAGAAAAACAATAATAATGTAACTGTGCTACTCCCAATCTGAATCGTATGAACGTTCAAAAATGTTTAAAAATTGATATGGGAATTTATGTTCTATCTGAAATTCTGTGTAATCTAAACGAATTTTTCTAATATTTTCTATTTTATTGCTGTCGGTGTTCCAGCTCTGTTTGGTATAAAATTGGTTAGCTATTGTTTTGATGTAGTCTACAATATATGGTATTTCGGATCTTCCTGTAATTAAACATAAAACTTCATTTTAGAATATTTGAAAAGGCTTATGTCTGGTTTTTGATAAATGTGTTATGAATACAAATGCTTTTTGGTTTCTACTGTAAGAGTGCTGTGGTTTGATAATAGTGAGTAGTTTTGTTTTATTGCTAAATATAATTTTTGTTTAAGTGATTTCATGTGAACATGTAAATTAAGTCTTGTGTCTAAATAAATACCTAAATAAAAACTGTGGTTTGCATTTTAATTTATATACCGTGTATTTTAATCCGAGTAAATTTTTTAATGTTTACTTATTTTTTTTTGTTATTATTAATAAGCTTCTATTGATAGACCTTGTAGATTACAAATTTATTCAAGCCTCAACCTACCATGAACAACTGCATAGGTAAATAAATAAAAAAAAAAACATAACATTACGATTATTTTAAGCATAACCTGAAAAACCTGTTACGTTGAAATAAATTCAATTATTTTTTTTTTAACTAAACCATGATCTAATTATTAACTGTTATTTTTTTAATATACAGTTAGTGTTTTATTTTTATCTTTGCATATTGCTAAGGTAAGTTAGGGGCAGTGGCGGATTCAGGTTAATGTTCTAGGGGGGGCGATTTCCTTTTGAATGTATATAAAAAAAATATTTTCTTTCTGTTACAACAACTAAAAAAAATATATTTCTATAAATAATAGCGCGTAGTGCACAGCGCACATTGACCGAATAATACCGAATATATAGTACGTAAAGTACCGAGTGCCAGTGCCGAGTGCTAAAGTAAGAAATAAGGTTTTAGTATTTAAGAAATATTTAATTTGAAAGTCAAAAGAATTGAATAATAATTTTGTTAATTAATTTATAAAATTTTGTGTGTATTAAGACACTTAATCCTGGGGGGGGGGCGATCGCCCCTGTCGCCTCCCCCCGTAAAACCGCCACTGGTTTTATTTTAATTTCCCAAATTTTGTTAACCTGACTTGACAATGACCGTGAGGTCGAAACTATCGTCCGTAACATAAATAAAGCTTGGAGAACAAGCTAGTGTTTAATTTACATGTTTATATTAATAAATTATATACTAATAATGTGTTCCGTCAATGCAACTGGTATTACTCGTCGGACCGGTTTTGAAGTTATGTGTTCCGTATATCCTAAAAAGTTCAAAATAAAATTGTATTTGATCTGCGGTTCCTGAAACAATGTATTACCTGTTGAACGAAAGCAACCACTAATTTGCATATGAATTATAATATTCAACTGTTTTTTGTCTTACAAATTGGGAAGTCTACAGCAGCAAAAATGGGTTGGAAAACAAGTATCAATTCCTTTAAAAAAATGTTATTTACAAATGCATGGTATAAACTCTGAGGGTTATTAATTTTTTTTTTCAATTCCTTCGCGAGTCATTAAAAACTGCTTTTACCTTTCCGGAAGTAAAAGCCTGCTTTACTATTCATTTTCGAAGGCTGAAGTAGCACGTTTAATTGCTCAGGGACTATATATGAATTTAATGACTTTTTTTGACTTTAATGACTTTATCAGAGCGTGGAACGCGATTCTTACAAAATATGCTAAGTTTTCTATGGCTAAAGAGGAATCATTCTCTGTCCTCTCTTCCTTACCATATTTTGTAAAAACAAATCTGCTTTTTGATACTTTCTCACGAATCCAGAATGACACTTAGGGTCGGTTTCTCAATGTCCTGACAAGTGTCTGATAAGTCTCTGGTAAATTAATCCTCATGATAACCAAGAATTTTGGATTTCAATACCTTGTTAGCGTTACCACGAGGATAAATAATATGTGATAGGAGGATACACTAACAGCTACTTTATGCTGCCGATTCAATTTTGTCAGTAGGGTGAATTTACGAAATTGGTCCGAGTATGACCGAATGTAAAATATTTTGTAGCATTTGTCAAATTTTGGACAGTTTTGGATAATATTTTCAAAATATAGAATCAGGATAAAGTATTTTTTATTAACCTTTGGCTAAAGTGCCGGTTACTTTATTGGTTTACAGAAAAATATCGCATCGAAATAGTAAATAACATATATTTTTGACATTAGTTTTTTGATGCTATATTTTTCTATTTTCCTGTTTGGTTTTATTCCCTGCCCCCTATTTTATGGTAATATTATTTTTATATATAAATATATTCTTAAATTATACTGCTATAACAACAATAATATAGTTAGTCATTAAGAAAATATGATATGTTTGGAAAATCAAAATGTTTGAAATATTCTAAACTCTATGTCCCTCTTCTAAACTATATACGTAGTATTCGGAAGTATATTAATAATTTTAATAAAAGGATAGGAAATATCGACACTGAAGATGTACTAAATTAATAATTTTGTATTTTCAATTATTTAATGTCTTCATGTAATTATAGATGAAACAACTAAACCATCTTCCGATTTTAAAGAAACTGGTTGAAGCTCAATGACTCTCATATCAATAGAAAAAAAAATTGAATACGGGCAATATATTACAATAGACAAATTTACCAAAATTATAAATAGGAGACAAGAGTTAGTAGGTACTGCCTTCCGTATTTTATAAAATTATTGTTAGTTGTAAGTAGTGATAACTTAGGATTACATTCTTGTTAACTAATAAATATAATTGAGTATTTAATATCCATTTTTATTTTATCTGAAATGCGCCCAGTTGCCCCCCCCCCTTTTATTTTGAAATCCTAACGACGCCCGTGTTTAGATTTTTTATGCAATATTTCATATTGTTACATCAGTCACTGCTGTTTTTTTACGATAGAAATGACTAAAAGGAAAATATGACAAAAATGCATAGAGTAATACCAATAATGATATTACTACGAAACAGTTGAATTTGTGGTTGCGGATCATAATCTCTTCCTTCGCTAATAATGCACAAATGCTTTCCGAAGGTCGTATCAGTATTGTCGGTTTCGGTTTGCGATATGAGTCGGTTTATTGCTCTAAACCACGAGGCATGCGTAAGCGATGCCCCAGTCGTGATCTTATTAAGAATCCGAGGTTTTCCTTTGACGTGATGTATGTTTGTTTCTGAAAGAAAATTGCTGGATTTTTTGCAAGTTTGTTTACAATTGTGCAATCATAATGAACCTGGTTTCTTTAAAAGAAGATCTGTGTTGACAACACATGTCATTGTGAACATGAATTCAATACAGGTGAGTTGCAATTGTTTACACTAACAAAAGACGATCACTTGTCAAAAGTTTTACCATATACAACTAATATCTTTATTTATTCACAATTTGTTGACACCATCAAAATTATTTTACAGCTACAAATTATTATACCGGTTTAAATATGTCAAATTTAAGCTAAACCGTATTTCATTTATGTACTATTTTAACTATTTGTTGATTTAAACAAAACATAATCTAAATTTTGTTAATCTATTATCAGCTTTAGTTAATTCCAAAAATTGGCTTAATTTTTTATTTTGTGAAACTGTTTGCTAATTTTTTTAATACTGTGTTTCAAGATAATTGCAAATTTATCGATATACCACATCACAGCAGGGCATATGTTCCTATAACCTATACATAAGAGGAAGAAAATAACCAATATTTCGTGTGCCGCAATTCAAATATTTTGTTATAACTCTATTATGTTACGTATTTAAGAAGCTACGTAAGTCAAAATAGATAAATTTTCAATTATCTTAAAACTTTGAAACACACTATACCAAACTGGTTGCTTAAATATGGTACCATACAGGGTGGAATCGAAAGTTGGGCACATGGTTTTATTCATTCAAATACAAAAATATACTAAATAACAAAGTTTTAGGAAACCAAGAAGGGCATTTGATTAAAAAATAAAATATTTGTGTCATGTATGAATACAAAATTAACATATATTTGAATTCAGAAATAAATACGTTATAGAATAGGCATAAAAATATGTATAATTTCATTTAAAAAAATATAACTTTGTACTGTAACTTGAGAACTATTGGTTTAAAAAAATATTTTATTTTATAATCAAATGGCTACCTTGGTCTCCTAAAATTTTGTTATTTAGTATATTTTGTATCTGTAATAATTTCCGAGTAAAACCATGTGCCCAACTTTCAATTCCATTCAAGATTTGTTTAATTAAAAAATTGTATTTTGCAATGAACAATTATTTTAAATATTTTAAATTTTAGTATGGAAATATTTTGTTTCATTTTATTTTTATTTTTTTATTAATTGTGCAGGTCATAAAAATTTACGAAACAATTTAACAATTTAAGTAACAGTTGTTTTTGTTTTATGTTCCGTGTAGAAAACTGTACCAATATATATTTTCAAAATTAAATATTAAGTATTTTAATGTTTGAAGGCATATAGTACATCAAAATATAAGTTAATAACCAATGGCATAACTAGAAAAATCTTCAGGCGAGTTTTTTTTAGATTATAAATGCATAATTTATTTAATGTAAACTATAAAATATTAATTCATGGGTGTTCATTATACTTTGTCAACTACCTACTGCAAAGTCGAAAACCGTACAAGCTACACAGTCGATTAAATTAACAAACAATTTCTATTTTACGACTATATTAATAGTATAAAAATAATTTTATTCATCTAATATTTATAATATTGTTTCAGAAACTGGTTTTCCTTACAATTTTCTGCATATATGTTGCATCGAAACCTATTAATGAGGCAGACATAGAAGTACCTGGGTAAGTTTTCCTTATTTACATATACATGGTGTAATAGAAATAAGTACATTAAATTTAACAATTTGAAGCAACAACTTTCTTTGTTAACTTTCCATAAATTGAGTTAACATTTTTCAAAACTTTGTCACAAATTTCATTAACAGCCTATGGTTGAATAATAGATATTAAGGATACAAATTTGATTAGAGTTCATAATGTGTGACGTTAAATCACTAGTAAGTTTAAATTGATCTTAAAATTCATTTTTCATTTAATTTTGACATAATGAGAAATATTGAAATAAAAATGTTTTATTTATTGTTATGGTTACTATGTTTGTTTATTCGAAGAAAAAATCTTTTAATTATATCAAATTCTTTAAAACTAGTACATTTCATCACAGTTTTCAAGATAAAAGGAGTGCATTTGAGTCAGATAATGTTCCATAAGACATAGATAATATAAATATTGATTGAATTTCAATTTTAATGACACTCAGTTCAATTGAGAAATTTATAATGGCACTGAAATTAGTGGACTAATTACATATTAGAGTACTGTCGTAGATAAAATATTATTTTTCTAATTTTGACATATAAATTATAAAATTTTCGAAATTGACTGACATTTCGAATCGTCACATTTCATATACTTTCAGATACTATACTTGTTATTCGTAAAGGCTGATATTTGTAGAGATTTTAACTTTAATAATTATTATTTATCGATTTATTAGAAAAATTTGTTTTTGTTTCTGGATTAAATTATTTAAAAAATACCCGAATGATTCGTTAACTTACAGGAGAGTAAAAATTCTAAAAAGATTTCGAATAAACGTTAGTAATAAATATCGTTGTTCCCGACAAGTGATATCACTGTTTAAATTTTATGTATACTTATTTCTTATACCTTCAACCGATATTTACATACATATATACATACCTTTTTGCCTCTTTATTAATTTCTGTTTTACTTGATTGTAGAATGCAAGAAATAACAATTGAAAAGAGAAGTATAGATAACAATGACGAAAATGCCTTTGTTTTTCCGTTTCTTTTACCTCCAAATACAACTTTGGAAATCACTGAAGGAGAAGAAGTCGAAGTGGATGTGAAAATTATACCAAAAATAGATGAAGTTGTTCTGTGTTCTTTATTGGGAAGTTGTGCTACTGTTGAGGACGAGATGAAGAATGAAAAATAAAAGTTGTTTATAATCTTTATTTATTATTAATTTATGTATTTATGTTATAATTTATGAATGTGTACTGATGTTTTAATTTAAATATATTATTTATAATTGCATTTTTTGTTACATTAATTACCTGTATATGAAAATTTGCAATATACATAGATACTTATATAGTTTTTATACAAATCTACAATTTGCACTTAGAAGTGTTTATTACAAAATTATTTATTTCTTTTCCTTTTGTTTCTTAATTAGGCGTGTGAATATAACGCAATTGCAACAAATAAAACCCTTATAAATTAAACAATAATGATAAATCATGACTAGAGCAACAAAAAAATGGTAGATTCTGCAACATGACGCTTTGAAAAACAATGAATAAAAATCAGTGAAAATAATAAAAATAGTATATTGTGTTATTAAGAGTAAAAGTGATATTTCGTGTGGCGAGCATGGAAGTTTGCACGACGAGCGAAGCGAGTCGGACAATTGCATGCGAGGCACACAAAGATACTTTTACTCTGAATAACACATTTTATTTTTTCTTCAAACTTTGAAATTTTAAAAAATAAACTACTATTTGACGTTTAATATGTAGGTTACCTGTCAATTATTCATAATTTTTAGTAACTTTATTCTTAGGTTATCTAGTTTCTATAGTGACATTTAGGGCGATATTACAGATTTCTATTGTACAAGTTACTTCTTATTGGCTGATTCTACATACGGCGGCGAAGAAATTAAACGGCGGCTAGAATAAAAAAATTAAACTTCAACCTTGTCAATCACGTCACAGAAGATGTAACTTTTATGACGTTTGAAGAAAAAAAAGACTTTACTCAACTATAAATTGCAGTAGGTAGCTATTATTTTTGCAGGCACTCTTTATTATTATTACAAACCAACGTTTTTTTTTATTTTCTACAACCGCATTGCATATTATGCAATGTGTAAAATCACAACTACCGTAGGTGTCAATGTCAAGGATGTATGATTGTTAAATTTGTTTACTCTTTCGGAGACCAAATTAGTTATTTATGCAAATAATGTATAAAGTTAGTGTTTTTTAGTCGAGTGCTATTTAACATATGAGATGTAGCCGAACGCGGAAATTATAGCACGAAATAAATGTGTTGCATACGACATTTTTCTACAACTTAATAAAAATTTATTTCAAAGGTAAATAAAATCATTGATAAGATGCCACCAGTGCGGGAACCATGACAACATAACCACATAAGTAAAAGTAATATATGATTTAAATTTTAACAAATAATAAATAAATGTAAGCAAATTTTTATAATTAAAAAATATTTTATTGAAAAATAGTAGTCATATTTATGACAATTTCACTCGTAAAATCTTCTATCCTATTAAGTCAAATTAATTTGATGAATTGAATTACATGATTTACACTGACATTTTCATCTAGTGAAATTTGCTCCAGTAATATATAGGATTTGTTTATATATAACGTTAGTCAAAACTTTTTAAAGGAATTAATTAAAAAATATGTTATATATCGAGAAATTATCACAACTGAATAATTTTCGTTAATAGAATTTTACCTTTTTTGCTTTAAAAAATCATCACTTGTGCTATAGCTCTCGTTTTGATTTTCATTGCAGTCGTGATTATGATGATAAAAATTTCTGGTAAAATGCTAGTCACTAGATGTATTGTATATGAATATTCTATGGTGAAGGGTAAATGAATGGTACTATTGTCGCTGTTAAAATTCTAAATACACCGTATCTTCCAAATAGAGTAATGTTCGTTTTCTTTAATAAAAAATCCGAGCTCTATTATTTGCGTAGCGGACCAGCCAAATAACTACCCGGCCGCCACTGATCTAAGTAAGTACCTATGTAACATATGGTTCTTATGTATGTAATACTGTAATATTTTTTCTCCATATTTCTTTACTAAGCCAATAAGCATATTCTTTCATGATAAATGTTCAATAATAATTATGTGTATATCAAGGGACTAAAGTATAATCTTGTATTAGGCATATGTAATTTATTCTACAAGGTTGATCGACAAGGAGAATAAACCATGCAAGCAATAAAATACATATACTTTAGTCCTTAGATATAGGTACATTATATTTTTTCCGAAATCGTTAAATTATTAATAAAAAACATAAATAAGTAGCATTATGTGTTTGTAAAAAATGAAATCAGATAAATTCACCAATACTATTATAGAATATGTTTGTTATTTTAAATAGTGCTAAAATAAATTGCAAAAATATAATATTATTAAATACAGATTATTTCAACTTCAACTTCAATTTTGACATAAGAGTCTGTAAAGTTTTACGTTATCTACTACTTTGGCTAACTTTGCGGAGTGATCGTGTACTTTTGTATCGATTACGAAAAAAATATAACACAAAAAATTTTAAAATTCTCGCCGAAAATTATTTGCGGTTACGGCCCTGGTAATATATAATTAAAGTAATAAGTAACATGAATTTGTTTATATGAGAACGAAGCTGACGGTAGAAGAAAGACATAAATTTCGAAATAATAAAAAACGTGTTTTATTTGACATTTGACAAAATTGCATTATCATTTGAACTAAATCTAAAAATTTTAAATTTGTGACTCATCATTTTTTTGTACAACAATTGCGGATTTAAATTGTTCTATAATAAAAAGATGTGGTTAAATACTAAGATGAATGACTTAACAGGATTTGTTGGGCTATAAAAAGACAAATTGAGTATTAATGACTTTATTTTTACGAAAAACGTTTGGTGCCGATAATTTATTTCTTCTGAAGAACGAAAAATCTGTGTTGTAATTTATTACATTAGTAAGATAATAATATTTACAAGGCTATATCTTATTAAACAATGAATAGTAATTTAAAAACTCATACATTGTGGAAAGGTGAATGAAATTATCTGTTATGTAAGATTCCGTCCGGCTTGTATATCAATTATATAGCGATTCCGTGACTTACATATCATTTCTTGCTGTTTTACCGGAATAATCGCAACAATTTCGAAAAGTGAATTTGTTTATAAATCTTCAGGATTATTATTACAATGAAACGGGTAAGATAAATCATATTTTTTATTAAATAATATAAACCTATAAATTGGTTTTTCCAATTGAGGTTACGAATTTTGATAACGGTTTAAAATTTTCAATTAGTAATGGTTTATAAATGATAAAGAAATAAAACTGATTTATCAAAAATGAACCATAAAAACAAAAATAAAATAGATAAAAAGCTTAAGATTTCTTTAGAAATGTGATATTTCTTAGTTGGATAGTTTATTCAACAGAAGACGGTAGTTTTTAGAAATCAGCCAACTTTATTCTTTCAAATTTATAATACATATATACAGTATGTGCAACGAAACGCGGAACATACGACTTTAACATGGGATTTCAATAAATTGCGGATATTCTCTCCTAAAAGATTTAAAGCAAAATTACTAGAGTACAAAGTTGTTCAAAATTAAATTCTACATTATTTTATAGATTATAATTAATGCAACAGTACGTCTGTAAGACTTACAGATCTGTAAATCTGTAAATAATGAACAAAATCGCAACGAAAGTTTCCACTCTTATGTATAATTTTATATTAATCAACAAAAATGGATGCGTTTTTGTCAGAATATAAAATGTAACATTTTCGGTAAAATCAGAGTGCCATAAAAATAAAAGAAAGTATCTATGTGACAATTGTGACAGGTAATGACGTATCATTATAAATAATTTAATATTTTTCTAATATTGGTATATTATTTAAGAAAAAGAATCTCAATTCAACGTAAATAATAAAAAATGCAGATAATAAGAATTATAATCAGTGATACTTCACTAAACTGTTACATAGATATTTTCTTTTATTTCCATGGCTGTCTAATTTCACACAAAAATGTTTTATTTTATAGGTACTTAATAAATCTCGTATTGCAAATGTGTTGTTGCATCAATTATGATGTTACCTGAACTTAATTTTGAACGAGTTTCAATTAAAAAATATTTTTGTAAATATCATTGGAATTTAATGATATTGTAGAAATAATTGGTTCTTTTGATTATTTTTATTGTTATTAAACTACAACAACTACAATTTGTATATACATTCATCCCTTTTCTGAATGTTCTGTATTTTATATTCATAACTATTTACGGAAAGTTTAGTTATGATAATGAAGCAGATAAGATAATAGCTGTTTATATAAATAGTTATAAAATGCCTTATTGTCTAAAAGCGGGAATGATATTCACGGAACGAGCTAAGCGAATTCTAGATCCCTATAAATAATAAAAGTTACACAAAATCCCATTTTCTAATATGTTTCATACAAAAAAAATTTAATTTTAATAAAAAAAAAATTTAATCATTTTAACATGCAATTCTTGCTATAATCAATTATGAAAAGAAATTCATTTTTCTTTACTAATTTGTGAGATATTTTGCTTCTTATAACTAGCGATGTGATACATAAAATAAACCATTTTAGAGAAAGCATATAATTAACAAATTATGTATTTCAGCTAATTAGTATCGCTGCTATTTATTTATTTACTGTTTCCCAAGTTATTTTTGCACAATATGAAGAACCAGTCCGATATAATTCTTTTGATGATGGATCGTATTCCTACAGGTACAGTTAAAATTTATATCTATTTAACTATTTATTTATCTATGAGGCTAACGTACTATCTAATATTAACTAACATCTAGATATTCTAATGAAATTTAAATTTGAATTAAAAGAAGACTATATTAAAAATGTTGATATCTGGAATTACCAGTTCATAAAAATTTATAGCATAGTTTTTTCTTGGTTAAAAATAACCACAAGATTAATTAATAAATATGGTAATAGAACCATAAATAAAAATACCACAAATATTGCTACTAGTGTTTAACATATAATTTATTTTTGTTATTACAATAAAAAATTCTAAAAATTGTGCATACATTCTTTTATTTATAAAATTTATAATAAAATTCAATATACCTTTCAAATTAAGTAATTCTCAATGCGATGATTTAAATTTTCAATCAGATTTCAATTATCTTTCCCCGTTTCCTAGTTATCTAAAGTTGCATAAAAATTAAGTATATTGATTCATAACAAAAATAGGTCGATGAATAAGTTGTTTCTATAACAGTTTTCAGATTTTATTTGAATTTATGCAATACTGGGAAAAAAATCTGATGTGGCCAGCACAACCTCTCGCCTGTCCTTTTTACACTTTTTATTAATATTTATAGAGGGTGTTAATACTAAGTTGTACCATCCGAAAACGGCAGTTAGAACTCATTGAGATAAACAACTTTTCTTAGTTCAAATTTTTGATTTGGAGCCCCAGTTCATAGTTCTTGGCGTTCTTTTGTTTTTCGAAAAATCGTCATTACTCCCTTATTTTAAGAGATATTGAAAAAATACAAAAAGTTTCAGCATTTGCTTTTAATTCTCTAAAACTTTTGTATTTACAATTATTTTCTATTTTATGAAATAAGAAAATGGCGGCCGATCAAAAATTTCAAAACAAGATATTTTGTAAACCACTCGATCGATTTTTGAAAATAAAACATTTATAAAATCCTTATACTATCTACTAACATATGTCTGAAACATTTTTTTTCGATCGGTCGAAAAAAAAATTTTATTCAAATTTAAATACAAGATAAATTTTAACAAACTGCAATAATAATTTAAAACAAAGTAGGCTTGCTGCCATTAAACAAAAAAATAAGCAAGGAAAACAAGAAACAAACAAGAAAAAATACAATGAACAATGAAACTGCAAGGTTTTTTTTTTGTTCACTAGTATTAGAGTAATTGTTACGACAACATCCATCCACACACACGGACAGTCATCGACGCAAAAATATTATAAACGTGTTCTAGGGACTTCAAAACGTGCTTATCTATTGAAAATTCACTATCCGATATTTATCATGATTCCAATACCTCTATTACTGAGTGTCATGTCATGCCTCATTTTTTCAAATTATATTTTTTCTCACGGTCACTTCATATGTTTAACAATCGACACATATTGAGTTACTTAAATTAGATTATTTATTCATTGACCGAGAAAAAAGTTTAGTATGAATTTGGATATAGGATAAGTGGTGGTGAGATGGATTACTTTTTAGAAAAATAATTATTACTAACTGTTAGTAGACCATTCTATTGTATTCTATCATTTCCTCTAATGTTATTAATGATTCTTAAAATTGTTGTTGTACTTAGTGTAGGTCTGTCAGAAAATTTTATAACCCAAAAAACAATGTCAAATTCGTTCCGTGTATTTCATTTTAAATGAGACAAGCAAATATACATTGCTGTCTATCAAGTCGTAACCATAGATGTGATAAATCTCATGTTACACATTAAGAAATACTCACGATATATGTACATCTTAAATAGAAGTAGCACTGATAAATGAAACAACCGACAGTAAGATAGATAGAGAAACACACTATTATTCCCTTAATACTACATATAATAACTGTTGTATATTTACATGTCACATTATTAGACTTATGTTCTAATATCAACGAAAAGAAAAGAAAGGATTCTTTATAATCTTAAACAATAATATAAAAAAAACTAAATGCATTATAAATAAAGAGCGAATTATATGCACTAAAAAGAATCTAAATCAAAATATGCACGATATATGCAAAAATAATTGTAAATATGCACTTTAAAATAAGTACTTTTATATAGTGTTTTATTTAGAACATTTCATGAAATGTTTAAATAAAATAAATATCACAGCTAATTTTAACAAGAATAAAAAACATACAGTCTGAAAAAAAACGAATTAGGTCTAGCAACAAATTATTGTTTCAAATTCATAGAAAGCTCAAATTCTTTTTGGAAAAAAACATTAAAAAAATATTTTTTATGAAAAAACTGCTTTTTTCTTCCTTCATTTTTTTGTATTTTAATTATTATTATTATTATTCGACGTTACTAATTTTTATATAGTTTTAAATTCAAGCATACAAATTTCAGTGACAGCGTTGATTGAAAAATATACTTTTCAATCAACGGTGACAGCTACTAATTACTAACCATACTTACAAAATAAGAATTACTTAAGCTCTAAAAGCAGTTCAAAAACACTTATACAAACCAGGGTTGTTAAAATTTTCCCCGACCTAAAAAAGCCCGCCCGGGTTTTTGAAAAATAAAATTCGCTTAAAAAACCCAAAAAAATAACACTCGAAAAAAAAAATCCTTAAAAACTCATTCTTTTTTAAAAAATAATTTTATTCGGTGCGTCCAAAAAATTATATAAACATAAATAAACTATGGTTATAAAATAGTCATAATATAACATACAAGATAACACCGGCCAACAAGATTATACGAACGTCGTCAAAGAAATGAGAAAAAAAATATGTTACAGTATAAATACTCATATGTCGTATAAAAAGTATTAAATAATTAATTTATTTATTGATATCTAAAATAATTAAATATAATTCACATATTTTGACATGCTTAATAAAACCTAATAAAACCCCGATTTTTTTAAAAAAAGAAAACCCAGATGGATTGGGTTTTTTTGTGAAAAACCCGGGTTTTTCTCAACCCTGATACAATAGTTATTTGTGTATCAAGGTTCTAAAAGTAATCTTTTTGGGCCGAAACCGAAGTTTGCAGCCGAGGCAAAGCCGAGGCTACAAATCAGATGAGGCCCAAAAAGAACTTTTAGCCGAGGTGCACACAACATTTTTTAGGCGATTACAACAAGAAATTATGAATTTTCATTCAAAATCAATTTTTGACATCTGTCAAAATTTACTTTACGGCCGCATTTACTTTACGGCCGCATTTACTTTACGGCCGCATTTACCTTACGGCCGCATTTACTTTACGGCCGCTATTTTTACTCGCAAATTCATTACTTTTTCATTAATATTTGTAAAGGAATAGTTAAAATTTTACTTACATTTGTTATTATATTCTAAAATAATTTATCATATTAATATGAACTATGTAAATCAATAATGAACAAACTAGCGGCCAAAAATTTTGACTTTGACAGATGTCAAATAAAAATTGATACTTTAAGGTTGCCAGCAGATACGAAAAACAACAATTTATGTACCAGCCACCTAAAAACACATTTTTTGGTCTGACAAGAAATTAAATACGATTGTAATGTTTTGAAAGTGTACATTTTATAAATATAAAGACTTATTTGTTAAAAGTTCGACCAAAATTATATTTCCTGTAATGTACTGTTTAAAAAAAAATCAAATCAAAAATTTATTTTTGTTTTTAAGAAAGTATTAAAATATAGCCTAATATGCAAAAATTTTCAAAGTGCAAAATATGCATTATTTTTTTTATACTTGGAATTAACTTCTGATGTAACGTGAACATATGACAAGAGTGTGATGATATGCCTAATAAAAACGACATATGCAATTGCATAGAATCCGCTCTTTAATTATAAACCTATTTCGTTATTTGCTATTTACGTGATTTACTATGTAGTTGCTTGGAACTATATAGACTCTAGATATAGAAATAGTTTTGGTTTTGTCTTCTTTTGTGTGCATGTGTATATACATAGATATGTTTTCTATAGTTCATATTTTTAGTCCTGAGTTAATGTAGTTCCTTTAATCTTGATCATATATGGTTTACCTTTTTTCTTTTAGCTGCATGTGTATTGGTATATACTTTGTGAATTCCAAATCCAGTGCTTAGCTGGGTACCTTGGGCAAAACTAAATAGATACCACAATAAAATAAAACAATTTACACGTCAACTCAAGATCTCTTGTCGTACTATACATAATGTTTACACATTTTCTTTTAATAATTACTAATTTAGTCTTGCTTTAATCTTGATACTGGTTCTTTCAGTAATTCATTGGTTATCAGTTCAGTTTCTGCACAAAAACCTATTTGTAAATTTTAGCTTTAGAACCCCAGACGAAACAGCGAAAGAAGAAAAAGGTCGTTTTGAAACTAACCCTTCCACTGGAGAAATGAATCTCATAGTCACTGGCCACTATGAGTACCTTACAAATGATGGTCGCCGAGTTGTTGTTACCTACACTGCAGATGAAAACGGGTTCAGACCTGAGACAAAGTTCGTCGACGCAAATGCACCTCCGGAGGAAGAACCTGTGGTTACTTATACGATAGGCCCTCCTTCAGGGGAAGAACGAAAGGGGATTGATTCTACTCTGCTTTGCTCTTTAGGCGGGGGTGGATGTTAGTGTGTGTGCAAATTATAGATTATAGATTTAAGGCTATCGCATACTGTTCGGAACCGATCAGCAGCGCACAGATCGGCAGAACGGTATATTTTGCTGAGGCGATCGTCGCAGTCGAGAAGTATGCGATAGGAAACGAACGTATCGGCAATATATATTTATTCGATAATATAAGAAAATAATTTGTTTAGACAGGTATTACTTTCACTTGTACTGAGTTCCTAGGAAAAAATATTATTGATTTAGTTAGTGAAAAAAAAGTGTTTATTTTTATGCCCGTAATACATAAATTATTATATAAATATAAATAACCTGTGGATATAAAATAGTCATAATACAAGGTATCACCTGTCAACAAGACTATACGAACATTGTCAAAGAAATCAGAAAAAAACATGTAACCGTATTAATACTCGTATTTCGTATAAAAATGATTAAATAATTAATTTTTTAGGCGGCTGGTACATAAATTGTTGTTTTTCGTATCTGCTGGCAACCATAAAGTATCAATTTTTATTTGACATCTGTCAAAGTCAAAATTTTTGGCCGCTAGTTTGTTCATTATTGATTTACATAGTTCATATTAATGTGATTAATTATTTTAGAATATAATAACAAATGTAAGTAAAATTTTAACTATTCCTTTACAAATATTAATGAAAAAGTAATGAATTTGCGAGTAAAAATAGCGGCCGTAAAGTAAATGCGGCCGTAAGGTAAATGCGGCCGTAAAGTAAATGCGGTCGTAAAGTAAATTTTGACAGATGTCAAAAATTGATTTTGAATGAAAATTCATAATTTCTTGTTGTAATCGCCTAAAAAATGTTGTGTGCACCTCGGCTAAAAGTTCTTTTTTGGCCTCATCTGATTTGTAGCCTCGGCTTTGCCTCGGCCTCAAACTTCGGATTCGGCCAAAAAAGATCACTTTTAGAACCTTGATACACAAATAACTATTCTGAGATTAATGTGAACTATTGTTATCTAAAATAATTCAAAATAATTACATATAGGTAATTCATATATTTTGACGTGCTTAATAAAACCTAACAAAACCCGAGGTGGGTTGGGTTTTTTGTGAAAAACCCGGGTTTTTCTCAACCCTGATACAAACATATTTTTTGGTACGACGAGAAATTAAATACGATTGTAATGATTTAAAAGTGCACATTTTATAAATATAAGGACTCATTTGTTAAAAGTTCGACCAAAATTATATTTCCTATAAAAAAACCAAATGTGTCAAAAATTTATTTTTGTTTTTAAGAAAGTATTAAAATATGCTCTAATATGCAAGAATTTTCAAAATGCAAAGAATGCATTATTTTTTTTCTATTTGGAATTACATTTTGATGACACATGAACATATGAAAAGAATTTGTTTATATATTTAATAAAAACGAGACATGCAATTGCATAGAATCCGCTCTTTAATTAAAAAAAATATTCCATTATTTTCTATTTACTGTATTTGCTTGGTACAATATAGACTCTTGACTTCATATATTATTTTATTTTTAAATTTAAATAACAGAATATACATAGAAATAGTTTTGGTTTTGTCTTCTTTTGTGTGCATGTGTATTTTCATGTTTCTTAATATATGATTCATTTTTTGTCCTGAGTTAATCTTGCTGCTCTAATCTTCATAATATATAGTTTACCTTTTTTCTTTTATGTGCATATGTATAAGTACATTTTCTTTTAATAATTACTAATTTAATCTTGCTTTAATCTTGATACTTCTTCTTTTAGTAATTCATTGGTTATCAATTCATTTTCTGCACAAAAACCTTTTTGTAAATTTTAGCTTTCGAACCCCAGACGAAACAGCGAAAGAAGAAAAAGGCCGTTTTGAAACTAACCCTTCCACTGGAGAAATGAATCTCATAGTCACTGGCCACTACGAGTACCTTACAGATGATGGTCGCCGACTTGTTGTTACCTACACTGCAGATGAAAACGGGTTCAGACCTGAGACACAGTTCGTCGACGCAAATGCACCTCCGGAGGAACAACCTGTGGTTACATATTCGTTAGGCCCTCCTGATTCAGGGGAAGAACCAAAGGCGATTGATTCTACTCTGCTTTGCTCTTTAGGCGGGGGTGGATGTTAGTGTGTGTGCAAATTATAGATTATAGATTTAAGGCTATCGCATTCTGTTCGGAACCGATCAGCAGCGCACAAATCGGCAGAACGGCATATTTTGTTGAGCCGATCGTCTCAGTCAAAAAGTGTGCGATAAGAAACGACCGTATCGGCAATATATATTTATTCGATAATATAAGAAAATAATTTGTTTAGACAGGTATTACTTTCACTTGTACTGAGTTCCTAGGAAGAAATATTATTGATTTATTTAGTGAAAGAACAGTGTTTATTTTTATGCCCGTAATACATAAATTATTATATAAATATAAATAACCTGTGGATATAAAATAGTCATAATTCAAGGTATCAACCTGTCAACAAGACTATACGAACATTGTCAAAGAAATCAGAAAAAAAAAATGTAACCGTATTAATACTCGTATTTCGTATAAAAATTATTAAATAATTAATTTTCACAAATTAATGTGAACTATTGATATCTAAAATAATTCAAAATAATTACATATAGGTCATTCATATATTTTGACGTGCTTAATAAAAGCCAACAAAACCTGAGGTGGATTGGGTTTTTTGTCAAAAACCCGGGTTTTTCTCAACCCTGATACAAACATATTTTTTGGTACAACGAGAAATTAAATACGATTGTAAAGGTTTAAAAGTGTACATTTTATAAATATAAGGACTCATTTGTTAAAAGTTCGACAGAAATTATATTTCCTGTAATAAAAAACCAAATTTGTCAAAAATTTATTTTTGTTTTTAAGAAAGTATTGAAATGTACTCTAATATGCAAGAATGTTCAAAATGAAAAGTATGCATTATTTTTTTTTTCTATTTGGAAGTACCTTTTGATGACACATGACCATATGAAAATAATTTGTTTATATGTCTAATAAAAACGAGACATGCAATTGCATAGAATCCGCTCTTTAATTAAAAGAAATATTCCGTTATTTGCTATTTTCTGTATTTGCTTGGTACAATATAGACACTTGATATATTATTTTATTTTGAAATTTAAATAACAAAATATACATAGAAATAGTTTTGGTTTTGTCTTCTTTTGTGTGCATGTATATTTTCATGTTTTTTAATACATGGTTCATTTTTTGTCCTGAGTTAATCTTGCTCCTCTAATCTTCATCATATATAGTTTACCTTTTTCTTTTATGTGCATATTGATTGGTACATAATATTTACACATTTTCTTTTAATAATTGCTAATTTAGTCTTGCTTTAATCTTGATACTTCTTCTTTTAGTAATTAATTGGTTATCAGTTCAGTTTCTGCACAAAAACATTTTCATAAATTTTAGCTTTAGAACCCCAGACGAAACAGCGAAAGAAGAAAAAGGTCGTTTCGAAACTAACCCTTCCACTGGAGAAATGAATCTCATAGTCACTGGTCACTACGAGTATCTTACAGATGATGGTCGCCGACTTGTTGTTACCTACACTGCAGATGAAAACGGGTTCAGACCTGAGACACAGTTCGTCGACGCAAATGCACCTCCGGAGGAACAACCTGTGGTTACATATACGATAGGCCCTCCTTCAGGGGAAGAACGAAAGGGGATTGATTCTACTCTGCTTTGCTCTTTAGGCGGGGGAGGATGTTAGTGTGTGTGCAAATTATAGATTATAGATTTAAGACTATCGCATATAGTTCGGAACCGATCAGCAGCGCACAGATCGGCAGAACGGTATATTTTGCTGAGGCGATCGTCGCAGTCGAGAAGTGTGCGATAGGAAACGACTGTATCGGCGATATATATTTATTCGATAATATAAGAAAATAATTTGTTTAGACAGGTATTACTTTCATTTGTACTGAGTTCCTAGGAAGAAATATTATTGATTGACTTAGTGAAAGAAAACTGTTTATTTTTATGCCCGTAATACATAAATAACTATTATATAAATAAATAGTCATAATACAAGGTAACACCTATCAACAAGACTATTCGAACATTGTCAAAGAAATGAGAAAAAAATATGTAACCGTATTAATACTCGTATTTCGTATAAAAAATTATTAAATAATTAATTTTCCGAAATTAATGTGAACTATTGATATCTAAAATAATTCAAAATAATTACATATAGGTAATTCATATATTTTGACGTGCTTCATAAAACCCAACAAAACCTGAGGTGGGTTGGGTTTTTTTGTGAAAAACCCGGGTTTTTCTCAACCCTGATACAAACACATTTTTTGGTACGACGAGAAATTAAATACGATTGTAATGGTTTAAAAGTGTACATTTTATAAATATAAGGACTCATTTGTTAAAAGTTCGACAGAAATTATATTTCCTGTAAAAAAAACCAAATTTGTCAAAAATTTATTTTTGTTTTTAAGAAAGTATTAAAATATGCTCTAATATGCAAGAATTTTCTAGATGGAAAGTATGCATTATTTTTTTTCTATTTGGAATTACTTTTTGATGACACATGAACATATGAAAAGAATTTGTTTATATGTCTAATAAAAACGAGACATGCAATTGCATAGAATCCGGTCTTTAATTAAAAAAAATATTCCATTATTTTCTATTTACTGTATTTGCTTAGTACAATATAGACTCTTGATATATTATTTTATTTTAAAATTTAAATAACAGAATATCCATAGAAATAGTTTTGGTTTTGTCTTCTTTTGTGTGCATGTGTATTTTCATGTTTCTTAATATATGGTTCATTTTTTGTCTTGAGTTAATCTTGCTCCTTTAATCTTCATCATACATAGTTTACCTTTTTTCTTTTATCTACATGTGTATAGCTACATATTTATACATTTTCTTTTAATAATTACTAATTTAATCTTGCTTTAATCTTGATACTTCTTTTAGTGTCTCATTGGTTATCAATTCAAGTTTTGCACATAAACCTTTTTATAAATTTTAGCTTTAGAACCCCAGACGAAACAGCGAAAGAAGAAAAAGGCCGTTTTGAAACTAACCCTTCCACTGGAGAAATGAATCTCATAGTCACTGGTCACTACGAGTACCTTACAAATGATGGTCGCCGAGTTGTTGTTACCTACACTGCAGATGAAAACGGGTACAGACCTGAGACAAAGTTCGTCGACGCAAATGCACCTCCGGAAGAACAACCTGAAGTTCTATCTTCGTTAGGCCCTTCTTCAGGAGAAGGACCAAAGGGGATTGATTCTACTCTGCTTTGCTCTTTAGGCGGGGGTGGATGTTAGCATAGGCGTCGGGTCAGAGCTGGGAGTATCGTTCAAAAAAAGATACTCAATAGTATCTAAGATACAAAAAGTATCTCAGGTAAAGTATCTTAGATACTTTCTATTTTATGTAAAATGTATCTTTTATTTAAATACTTCTTAAAAGTATCTATATCTTTTATCTTAAAAATTATCTTCTATTATTATAAGTATCTTTTATCTCAAAAATGTATCTTGTCTGAAAAAAATATCTTTCATCTTACAAAAAGTATCATATTTACCTATATTTAAAATACTTTACTAAATACAGACGAAGAATATTGAAATGTTTTAAAACTTGTCAGCATGCTGCGTACATGCATTTTATCTGACTGAATTAGTTTTAGTGTTTGTGCTGTGTATTAAGTTGATTTGTTATTATTGTAATTCTAACACAGGAAAAGAGAGGCTGTAAAATACAAACAAAAACTGTTTGCTTCCGATGCATTTAGCCGAGGCCCTTTGAGCGTTTCAAAGAGGACGTATTTGAAGATATTTATATTGTCAATGAAAATTTAATGAAATAGAATGTAATTAGGTATATAAAAATTATTACAAAATGTATATAAGAGAAATTCGAAAATTAAAAAGGGGGCGTATCTCTTAACTTGCAGTTATAAAGGAAGTTCCTATCTATTTATAAGTATCTTAAGGTGGAGATCTGAAAGTATCTAAGATATTTAAAAGTATCTAAGATTTAAGAAATATTTATATCTTAAGATATTTAGAATAAAAAGTATCTAGATACTTAAGCATCTTTAACAAATTTATGTAATTTTTTAAATTTATGTAAGTATCTTTTAAAAGTATCTAGATATTTTTTAAAAGTATATTTCCCAGCTCTGCGCCGTGTTAGTATTTTGGTCGGGAGTGCCCACAATCCCATATATTAAAGCAAGAATAAAAACGATTCCATTTAATTGCGGGCCACCCTCTTTTGGGCCTTATCTCAAATAATTTAAACCGAACTAGTACATAATTTAAACGCTTAATTTTAGGACAATTTTTCGCTCAGGTGTGATAGTAAATGTGGTTTTTACGGAGGGTTATTTTGATATAATTACATTGGATCAAGAGTTAGACTACGTCTTAGTCCTAATTTTTCAGCGGTTGCATTCAATTTTAACTTAATGTTCAGATAGTCTATTTTATTCACTTAGCTACATAAATTGCAGAAATTGAGCACAGTATTTGGTTTTTTCTAAACGTAAGATTACTGTCAGACCCAAATAGGTTAAATTGAGTTTCATCCAGATTTCCAAAACTCACAATCCTTTTTTGATAAACTCTTAGCAAATGCGAGTGTACTTATTTTGTTTTGTTTGGAAGTGTGAGGCTTTCTCCTGACTATACGACCATTAAGGCAAGCATTTCCTAAAGTTTCAGTTGAAATAGGCTATTTAATTATTTCATATATTCCTGATGACAATTTTTTCACCAGTAGACAGCCCCAGCATGTTTCTTTGCATTGAAGCATGGTTTTTTGATATTTAAGAATATTTCTTCAATATGTACATATGTATGTGAAATAAATATAAATCCAATAAACAATATTTGAATATCAAAATCCTAAATATTCATTAATTTGAGGGAGTGCTGGGCACCCCCAGACATTTTACTGTGGGTGCCCAGGTAACCATAGCACCCACGTACTAGCCTCGCCTATGAATGTTATTGATGTATGCAAAACATACATTATAGATTGATGGCTGTCACATACTGTTCAGAACCGATCAGAAAAAGGCAGATCGGTAGAGCGGAATATTTTGTCGAGTCATTCGCGCCGCAGTCGAGAAGTATGCGATAGGAAACAACCGTATCGGCAGTATATATTTATTTGAAAATATACGATAATAATTTGTTTAGACAAGTAATACTTCCATTTGTACTGAGTTCCTAGGAAAAAATATTATTGATTTATTGGAAGAAAACTGTTTTTACATTTTTTCTTTTTTTTTTCCCTTTCTTACATTTCAGTTTCTTAGCAAACTAGAGTCACCATGTAGAACTTTAGCGTGATTGAAATTACATGTGAAATATTTTTTAATCGTAAGTATGAATACTTATAACTTCAAATAAAATTAGAAGTTAACATTTGAGTGAAATATAATGTAGAATATCACTTTTGAAATAATAATAAATAAAAAAATAATATTAAAAAACACTAAACTCAAACATTATTGTTTCTTTATCTGAAGAATTTATATTATGTATGAGAATGTATATTAATACTTTTATTAATTTATAGGTAGGTTCTTATAATAAAACTATATTTAAAATTATCCAAAAAAATTCAAGAGTACTAGAAATGAATAAAATCTTGCTAGTCTTGCACATTTCTTGCCATTCTTGTTTGAAATTTGTAGCTCTTGACTTGTTCTTGTCTTGCGTTTTTTGTAAGACTGGCACAAGACCAAGAAAAATATAAGACTCGCGTGACACACTATTTTTTTATTAAATGTAATTTTACAAGAATAATTAAAGATGTTGGATAAAATGTTTTATAGCACACATGTATTAAATTCATAAGTCACGTGACTTATTTATAATGTATCACATTTGTATCATAAATAGTAACTATAATCCATTTTATAGTTTTTTCAAATGAACAATTACGTCTACTTTTCCGGCTCTTCCTGAGTATGAATAGCGATAAAAATAACCCTAATATTAGTGTCCACTTAGAATTTGAGCACTACATACGGACATATTCTTCTCAAAACTCAAATCAAAGGCGTAATGAATGCGTCCTTCACCATAAATCTGATCATTATCCAAAATTTCTATACTACCAAAATAAAATACAGAAAAGAAAAGCCGCAAAGCGAGCATGTTATATAATATAACTAAAAATGTTCTAATATAAGCGTAAATAATAATAGTAATACTCTAACTCAGCCCCAGGACTGGAAATTACTAACTTTGTATTAATCAACTGCAAATTTTGCGGACATAAAATTTACCTACTTATCAGTGATTTTGGCACAAAGTGTAAAATTTGAAATTAACATAAAATATGATCTGTCTATTGTAATCAAATACACAGACTGTGCAATGACTTCTATTATATTTAGCGGGTCAGGAGATAATAGCAAAAAAAAAATAGTTCATTTTGTGAAAAATAATTAAAAATAGTTTTTGCGAAGTATAAACTTATTTATTTCATTTGGATGATAATAGATATATAATAAGTTGCACGTACCCACCCTACTGCAATTATATTGTTTGATTTTTTACTCATTTTTTTTGCAATTTATTTATGCTAAAGTACTAAATCTGTCACGGCGAAACTCCCAAAAAAAATGCAGCGAAACGCCAAGAAATGTCACTAGTATTAGTGCCTTTCAGCCTTCTATACGTAAATAACTATTCTTATTGTAATTATTGTAATAATTTGCGTCGAAAAATATAACTAATCAATTTGTTTATAAAATCAGTTCTTGGTCATCACTTGCACCGATTCTTAAAATTATAATTATAATATCTGTATTATTCCTATTTCCTTTTTCTAAGTAGGTATATTTACTCCTTATTTGCTTCAGTATACTTGTTTCAATATTTTCTTAATCGTCATTATTTTATGTTAAATTTTATATCGTCATCAAGAATATGTACATTTTCATATATAAATGTATTTATATTTAATATTTACAATACTCGTAATTTGAACTTTCAAACAGAATATTCAAATGTGTGGTCCCATTTAGGTTAGCAATGTTTCATTTATGTAATAAATTTGGGTGTGTCTAATATATAAAAGGATCTGCAAAATTTCTACTGCTCTCTTATACTTTGCGACATACGAAAGGGTTATACAACTTTCTTGTTAAAAACGCACGTGTTTAGTAGTCTTTGCAATGAATATGGTACGTACTACTTAGGTATAGTTTAACTTTATTGTAATTTATGTAATGCAATCTGTATGAGAAATTAGTGATTCAATAAAACATTGGAAATTATAAATAATTATAATATTGAGATTATAATAAATTTGTCAATTCTATAAGACATTATTAGTACTCGCTTGAAAAATAACCTAAAATCGTTATTCATTTAGAAATTATTACATTGATAATAAGATTTAGTTATACAAAATATATCGTATGTTGGTAATACTAAAATTTTAAGTGTTCTGTGCGAACAATTGATAAGAAACAGTTACCTTTACTATTTGAGAAACTGTTTCACGTACTACCTATCGCACTACAACAGAAAAAGGAAGCTGCCTCGTTGGCAAAAATTTTAATGTCATTTGGTCTTGAAAAAATTTACTATTGAAGTAAAAATACGCAATGAATACATTTGGTTGTTATAATTTATTTTTCGTAGCACAAAAAATTAGAAATGTAATGCGAAAACAAGGCATGTAACCGGTTAAAAAACCGGTTAATAAAAACCGGTAACCGATATTTTAAACGAAAATTGAGAACTTTAACTGTAATTTAATAAATTAGAAAATACAAAATTCAAGTCATTCATCTATATTCTACTCTGTGGCATATGCAAGAACACAATTTTAATATATAATATAAAATAAAATATTTTTTATCCCGATTGAATCTGGGCCCCTCTAAATACTAAATACTAACCTGTAAACTTTTACGAGTTAGTAGTGGCAATGATTATATTATTGACAGCTGTGTTTTGTTACTCACACACAAATTTTTAACACGTTATTAACTGTCAGAATTTGGTTTTAATTAATTTCTTTTTCACAAGTGAATAACAAATAAATTATTGTACAATATTCAAAATAACAGTTTTACTGCTTCAAGGAGGTGACAGAGTCGTTATTTCCTGTAATCAACAGTGAAATCTGATTTACCTTGATAATAATGTATAATACTATAAATTTTTTAATAAAAATATTAATTTATTTATGGAATTATATTATTTATAAAGAGCGAAAGTGTTTTAAAATACTAATCAATCAAACGGACGTTATTGTCTGACTGTTTTAACATCATGTTGTTTAATCTCAGAAATTATTTATTATATTCGGCCTGACTATTTTGCAATCGCAAGAAGCTGTTTTAAGACGACCACCAGACTACAATCATGCTCAAATTGATGTGAAGAGAACATATCCACTCGGGTAAGTTTTACAATTTCTTCGAACGTTAGAACGCTTCTAGGACCGCGATGTAAATTTTCAAATGTTACATTCCTTGTACACAGTGGCATAGGCAGGTTTTGCAGGCGCTCAGCATTTTAGACAAAACTGTCCTATAATACCTATATACTCTAAATATATACCAGGCCCTAAAAAAAAACAATAAATAATACTTAAATAATTAAAATTAAATACTTTCTAAGTAACTTTGGGTCTACAAAAAGCAAAAATACATTTTAAGATCGAATGCCCAAAAAAAAAAAAACTAATGATTCAACGAACTCAAAATACTATTTAAAAACTAGCATTAATAAATTAAATAGCTAATAATAATTACTAATGGAACAATCCGAGGATGAAGTTTAGGCTTCTTTATTCTCTATTTTAAGAATCGCCAATGAAGGAAGTCTTAATTGTCCGGCAGAATTCGTCACATACGAATTAATTCGCTTTAGTCATTTATTGATAAATGTGTATTTAGACAGAAAAGAACAAAATATATTAATTTTCCTAAATAACACTTTTAGTTTTGGTTACACAATGTTCTAATTTTCTTAGTTTCCAATGTTATGCAGGCGCTCAAAGAAATTTTGGGGGCGCTCGAGCGCCTTCAAAAAGGGTTTTATCTACGCCACTGCTTGTACAGGGTAGTGACTCGAACAGTCGAATATAGGGATTTAACATGTAAAATCATATTTTCGTAGTTTCCTACTGTCCCTAATTATTTTAGGTAAAAAGCTTTAAATAACAGTTTTAGAGGATTAGTGTTTCACAAGAAAAGATTTCTTGTCTTGTTTAATAATTTCTTGTCTTGTAACGAAAAGCAAGACAAGAAATTTAAATTGATTTTGTCTTTCATTGCGCTTTATATAATTATAATTTTCTTGCAAATTTCTTGTCTTGCATGTTAGTATTCGCAAATGACCTTATATAAATAATCTTGTGTATCACACGTACATTATTTTTTTGTTTAGATACTATCAATGTCAATTATCAAATATGTTTTTTATAATACAATTATATATTAGTATTAAATAAATATTATAAAAACGAAAATCGTATATCTGCACATACCATACGCATATTTTAGCACAATAGCGACATCTGTACAAGCAGGAAAGCTTTTACCAAGGCATCTCTAGTTACAAGAAAGCATTTTGTGTCTTAACTCTTGATTACATGATTTCGAAGAATAATTATATTATTTAGTCAAAAAGAATTGAAGAAAATCTTGCTATTCTTGCACATTTCTTTCAAGACAATTTCTTGCCTTGTCTCGCTTTAAAATTTGTAGCTCTTGTCTTGTTCTTGTCTTGCTTGTTTTGCAAGACTGAGGTAAGACCAAGAAAAATACAAGACTCTCGTGAAACACTTGTTGTAATTTGAGAACCACTGGTTTAAAAAAATATTTTTTTCTTTGAGAGGATGTCCCCTTAGTATCCTACAACTTTATTGTATAGTATTTTTATGTAACTATAATAATTAAGAAAACAATGGTGGTGGTGGTTTTTCGTGTTCAAGCCTGTATAGCTTATATAACTACTTCAAATCTGTTACAGCTATAATGAACCACATCAACCATTTAGTCAAGAAGAAATTAATTTCGATTTTTATCCAATAAACGGGCAAAATAATTTTCCAATAACCAATAATAATGGAATACAAAGTAAATATGTGCATCCTCATTCATCTATTGTACCATACACAACAGGTAAAGAAGAGTACAATCCATTTATACCCAGTGTACCATTCGCGGAAGGTATAGTTAGGTACAGTCCATATGTACCTCATATACTACATCCAACAAGTAAAGGAGGGTACAATCCATACGCACCTAGTGTACCATATTTAACTGGTAATGAAGGTTATAATCTACATGTACCGTACTCAGAAGGTGTAGTTAGGTACAATCCTTATGTGCCTAGTTTACCGTACACAGCGGGTATACATAAGTACAAACCTATTGTACATAACCATATACTAGCCTCCGTTCCTTTATACGGGGGTGCTTTTGCTGGCGCTGCTACACCCAGTTTTCCTAAGCCAAGGAATTTGGATTATGATGTAATCCAATCGTTGCTTGGAAGCGGGATTTAGTCAGGGGCAAAAATTTGGTGGGATCTCTTTTTCAAAATGGAATAAAAAAAATAATGTTTTTTTTTTTAATAATCAAATTTAATCTTACGCCCGTTTTCATAATCATTTACATTTTAGGACTTAAATTAAAAGGACTTTATGACTTCATCTTTAATTTAAAGTTGTCTGTTTTCATTGGAATAATCTTTAAGCCAGGGCCGTCGCGAGGGGTGGGCCAGCGTGGTCCCTAGATAAAATTAGAACTTTGACAAGAAAGAATTTTGGAAATTGAAGTAAGTTGGAAAAGTTTACAATAACACCTAAAAAACTTGTTAATATTAAGAATACAAATTTGCTACTATTTTCCTGATAAATCTATTGATAGTTTTGGATACGTTACGAATGAAATATTTTGAATTTTCATTAGAATCCGTATGAATATTTATTTACAATAAATTTAGTTTTCATTTTGTATTTTGAAATTCAGAAATAACTAATAATTTGAGTCAGTTTTAACCAAACATAGAGTTAAAGTCGTAAAGTTCTCTAATAGTGACGTTTGAGGTCACTTTACTTTAAAGTAATGTTAAATTACTAAAGTTACATTATGAAAACTAATCCAACTTTTACTATAACTTGAAGTAATAAAGTTGATTATGAAAACTGGCTTTAGTATATATTATGTATTATTATTTATTTATTTATTTATTATATACCTACATATGTATGTATTTATTTTGTAATAAATATACAATCTAACATTTTTAGATTTATTAATTTATAAAAAAAAATCACACTAACATTATTCTTGCTTTCTTCTGTTCCGTTGTGTTATCATGAAAATAAAATAGATACCTTGTCGAAGCAAAGGAACTATGTATTGTAATCGTGAAAAAGTTCGGTTTTCAGATTTCAACGGGAATAACCATTTTGACCATTCCTGAATCTATTTTGACTAGTTTCGGCGCGATAACTGTACGTACGTAAGTATCATAGATTATATATATATATATATATATATATATATATATATATATATATATATATATATATTATTTTTGTGTACTATGGATGCGAAACTGCAATTATATCAATTGAGACTCCTTTTGAGCGCCACTCGGTGTTTGATCCCCCAACTAATTAAAATATAGGCACTTGCGCAATACATGTTATAGGCAACCATTCATGCTTTTAAGTAATTTATTATGGGTACCTACTTAGTTCAATTTATATTATAAAAAATAATTTCAAAGACAAACAAATATTTAATTTTTAATACGTAATTCATTATATCATTTATTCATGCAGCTCCAATTTGGGTCCAATCGGCCTTTTCAAAAGGGAAATTTACTTTTGGCAAAAACTTAATAAAAATAACAATTTATTTGGCTTTTAACTTTTGTAGGAAACATTTGACAATAAATTTACATTGACAACTGTCAAAATATATTTCCTGAGAAATCTGTACGAAGTAAAAGAAAACCGCATCTTTTTCTTTGCAAGTTTTTGAGTGATTGAAATAATTTTGTATATTGCAATAAGGAATAGTGATAAACATTTTAATAAAATTTTCAAAAGATGATTCATTTCGTAGGAAAGTTCGAAGATATAAAACGAATAGTGTATGGCATCGTAGTAAAATGTTGAGAATTATTATTATTTTTATATATTACTTATTATAATCAAATATACTTCGTAACCCATCAATTGATAATTTCAGTTAATGGCGTTTGTTGTAATGTGTAATTAAAGTAATAAGTAACATGTATTTGCTTATATGAGCACGAAGATGATAGATGCAGATTATACTTTGCGGTAGACAAAAGAGAAAAATCTTTGGAAATAATATAAAACGTGATCTTCATAAAGTCATCTTGCAAATATGACGGAAAATACGAACCTATTTTATTTGACATTTCACAAAATTGTACTACCATCTGAACAATCAAAGAAATTTTAAATTTGTTACGGATTTCAATTGTTCTATACTAAAAAGATGTTCAGTTAAATACTAAGATGGAGGGTTTAAGATTTTTTAAGCCTAAAACCTTAAAATTAAATACTAATGATTTTCATTGTACGAAAAACGTTTGGTGACAATAATTATTTCTTTACCAAAAACATTTTAAATTTATGCAACAATAAACAAGTGTTTAGTTAAATATTAAGATGAATAACTTAAGATTTGTTGAGCCGAAAACTTACAAATTGAATTTTATGATCTTCGGTGACAATCATTATTTCTTTGTTAAGTGCCAAAAATGTATTTTTTAAATTTATCTCATTAGTAAGATAATCTGTAGAAAGTTATGTTTTCTTAAATAATCAACAGTAATTTGAAAACCCATTCATGACGGAAAGGCGAATGAAATTATATGTTATGTAAGATACTTCGTGGCTTGTATATTAACTATAAAGGGATCCGGTGAAACACATAACGTTTCTTGCTGTTTTACCGGAATAGTCGTAATTATTGTGAAAATTGTATTTGTGTATTTGTTTATAAATCTTCAGGATTATTATTACAATGAAGCAGGTAAGATGATATTTCTTAATAAATAATATAAACCTACAAATTAGTTTTTCTTCAAACGTCATAAAAGTGGCATATTTTGTGACGTGATTCATTTAGAAATGTAATTTCTTCTACGCTGCCGGAGTAGAGGTATAATAAATAAGTATCCATAGCAGCTATGTAAAATCAGCGAACATCTAATGTCAGTGTAAATGTCACTATAAATCTAGATAACCTAAAAATAAAGTTACTAAAAACCATCAACAACTGACAGATTTAAATTGATAACCAGTGATTTTATACTTATCTAGATACCAATATGCAATATACTTCCTAATGAACGTAGTGTTTCCATTTTTATGCCATCTCATGAAACAAATCGTATGTATATATATATATATATATATATATATATATATATATATATATATATATATATAATAATAATAATAATAATACCGCTCACCTAAGCCATGTGTATAGGGCAAAGATACAGGATAAAAGTTTAACAGACTGATTCACAAAACAACCCTTAAACCGGTTTACATATGTCAAATTCAAGCTAAATTATATGCAACGGCACGTGTGCAGAACGAGATATATTAAATATATATGCCCTTGAATTTTATGACTATTTTTAACATTCTAAAGTTAAAAATTAATACATCTATATTTGTTTTTACAAAACTTAATTTTAGAACAAAAACAACTATAATTTAAATTTTATATTTTGGTGATGTGACCAATTGATTTAAAAATGTATTACAAAATTCATTTCACTTTTATTATAAAGTTGCAATTAAGAAAAAAAAATTTTTAATATCGTAAAAATTTAATATTTCAAAACTGCAACAATAAAATATATATCATTTAAAATCCCTCCCAGCTTATGTATAAAAAGGTCTCATTTCTTACGGTTTTTTACTTTACGTACCTTGAATTGAGATTTGTGAAAACTGTATTTGTGACAATGAAACAGGTAAAATAATAACTATTAATTATACAAAGTCACATTTTCTTCCGTATTTCAAGATTTTTTCCTTTTTTTTTTTTCGTTTTAAACGATAATTTCAAAATGACTTCAATTTTGACTAGTCTCTTTTTCAAAACCATGAAACGAAATTCACTTATCCATCATTCAGTTTTAATTCGTAACTGGTTATTTCAAAATGTCAATAAATTTTGAATGCCAAAATTAGATAAATTATACTTCTCATTAAATTTATAAACACGTATAAATCTATGATCTCTATATATCTGGATAGGGCGGCATAGCATATGAAAAAGTGAAACCTTCGGCGGCCATTTTTCTGAAGTCTGAATCTAATTCAATTGGCGCGAATTATGAATAAAATCATTAGTATCTATAAAGAAATATGAGAAATCTTTTTAAATTTGATTTTTTTTTAGTTATTTTATTTTGAATTGTTTTAGGTGCTTATGTAATTGATAGAATGACCAATGTATCTTGCTTATATGGTAACAAATTGCACCGCAGAATGATCATTCTCAAATTTAATTACTAAAAAATCATCTAATATTTCTGAGCTTCATCAATCATCAATGATGTTTTACGAACTTTATAATAATAATCATTTACTAAATATGGATTTCCAGTTTTTATTCGATATAAAACCAGCTCTGTATTTTTATATCATATAAAATAATAATCTGTGAATTTTGTACATAGTATGTTTTTATTTGTGATTTTTAATATTTCATTAGATTTCCCTTTATATCGAATTTTAATACTTCTATAACTTTTGCACAATGCGTTTTTTTTCATATATTACACGTTTCCAATATTCTTTCATTTAAATAAACAAGTACCTTAAACAATTCAAAGTTAAATAACTTTAACAAATCAAATTTAAAAAGATTTCTCACATTTCGTTGTAGATACTAACGACTTTATTCATATTTACCGCCAATTGGATTAGATTCAAACCTCAGGAAAATTTATATAATTCTTTGTGTTTTTAGGCTGTTCCAAATCAGTGTTATGTTTTACATAAAAATATGTTTATACTTCGGAAATACTTCGAAAATAATATTCGGTCCAAAACTTTGAGTTTACAAAATAAATAGTATAAATTGATAGATCTCGATGCAAGAATTTCAAATTTTTTATGAAAATTGGTATAGGTATCTCTTTTCGTTTTTTATGTTTTTCAAAAATGGGTTAAAGACTTACATTACATAAAGATATATTTTGTACACTTCTGTCGATTTATCCGTCCGTTATTCTTGTTCACGTAGAAACGTAAAAGATATAATAAAATGCATTTATTAGAAAAAAAAAATACTTATTTCGTCAGGAAAGTTAGTCTTTTCATGGTGAATATGAAAAATGTTTCCGAGGCTAATAACAAGAATGAGTCATGGAAAGAAACTTCCCTGACGAAATAAGTATTGGCATTGTCATCACCGAATTGGTGAATTTTGGCGACGAACTCAAACTTGTGTTCCTGAAAAATATGGAACATTTCAAATTCTGGCGTTGCACATAAGAATCTTGTGTTCGTAATCCGTCCGTAAGCTTGCAAGCTACTTCCATATGTTCTTTCTCTTTCTAAATATATTTCTTTCCCTTGTATTGATGTAAGAATAATTTATTTCAAAAGATCAATTGAAGAGTTTAATAGTACATATATGTAAATTTTCACGTAGAAGTAGTGCAATAGTTGTGAATATTATTGAATAAAAGCAAAAAATCTCAACTGTCAATTTGACATTTCACTGTTTCACGTGTTGGAAACAATTATGGATAATCCATTCTGGGGCTATTATGAAAACATGTCTGCACGGGTTCGTGGCGTCACTTTTTGGAAACAAATCTGTGGATTCCTGGTTTCGTATTGCTCGTCAGATTTCGCCTATTATATTTATGCATAACTTATCTATATTGTACTAGTAACTATCGTTCAGTATCTATCAAAATTATTTATTACTTACTTTTCTACCAAAATTAATTAATTAAGAATATAAAATTATTATTTGTATAGCTGCATGACAAAAGCGCACCATTCATATTTTTAAACATTTCATAAACGCACCAAAAAAAAAAAAGAAGCAAAAGCGCACAAGTAAAATTTAGGAATTTAATGGGTGTGCGTCTGATTACATAAAAAAACGCGTAAATTTTTTCCATTCGCGAATAGCACCTTTTAAATAGTCTTCCTTTTTCGTCCCAAATCTAATCTAACCTTACTTGACCTAATAATCTAACCTGATCTAACTTACGCTAACCTAACTTAATCTAACATAACCTAATCTAACCTAACCTAACCAGCCCTAAACTAATCTAACCTGACCTAATCCAACCTAACCTAACCGGACCTATCCTAATCTAACCTAACCTAACTAAACTGACCTGATACATAAAATTATAATATAGGTATACTTGCTCTATTTGTGACATTTTATATCAAGGAGAAAAACTGCTGCCTAGCATGAAGCAAATACATGTGGAATTTCAGTCATAGATTTAGAAATCTAGACCTGTTTATTTTAACTTCTACTCGATATGAAATATTTTATTCTATCTTTGAATAAATGGTGACATCAAATTAATTAATATATGAACATTTCAATTATAAACCCTGGTGCGCTTATGTAACATATTTTCGTGCGCTTCTGTAGGAAAAAATACTATTTGGTGCGCTTTTTTCATACGTCTATTTGTATCTAGTACTTAAAAATACTGTATTTTATTATGTTATCAACAATATTTTTCTATGTGCATCGGCGGATTGAAAGTTGTCAAATCACTATTAAGATTAATAGTTTGAAATTTATTTACTGATCATACATATCGTATTTCTTTGAAATATAATATGTGTTTGTCAGAAATGAATTGGCAACATTGAAATTTAACATTGTCTAGGCAGGAAAATTGGATTTTAGATTACTATAAGATTAATATATAAATAATGACTTATCTATTTCAGCTAATTGGTACCGCGACTATTCTATTATTTACTGCATCGCTAGTTACATCTGGGGAAAATGATGGACTTGTCCGATTTAAATTTGATATTGATACAGGAATGTATTCATACAGGTACAGTTAAATTTTATACCTATTTAATTGTGTTTATATCTGAGGCCAACCTGCCGTCGACTTTTAGCGTCTAAATATTTGAATGAAATTAGAGTTACAATGAAAAGTAGATTATAAAAAAATACAGACATAGAGATAGACTGTAGTTATAATTATTACTTAATTTTATCATTTAATAAATTTGATATCCTATGCGTTTAAATGGTTTTGGTAAAGTCGGTTTTATTGAGATGATACTCATTTTATCAATTTTAACCAAGTGATTCAAATCGCCAAGGGAAATAGAAGAATTGATGACTTCATCTTTTCGGGTAAAATCTTGTAATTTCCGAAGTAAAACAAAGATTAAACTAACGAAACTACCAACACCAACCAACTACCATTTTTGTCGTTGATTGGATGTAGATAGCATAATACCTCTCATCTAAAGCCATGTGTATAGGGCAAAGATACAGGATAAAAGTTTAATAGACTGATTCACAAAACAACCCTTAAACCGGTTTACATATGTCAAATTCAAGCTAAATTAGACATATTTAAACCAGTGTAACAGCTAACCTTGTTTTGTGAATCTGGCTGTAAAAGTTTTATAATTATTGCAACAGATTTTTTTTTCACTTCTGTACTCTATTCGGTTTAATATTGCAGTACAAGTACTACGCAGCAACATTTTAAGCATTTTTAACTTACAGGATTCTATTTTTTTCAGTCATTAGTTTATAGGGTCTGTTATTATTTTAAATCCAAATAGAGAATATTAGTTAATGGAGTCAGAAAGATCAATTTTGTGATGAAGATATTAACATAGAATTTTATACCTGCTACAGTATTATTTAATGCTGGATTGACTTTATCGAGTGGATATTAATCAAAGGAATGTTTTTTTTAGATACACTCATACATGTTACTTAACAGTTGGTTGATAACTGTTAAGTAACTTGTATGTGTTTATGTTTTATCTACCTATGTTTGATGAAAGAATTCTGTAAAATAAGTTACATGTTATACTTGATAATATTTTAAAACCATTTATCACCCTGATGAAGACTGAAGTACAGTCGAAACGTTGGTGTATCAGTGGATTTTATTAAATGACTGCAACTCCAAAAGCAACTTTCCTTTGAATGTTATTTAAACTATAACTTATACATGTTAAATTTTAGTATTATAAATCCAGAAAAAAATGAGCAAGGATATAGCAAAGTAGATCCCTTAACTAATGAAGATAATTTCGTTGATGCAGACGAATACCACTATGCAAATGAAGCCCGGCGTATTTCTTTTCCTTACACAGAAGATGGGTATAGTTTTAGAATGGCTAATCTATCCGGAAGACTTGATCCTACTATGGAACAGAGTCTATTCGCTGATGGAATACGAAGAGCAGATAATAAACCAGATCCCAATGTTCTTTGCTCTTTAGGCAGAGGTGGATTATTTTGTGACAAGGGTGAAGGAGCCTCACGAAGAGTAGACAATGATCCTAAACCAACACTTGATTCTGTTGTGAAAGACAGTCTAATGGGTAGTGCAGTACGAAGAGCAGACAATAAACCAGATCCCAATGTTCTTTGCTCTTTAGGCGGAGGTGGATTATTTTGTGACAAGGGTGAAGGAGCCTCACGAAGAGTGGACAATGATCCTAATCCAACACTTGATTCTGTTGTGAAAGACAGCCTAATCGGTGGTGCAGTACGAAGAGCAGACAATAAACCAGATCCCAATGTTCTTTGCTCTTTAGGCGGAGGTGGATTATTTTGTGACAAGGGTGAAGGAGCCTCACGAAGAGTAGACAATGATCCTGATCCAACACTTGATTCTGTTGTGGAAGACAGTCTAGTCGGTGGTGGAGTACGAAGAGTAGACAATAATAAGAGTAAAGGAGACTCACGAAGACAAAACAACTACTGGTGGAATTTTTTTGAGTAGTAAAATATATATTTTCTCGATTGGGAATAGAATATGATTTAAATTGTACGAAAATTTATAACAAAAAATTATAGTATTTGAAGATAACATTCAACATTTGTTTTGCATTATGAATATTTCAAAATTAGTATATATATGTATATCTAAATGATCTGTTCATTATTTTTTTTGTACATTTTTGACATTATATATTTAAAAATTTCAAATACTATAAGAGTTTAAATTTGTGTATATTCTATATCTTACTATATAAAAATAAATAAAATATACTTTCATAATTACAATATAATATGTAGGTACCTACATTAATAAAGACCACTAATTTTTCCTCGATGCTCTAAACCCTTAGGTAGGATCTAATCGCTCCAAATCATTCCTAATTAGACATGTTCAGTCAAGTCTAGGTCAGTCAAATCACATATCACGTCGAAATTCTATGTCAAAATTTATGAATACAAATTGTTAAAGATGATCATAATTATACAAACTATAATCATGGGCCTAGCAAGAAGGGGAGGGGGGGGGGCAGAGGGTTATGGTTGCCCCCTCTAGGAAATTATACTTATTATAATTTTACTTATAGTATGTTCCGAAAGTTATTTTTTTAAATACATATTTGAAAATATCCGTTACCGCGGTTACATTATGTTTTTATTTCATTTTACTCGTTGGTAGATAGCGGCCGTATTTATTTGGGACTTTTAAAATAACCTGATAGCTAGTTTTGTTTACTTGGCACTATTTAAGTAACCCGAAATAGTTCCCGATATGATCCAACTGCCCCCATTTTGAAGAGTTGGAAGATTCAACGTTCAGCTCGTTTGCTATTTCTGATTATCAACTTATATCAATTGTTTTTCATGACAACAGAGCGGTTTTTTTTTTGGGTTACAGATATATTAATTACCAAAAAAATATACGTATACACTCTATTCCTCGCAATTGATTCTCGTGCCATCAATTTATGAAACAAGAATTATTAAAAAAAAATCTTGCATCTTTGTCGAATGTAATGTAATAGATTAAACTTTTATTCGCTATCTCATTATCGTAAGCGGTACGACAGAAATGAAATAGAAACAGTGTCACCGCGATAACGGATGTATTCAAATATTAAAAAAAAAACGTATGTCATTGATGGCATCTATGACGGTGATTTTGGTGTCGACAATTTGTGCTTCATTGAGTGTTAGTAGTTTCGTTACTTGATTCTATTACTCTTTTCGTATGTTTCATCCTTTATTATATTTGTATAGAAGCTGCGTTCGGTAATTCATTTTGTGTTATGTCCGGGTTGTGCATGTGCAGGGATCACGAGGCCACTGTGTACATTGTGTTCAATGTTAATAAAAAAAAAACCTACTGTGCATATTCGTCTTTGATAGGAACAGCTGATTTGTACCAGTATTGATGTACTGAGTAACTAAAACGTCTTAAGAACGCTAAATACATAAAAATATTTTTTTCGATGATTCTAGCGAAGACGAAGAAAACACTATTTTAGAAAAAAGTGTATAATTATGTTAACAGAAAAAGAAATAATGACATATTTTGCTTTCATATACGTTAGTAAATATACTTACATTTAAAAGTGAGGTTATCAGATATATTATAATTTTACATATTTTCAGGTACATTTGTAGAAAAATTACAAATATAAAATACATTATATTTTCTATTTTCTGGCCGTCTGACGTTAACCTCTACTATAACCACATTTAAAAGACGCGCCAAATATATTTTTAGCACAACAAGCTCAACAGATGAAGACTGCAGACCGGTCTTTCTGGGGCCGTATTTATTTGTGACATTTTAAGTAACCTGGTAGGTTAATTCTGTTTACTTGGCACATATGAAGTAACCCAGAACTGATCTCGAACTTACCCAACTCACCCAGCTGTTCAGCTGGGTTGATGAGTTAAACCTGTTTTCTATCTTTGTTTACACATTGCTTCTTTTTCCATATTCCATAAATCACTGAAATTTACCATTTAAAATTTTCACCAACTATAAAATTTGGTTGTTTATTTGGTACCAACACAGGTTTAGGATCAATTTAGGGGTGTATTCAAATTTTCCAAATAAATACGGCTTGTGTATGCACAACGTACAGAGCGCATGATTTAACGCACGATACTGTTAGTACACTGTGCGCACAACAAAGTATTCTCGAACGCTTAGTGAGCAGAATTTGCAAACTGTGTACACTGTTTCCATTTACCGAAAGCACCTAGAGTACTATTAGTGTTCGTTCCTTCTCGAATTTCTTCGCCACGCCCTCACAGCGGGGTTGTTTACGCCTATATAGTTTCACTTACTTTTAAGATGATATGTATAATTTTGTAAATATAGATAGATTGATAAGTCAGTTGGAATATAACCTTAGAATATAAACATCACACCGCTTTTCATTTTGAACCACCCTAAACCGACAAACATCCAACAGTTAGTTTCTGACATTTACTTCGGAAATCACACGATTTCATGCGACAAGATGATACCAGTAATCCCCCCATATATACAGATGGTCGTTGAATCTCCCGTTTCCCCCAACGATTCATAGTTACAATTTTTGACGTGAGGATCATTTGCGGGTAATAGAGTGTAAATTTAATTTTTGTACTTATTTACAATAAAAACTGTTGATTTCCGTCATTTAAGCAACTTCGGCAATCTCAATTTCCCACGTCTCCCCCAGATTAGCATGTGGGAAATTTTAGCAAAACACTCCTACTTTTAAAGCGTTTACTGTGCTATGCATTTTTTCGAAAAAACAAAAATATCATTAAAATGGCCAACTAATGCGACAACTTTGCTCTAATTTATTCGACTTTATTTTTCTTACGGTTCTCGAAATCTCAATGGTTAGCCTATTTAAATGAACACTCGTATTATTTAGGTGCAGTAAAATAATTTTATAATGCTAAAATATGTAATTTTAGGATAGTTTTAAAACAAATAGAATACAATAAATTTATATAAACTATGTTTTTAGTTACAAAACTCCAGATCAAACAGCTAAAACAGAAGAAGGATACTTTAAAGTAGATCCTTTAACTGGTGAAGAAATTCTTGTTGCGACTGGCGAATACGAGTACATTACAAATGACGGCCTGCATATTTCAGTCACATACATAGCAGACGAGAAAGGTTTCAGGCCTATAGTGAAATTCGGTACAAGGTTGGCTCCATTTCCTCAAACAGAAAAACCCACAACGGAACTCCCTGCATTTCCATCATCATCTTACGCGGGTCCTATTCTTAGAACAGGATTGGTAACACCACAGAAAGGAGAAGGAATGAAGATTGATTCTGCTCTAGTTTGCTCTTTAGCTGGTAGTGGATGTTTCTAGTTTTATTTGTTAGATCTCAATTTCCCCGCTAATTGTAAAAGTAGCCATATAGTTCAATTTATTCAATTGTTATTTATAAAAATATTCTGTGTTTCATGTGTCAATTATATTATTGTTTTTCATTTTCGTTCAGTGCGAATATAGTGTTTTATTGTTTGTTGTTTACTTAATCCTTAACAGGTTATGGGCCCAGACCCGCGAATTTTGTCACATAAATTACATAGTCGTATGCGAAAAGCAACACGGTTTAAATAACGTGATCTGTGACGAAGTGTTTTGTAAACGTTGTGATAATGGCTCAACAATTTGCGATGGATTCAGTGAAATTAGATATGCTAAATAAAGAAAATTATGATTCTTGGAAGATCCACGCTCAAGCTATGTTAATCAGAAATGATATGTGGGAATATGTCTCTGGTGTATTGGAACTCTCCTGAGTTGCCTGCGGAACCAACAGCAGCACAAAAGGCAGAATTAAACCAATGGATGAGACAGGATCTGAAAGCAAGGTCAGATATCATATTAGCGACGAGCGCTTGCGAATTAAGGCACGTACATGGATGCGAAACCTCCAAAGAAGTTTGGGATAAGATTGAAGAAATTTACGCACCAAAAGGACCCGCACAGATGGCTACACTTCTTAAACAATTACTTCAGAAGAAGATGTCAGAGGGAAGTGACACGCGTGACCATATGGCGCAAGCTCGCAGCAATGGTGGTAGACATAAATGAGAAGTTACTCACTCTTATGCTTTTACAGTCTTCCCAGTAGCTACGAGATCTTTAGGCGGGCTATAGAGTCAAGAGACAACCTCCCGCACATCGAATTTCTTAAAAATAAAATTATTGAAGCTAGTCAGTCAATAAACGAAGAGTCGGAACAAGATAAACATGACGCTATGTACATGAAGCAACAAAACTAAAACATAAAAATGATTACCCAAAATATCAAGGTGACAAAAACGGTAATCAGGACAAAGATAAGTCACGTTTTAAATATAAATGCAACTTCTGTAAGAAACCGGGTCACAAGGCAGCTGACTGCTACCTGAAAAAGAAGAAAGATCAGGCAAACAACTTAGATGAAGCATATCTAGGGAACGAAGTAGACCTCTATTTGTACGACCAGGCAATCTTCGTAAAAGCAAGTTCTAGCAAATGGTGCTTAGATAGTGGTTGCACCTCCCACTTGTGTAACGACGGAAAGCTTTTCACAAATTTAACGTACATTTCAAGTGGCTTGAAGCTCGCTGATGGAACTGACACCGCGGTCGTGGCAAAGGATGACGTGAAGATCATCGCATCGATCGATGAGAACAATAAGATCATTAAGCTCGAAAACGCTCTTCATGCCAGAGTTAAAGACCAATTTGATTTTAGTCGCAAAAATTGTCAACACAAGACATAAGGTCGTATTGACAAAAGACCAGGCAGTAGTCAAAGATCAACAGGGAAATGCCAAAATCATCGCGGATCGAGATGGGGACTTGTTTACATGAGGACACAACAATCTCAAGTATTATCTACAACCGTGAACGAGCGCTCTGACATAGATGTTTGGCATGAACGACTAGGACATTATCAACAAAAAGGACCTTCTAGCCATGAGCAAAAACAACATGGCCATAGGCCTTAAGATCAACCTGATGTCTACAAGCAAGCCTTGTGAAATTTGTACGGCAGGTAAATTATCATCCTTTTCTTTTCATGCACGAGAAAGTAAGTCATCAAAAATATTAGAGTTGGTTTATTTAGATGTATGTGATCGCATGCGTACAGAATCATTGGGTGGCGCCGGCTATTTTGTCACTTTTATTGATGATTTCAGCGGTTGGTGCAAAGTATATTTCGTACGCCACAAAAACGAGGTCTTTCAAAGAATTCAAAACAATGACCGAAAACCAAACCGGTTGCAAAGTCAAAGCTTTATAATCAGATAACGGAAGAGAATATTGTAACTCCTCTTTCGACAAGTTGTTAGCGGACAATGGAATTCGCAGGCGATTAACTGTAGCATATACCCCACAGCAAAACGGGGTTGCAGAGTGCCGAAATCGCACACTAGTAGAGGCCGCGCGATGTATGCTGTTACAATCAGGGCTGCCTCCATCCTTCTGGGCAGAGGGAATTGCTAATGCCAATTACATTAGAAACAGGTGCATTTCCAGCAATTTAGGCAACAAAACACCGTTTGAGTTCTGGACAGGGTCAAAACCGACAGTAAGTCATCTTCGAACATTTGGATGTAAAGCCTATATACTTTACAAGTCACAAGATCGTGAAAAGTTTGACCTTAAGGCCAAAGAAGGAACAATGGTTGGATATTCAAATGTGTCAAAGGCGTATAGGATCTGGGTGCCAATCGACAAATTCGAATCAGGCATTAGTCATGAAGACTTCTTCGAGGAGGCAACGAAAACAGGTCGTTTTCCCTTGATGAAACCCTCGAAACAGTTTCAAATTTACAATGATCTTCCCCTTGAGATTCCTAACATTACAGAATCTGAAGAAATGGAATCTAACACAGTTAATTCTGATAAAGATGATAAAGATCTGATCGATGGTTTCAGGGGATTTCCAAGAGAACAACTTGCCCCAAAAGATGATCAACCATCAGGAAATTCACCCGTGGTTCAAGTCAAGAGAAGTCTGGGACGCCCACAAAAAGTAAGAACAGGGAAAAGAGGACGTCCTCCGAAACAACACAATGTTCAAGTCGCTATTCAACCTGATGTTAGCGAAGATGATGCTAATTTCGGAGCAGAGAACAAGGAACTAGATGAGTCTCGCGAAAACTTGGAACGGTATATTACTGAAGCATCTTTGTTAGTTTCAGAGATTCCCTTCGATAGTGCCGTAAATGGTCCAAACAGCTGTGATTGGAAGGATACGATTTATTCGGAGTATAGAAGCCTTATACTGTTAGCACAACAAGCTCAACAGATGAAGACTGCAGACCGGTCTTTCTGGGGCCGTATTTATTTTTGACATTTTAAGTAACCTGGTAGGTTAATTCTGTTTACTTGGCACATATGAAGTAACCCAGAACTGATCTCGAACTTACCCAACTCACCCAGCTATTCAGCTGGGTTGATGAGTTAAATCTGTTTTCTATCTTTGTTTACACATTGCTTCTTTTTCCATATCTGTCAGAAGTTGTATCTTTCATAGGTTAAAACGGAAAACTTAAGTAAATAATTTTAATAAATCACTGAAATTTACCATTTAAAATTTTCACCAACTATAAAATTTGGTTGTTTATTTGGTACCAACACGGGTTTAGGATCAATTTAGGGTTGTATTCAAATTTCCCAAATAAATACGGCTTGTGTATGCACAACGTACAGAGCGCATGATTTAACGAACGATACTGTTAGTACACTGTGCGCACAACAAAGTATTCTCGAACGCTTAGTGAGCACAATTTGCAAACAGTGTACACTGTTTCCATTTACCGAACGCACCTAGATAAGAGTACTGTTAGTGTTCGATCCTTCTCGAATTCCTTCGCCACGCCCTCACAGCGGGGTTGTTTACACCTATATAGTTTCACTTAGTTTTCAGATGATATGTATAATTTTGTAAATATAGATAGATTGATAAGTCAGTTGGAATATAACCTTAGAATATAAACATCATACCGCTTTTCATTTTGAACCATCCTAAACCGACAAACATCCAACAGTTAGTTTCTGACATTTACTTCGGAAATCACACGATTTCATGCGACAAGATGATACTAGTAATCCCCCCATATATACAGATGGTCGTTGAATCTCCCGTTTCCCCCAACGATTCATAGTTACAATTTTTGACGTGAGAATCATTTGCGGGTAATAGAGTGTAAATTTAATTTTTGTACTTATTTACAATAAAAACTGTTGATTTTCGTCATTTAAGCAACTTCGGGAATCTCAATTTCCCACGTCTCCCTCAGATTAGCGTGTGGGAAATTTTAGCAAAACACTCCTACATTTACTGTGCTATGCATTTTTTCGAAAAAACAAAAATATCATTAAAATGGCCAACTAATGCGACAACTTTGCTCTCATTTAATCGACTTCATTTTTCTTACGGTTCTCGAAATCTCAATGGTTAGCCTCTTTAAATGAACACCCGTATTATATAAGTGCAGTAAAATAATTTTATAATGCTAAAATATGTAATTTTAGGATAGTTTTAAAACAAATATAATACAATAAATTTATATAAACTATGTTTGTAGTTACAAAACTCCAGATCAAACAGCTAAAAAAGAAGAAGGGTACTTTAAAGTAGATCCTTTAACTGGTGAAGAAATTCTTGTTGCGACTGGCGAATACGAATACATTACAAATGACGGCCTGCATATTTCAGTCACATACATAGCAGACGAGAAAGGTTTCAGGCCCATAGTGAAATTTGGTACAAGATTGGCTCCATTTCCTCAAACAGAAAAACCCACAACGAAACGACCTTCATTTTCAGACATAGGACCTCAGTCGGGTCCTAGACAATTTATACCAGTACCACGGAGAGGAGAAGGAATGAAAATTGATTCTGCTCTAGTTTGCTCTTTAGCTGGTAGTGGATGTTTCTAGTTTTATTCACTAAAATAAATTTCTTAAGATATTTAAATTATTTTAAGAATTGTAAAAACAACTTACAAAAATCTTGGTTTTGTAATTAAAGATTGTCGATCGTTTTGTAAAATATATACTTTACATAGTTTGAATTATGCATTTCGTTGTTCAAATTGGAATATTGTCTACATGTTTAGAATCCGACTTGTGAAGAAGTACTTTTATGCATGAGTTACAGGGTTTAAGGCACGAGTGAAAGCGTGAAAGTGTCTGTTTCATAAATTGGTTAATTATTCTGTGCACAACTTCCTAAATATTTAGCTCGATTTTTAGACATTTTTCAAAAATATTATTTTTTGACATTTCAAGAATGGCAACGTTGTACAGGATTACCAACCACTGATTAGTAAAAGACACTAAGTTCTGTGTATTTTGCTAGGTATATGCTAGGGATAGTAACATTGCTGTTTTGGCTACAATTTTATTATTAGGTATGACATACGATCACTCTTACATGAAAAAGACTATATATGGCATGTCATATGATAAATAATCAAGATACAAAATTATTACAACGCATTTTAATCTTGTACAAATTCCTCAATAGTATAGTAACATTTTGTGAGAATATACATTTTTAAACATTTTTAAATATTACATCAGAGTTAATATATTTTATGTCATCAGGTAAATTATTATAATATTTTACGCCAAATATGATAGGATTTTGTAATGTTATATTCATTCTAAATCTAGGAACTGTGAAGAGATCTTTCCCTCTAGTGTTGTAGTCGTGTTGATTATCAATAGCTTGTTTTTATTTTTTCTTATAAATAAAATTATTGTGAATAAATATATAGGTACATGGTATTGTCATAATTTCGTATTTAATAAAGGTGTCTTTACAAGAACATCGAGTGTGCAGATTATACAAATTTTTAACAGCACGTTTCTGTAGAACAAAAATTCTGTTAGTAGTAGGTGAACAACCCCAGAACATGATACCGTAAGATAAAATGCTGTACAATTTTTGCATAATAAAACGTTTTTACGTTTATAGGCCAATTCTGAACAAATCTGTAAGTCTTACAGATACGTAAATCTGTAAATAATGAACAAAATCGCAACGAAACCAGTCGTTCTTATGCATAATTTTACATTAATTAACAAAAATTGATGCGTTTTTGTCAGTTTTTCACAGAATTATAGATTTGTAAGACTTACAGATTTATTGAGAATTGGTCCATTAATCGAGTCAACATTTTGTGATAATTTCTTAATCGTAAAACATAAAGGGGCAAGTTTACGGCAAATATCATTTATTTGTGTGTCCCATTTTAAGTTTTCTGAAATCTGAGTACCCAGAATTTTTTGATAAGATACTTGAGGAACTGAATAAAAGTAATTAGGACGGGGATATAGAGAAAAATATTTATTTTGTAAATAAATTTATTAGGAAGTCTATTAGGAGATGAATATATCGGCTTTTAAGTAAAAGAAAAAGTTTATAATCGTCTTTTTATTTGTATAAATTGATTGATGATCCATGTATTCTTGCACTCGTTCCATTTCATATTCTCCATTTCACTTCAAGATATAAAATACCTTTCTTACGCAAAACACCTAGAACTAATTATAAATTTAAATTTCCCGTAATGCAACTCTGCTTAGCTTATAACAAGATATCATGCAGGTATACATATTTGGCGACTCCTTGACCAAATTTGCATTTTTATTAGTTAAATTCTTTAATAATTGAATGTTACTTGTTTTTCATGTAGTTTATGCTCTTGTCTACTTTTCCACACTTTCTTATGTACGTACTGTTGTATAATCGTCCTACAATTGGGATCTTGTATCCTATTGAACCTATTTATTTATTTAAAGAACAAAAATAAGAGTAACATTACTAACATTAAAAAGAAATAAAAATAGATTTATATTTATAAAGATAATAAATAATTTAATTATAACAAACATCAACAATGTTTAAAAATGTAAAACGTTATAATGGAAAGTTATTTCTGAGTATAATGTCACAAAATGAATGAATACATTAAAATATGAAAATATGGTTCATATTTACAAATTTATTTTTATAAACAGTTTCTCAAAACTTAAGAATATATACGAGTAGTACCTACTGTTACTACACTACTACCATTACTAATACATAAGTATATTAAAATACCTAATAGCAAAATACAACCCAAAAGTACTATTCAACTAGTCAAGTAGTCAACTATGATCATAACAATTATATTTGAATTTTTAAATTTATAAGAATATAAAGGTGTTCAACATAATAAAGTATCTTTTTGTTGACAATATTACATAAATTTATTTTGAATGAAATCTAAATACAAAAAAAGAATTTATAGTTGGTATGTAGGTATGTAGCCCTAATGTCACAATATTTATGAAAATATTAAAAAATAAATTTTCAAGCAAGGTTGTATTTTTTAATGAAAAAGTATTGTTTGCAATCTTTTAGTACAAATAGTCTTCTAAATGCAGTACTCGCAGTGTTGGTATGAGGACTGTTGTAAACAAAATATAATAGGATTAAATGTATTGTATTTTTGATTAATAATATTTTATTGTAAAATTTGGTATCTAAATAAAATATACAATAATTATTTATTATTATTGCCATTTATTTCATACCTACATTTTTATAGTTAGCAAATCATGTACAGACATACGTAGGTACTATATGTGCTCTTTATTTATCGTTTGAATAACTGGAGTAAAAATGGCAGTATAGATTTATAGCGCGGTACTCTATATACTATAAATATCCTGATTGCTTTGTACGCCCGCTAGTCGCATTTGGAATGACTATTGTGTGAATATATTTAATTATTTAGATAGATTAAGTACAATACCAGTTATCAGTGATGCAATGACGCCTCAAGCTGTATTTTCACATCTTCAGTATAATTATTCGGTAAACCTTCAACTATTATCCTATATTAAAAGATATTTATAGTCATAAACTTTCTTGTTTATAATTGATGTAAAAGACATAACAACACAGGTGACAAAGATACAAACAATCTTCAACAATGACACCACCACTGCAGTGGCGGATTTATGGGGGGATGTGTATCACGAGGGTCATAAACCCCCAGAATATTGGAAACAAAAATATTATTAAAAAAATAGATAAATAAACAAATAATTACACTTGAGCGATTAAAATGATTGGATTTTTATTTTTATATTTTATAATTTAATATATTAAATTCTGTAAGATTTTTTTTCATTATTTTATTATTAATTGTAAAATAAATAAATAATAGATCTGTAGTTTTTCCTTTCAATAGACTGCATTAGTGTAATGGTCATTTTGTGGCGCCAAATTCAAACTGAAACCCTAACTCGCCTCTGCCGATTTATACGCCCATGTTATTCTTATGGGAATAAAAATGTGCTATCTTTAAACTTCTAGAAAGTATTATAAAATGCAAATCTTAACTATTAAACCTTATAAATACTAATTGTCAGCCAGTACGTTTGTGTGGTCGTGGCGTGTCTTGTCTGATCGTGTAGATAAGCAACATAGCCCGCCCTGTCCAATTGGATGGGTTACCGCACAACAGCTCGGTGTGTGCAGAGACTGTAGGCTGAAAACCTGCATCACTAAAATGCAAGTAAAACCTGTCATGAAACAAGTACCTTAGGGTACTTGAGGCCCTGTTCCACATGGGAATGTTGCGCTATATATATATAAATACTAATCTCTAATGTTTTATCTATCTTCTAATGTAATATACAAACCCAAAAAATACAATATTATTTAATAAACTGCAATTTAAACAGTAGGTGCAAATTTCTGAAAACGTATGTCGTAGCTGTCTTAGTATTCAGTTGAACCTCTCACTTTAACGCGGCGTTTTTAACCTGCTGCATCAAGTTACGACATATGTTACTATTTGGGATACTACTTTCTTTAAAATCAAATTTTTCTTAATTTATTCTTTTATTTGTATTTTTTCTGCACGGAAAGCAAAGAGTAATATTTTAGGATATAAAAAAATACTATGTTATAGTTAAGAATCGCCAAAATGCTTTAATATCGTGAACTGAAAATGTACTCCCATAAGAAATGCATACACTCAGATTTGAATTAGGGTTTCGCGCTAAATGTAAATCTTAACCTCACTAACGTGGTCTATAAATAAACGTTTAATAGGCGAAAAAATCGAAATATAGAGGCGCTGCTATCAGTATGAAAATGGCGGAGGAACAGGGAAAGTAAGCTGATTGTGTATGTGTGCCATTACAGTTTTACTCGTTTTACTTTAAACATCAGATTGATGTTTTGCAAAATGGATAAGCTTCATATTGAATTAAGTGATATTTTCGAATATATTTCTACTTCGCGTCCAATAAAAGAAGGTGAAGCAGTATTTAAAGCTGGACATGTTACATTGTGTGGCTTGAAAGAAGATGCTGATCATGCTGATATTTGTACAAATCATTCATAAAACAAATTCGTAATTTTAACTTACGTGGATGAAAATCAGAAGGCACAAAATGGTCAGAACAAACAGACATCCCTTTTGTAATTCGTTTACCAAATCGAAGTACGGTTGCCCATTTTTTTAAGAGAACTGGATCTTTTGGAAATGCGTGAATACTTACATATGTTATCAGATTTATAATTATTACATTGCGGCTATGAGCAGTATCGTTTACTTTTACTTGCCATAATAACATACAATAGTAGCTGCAAACGAGTCATCGAAACGATATTATAATTCATATTACAAACAACAAAATACTTATGGGTCAATTCTGAATAAATCTGTAAGTCTTACAGATCTGTAAATCTGTAAAAAACTAACAAAAACGCATCTAATTTTATTGATTGATTTAAATTTGTACATAAGAGCGGCTTCTTTCGTTGCGATTCTGTTCATTATTTACAGATTTACAGATATGTAAGTCTTACAGTTTTCTTCAGAATTGGCCTATTAATAACATACCCAAAGTTTTAAAATGATGTGTGTAAACTATATCCACGCATATATTTTTATTAAACAACAAATATTAAGGTTAAACAATTATAATAACGAAAAAAGATCAAACTGTTCTATACAAACTTCAATACAAAAAGAAATGTTTTCCCTGTTCCTCTAGTTCCACAGTTTGCCACCAGAGGTCAGCCAGTTTGATTTTTTTCGCCTATACAAAACGAGAGAAGTACCGCTATTCTCCGGTAGTGTCTCAGTGTCAAGTGTCGGTGATTCGAAAACGCCAATTTGAGTGAAGGATGGCGTTGAAAACTAGAGCAGAGCTATATTGTATTATTGTAGTTTATTATCGACGTATTGTGTGATCAGAGGTAACCTGAATAATATCAGTAACATGAATAAGAAGGCGAGCACACACAATTTCCTGGTTCAAGTGTAATGGGGAAGTTTAGCGTGGTTGAAATTACATGTGAAATATCTTTTAGTCGTAAGTATATGAATAATTATAACTTTAAGGGCCGGTACTTTTGCTTCTGATTAAAAGACTGATTAGATAATCTACTGTTAAATTAATCACATCTTTTAATCATGATTAAATAGAAGTGAGTACTTCTTGATAAATTTTTTAACTGATTAACTAACCAACGATTAACTCGAATTAGCAATACAATAAAAATATCCCTAAATTTACATGAACTTATAACAAACGTACGCTTTTGATTATTTCTATAATGTAGAAGAAGACAAAAAACAATTTTAAAGTGCAAACGTAAATCAAAGTTACTACCTGTCAGTTGAATTTGTTTATTTGTTTCTGTCAAATGCAAAAATATTGAAAATGGATAAGAAACGCGATAGAGGTACGAACTTTACTAAAACAGAAGTAGATTCTCTAATATATTAGTATATTAGACGAAATACATGTAATAGAGAACCAAAAAACAGATGCAGCAAGTGCCAAAGATAAAAATGAGGCATGGAAAAGGATATCTGACGTATTTAATTCGTTAAACGCAAATGTAAAACGAGATATAAATTCGTTGAAAGTAAAATACAACAATGTAAAAAGAAATTTAAAGAAAAAAATTTCAAATTCGAAAAAACATGTTAAAGGAACTGGTGGTGGTCCACCCTCAGTCATAAAATATGCATGGTATGAGGATCAACTATATTCTCAATTACAACTGGGAATAATTGGATTACCTAATGCTGGAGATAGTGACGATATACCTGTACAACAGCAGAAAATAGAAACGAACAATATAAAAATTTCCACTTGAATAAAATCGTAACGTTAGAAGAAGTTGAGATAAAGCATCCAAATCATGAACTCTATAAATAATTATGATTACAATATTGTCAACAATTAAATAATTACTTTATAATTTTTGAACCTTTTTGAATTAATTCTTAGTAAGGGTTCTAAGGTAAAATTTTATTCATCACTGTATTTTTTGAAAATCGGAATCTATGATAAAATTCTTCATCAGTGCATGTTTCTATATAATTTGGACGATCTCTTATTGTATACGATCTTATATTATATATAAATGGAATTATATCTTCGTCATTGTCATCAAATAAATTATTTAATTCTTCAAGATTCATATTTGTTAGATGAATTGTCAAATTCTCAGTTACAGGTTAAGGATAACGGCTGATTATTTATTTAACAGACTAGAATCGTGCCGTTAAATTTAATCGGTCATAAGAGTTTTTAATCAATGGTTAAATATTAATCGGTACGAAAAGTACTGAAAATGGTTGTTTAAATTTAATCGGTCGTTATTTTAGCATAATCAGGAGCAAAAGTACCGGCCCTATGTAATTGAAAATTAAAATTATGTTGCCAATTATTTATAATTAATGATTTATCTTCGAGCCTCACTGACGTCACAAGTGAGTTATGCGCTTGCGCAGAAAAGATGGTGAGACATGACTTTTCGAACGTAGGTTGTATTTTGAGGCATTACACCACACGCTTCTCTGTTGCCATGGGAACCCAACGCGCGCTGTTTATGATAGACGATTCGTTCTCCGCGAGGCACACTGACGTCATTTTTGTATAAAATTTTATTTTTTGAGAAATCTAGGCATCTTTGGGTAAAATAAAATTTAGAATATTACTTTTGAGGGCAATCTTGATAAAATAAAAAAATAAGCTAAACTTCCCAATTACAATTTATAAAAACAAATTTGTCTCTACCGAATTTGAAAAAGAAATACACATTACTTACATTTCTAACGTATTAATCAGTGGATAATTTTCAGCAAGCAGAAAATATATTTTTATTCGAATATGTCCAAAACGGACGTTTTTTGTTTAAGATTTAACGAAAAGTAAACCTTAGCAGAGCATTTCTGTTTAGTCTCGTTGTCAGGTGATTACTTTTCGTACGAAAAAAGTAGAAAAGAAACTAAAACTATATAATTTCCCTACGACCGTTAAGATCAGTTAAGATATTTGCTTGTTGTGTGTTTGTTATTGCTACGGATACGTAGTATATTGTAAAAACATTTTCATTTCCCACGGTAGCCATAGACAACGTTAAGGTATAAATTCATTTCTCACAGTTCTCTCAAAAATTATTCATATCTCACAGTTTTGTCAAAAATAAATTGTTCCAAATTTAATTAATCAGAAAATAATATCGTGGTCGTAGAAAAAGTATAGTGTACTACTCGTATGGAATATCCATTTCATGCTTGTTGTACAATGTACTATTATTCCATTTTTGATTTATTTACATTTTAGTTATTTACATTTATTAATGCAATTTCTAAGTAATTAACCTAAAAAAATGTTTCATTATCGCTAATCATAAGATGAATAAGAAATTTTAATGAAGCGTCTTTAAGTTACATAATGAAGCTTCTTTAACGTTAGAGATGAGAGAAGAATACGGACATTTTCTTTTACTCGAAATTTTAATAGGAGTCTCAGCCAAAATTCGTCTTCGGCTCTTGAAACTTAAGAGTTTATTATTTTGTACGAATCTCCTCTTTTTTTCTAATCTACATCTTTAGATCTTTCTCCAATTTTTTTAAATGTTATATATATATATATATATATATATATATATATATATATATATATATATACAGGGTGTCCCATTTAAGATACGAATGCATTGGTATCTCGAGAACCGTAAGAGCTACGAGGTTGGTTAAATTAGACAAAAGTTGCCCCGTTAGGAGACTATTTTAATAGTGTTTTGTTATTTGCGAAAAAATGAATAGGTCACTAGATATAGGGGAAAATGTAAATTTAGCGATTTTCTTTTTTTGCTTATAACTTTGTTATATGAAATAATACGAGATTCTGGTTTGCACTTTCTTAAGGCACTTTTGTATGGTGAATATGCAGAAGTACTCAATATTTTTTTATATCTAACCATTTACGAGTTACTGATAGCAACTTTTATTTTTCATATGGAGGTCATATTAAGCTATGGTATTTTTAAATAGAGATTTTTTTTAGCTTTACAATGATATAAAACAGTAATACTTTATTTTTATAATTAACAGAAAAATTAACAAAAATTGTTATTTATACTAAAATTGCATTGAAAAAAATAAATTAAAGGCTACAGTCTAAGAAAATAACTATTTCATAACATATATTGCAACAAGTTTATTTAATTACTGTTAAAAATTCAAAAATAATTTGCGAAAACTTCACAATAAATTTAGTTAACTTCTTCCACAGCAGCCTTCGATTTACTTTTTTCTAACTAAATTTATTGTTAAGTTTTCGCTAATTATTTTTGTATTTTTAACTTTAATTAAATAAACTTGTTGCAATATATGTTATGAAATAGTTATTTTCTTCCACTGCAGCCTTTAATTTACTTTTTTCAATGCAATTTTACTAAAAATAACAATTTTTGTTAATTTTTCTGTTAATTATAAAAATAAATTATTACTGTTTTATATCATTGTAACGCTAAAAAAAATCTCTATTTAAAAATACCATAACTTAATATGACCTCCATATGAAAAATAAAAGTTGCTATCAGTAACTCGTAAATGGTTAGATATAAAAAAAAATTGAGTACTTCTGCAAATTCACCATACAAAAGTGCCTTAAGAAAGTGCAAACCAGAATCTCGTATTATTTCATATAACAAAGTTATAAGCAAAAAAAGAAAATCGCTAAATTTACATTTTCCCCTATACCTAGTGACCTATGCATTTTTTCGCAATTAACAAAACACTATTAAAATAGCCTCCTAACGGGGCAACTTTTGTCTAATTTAACCAACCTCGTAGCTCTTACGGTTCTCGAGATACCAATGCATTCGTATCTTAAATGGGACACCCTGTATATATATATATCTATATATCCTGTAAGATTTATTTTCTTCATTCTGTTTCTTTTGTTGGGAATTTCTTCTACAACATTAATTATTACATTTTGCCGCCGTATTGCGACACACCTTTTGCATCACTGGTTGACACGGTATTGAATACAGGTCACTTGATATATATTGTAGTTCAGGCCAAATTTTTGTTGTTGCAATAAAAATGAAGTAAAATTATTGCTTTTTATTACATTCTATTACAATGTTGTATTTTATTACATTCCTATGATAATCTTAGATAAATTTTACAGCAAAATATTATGAATTATAAGAATATTGATGATATATACCTGTATTTTATTTTTTATTACATTGTATTACAATGTTGTATTTTATTACATTCATCTTGCTACGAATGAAATACGTAGGAAGACGTAACAGTCGTCAAGGGTAGGCACAAATATTAGCAGAGGAGGCATTGCCTGCCCTAGCATACCCAAAACTATTAGTCCTGTTCGATTGCTCCGTAAATCAGTACACAATTTGGCGTATAATAATACTATAAAGGTTGGTTTATATAAGCTGTAACCTTATGCCTAGCATTTGTTGTGATCTAGCAATCTATAACGAGTGCTAGATCACCACGTTAGGTATTTATGTTATTTTACGTTTTACCTATTTATTTAGGTGGAGTGTAAAATTGATTAAAACACTAATATTTATATAACTATGTTTAATAAAAGATATATGAATTATAGAGAATAATTAAAATAAGTAACACTATGGATAAATAAACATAAACACTATTTTTAAGACTAACAATTATTAATAAAAACTTAAACATTAAGATTATTTATTTAAACACTTAAAACTACGCGATATTTATTTCCACAATATTTATATTAACAACTATTTATTTATATCAACATCTGTTCACTATACTTATCAATATTAGACTGTCCTCGCGATCTCTTGCTCGGGGTATTTAAAGTAAAACACTTAATTTCTGCAATATTCGCCGACCCTCTGGAAAATAGAACAATGGGGAGCGGACGGACCTGTTGTGACCTGTCCGTTAGAGGCCGCCGCCCGCGCCGTTACCCTGGGATCGCTACATTATTAATTGATTAATCAATCAATATTAAATTTGATAAAAATACATTTTATATCTACAAATTGGTGAGCCCGACGTTTGGTGTTCGTGCCGTGTGTTTCTGTGTCCTACCTACCCCGACACCCGTTCCTGTTTCTACCGGATTTTTGGATACAGGATCCTTCAGTATGGTATGCTCAAATTGAAATTATATTTAAAAACAAGAGAATCACGTCGGGGTCACCAATTTGTAGGGTATATAACTATACTCTACACTTGTATTCGGTAAAACCAGTAAATAAATATAATAAATAACTAAACTATCAAGATTTAAAATGTATTTTTATCAAAATTAATGTCGATTGATTAATCAATTAATACATAACAACTAAAACATAACATAACTACTTAACGTGGTGATCTAGCAATCGTTATTGATTGCTAGATTCCCATACATTCACCCTAGCATTAGGATTATGCTGTAACATCAATACTTCAAGTGTCGGGAAGTACATGTTACGGTACTAAGTACAGGCGCGCAGCATTAACTATAACCTTACAATTAAACTGTAACCCTAGAATATGGGAATTTTTTAATTACTAGGGAATAATGCTAATGTTGACCAATCACGGTACTTTATATTCGTCTGATTCGTATAGGGAACGTGCAGCGAAAGAGTTTACCCCTGACGGAAATTATACATACTAGTACAATGAGGATAAGTTTATACATTTAGTATATGCTTGTGTGTTGTTTTAATGCAAATAAATTGCGAATACTATTGTTTAAAATATAATATTATTAATGTAAAATGGTAATGGTAACGATGAAATATTTTCCGTAGCACAGTGTAAGAGCTACGTAACCAAGAAATTAGTTTACACTATTTTTCAGAAAAACTTCACTTACGGACGCAATGACAAATAACTCTTGAAGTCTGGGAATAACATAAATAAATATATGGCTGTCTGTCTTTGCTTATATTTTAAAGAAAGTGATACCACGTAGTATTTAAATAAATGTAACGTTTTATTTATTTAGGTGAAGTGTAAAATTGATTAAAACACTTAAAATTATATAACTATGTTTAATAAAAGAAATATGAATAATAAAGCGTAATTAAAATAAGTAACACTATACATAAACAAATATTAACACTAATTTAAAAAGAATTATTATTAATAAAGACTTAAGTACTACTAACACTTATTTAAACACTTAAAACTACGCGATATTTATTTCCACAATATTTATATTACCAACTATTTATTTATATCAACGATCTCTACACGTATCAATATTAGACTGTCCTCGCGATCTCTTGCTCGGGGTATTTAAAGTAAAACACTTAATTTCTGGAATATTCGCCAACCCTCTGAAAACAGAACAATGGGGGGCGGACGGACCTGTTGTGACCTGTCCGTTAGCGGTCGCCGCCCGCGCTGCGACCCTGGGATCGCTACATAAATATAACAGCAAAATCACAATCAAATCTGTTCAGTTATTTACGTGTAGAGGGCCAAAAGAGAAGGTTTACACCTGCGTATAGGAGGGCTTTTACTCGTCCATGGGCGTAAATCTTTCGGCCCAAGGTATATCCAAAGTTTTACGCACTACTACTATCAAATGGAATGTAATTTTTAATTATAAGATGCCATGCCAAAAACAATAAGGACATGCGTTGGTGTTGGTGTTTATGTGTTTATAATGTAACGTAAGTAATTTACAGATAAATAAAAATGGCAAATGTCAAGCAAAATGTCAAATGTCAAACATGGAGCTCATAGATCGTACATCACTAGATACCTTAGATCATATATCTCTAGATACTGACTTGCCTATATTGTACGAGTTAAATTTTTGACCAACATATAAGGATAAATATACTATTTCCATCTCTTTGTTGAGGGGGAAGTATCAATTAAACGTGAAATTTAAACCCATCTTAACATACAGAGTGGCCCAATGAAAATTATCAGCGCAACTTTTGGCCACTTAACATCAATTTTGCAAAAAATGCTCGCACACTTCAATTTTAGTATAAAGAGGGATGAATAGATTATTACCAATGGCTTAACTTCAACACTAAAATGGGGGTGGAGTGCACCTCAAAAATTTTAAATGGAAACGGGTGACAAACATGACATAGTTCGGAAGGCCTTTCAATTCTCTTTTCAACAGTTTTTTTATTTTTCAAATCTGATCATAAATATTACTTGTTACATAAAAAACGAAAATAATTTCCTCATCGAAAGGTGGGCTACATATTAAACATAACACCGGATACATTTGCATAAAAAATATTGATAGATAAATAAATACAAAAATATGTGAAACAAAAACAATACTTATAAATTGTATTTAGTTAAAGCAGAAATGTTACAAACTTATTCACCGCAGATGAGTCATCGCGGCTGACCTGTTTGGTCAGTAAAGGTCAAGTGAGATAGAAGCGACGCCGCTATTGTTCGGGAATTTTATAGAGTCCGAAAGACTCTGGAATATTCGAGATTAGCTGACCGCAGGTATAAAAGGGACGCAGCTGGAGGTTCGAGTAAGTCTGTATCGGTCAGATTGTGCAGAGAGTGACATATATATATAATGTAGAAATGAATATATTGTGGAAATAAATATAAATAGTTGGTGATATAAATGTCGTGTAAATAAATTTTGCGTTGTATTAAGTGTTTAAATAAATATTCTTAGTGTTTAAGTCTTTATTAGTAGTAATTACTCCTAAATTAATGTTTATGTTTGTTTATTCATAGTGTTACTTGTTTTCATTATCTTTTTATACAAATATTCGTATTATTTTTACACTTCCATCTATGGCACAACATTCTTATGTGGACCAGGGCCTCAAATACCTGAGGTACTTGTTTCATGACATGTTTTACTAGCATTTTAATGATGTAGGTTCTCAGCCTACAGTCTCTGCAAGGTCAGTCGTTGTGCGGTATCCCATCCAATTGGACAGGGCGGGCTATGTTGCTTTTCCACACGATCAGACAACCGTACTGGCTGCCTAATTTTTACATTTCACCCAAATAAATAAACGTTACAATATTTATTGAAAAATATAATAGAAAAGAAAACACAACAAATAATAATAATTAATTAGATGTATGGATGATTAGATGTGTAACATATCTTGGAAGTTACTTAAATACATGTTCCATTACTTTCAATCAATTAAACACCCCTCATTACGCCAAATTTCGTAAAATTTTAGAACTAAAATTTTGAAACTAAAAAAAGAGGACACGTGGTGCTTTAAAAATACAAAAAATACCGGACCCGGATATTTATTTCATAAAAGAGGACATATCCGGTGAAAAGAGGAGGTAACTTAGATACATTTATACTCTGTTCATGTTAAGATAAGACTAGTGTAGGGACTATAAGTTTGGGTCATCAATCAACTGGTTTATCGTGATTTGACTTGACTTGCACAGCGGCAGATGTGAGGTCAGTGGTACCGACAGAGTTTCGCTATTGCTTATATACTTATTTATTGTGTTTATAATTACCTAGAAGAATAATGTGCCCCCCCCCCCTCTCTTGAGAGTCCTAATTGCGCTGTAGGTGTGGATTCCTCTTGGTTACAACATTGTAAGGAATGTTTCCATGTTAACCTTTGCCTTGTTTACATTTGGCTCCTTGGTTTTTCAGCGTTGTTTGTAAATATTACAGTCTTGTTTCGTTTAAATTTTTCTTCCAAAATTATATTATAAAATATGAACTTAGTTAAAATGTGAATGACATTACGTTGGATATTCAGGTCTATTCTGTAACTGAGTGGTTAATTTTTAACCAATTGCTAAATTTTTTCTCCAATGAAAATAGATAGCACTGGACAAAATATCAAAACGTGACATGTAATGTTTGTTATTTGTCAAAAATTTTAGCAACTGGTTAAACATTAACCAGTATGTTTCGGAATAGGGGGGATTGTCACTCAATAACAAATAATAATTTGTTACGAACTAGACCAAAATATTATTTTCATAGTCTTATTTTCTGCTATGAAGCAGAAAGGGTTTTTTCAAGGTTTTTGTTAATTAATAAATATTGTATGTATGTCACATGATCGTTTATAATATTTATCATAGCAATAACAATTGAAAGGAATATGCCAAAGTCATTATTATTAATCATATAAAGAATCTTTGAAAGAGATTGCCCCATTTAGGGTTTGGAAATGTTTTAAAATTTATTTTTTTGTTAATTTATGTGGTAATAAAAATAGTGTTTGTTGCTAAATGTATAATGTAATTTTTATGTATTATAATATCCTAAACTGTGGGGAGGAGAGGGGGCCTCAAAAACCATTATGTTCCAGTGTATTTCTTTGTAAGAAGAATTATTTTGTATTCTTTCATAAATACTTCGATTTGTATTATCTTTTTATTCCTTTTAGTTCTCTAATTGTTTGCCACACTTCTTTGAGCGATGTTTTAGGTTTTATGTAAGGTAAGTATTCTTTACAAATGGTAGTAGAGGTTTTCAATCCGATTTTACTTTATTTTTTGTGTCAAAGTAGATATAAAAAAATAGTTCATTGTAAATTAATAATAGTATATTATGATACAAGTGTATAAGTCGGCAATTAAAGCACGTGTCACAAATTTAAAAGCGTAAACAGGAATTGAAATTTGATTTTGACGTTTCATAATTTTGTGTGATTTGACATAACATCCTTTGGAGTGAAGAAATAAGCAGGATTGCAATCAACTGATGAATTTTATTAGTCTAAGGCCTTAGACTAATAAAATTCATCAGTTGACTGCAATCCTGCTTATTTCTTCACTCCATCATCCCTCCAGTCGCTTAACACCAATTCTTACATAACATCCTTTACCTGGAGATAGATAGCATTTTTAGTTTGTTTAACAAGGATTATGATGCAGGTATAATAAAAAATATTTTTCAGAACTCATAGTAATTACTCTGAATAAGGAAGCAGTTTATGCTGCCGAAACGTTGGGTTTTAGTAAGTAAATAATTACAGTACTAAAACTAAGAAAGTTGTTTTATACAATAGATCATTGTACTTTACAAATTATTTTGCTTTGTAATTTCTTGAGGTTATAATTATGAATAATACTAATAATCTTCTAAAATATAAACACAATATTTTATTTCTTTAATTGTAATGTCCAAATATGTAAAGACACGGAATGAACACGATAAATATTATGAGCCCGCTGCTGCACTACTGATTTATGAAAGGAACTGCTTCTTTTGCAGTGCCGACTTACGCTTCTCACTGCCAATATAAGCTATCTTGCTTTCGGGTTTTTGGAACAATTTCACTTCCTTTTTTTTAGTTGATAGTTTTATGTTGTACGTTTTTTTTTCTTCATATCGAAGATACATGTAATTATTATTTTATTATCGTTATATTGAGGATATTAATACAAATGTGCCAAGTGCAAAATGAAGCAAGATTTCATAAATATAATTTGTAGATTAAGATAAAGAATTATTGTAGTATTAAAAAAAAGTAACATTTATTTTAAGGGAATAGCATACATTATACAATAAAGTGGTAATTACTAACAAATACTTCATCAAAAGACGACTTATTTGATATGATTATTTGTGACATTTGTGAGGTGGTCACAGATAACTAAAGTATTTATTTTTTAGTAAAGTTATTTCTTTAAAAATAAAGTGTTTTTCTAATAAATTGAAGTCTTTAATTTAATTTAATAATCTAATAATACATTAGAAGGTAAGAAAAACACTATTCGATTTTAATTTTAAAGTTTAATAAAACTACATAAGTTTCTGTTTCGGCCGAAACTAGTACACAAAATAAGATAACTATATACATTTGTTCATGATAAAATTAATTTTTATAAGCAATTATAAATTAATTAATGAATATATTTATAAATCGAGAAATCTTGGGGGTGCTGCAGTTGCGCAGTGCAGTCGCCCCTGCTCATTTTGATAAGCAATATTTAAGTTATGCAACATATACCTACGGGAGTATCGTATATATAAAAGATCTGCAAACTTTCAATGACTTTCTTGTATTTTGCGACATTTGAAAGCATCTACTTGTTTTCTATAAACGGAGGTGTTTGTAATTACTCGGCAATGAATCTGGTAAGTACTACTTACAGTATATCTTTTTTACAATTTAAATAATGCAGTCAATATGAGAAATTAGTGATTGAATAAAATTAATAAAAATTATTAATTATTAAATATTGTTGCATTGGGATTATCATAAATTTGTCATATCTACAACCTACAAGACATTATTAATACATATGCTCGAATGCTTTGGTAACTTAAAATCATTATTCATTTAGGAATTATTAAATTATTAATAATATTTTATTATAAAAAAAGTATTTAATATTAAAATTTATAATAATAAATTGATTATTAAATTTGATTTTTTTTTATTTGAAAGTGAAATATATATCCCTGGTTGCATAAAACGTGAAGAGACAGGACTTTAAAAAAAAATCGTGGCTACACTATATATTATATATTATTGACATTTTATTATTTACGCAAAGAAAAGTGTTTAAAAATACTAACCGATCAAAAGTAAGACATTATTTTGTAACTTTTTTAACATTATGTTGTTTGATCTCAGAAATTCATTATTATCTTCGGTGTCGTTATGCTTTATTCGAAGACTTCATTTGGGTAAGTTTTACAATATCTTAAGACTTTTCTAGGACCTCGACCTAATACCACTGTTTACAGGGCCGGATCTAGATCAAAAGTTTGGGTTGACAAGATCTAAAAATGGTGCTCTTTGTCAGACATTTTATTTTATATTATGTTTCATATTTCAATCAATTTTATTAAAAGGAAAAAATGGTCTACATAGAATATTAAACATTTATTTGACCAAAATATTTATTATATATATACTTACAAATTTATAAAATAAACCATTTATGCGTGCTTTGATATTAACGAAATTACGAATTATTTCATACAAATTTAATTTGTTCCATATGTCAATGTCAATAAGATATTTGCAAGATTGACAAGTCTATTTTGACAGATGGTTGATCATAAGAAGTATTTTATAAATTTTAAACACGACAAAGATTTCACTTTCCACATTAAAGAAAGAGTTAATAATTTTCTTAGAGCAATACAAAAATGTGCAAAAGATAAATTTAAAGTAAAAGTTTTAAGAAAAATGTAATTGTAATCGGATGCAAAAAGATGTTTGAAAGACCAAATATCCTTCTTTACAATTTATTCCAAATACAAACAAATTTATAAAGCTAAACGTTATCTTAAGATCTCATTTTAATATAAGTATACGTACTCGTATATCGTATATCTATTCCATTCCCATTTATTTGAGTTTGATATCTTTAATACCAATTTTATAATTCTAACATAATTTTGCATTTTAAATTTTAATCTCCACATCGTGGTATAAAAGAAAAACGCTGTATTGGTGCTTTTTAAAATACATGTCATTGGTAAATTTAATTTTTTTTGCGTATATAGTTGGGGGGCGCTGATAAAATACGTGTATAAATATATACATATATGAAGAAAGAAAAACACGTGTAATTCTTGAGGTGTAACTGATAATACGTCCCTGCAATGAGGATCTCAAACAGTAAGACGTATGAACTCTGTTAATTAGACAAAAATAGCCGCACCAGGAAACTATTTTAATAAATTTTCCTTATTTCGAAAAAAATATACATTATCTATAGGTATGTACCTATATGTTCACTTTAATGTAAATAAATAAATATAGGCAAATATGTAAATGGTGTTAGTCATATACTCACGATTAGAGTGAGAAAATTAAATTAAAAGTACATTAATTGATAATTGAGCTTTTAAAATAATATATTTTATATACGAGTAATTCAGATAATAATTAATATATTTGGGAACTGATAATTTTAACCCAAAACCCTATAAATAATACGAGTATATATAAAATATTCGTGTAAATTTGTGAATTCTCGCCTCTTTCAAATTTTGAGGTGAGGTTGTTGTTCGAGAAACATAGGTATATTGCTTCTATAGTTTATGCTAATATGTAGATACATGAAAAGATTTGATAGTAACTTTGCTATTTTATGTTCATTATATTACTACATGGTATCACTTTCTTTAAAATATAAGTAGAGGCAGACAGCCATATATTTATTTATTTTGTTCCCAGATTCCAAGAGCTATTTGTCATTGCTTCCGTAAGTGAGGTTTTTCTGAAAATTAGTGTAAACTAATTTCTTGGCTACGTAGCTCTTACACTTTGTCATGGAAAAATATCTCCACGTTACATTATCTGTTTACATTAAAAACTATATTATAACAATAATATTCGGATTATAATAGTAATAGAACAACATAAAAGCATATACTAAAAACAAATTTATCCTCATTGTATTAGTTTGTATATTTTCCGCCAGAGGTCAACTCTTTTACCGCAAGTTCCCTATAGATTATGTGACTACTTCTGATCTGTTTCAGGTATGATGTACCAAATAAATCATTTAGACTACAAGATAATAATATCGAAATCATCCCAATACCCGGCACTTCCTTTCATATTATAGAGGGGCCAAATTATTTTGGTGTAGTCCATGAGAATGGAATACGAAGCAGATTTGGAGTACCGGGTACACAAGGTTTAGATGCGTACGATCCACGTGGTCCCACTGTTCCGTACAGAACTGGTAATGAAGGGTACAATTATGCACAACGTAGGCCAGGTAATTAAGATGTAAAAAAGTAACTATTCGTTACTCGAGTATTCGTTACTCTGCAAAATCCAAAGCAACTAGTATGGATATGATAAAGAATTCATTACTAATGAGATACTAATGAATTTAATATAAATTTATCCAAAAGTATGTAAATGTTTGAAAAAAAATTAGACATTTTATTGAATGATCTAATTTTATTGATATGTATTCACATTTATTTGAATTCATTAATTTATTCTTAAAATAAATATTAATATTCTGATGTTGTATTTCCTAAATTTTAAAAACTAGTTCTTGCAAAATCCTAACCAAAACATAACATTATATTTCTTTTTCAATATTACCCTTTCTGATATGATAAAATAAGTAACTATAGTTGTTATATTTCATTAATTTGTTTTTAATAATAAAAAATCTTAGCTGCTTGTTGAAACTGCCTTTGCCACAATCCCATATATTAAAGTATTTGTAAAATCTATTCCAATTTATTAGGCCACTGTTTAATTGGGCCTTTGCGTTTTTGGGCCTAATCTCAAATAATTTAAACGAAATTAGTACATAATTTAAAAGCTTAATTGGAACAATTCTTCGCACAATTGTCAAACGTAATTTTTACGGAGGGTTATTTTAATCTAATTACATTGGTCCAGGAATGAGACTATCTCTCAGCCCTAATTTTTCAATGAATTAAATTCAATTTTAAATTAATATTCAGAGTCACTTAACTATATAAATTGTACATATTGAACACAGCATTTGTTGTTCTCCAAACTTAAAACTTACAATCCTTTTTTTGATATACTTTTAGCACAGATTATTTATACTACGTAAGCAGATATGAGATACGACATTCGTGGATTTTGTTGGGGTAAATTTAGAACTGTGCAGGTTGTTTGCGCATGACGTTTTTCGTTAATAAAATGGTCTTTTTTTAGTTTTCCGCTGTCATATTCAAGATGAATAAGTGTAAAAATGTTGTGGTATTGTGTAACAATTCACGATACAGGAATAAATACATTTGCTTCTTTCGTTTTCCTGAAGATTCTAAAAGGTTTATTTTATTTGAATTTGTAATTATGAATGAAAAAATTAAATGTTTTTAAATGGAAATTATGGATTGAGGTGTGTACATACCACAATAAGATTTTTATATTAATATAAATTTTATATTTAATACCCAATCTTAAGTACTAGTACATATATTTCCGAAATCAAATCACATGCGTCAATTTTTTTGTTTATATTGACTTATTTTTCTTAGCGTATAATCTGAAGCAATTAAATCTTAAATTTTATTTAAATTTAATAAAAAAAAAACTTTCTTTACATGATTTGAACTCGTACTTTCAAATTGGAAATTCATGTTGTAGGGCATTAATCAACTCGAACTCGACTGAATTCTTACGCTTGTATTGTTTTGAAGAAGTTAATTATTTCACTAAAAACATGGTCGCTAAAAATTTTCTGGAGATATTGACTTCAAAGGTATCGACTATCGACAACGAGTGTCGCATCTGGTTAAGGGGCCGTTCAAATATTACGTAAGCAGATTTATTACAATTATTTACCCCCCCCCCCATCCCCCTTGTCAGCAAAAGTAAGCACAGCTCTTACCCCTTCCCCCCATGCTTACGCAAACATTTTTCAATTGAAAATAATTATAATTTTAAAAATACTTATTTTAAATTTTTGGTACGCATATTAAATTAAAATTAACAGTCTTCAGTCCATGAAACCCGAATCCACGATTCAATTATCATCGATTTTTGCACGATTCGGAACTTAGCTAATGTGAGGGTTGCCATTCGTGTTAAAAAGTTAATAGCTACCGATGACGTCATCATCATCTAGACTCCCCAACCCCCCGTAATACTTGAATGGCCCCTAAGTAGTATAAGTAATCTGTGCTTTTAGCAAATGCGAGTCTCTTTATTTTTTTGTTTGGAAATGTGAGGCTTCCTTCTGATTATAAGATTATTAAGGCATGCTTTTCCTAAAATTTCAATTGAAATAGGCTGTTTAATTATTTCTGATATTTTTATGTCAAAATTTACACCAGTAGGCAGCCCCAGCATGTTTCTTTGCATTGAAGCATAGGTTTTTGATATTTAAGAATACTTGCTTCAACATGTATTTATGAAAAAAAAATATAAATCCAGTAATAGCTATTTATGTAACTAGGAAATGCCTCATATTCTGTAATGTAATGTCCCGCAAAATCACACAAGTTACACAAAATTTTAATTTTCTCAGGGCTGTAGTCATGGCAGTGCGAGCGGTGCCCAGGCACTAGGCTCTTTAAATTATGAAAAAAATAATAATAATAAGGCGCCAAATATGCAAAACCTGAAGTGCTGAATGCTTATTTTTCGAACATATTTTTTATTTTGAATCAATTTTTATTGAAAAACTTTGCGAATTTATATTATATATTTCATATTTATATGAGTTTAATTTATAGTTGTAGTAATAATGGTTTAATTTTATTAAATATTTTTTTATATATTTAATTAATCTCACTAGGTACTTAAAAAAAATATAAGTATAGTAGTAACATTTAACAATTGGTTTATGTTTTTGGCTTAAAAACAAGCCTAATAGTTCAAAATATTCTATTTTACTTGATATTATATATTTACAGTTCGCTAAGAGTCAACTCGTTATTGACTTGATTCGAAACTAAGAAGTGAAATTATCTAATCAAATGCCAAACAGGGTAAAACCAAAATCTACAACAGCTACACATACAAATACAACTGATAGATCTAGTCGGTTTCAGAACATAGAAATCTCTTATTTCATTTTGGAATCATATACAATATACTTGTTTATACGCCTTAAACGCGTAATTTTTTTTCTAACTTGTTTCATAAATGATTTTTTTCTAATTTTTACACAATAAGCTGTCACTTTTTAAAATTGACTAACGTTTGGAAACAAAATACTTTTCAAGTTAAGAAATTCACTTTTAAATTTTTTATTTCCTATCTGGAAAACAATTGTCTTTCCAAAACATCAGTCACTTTTGAAAAGTGATACTTTATATGTCAAAATTAGTAAAACAATATTTGAATATCAAAATCCTAAATATTTAACACCTCCAGAAATTTTACCATGGATGCCCGGGTACCTATGGCACCCACGTACTTGGCGCCTATGAGCAAAATGTCGCTAAATATAAAAAAAAGAATTGATCAAACGAAATGTTACTCTGTTCAGCTTTAAGTGATAGCATCGGAACACCTGGTAGAGAATAACGACACGTGTAGTAAATCGAACGAGTACCTGTAACGAATATTCCTAAAAGAAACGAGTTGTTACAAATACTTAAAAGTAACTAAATTTTACATCTCTAGCAGGTAATGAAGGGTACAATGCATATGGGCCCCCTGTGCCACAGAGACCTGGTAATGGAGTATACAATCCATACGCGCCTAGTATACCACACAGGCCTGGTGATGAAGGGTATAATCTAGATGTGCCTAGTGTACCCTTCATAGGTGGTACCATAGGAGGTGGTATCGCAGGAGGTGGTGGCGCAGGAGGTGGTTTCCCCAGTACTACTGAAAAACTTGATCCAGATCTGATTTGCTCGTTAGTTGGAAGCGGCGTGTGTCCATAATAAAAATATAGTAATATTGGAACGTGCACTCAGTAACGTCACCAGCCAATTTTATTTGGGTGGGCACAGGCTGGTCCGACATTTTTTAGGGTGGCCACCCATAGTACTAAAAACCATTATTTTTTAAATAAATAAGTATTACTTAATGAATAATAAAAGAAATGTACATTATAAACAACTCTGAATGTGTTTTTTTTTTCACCTTTAGTTAGTGTCGGTTACCTTAACCATCGGATTAATAGAAAAATATCGCATCAAAAAACTGTCGCAAGTTGTCAAAAATATACGTTATTTACTATTTCGATGAGATCTTTGTCTATTAACCGATGATTACGGTATCCTGAACAATACTGTAAATTACAATCAATTTAGAATTATCAGTCAAGCAAGTTTTGAAGCAAAGGTATTTATTACTTTGCCCAAGTACATTTTTTCCAATTGCCTTTCAATATTTTTTATAACTAAATTTGCAAGCCTTTTACGACTCCTAGTATTATTTAAATAAGTCTTTATTCTTCTTAAACATGAAAAAGTTCTTTCGCGTCCTTCCCTTGAAAGTAGAATTACAATAATTATACATGATACATACCTCAGAAAAAGCGACTTTGGGTTTCCAATCAATTTTAAAAATGTACCCACCCTACGACCAATTTGGTTTTAACCTTTTCAAAAGGTTAAAACTGAATTGGTCATTCTGGAACATGCAAAAACTATTATCAAGAATACATTTTTCTCGTAAAATAAATAATAAAAATATTTTTCCTCTTTGCAACTCTATCCGTGGACATACTGTATATTTAAGAATAGATTAAACTGAACTAATGTAAACTTTATTTAAATAGTAGAAGGAGATAGAGGATTGGGCTGGTGTTTAATGATATAAATATATGAACTAATCACTCAGTAAATAAAGCACTTGTTTGATTTCCTAGTCAACTACTCAATTTCCTTAAATTGTAGCAAAGCCACTATGATGCTAGTTGCTACAGACCCCCTTAATATCATCAAATTGTTATAACTCTTTTAAGTTGAAGTACAATAATAGTATATTGTGTTATTAAGAGTAAAAGTGATACTTTGTGTGGCGAGCATGGAAGTTAGCACGACGAGCGAAGCGAGTCGGACAATTGCATGCGAGACACACAAAGACACTTTTACTCTGAATAACACATGCTATTTTTTCTTCAAACTTAGAAATTTTAAAAAATAAATTACTATTTGACGTTTAATATGTAGGTTACCTGTCAGTTATTCATAATTTTTATTAACTTTATTCTTAGGTTATCTAGTTTTTATAGTGACATTTAGGGCGATATTACAGATTTCTATTGTACAAGTTACATCTTATTGGCTATACGGCGGCGACAATATTATACGGAGGCTAGAATAAAAAATTATATTACGGAGGCATAGAAATTAAACTTTAACCTTGTCAATCACGTCACAGAAGATGTCACTTTTATGACGTTTGAAGAAAAAGATTATTATTATAATTAAACAAAAACTTGATGTGTTCCGAAGTTTCTTAGTTCTCATCGCAGAGTCGACAGATAATATTTTCAGCTTATGTAGATGGTATTTCAGCGAAGACGGTCCAGTCAGTGGCAGATCCAGAAATTTTCCTAGAGGAGAGGAGAGAATTGCCGTCTTTTAGGGGTAACCATAAATAATCAAATATATAGTAATGTTAACCACAAAATTTATTAACTGATATCATCATGAATCAAATAAAAAAAAAGCCAGGACCGTCGGTACGACAAGTGGCGCCGTTCCGCAACTTTTAAAATGGCGCTCGCTTTTAGACATAATTTTTTTAAATCCTGCTTCGTATTTCTGAAAATTTTATTAAAAGGAAAAAAAATGTACTTTGAATATTAAACATTCTCGTGCGATTGACAGCGGTTTAATGGGGCGATATTTGGATTATAAAGACATTTAAAATTTCTTCTCAGTCGCTATTAAACAACAATTATTATTTTTAAATTTAGAAAGAAAGGAAAAACCCTTTATTGATACTTTTTAAAATACAAAATTAAGTTTGGACGTTCGCGATGTCGAAAACATCCCAATTTCATTAGTAAAATCAATAAATTTTTTGCTAAGCCTGTATAGTAATTAAATAAATACAAAATGTAAAACCACAATTTTTTATTTACACACTTTATCTTATACGACGGTCTTTATATGTTGTCGCCCTTCGGCCCTCTCATTTGCACTGACGGGAATAACTAATCCATTATTTAGGTTTTTGGTTTTAACAAAATTATTGCAAATAGTTTTTGTTTTTGACAATTCTGCTTCAAATCAAACAAATCTTTATGTCTATGTATTTGAGATTCCTTTGCGTTCCAGATTTACATATTATTTTTGAAATTCTAAAACGGACCTATCTAAGGAGGGCGATCGCCTCGTTGCCCCCGTTAAAAATATTATTGTGTTATTTTTTTTACAAACTCAAAATTCTCCAAATTATAATCTTGTATAAATATGTTGTTGACTAATTCGAAATTTTGTTCACAAATCGTTCATTTGTTTATTTTTAAACAATTGTTTAACAAGTGCAGGGGCGTCGATTTTTCAAAATTTCCTTGAGGGCAAAATTTTTAATAATACCAAAAGCAAAATATAAAACAGCTACCAAAAAGAAATACTAAAAAGTAATGAATGGAAACTAAAAAATCTTATTTTCAATGAAAAATTAATTAGTTAATTAGTTTTATTTCATGCTCAGTTTTTAGCAAACCAGAGTGTAATCCAAAGCAAACGCTTTAAAATACTCTAATTCCTGTTCCACTGAAATCAGAGCACAATTCAGAGCAGACAAATCTGTTTCAGAATGTGCTCTGGTTTTAGCAGACCTAGAATTTGGGTAAACACTTCTGAGTGCCCTAATGCCTGACCCACTGATACCAGAGCACAACCCAGAGCAAAAGAGAATAGTCAAATAATTATTCTTATTTCATATTTTGATAAGCAATATTTAAGTTATGTAATATATACGGGAGTATCGCATATATAAAAGATCTGAAAACTGTCAACGTCTCTCTTCCATTTTGCGACATTTGAAAGCATCTACTTGTTGCCTATAAACGGAGGTGTTTCTAATTGCTTTGGTAAGTACTGCTTTTAGTGAATCTTTTTTACTATTTAAATAAAGCAGTCAATATGATATTAGTGATTGAATAAAATTATTAAAAGTCATTAATTATTCTAATATTATTATCTTGGGATTATCATAAATTTGTCAAATCTACAAGACATTATTAATATATGCTTGAATACTTTGGTTAATCATTATTCATTTAAGAATTATTAAATTATTAGTAAGATTTTATTGTAAAAAATAATGTTTAATATTAAAATTTATATTTAAAAAATGGGATTTCACGAGTTTACTTCAGAAATTCATATAAAAACATATTTTCTAAATCGACGCAATAACTAAGTTAAAATTTAGATCATTTGATTCCCCATTGGGTAAAAAATCATTAACCAATAAGTAATTTGTAAACATAACTTACTACCTCGGTAAAAATACCTGATCAAGGAAAAAAGTACTGTACTGCCGTAAATTTTTGATATCGCATTAAATTTGTTTTTTTTTTATTGACTGTTTCACTAATAAATTTGTAAACCAATCCGAATTCAAGATTCTAACTAGTTAGTAGTTACCAAATTTTATTTTGACAAAACACTGTCACAAAGAAAATTTCGCATCCTTTAAGTCAATGCTGCTGTATTTTACAAGTCAGATTTGTTAAGCAAAATTTTTTGACGTTTTAGGATTGCTTAGATACGTATTGGTGATACATCTGTCAAAGTTGATCATTTATTTTTATTTTGAAAATAGTCATCCAAATACCAATAGTGGTTAAATTTTATCCTGATAAATTTTCCTGTTGCTAATTTATCTCATGACTTTTAATCAAAAATCACTCACTTCACAGTTCACAATTCATACTTTTGTTGTGAATGCCACTCGATAAATTGCTAGGCAACCAGTTCTTGTAACAACATAATAAAATTCCAGCAAAAATTAATCACTTATGATATTATACTGAATGGATGAATACTAGAAAACAAGGTTTCATAAAAATCAGAAAAAAAATCAGATTTTTTTTATTTAAATCGATTTTTTTTGTGTTTTAAATCAATTTTTTTTTATATAAAAATATAATATAGTATAATTTCAAAAAAGTATTTGACGAAAATATCGTTTATTATAGAAAAAAAATATTGTAAAGAAAAGTAAAAAAAATAATATCACAATAAATTAAATCATATTCATGACATATTATTGCAAAAAACAAAGGATGACTTATTTTTTCTTATGAGATAATATTTATATATCAGAATATAGACTTTGGTTAATGAATACTAGTGTTGCATATGAGACGAGACGAGGCGAGATTCAGAAAATATCGATCTCGTGTCAAATTAAGATTTCTAATATCAATCTCAGTCTCAAACTCGCATTATGTTTTTGTAATTTCGCCTCGTTTCTCGCACGAGATCTCGCGAGATCTCGCTAAAACAGATGATGATCCATTTCGGAGGGAAGTTCAAAGGTATGAAACCAATGGAAGTTGAAGCACGATTATCCGTAGAATGATCTCACTTTCAAGCCAAATAAGTTTAAATGAAATGCAACATAAAATGTGTATAACTTGGCGTACATGGAAGTCATGTGGTGTCCACATCAGATATTTTAAAATTAATAAGGTTGTAAAAATGCTGTGATAACAAATAAAGGTCAAAGAAAATAATAACAAATGTTATTTAAAAATCTGTTAACTCAGATAATAATTAATTGATTTGCTACAAATTTTGAATTTAAATGTTAATTTTCATTGATACATTGTACTTGGTACACAAAAATTAAAGATATCCGAATTAATCCAACTTTAAGTTCATATCCTAGAATACATTAACAAATTCAAATAGAATCTAAATTATTTCACGTGATAAATGAGAAAAACCTTTTTTTCTCGTAGGTAAGAAAATAAAATGAAATAAAAATTACTTTCTTTCTTTTCCTTTCACATTAGGTATGTAAAATGCGAGAGTTGCGAGAATCTCGCGCGACTTTAAGAACTCGCATTTTTTCATATCGTTCTCTTCTTGTATTTTTGATTTCTATATCGTTCCCGTTCTCGTCTCGAATTATCGAGACGAGGCGAAGCGAGATGCGAGATTTTTTCGTCTCGCAGTGCAACACTAATGAATACCAATTTGGCTGCTTTTTAACCCTCAATTTATTTCTGAGCGAGCTGTGCGTTAAGCCAAATTTTGAAAATGTTCTCTCAACACCAGCCGTTGAACAAGTAGCGGATGTTAACTGACAAATATTTTCCAAATCTTTTTCGGAAACAGTTTCTGGATGTAGAGATCGAAATGAGGTCCACCATTCAGAATCAGTCATTGAATTAATAACTTCTTAAGAAAAAGCCGATCCAGTTTTTAAAAATGGTTCAATATAGCCTTTGTATTTATAAAAAAAAGGGGCATAACTTTTTAAATATTTTTTAGGATATAAATGGACAATACGAGAATACTTCAGTAAAGTCGTTTTACCAACGGTAAACACGCCTTTTTCTCTATATTTTTTCTAACTATGATGTTAATAACAATTACTGAAAAAATAATTTAAATCAATGATTTAAAAAAAAAATCAATGTGATTTAAATCAATGCAACCCTGCTAGAAACCTTGCCGAAGGGAATTAAAATGGGCAAGTAGAGGAGTGTGGACCTAAAGAAAAAAGTAGCAGGGCGCTTACGGAAAAAAATGTTCAAAATCTTGAAATATTTATTTAATAATTTCACCCACGTCATTTTCACCCAATCAAAATGTTTCATTTGTAAATTTTCAGTGAAAAAAAAAATATAAATTCATTTGATTGATATGAAATTTTTTTTTAACTATTGTCAATCATGAAATAAAGCAAATATAAATTTCGAGCTATAAATTAATTGGTAAAATTCTAGACTTATTATAATACTTAAGAAAATATTTAAATCAACATATTTAACCAAATTACACAAATATTCAGAAATATTCTTTACAATATAACAATCAACAAAATTATGTCAAACTGACAAAAATTAGTTATGTACCAATAATACTGTGCGTTCATGATAACATGGCGCGTCAAAAGAATATAATGCAGTTCACTATTCCTAAGTTGCGTTTTATAAAATATTTATTGTTACATCGATGTCTTAATAACAGAACTCGTAAGATTACAAGCTACAGTAAAAGTAAATGTGTAAAAGTCTGCAATTTTACCTTATAAAATAATTTTTATATATTTGGATACTATTATACATTACAAATATTGAAAAATTCAAGAACAAAAACTATGCATTTTGAATTTATATCACTAGACATATACTTGTTTAAAAACAAATCTTTAAGTTATAATGAAAAACAGACTATGGAAAACATGTGTTGGTTTCCAGAATAAACTTTAAATTTTCAACCGAAAAATCCAAAAGGCAAAACTAAGTAAGAGTTAAGGTCGCTTTATAATGACGCAAAGTAAGAGGTAACGCAGACGCAGTAGGTAACGTAGAAAGATGAGCGCGCACTATGGCTAGGGATGATTCATAAAGCGGTAACGCAGAAAGTAACGGGACGCAAGGAACGCAAGAGATGGCTAACTTTTATCTTTCTGCGTTGCGTCTTTACCGCTGACCAATAAGAAATCAGTATTTCATACTTGTACCTGTAAACTGTCAGTTGTTTATCAGAGATACAGAGGTTAGGTTAAAATAATTTTATTTGAAGAAGGAATCATGGATGATTCGAAATTAATTGTAGTTGTAGAACAACATAAAATATTGTATGACAAGTCCTGTAAGGAGTTTAAAAATATTTATAAAAAATGCTATATGGACAGATAAAGCTGCAATAATGAATTCTACAGGTAATTTATTTATTTTCAATCAAAAGTGGTACATTATGTTAATCTCAGTAATGTATCCTATTTAAATAATTGTCTGTTAATTGTCATTTTTTCTTATTGGCGCTAAAATCCAAAGAGAGTTTTACCGCAAGCCGTAGTTGAAATAGAGAAGAGAGCTAATTCCTCATCACTTTCCATCGCTATGTCAATGAATTCAGAAAAACAAAAAAAAACATATTTACTGTCAGTACGAAATTGATAAACGAGATGTCGTCTTCTGATTGGCTATTTGTTACCGGACTGCGGTGGTTATAAATCAGACAAATTTTGTTGCTTTGCGTCTGCGTTACTGAATACGTTGCGTCTTTACGTTACCGCTTACTTTACGTCATTATAAACCCCGCTTTACAATCAGAAAGAGTCTCTAGTGTTACTTTACAATACTTTGATTTGCCCTTTTGTGGAATATGCATCTCCTGTTTGGAATCCTATGTATAAGAAAAACATAAATCTTATAGAGTCAGTACAAAATAAATTTATTTCTTTAATTAAATACAAATTTACTTGCAACTATAGTTTGTGACGAAGTGCTCGTCATAAAGACACTTACCTGCCTCCTTCAGTGCTCCAAGCAGTCACTAGCACCTAACTCCACGAGGTCCGAACCGGGTTAAAGCGAACCCACCGTCCAGACCAGTAGCCGCCGACCGCTACGAAAACCGTTAGCAGGCTGTACAACAACTCCAGCAGCCTCCCGAATTGCCAAAGAGCCGCCGAAAAATACTTTGGCAGAAGCACATGACACGCAGCAGAATTTTAAGACCACGTGGGATCAAATTTTCACAATCAGTTTCACTTACATCCACAGAGCTCGAGAAAACCATAATAAAGACTTTGTAACACTTACCGATTCTCACTTTCTAGTTTTTCTTCCCTTTTTTCAGTTTTTCTTATTTTCACTTCAACCACTTGTCAGCTGAGCCACCGACTGGGCATTTCCGTATTTTGCCAACTTCAGAAACAACAGTTCCTAAGACCGAAATCCCGTCTACATTTTACAAAAATATGTAAATGAGATCAGAATAAATATGAAACTCTGGAAAGCTAAGGGAAGTGATTTCACGATTTTTATAATAAAATTCAATTTATTAAACAAAAACGACAACACAAAAAAGTCAGTCTTTCTCACTCTAAAATCAGTAGCTGCATGTTTAATTAAAATTCTAGTATAAATAAGATCGCCGGGGCCGTATTTCTTCAGTCTACGACGACTATAACGTTCAAACCATCTAGCAGAGAAGAATAGCAGTCCGCATCCGTACCGTACCGTACCGAATCGAATTATTTTCGTAAGTTTTTTTCCTTTTCTTTTCGTATTCTACATTCCGCTGTTGTCGGAGAAACCGTGCTGGTGGAGTCCACCGCAAACTTCGTCAACGGCTGGGTAGAACCGGGCCGCGGTTAGAGTTTTCTTCTGTTTTCTTTCACTTTCTACGGCTAAAAAACACAGGTGTAGATTTTTTTATGTACAATAAAATATTTAACTTTATCTTACTCTTGTTTGTCTGTGCTAATCCCTGGCCCAACCGACCTAGAACTCCCACAGGATCCGCAGATTGGCGCCCGAGCAAACCCGACGTCCTGGGGAAGGACCACGACGACGCGGACCGACAAATAGCTGCGTCCCAAGTGATCGTCTCAAGTTTAAATGAAATCAGGGATCAATGCAACTTAAAAACATTAAATTCAAGAAGATCACGTACTGACATACTCTTTTTATATAAATTACTAAACAATTACATTGATAATTTTAAAATTATTAACTATATAAGATTTCATGTACCACTCATACATACACGAAATGTAAATTTGTTTTAAGTTGAAAAATGTAATATAAACAGTCACTGTAATTCACCTCTAAATAGAATTATGACTGAATACAATAAGCTCTATAGACACATAGACCTGTTTAATTTATCTCTTTTTTCGTTTAAGAGAGCGATAAACGTTGTCTAATTTCTATTTCTTATGTAATAATTCTGTATGTGTACCCGTGGAAGCCTATAAATGGACAACTGTTGGCTTCCCAAATAAAGTTAAATAAATAAATCCTATATACTAAAAGGCTTAGACAATTTTTCCAATATATATTTTCATCAGACGATCGCCAAAATTTTGCAACGGGCTACAGCATAAACTGATTATCCGATTTTAATGATTTTTGCACCATATTATAGAGCTTGATTCAAATTAATTTCCTTTTTAGTTTTTATATTTTTACTGTGTGTGGTTTTTGTGTAAAAAAATTTAAACTTTGTGAAATTGGTACTTTGAAACAATAGCTCAAGCAAGCATTGGAAAATTTCAAGTGAATGCCAACTACTAGCTGTCATGTTTGACAAGTCAGAAGCAAACTTTCATCATTTGTTACATCTTAATGAATGAAGTTATCAAAAATATGAAAGCATTGTTATACATTGTACACATGAGCAATTATTTCACTAAAAATTTTAGTGTCTTTCGTGGCGAATTTAAAATTTCTAATTTTTGACGTTTAAATGTCAGTACAGACAGTGTTGCCAAATGTGTCATGAAGTAACTACATAAAAACCAAATATTCCTAAAGGAACAAAACTAAAGATAAAATCTGTTATTTTAGAATTGCCGATGGTAATTTATAAATTTAAAAATTAACTACAAACAGTGTTGCCAAATTATGAAGTAACTAAATAAAAATCAAATATTCCTAAATAAAATAAATTAAACACTGCGCTGTATTTGATATCAAAAGAAAGAAAACAATAAGGGCCGGTTTTGAAATGACAAAAAATATGTGTCATGTCGATCTGCATTTGTTTTTCGCAAAAAATTGTTAGAAATAGGTCGTCTTTGGGTTTTAATGAAATGACACAATGTAGACTGGAGTCCACGAATTACAAACATGTTCTACGTCGATTAGAATTGGTGTTTTGCAATATGTTGTCAGAAATATGTCGTGTTTGGTATCGAATTAAAAGTCTCGGAAAGGCCTGGTGTGCAGAAATGAAAATTTTCTATGTTGATCGGCTTTTGTTTTATGCAAAAAGTTAATAGAAGTATGTCGTGTTTGGTATCTAATGAAAGGTCTCGATGAGGACTGGGGAGCAGAATTGACAAAAATGATCTATGCCAATCGGCTTTGTTTTTTTGCAAAAAGTTGTCAGAAATATGTCATGCTTGGTATCGAATGAAAGGTCTCGGCGAGGGCTCACGTAGATAGTTGACAAAAATGATCTATAACGATCGGCTTTTGTTTTTTCCACAAAGTTGTCAGAAATATGTCGTGCTTAGTATCGAAAGAAAGGTCTCGGCGAGGGCTCGCGTAGAGAATTGACAAAAATGATCTATAACGATCGGCTTTTGTTTTTTCCACAAAGTTGTCAGAAATATGTCGTGCTTAGTATCGAAAGAAATGTCTCGGCGAGGGCTCGCGTAGAGAATTGACAAAATTGATCTATGTCGATCGGCTTTTGTTTTATGCAAAAAGTCGTATAAAGTATATCATGTTTGGTCTCAAATGAAAGGTCTTGTTGAGGGCTCGCGTGCAGAACTGACGAAAATGGTCTATGTTAATCGGCTTTTGTTTTCTGCAAAAAGTTGTAACAAGTATATCGTGCTTGGAATCAAATAAGAAGACTCGATGAGGACTGGCGAGCAGATATGATAAGTTATCAGAAGTATATCGTGTTTGGTATAAAATGAAAGGTCTCGATGAGAGTTGACATGCAAAATTGACAGAAATGGTTCATGTTACCCCGCTTTTGTTTTTTGGAAAAAGTTGTCAGAAGTATGTCATGTTTGGTATCAAATTAAATATCGGTTGAAGGCTAATTTGCAGAAGTGACAAAAAATTGCCAAGTCGATCTGCATTTGTTTTTGTACAATTAGCCGGAAATACACCGTGTCTGGTATTAAATCAAAGCATTCGTCAAGAACCGCCTTGTAGAAATGAAATTAGCTATTAAATGTTAACATTTCAAAATGTTGTCGAATTACATAAGTCAATATTGCCAAATGTTTAATAAAGTAACTAAACAAAGAACAAATATTCCCAAATGAACGTTACTGAAGACAGTGAATGTTATATTAGGCTAGGTCACGATGAGGGCTAGCGTGCAAAATTAACAAAAATGTTCTATATCGAAGGGCTTTTGTTTTTTGGAAAAAGTTGTGAGAAGTATGTGGTGTTTGGTATCAAATGAAAAGGCTCGATAAGGGCTGGCGTGTAGAATTAACAAAAAAGGTCAATGTTGATCGAGTTTTGTTTTTTGCAAAATTTCTCAAAAGTATGTCGAGTTTGGTCTCAAATGAATGGTCTCGTTGAGGGCTGGCGTACAGAATTGACAAAAATGTGCTATGTCGATCGGTATTTGTTTTTTGCAAAAAGTTGTCAGAAGTGTGTGGTGTGTTGTATCAAATGAAAGGTTTCAATGAATGCTGGTGTGCAGAATTAACGACAATGGTCAATGTCGATCGGCTTTTGTTTTTTGCAAAATGTTGTCACAAGTATATAGTTTGGTATTAAATGAAAAGTCTCGGTGTGGGCTAGCGTGTAAATATGATAAAAATGTTTCATGTCGATCGACTTTTGTGTAATGCAGAAAGTTGTCAAAAGTATGTCGTGTATGGTACCACATGAAAGATCTCGGTGAGAGTTGGGGTACATAAATGACAAAAATGTTTCATGTCGACCGGCTTTTGTTTTTTGCAAAAAAATTATTAGAAGTATATCGTGTTTGCAATCTAATGAAAGGTCTCGGTGAGGCCTGACGTGGAAATATGAAATAATTGTTTCATGTCGATCGGCATTTGTTTTTTGCACTGACAGCGGAGCTCTAGGGAATGCTCGGCGTAGCCGAGAATTCGCTAGTCCTATATACTAAAAGGCTTAGACAATTTTTCCAATATATATTTTCATCAGACGATCGCCAAAATTTTGCAACGGGCTACAGCATAAACTGATTATCCGATTTTAATGATTTTTGCACCATATTATTGAGCTTGATTCGAATTAATTTCCTTTTTAGTTTTTATATTTTTACTGTGTGTGGTTTTTGTGTAAAAAAAATTAAACTTTGTGAAATCGGTACTTTGAAACAATAGCTCAAGCAAGCATTGGAAAATTTCAAGTGAATGCCAACTACTAGCTGTCATATTTGACAAGTCAGAAGCAAACTTTAATCATTTATTACTTCTTAATGAATGAAGATATCAAAAATATGAAAGCATTGTTATACATTGTATACATGAGCAATTATTTCACTAAAAATTTTAGTGTCTTTCGTGGCGAATTTAAAATTTCTAATTTTTGACGTTTAAATGTCAGTACAGACAGTGTTACCAAATGTGTCATGAAGTAACTACATAAAAACCAAATATTCCTATAGGAACTAAACTGAAGATAGAAGCTGTTATTTTAGAATTGCAGATGGTAATTTATAAATTTAAAAATTAACTACAAGCAGTGTTGCCAAATTATGAAGTAACTAAATAAAAATCAAATATTCCTAAATAAAATAAATTAAACACTTCGCTGTATTTGATATCAAAAGAAAGAAAACAATAAGGGCCGGTTTTGAAATGACAAAAAATATGTGTCATGTCGATCTGCATTTGTTTTTCGCAAAAAATTGTTAGAACTAGGTCGTCTTTGGGTTTTAATGAACCGACACAAGGTGGACTGGTGTGCAGGAATGACAAAATTTTTTTAGGTCGATTAAAAATTATTTTTTGAAAAATGTCAGAAATATGGCGTGTTTGGTATCGAATGAAAAGTCTCGGGAAGGACTGGTGTGCAGAAATAAAAATTTTCCATTTTATGCAATAAGTAAATAGAAGTATGTCGTTTTTGGTATCTAATGAAAGGTCTCGTTAAGGGCTGAAATGCAAAATTGACAAAAATGTTCCATGTCGATCGGCTTTTGTTTTTTGCAGAAAGTTGTCAGAAGTATCTCGTGCATGGTATTAGAAGAAATTTCTCGATGAGGACTGGCGAGCAGAATTGACAAAAATGATCTATGTCAATCGGCTTTTGTTTTTTGCAAAAAGTTGTCAGAAATATATCGTGTTTGGTCTCAAATGAAAGGTCTCAGAGAGGGCTATCGTGCAGAATTGATAAAAATGTGCTGTCGATCGGTATTTGTTATTTGCAAAAAGTTGTCAGAAGTGTGTGGTGTTTGGTATCAAATGAAAGGTCTCGTTAACGGCTAGCGTGCAGATTTGACAAAAATGTTCCATGTCGATCGGCTTTTGTTTTATGCAAAAAGTTGTCAGAAGTATGTCGTGTTTGGTATTAAATGAAAGGTCTCGGAGAGGGCTAGCGTGCAGAATTGACAAAAAATGTGCTATGTCGATCGGTATTTGTTTTTTGCAAAAAGTTGTCAGAAGTGTGTGGTGTTTGGTATCAAATGTAAGGTTACAATGAAAGCTGATGTGCAGAATTAACGAAAATGGTCAATGTCGATCGGCTTTTGTTTTTGGCAAAAGGTTGTCACAAGTATATAATGTTTGGTATCAAATGAAAAGTCTCGGTGTGGGCTAGCGTGTAGATATGATAGAAATGTTTCATGTCGATCGACTTTTGTTTAATGCAGAAAGTTGTCAGAAGTATGTCGTGTATGGTATCAAATGAAAGGTCTCGGTGAGAGTTGGGGTACATAAATGACAAAAATGTTTCATGTCGACCGGCTTTTGTTATTTTCAAAAAGTTATTAGAAGAATATCGTGTTTGCAATCTAATTAAAGGTCTCGGTGAGGCCTGACGTGGAAATATTAAATAATTGTTTCATGTCGATCGGCATTTGTTTTTTGCACTGACAGCGGAGCTCTAGGGAATGCTCGGCGTAGCCGAGAATTCGCTAGTCCTATATACTAAAAGGCTTAGACAATTTTTCCAATATATATTTTCATCAGACGATCGCCAAAATTTTGCAACGGGCTACAGCATAAACTGATTATCCGATTTTAATGATTTTTGCACCATATTATAGAGCGTGATTCAAATTAATTTCCTTTTTAGTTTTTATAGTTTTACTGTGTGTGGTTTTTGTGTGAAAAAATTTAAACTTTGTGAAATTGGTACTTTGAAACAATAGCTCAAGCAAGCATTGGAAAATTTCAAGTGAATGCCAACTACTAGCTGTCATGTTTGACAAGTCAGAAGCAAACTTTCATCATTTATAACTTCTTAATGAATGAAGATATCAAAAATATGAAAGCATTGTTATACATTGTACACATGAGCAATTATTTCACTAAAAATTTTAGTGTCTTTCGTAGCGAATTTAAAATTTCTAATTTTTGACGTTTAAATGTCAGTACAGACAGTGTTGCCAAATGTGTCATGAAGTAACTACATAAAAACCAAATATTCCTAAAGGAACAAAACTAAAGATAAAATTTGTTATTTTAGAATTGCCGATGGTAATTTATAAATTTAAAAATTAACTACAAACAGTGTTGCCAAATTATGAAGTAACTAAATAAAAATCAAATATTCCTAAATAAAATCTGCATTTGTTTTTCGCAAAAAATCGTTAGAACTAGGTCGTCTTTGGGTTTTAATGAAATGACACAATGTAGACTGGTGTGCACGAATTACAAACATGTTCTACGTCGATTAGAATTGGTGTTTTGCAATATGTTGTCAGAAATATGTCGTGTTTGGTATCGAATTAAAAGTCTCGGAAAGGCCTGGTGTGCAGAAATGAAAATTTTCTATGTTGATCGGCTTTTGTTTTATGCAAAAAGTTAATAGAAGTATGTCGTCTTTGGTATCTAATGAAAGGTCTCGATGAGGACTGGGGAGCAGAATTGACAAAAATGATCTATGCCAATCGGCTTTTGTTTTTTGCAAAAAGTTGTCAGAAATATGTCATGCTTGGTATCGAATGAAAGGTCTCGGCGAGGGCTCACGTAGATAGTTGACAAAAATGATCTATAACGATCGGCTTTTGTTTTTTCCACAAAGTTGTCAGAAATATGTCGTGCTTAGTATCGAAAGAAAGGTCTCGGCGAGGGCTCGCGTAGAGAATTGACAAAAATGATCTATAACGATCGGCTTTTGTTTTTTCCACAAAGTTGTCAGAAATATGTCGTGCTTAGTATCGAAAGAAATGTCTCGGCGAGGGCTCGCGTAGAGAATTGACAAAAATGATCTATGTCGATCGGCTTTTGTTTTATGCAAAAAGTCGTATAAAGTATATTATGTTTGGTCTCAAATGAAAGGTCTTGTTGAGGGCTCGCGTGCAGAACTGACGAAAATGGTGTATGTTGATCGGCTTTTGTTTTATGCAAAAAGTTGTATCAAGTATATCGTGCTTGGAATCAAATAAGAAGACTCGATGAGGACTGGCGAGCAGATATGATAACTTATCAGAAGTATATCGTGTTTGGTATAAAATGAAAGGTCTCGATGAGAGTTGACATGCAAAATTGACAGAAATGGTTCATGTTACCCCGCTTTTGTTTTTTGAAAAAAGTTGTCAGAAGTATGTCATGTTTGGTATCAAATTAAATATCGGTTGTAGGCTAATTTGCAGAAGTGACAAAAAATTGCCAAGTCGATCTGCATTTGTTTTTGTACAATTAGCCGGAAATACACCGTGTCTGGTATTAAATTAAAGCATTCGTCAAGAACCGCCTTGTAGAAATGAAATTAGCTATTAAATGTTAACAATTCACTGACGCCGGAGGCCTAGGGAACGCTCAGCGTAGCTGAGCATTCGCTAGTCCTATATACTAAAAGGCTTAGACAATTTTTCCAATATATATTTTCATCAGACGATCGCCAAAATTTTGCAATGGGCTACAGCATAAACTGATTATCCGATTTTAATGATTTTTGCACCATATTATAGAGCTTGATTCAAATTAATTTCCTTTTTAGTTTTTATATTTTTACTGTGTGTGGTTTTTGCGTAAAAAAAATTAAACTTTGTGAAATTGATACTTTGAAACAATAGCTCAAGCAAGCATTGGAAAATTTCAAGTGAATGCCAACTACTAGCTGTCATGTTTGACAAGTCAGAAGCAAACTTTAATCATTTATTACTTCTTAATGAATGAAGATATCAAAAATATGAAAGCATTGTTATACATTGTACACATGAGCAATTATTTCACTAAAAATTTTAGTGTCTTTCGTGGCGAATTTAAAATTTCTAATTTTTGACGTTTAAATGTCAGTACAGACAGTGTTGCCAAATGTGTCATGAAGTAACTACATAAAAACCAAATATTCCTAAAGGAACTAAACTGAAGATAAAATCTGTTATTTTAGAATTGCCGATGGTAATTTATAAATTTAAAAATTAACTACAAATAGTGTTGCCAAATTATGAAGTAACTAAATAAAAATCAAATATTCCTAAATAAAATAAATTAAACAATTCGCTGTATTTGATATCAAAAGAAAGAAAACAATAAGGGCCGGTTTTGAAATGACAAAAAATATGTGTCATGTCGATCTGCATTTGTTTTTCGCAAAAAATTGTTAGAAGTAGGTCGTCTTTGGGTTTTAATGAAATGACACAAGGTGGACTGGTGTGCACGAATGACAAATTTTTTTTACGTCGATTAAAAATTATTTTTTGAAAAATGTCAGAAATATGGCGTGTTTGGTATCGAATGAAAAGTCTCGGGAAGGACTGGTGTGCAGAAATAAAAATTTTCCATTTTATGCAATAAGTAAATAGAAGTATGTCGTTTTTGGTATCTAATGAAATGTCTCGTTGAGGGCTGAAATGCAAAATTGACAAAAATGTTCCATGTCGATCGGCTTTTGTTTTTTGCAGAAAGTTGTCAGAAGTATCTCGTGTATGATGTTAGAAGAAATTTCTCGATGAGGACTGGCGAGCAGAATTGACAAAAATGATCTATGCCAATCGGCTTTTGTTTTTTTGCAAAAAGTTGTCAGAAATATGTCGTGTTTGGTCTCAAATGGAAGGTCTTGTTGAGGGCTCGCGTGCAGAATTGACGAAAATGGTATATCTTGATCGGCTATTGTTTTCTGCAAAAAGTTGTAAGAAGTATATCGTGCTTGGAATCAAATAAAAGGACTCGATGAGGACTGGCGAGCAGATATGTCAAAAATGTTTTATGACGATCGGCTTTTGTATTCTACAAAAAGTTGTCAGAAGTATATCGTGTTTGCTATAAAATGAAAGGTCTCGATGAGAGCTGACCTGCAAAATTGACAGAAATGGTTCATGTTAACCCGCTTTTGTTTTTAGGAAAAAATTGTCAGAAGTATGTCATGTTTGGAATCAAATTAAATGTCTTGTTGAGGGCTGATGTGCAGAAGTAACAAAAAATTGCTAAGTTGATCTGCACTTGTTTTTTACAATTAGTTGGCGGAAGTACACCGTGCTTGGTATTAAATAAAAGCATTCGACAATACCCGTTTTGCAGAAATGAAATTAGCTATCAAATATTAATATTTCACTGACGCCGGAGGCCTAGGAAACGCTCAGCGTTAGAAGTAATAGAAGTATGTCGTGTTTGGTATCTACTGAAAGGTCTCGATGAGGACTGGGGAGCAGAATTGACAAAAATGATCTATGCCAACCGGCTTTTGTTTTTTGCAAAAAGTTGTCAGAAATATGTCATGATGGTATCGAATAAAAGGTCTCAGCGAAGGCTCGCGTAGAGAATTGACAAGAATGATCTATGTCGATCGGCTTTTGTTTTCTGCAAAAAGTCGTATAAAGTATATCATGTTAGGTCTCAAATGGAAGGTCTTGTTGAGGGCTCGCCTGCAGAATTGACGAAAATGGTCTATCTTGATCGGCTTTTGTTTTCTGCAAAAAGTTGTAAGAAGTATATCGTGCTTAGAATCAAATAAAAAAACTCGATTAGGACTGGCGAGCAGATATGTCAAAAGTGTTCTATGACGATCGGCTTTTGTTTTCTGCAAAAAATTGTCAGAAGTATATCGTGTTTGGTGTCAAATAAAAGGTATCGTTGAGGGCTAACGTCCAGAATTGACACAAATGCTTCATGTTGATCGGCTTTTGTTTTTTGCAAAAAGTTATCGTGTTTGGTATAAAATGAAAGGTCTCGATGTGAGCTGACATGCAAAATTGACAAAAATGGTTCATGTAAACCCGCTTTTGTTTTTTGGAAAAAGTTGTCAGAAGTATGTCATGTTTGGTATCAAATTAAATATCGGTTGAAGGCTAATTTGCAGAAGTGACAAAAAATTACCAAGTCGATCTGCATTTGTTTTTGTACAATTAGTCTGAAATACACCGTGATTGGTATTAAATGAAAGCATTCAACAAGACCTGACTTGCAGATATGAAATTAGCTGTTAAATGTTATTATTTCACTGACGCCGGAGGCCTAGGGAACGCTCAGCGTAGCTGAGCTTTCGCTATCCTATATACTAAACGATTAGATTCACTATATATATATATATATATATATATATATATATATATATATCTATAGATTCATCACGAGCATCGAGTAATCACCTACAGCCTGAACCATGCAAGTGATTGTTATAAATTTTTTTTTAGTATATAGGGGCTAATGAGATCTGGTGCCTTTTGGGTGTCTTATATTTTTACTATTAGTAGTTTTCGTGTAAAAAATTAAAACTTTGCACAAATGCTGCCTTGAAACAATGGATCCCAGAGGCCATGTCTAACTTTAAGAAGAATCACGCCGTCATCCGTCACTTTTGACAATCTGCCTATAAACTTTAAATGATTATTGGCCGGTTGCACCAACATTCCATAAAGAGATACATAGTTATGAATTGCATAAACTTAGAGAATCCTTAAATTTTCATTCTGTTGCATGAATCATATTTATGTGTTCCATAGCTAACGAATACATAATCCAAAATCAACTGATCTAAAACGACAGATCTAAAAATATTTAATGAAAAATTTTTTTTGGAAATTATTTTGTCAATTCTATAATGTTATATACACGAATAAAGACATTTTAAAGTTCTTCTGATACATTACATATATATATATATATATATATATATATATATATATATATATATTTTTAATAAAATGAAAGATATGAGTTAGGTTGGTAAAAATCGGCTAAACTTAATAGATGTCCTCCTGTAGCATATACTCTTACGTAGTTAATAATTGGTTCATTGGTGACACAGAGTTATTTCTAAAAAATAATTTTTAAATATATATTATACTGCAATATAAATACGTAATATGTATTACTTGTCATATGGATATTCGAATCTATGTTCAATTAATCCTAAACTAGATAAAACGGTATTTTTTGTTAACCTAAAACGTTAGAAAAATTCTTTCTCGGTTAAATTTCTGAAGTTATCAGCTCTTTCGTAAATTTGACGTACATCACCATTGTTGAAAATATTTATTTCATTTATGTCGTCTATGTCGTCGAGATCGTCCACAATATCATATATATTATTCATATTTGTTATCTTTTGGTCATCACACAAGTCATATGTTATATTAAAAACCAATACATAAATTTAAACCGTCAAAATTGGTCGTTTAACTTTAAGGAACCGTTAGGGATATTTAAGGAATACATAAACATTATTTTGGCTTGTGCAACGGTTAAGTAATACATATCATATTTATGGAATACATAGTAGTTATGTATTCGTGGTGCAACCGGCCATAAATCTTTTAATAGAACATTGATATCAAAAATTTAAAAACAGTATCATGAATAATAGACTTGAGCAAATGTGTTACAACTAATTTAAATTTAAAACATAACGTATTTAATTAATATAAATTTTGACGTTTCCAATGTCAAAAATCAATGTTGCCAAATGTGTGATGAAGTAACTAAATGAAAACCAAATATTCCTAACCTAACTTCACTGAAGACGGTGGCAGTTGTATTAGGGTTGACAATATTAATTTATAAATTTAAAAATTAACTACTATTTTTTAATACAAACAGTGTTGCCAAATTATAAAGTAACTAAATAAAAATCAAATATTCCTAAATAAAATAAATTGAATACTTTGCTGTGTTTGTTTTCAAAAGAAAGAAAACCATAAGGGACAGTTTTAAAATGACAAAATAAATGTGTCATGTCGATCTGCATTTGTTTTCCGTAAAAAGTTGTTAGAAGTAGGTCGTCCTTGGGTTTTAAGGAAACGACACAATACGGACTGGTGTGCACGAATGACAAAAATGTTCTACGTATATTAAAATTTGTTTTTTGCAAAATGTTGTTAGAAAAATGTCGTATTTGGGTATTTTCGAATTACATAAGACAATATTGCCAATTGTTTAATAAAGTAACTAAACAAAGAAAAAATATTCCCAAATGAAAGGTTACTGAAGACAGTGAATGTTATATTAGGCTAGGTCACGATGAGGGCTAGCGAGCAGAATAAACAAAAATGTTCTATATCGAACGGCTTTTGTTTTTTGTAAAAAGTTGTGAGAAGTATGTTGTGTTTGGTCTCAAATGAAAGGTCTCGGTGTGGGCTAGCGTGCAGATATGATAAAAATGTTCCATGTCTATCGGCTTTTGTTTTATGCAAAAAGTTGTCAGAAGTATGTCGTGTTTGGTATCAAATGAAAGGTCTCGGAGAGGACTAGCCTGCAGAATTGACAAAAATGTACTATGTCGATCGGTTTTTGTTTTTTGCAAAAAGTTGTCAGAAGTGTGTTGTGTTTGATATCAAATGAAAGGTCAGGGAGAGTGCTAGCGTGCAGAATTAATAAAAATGTGCTATGTCGATCGGTATTTGTTTTTTGCAAAAGGTTGTCACAAGTATATAATGTTTGGTATCAAATAAAAAGTCTCGGTGTGGGCTAGCGTGCAGATATGATAAAAATGTTTCATGTCGATCGACTTTTGTTTTATGCAGAAAGTTGTCAAAAGTCTGTCGTGTTTGGTATCAAATGAAAGGTCTCGGTGAGGGCTGGGGTACATAAATGACAAAAATGTTTAATGCCGACCGGCTAATGTTTTTTGCAAAGAATTATTGGAAGTATATCGTGTTTGCAATCTAATGAAAGGTCTTGGTGAGGCCTGAAGTGCAAATATAAAATAATTGTTTCATGTCGATCGGCATTTGTTTTTTGCACTGACAGCGGAGCTCTAGGGAATGCTCGGCGTAGCCGAGAATTCGCTAGTAAATAATACTAAGCACTTTCAACCTGTATTAACAGATCTTTCATTCCATGTTAACATGGTTATTTCTCTATATATCTATCTCTCTCATTCAACTTTGTAGTACAGGGTTACCTCATATACTTTACTACTACCTAGTTAAAATAAACTAGCAGTGATATGAGAACCAGAATCACTAATATTAAACTAACCTATTGTAGCGAACCCAGGGTCGAGGCGCGGTCGGCGGCGCGGGCGGCGGCCGCTAGCGCACAGGTCAAAACACGTCCGTTCGTTCCCTATTGTTCTGATCGGGGTCGGCGAATATTCGAGAAATTAAAAGGTCAAAGAATATTCGAGAATGAAGCGTTTTAATATAAATACCCCAAGCAAAAGATCGCGAGGACAGTCTTGTGTTAATACTTGTAGTGTACAGATGGTGATATAAATAAATAGACGGTGATATAAATAGTGTTGAAATAAATATTGTGTAGTTTTAATTGTTTAAATAAATTATCTTAGTGTTTAAGTCTTTAGTAATAATAATTAGTTCTTAAATTAGTGTTTATATTTGTTAATTCTTAGTGTTAGTTATTTTTCATTATTTTTTATAATTCATATTTCTTTAATTAAACTTAGTTATATAAATATTAGTGTTTTAATCAATTTTACACTTCACCTAAATAAATAAAACGTTACACTATTTTAGTAACTCTTACTTGTAATAATTAGTAAAAGGTTATGAGCTTGGCTCTAATTCTTTATTAATAGTATATTTGTTTTTATTATATTTGTTTATTCATAGTGTTACTTATTTTGAGTATCTTTTTATAAAAATATTCGTATTTCAATTATTTTTACACTTCACCCAAATAAATAAACGTTACAATATTTACTTAAAAAATATAAATAATTACATACTATGTAGAAAAGAAACACAAAATTGATTAATACAAAAAAAAAGATATATGGATGAGTGGAAGAGTAAAATATCTTGGTAGTTACGTAAGTACATGTTCGATTAATTTCAATTCATTAAACACCTCTCATTACGTCAAATGTCATAAAAATTTAGTACCAAAAACTAAAAAAGAGAACACGTGCTTTAAAAATAAAAAAATACCGGACCCGGATATTTATTTCATAAAAGAGAACATGTCCGGTGAAAAGAGGAAGTAACTCTAGATATATTTATACTCTGTTCATGTTAAGATAAGACTAGTGTAGGGAATATAAGGTTGGGTGATCAATCAACTGGTTTATCGTGGTTTGACTTGACTTGCACAGCGGCAGATGTAAGGTCAGTGGTACCGACAGAGTTTCGCTATTGCTCATATACTTATTTATTGTGTTTATAATTACCTAGAAGAATAATGTGCCCCCCCCCTCTCTTGTGAGTCCTAATTGCGCTGTAGGTGTGGATTCCTCTTGGTTACAACATTGTGAGGAATGTTTCCATGTTAACCTTTGTCTTTGTTTACATTTGGCTCCTTGGTTTTTCAGCGTTGTTTGTAAATATTACAGTCTTGTTTCGTTTAATTTTTTCTTCCAAAATTATATTATAAAATATGAACTTAGTTAATATGTATGTGAATGACAATACGTTGGATATTGTCACTCAATAACAAATAATAATTTGTTACGAACTAGACCGAAGTAGTATTTTCAGCTATGAAGCAGAAAGGGATTTTTTTAAGGTTTTTGTTAATTAATAAATATAGTACATATGTCACGTGATCATTTATAATATTTATCATAGCAATAATAATTGAGAGACACGGAATGAACACGATAAATATTATGAGCCTGCTGCTGCACTACTGATTTATGAAATGAACTGCTTGTTTTGCAGTGCCAAATTACGCTTCTCACTGCCAATATAAGCAATATTGCTTTCGGGTTTTTGGAACAATTTCAATCCCTTTTTTTAGTTGATAGTTTTATGTTGTACGTTTTTTTTTCTTCATATCGAAGATACATGTAATTATTATTTTATTATCGTTATATTGAGGCTATTAATACAAATGTGCCAAGTGCAAAATGAAGCAAGATTTCATAAATATAATTTGTAGATTAAGATAAAGAATTATTGTAGAATTAAAAAAAAGTAACATTTATTTTAAGAGAATAGCATACATTATACAATAACCTGGTGATTAGTAAAAAATACTTCTTGGAAAGACGACTATTTTATTATGGTTATTTGTGACATTTGTGAGGTGGTGACAGATAACTAAAGTATTTATTTTTAGTAAAGTTATTTCTTTAAAAATAAAGTGTTTTTCTAATAAATTGAAGTCTTTTATTTAATTTAATAATCCAATAATACATTAAAAGTTAAGAAAAACACTAGATTTCCATGTTTAATAAAACTACATAAGTTTCGGTTTCGGTTTCGACCGAAATTAGTAGAGGAGCAAAATATTCGGTTACGGTTTCGGTTTCGGTTGAAAAATCGTGTTTCGGTCGGACACTACTATATGGTTGCGATAAACACAGTGCTGTTATTCTTCGCTCTTCTTAATGTTGCTAGATTTTTTTTTATAATCTTATATACACAATAAGGGTACTATATACAGTTGTTCATGATAAAATTAATTTTTATAAGCAATTATAAATTAATTAATGAATATATTTACAAATCGAGAAATTTTGGGGCAGTTGCAGTTCCAAGTGCCTATATACGAGTCGCCCCTGTCCATTCTGATAAGCATATTTAAGTTATGCAACATATACGGGAGTATCGCATATATAAAAGATCTGCAAACTTTCAACGTCTTTCTTGTATTTTGCGACATTTGAAAGCATCTACTTGTTTTCTATAAACGGAGGTGTTTGTAATTACTCGGCAATGAATCTGGTATGTACTACTTACAGTATATCTTTTTTACAATTTAAATAAAGCAGTCATTGTGAGAAATTAGTGATTGAATAAAATTAATAAAAATTATTAATTATTAAATATTGTTGCATCGGGATTATCATAAATTTGTCATATCTACAAGACATTAATACATATGCTTGAATGCTTTGGTAACTTAAAATCATTATTCATTTAGGAATTATTAAATTATTAATAAGATTTTATTATAAAAAAGAGTATTTAGTATTAAAATTTGTAATAATAAATTGATTATTAAATTTGATTTTTTGTAATTGAAAGTAAAATATATATGCCCGGTTGCATAAAAAAAGAAAAAGTGTTTAAAAATATTAACCGATCAAAAGTAAGACATTATTTTGTAACTTTTTTAACATTATGTTGTTTGATCTCAGAAATTCATTATTATCTTCGGTGTCGTTATACTTCATTCGAAGACTTCATTTGGGTAAGTTTTAAAATATCTTAAGACGTTAGTAGAACCTCGACCTACTACCACTGTTTACAGGGCCGTATCTAGAACAAAAGTTTGGGTTGGCATGATCTAAAAATAATAATGCCCTTTGTCAGACAATTTCTTTTTAAATCTTGTTTCATATTTCAATAAATTTTATTAAAAGGAAAAAAAAGGTCTACATAGAATATTAAATATTTATTTGACCAAAATATATATTATATACCTACCCAGTGGCGTAGGCAAGGGGGGGGGGGTTACGGGTCCGGACCCTCTCCTTGACGAATTTAAAATAAAATATTCATATACATCCATTTATTTACATTTTCTTAATAAATAAATAGATATACATACCTATGTATTAAGTAACCTAATCTAATTTTGAACCCCCCCCCTTCCGAAATTCCTGGCTACGCCACTGTACCTACCTACTTACAAATTTATAAAATGAACCTTTTATGCTTGCTTTGATATTCACGAAATTACGAATTATTTCATACAAATTTAATTTGTTCCATATGTCAATGTCAATATAATCATTGCAAGATTGACAAGTCTATTTTGAGAGATGGTTGATCTTAAGAAGTATTTTATAAATTTTAAACACGAAAACGAATTTTCGCCACTTTCTACATTAAAGGAAGAGTTAATAATATTCTTAGATAAATCATATGTCTTAATAAATTTAAAATTAAAGTTTTAAGAAAAATGTAATTGTAATCGGATGCGAAAAGATGTTTGAAAGACCAAATATCCTTCACAATTTATTATATATATATATATATATATATATATATATATATATATATATATGAAAAAAGAAAAACACTTGGTAATTCTTGAGGTGTAACTGATAATACGTCCCTGCAATGAGGATCTCAAACAATAAGAAGTATATGAATTCTGTTAATTAGACAAAAATAGCCGCATCCAGAAACTATTTTAATGAATTATTCTTATTTCAAAAAAAAAATGTAGATCATTATATGTACATGACCACTTTCTTGTAAATAAATATATATAGGCGAAAATATAAAATTGGCAATTTTTAATTTTCACAAATAACTTCCCGCAGTATTTTATTTTCATTTATTTATTTTGGCGTTGGTCATATGCTCATGATTAGAGTGAGAAAATTAAATTAAAAGTACATTAATTGATAATTGAACTCTTAAAATAATATATTTTATATACGAGTACTTCAGATAATAATTAATATATTTGGGAAGTGATAATTTTAACCCAAAACCCTATAAATAATATGAGTATATACAAAATATTTGTGTAAATTTGCAAATTCTCGCCCCTTTCAAATTTTGAGGTGAGGTTGTTGCCCACATCGCCCACCCCTAGATCCGGCCCTGATTGTTGTAACATTCTTTATAGGGAACGAGCGAGCTCACCAGATGTCTCGCCGAACTATTCAAAATGATGGTTAGAATGTTGATAAATTATAGATTATATATCATGTTGTTACGCCATGTTTTAGTTAATTTTGTTTTATTTAGTTATTTTGATATGTTTTTGCAGACTTTTATTATTTTTATTTTTGTTAAACTTTAGTTCAATAAGTTCTTTTTAGTATTTCAAAAGGACTTTGAATTTGGGAGATACTTTTAAGAACATTTTGAGACATGTACATGTTTGGTTGAGCTCGTCCTTCGGTGTTCCATGGATAGCCAGCTGTGGGACTTTCTCATTAGACATCAATTGGAATCACTGTTGTTATATATTTTTGTCATATAAACAGGTCCGTAGCCAGGATTTATTTTCGGGAGGGGTTCTGAATAAATGAAACACCGACTATGACGAAAAATGGCATGATTCAATAAAATGTCTAATTTTTAATAAATTTTCTGATATTAATATACATTTGAATACATTTAAACTAAATTCATGAGAATATCAGAGGGAGGGAGTGTTCTCGCCCCTCGAGCCCCTCTTCTGGCTAAGTACCTGGGCCTGATGAAGGAATAAAATTTAATTGGTGCATTGACACATTAAAATAAATAATAAATTTTATATTTTTATAGTTACTATCGTTTCAATATATGTATAGATAAAGATATACATTATTCATTTATACCAGTCTAGTTAATAATAAACTATTTTAATTAGGAATATTAAGGTATAGACAGGTAACAGTGATATTGCATTGTTAATAACTTAGCAACAGTAACAATAGTAGATAAAAATGGTTTTTACAATAACAATAGAAATGTTATTATTGTGAAGTTTCCTTGGAGATACTGAAATATATTTATTTCATTTGCTGCAATGTCGCTGATACGTGAGGTTCTGTGCATTGGCAGTGCGTTAGTAGGGGCGTTGGCAGTCCACGCTCATATCCGGGCCCTCGAAGCCAAGCGAGAGCGGCCCGAACAAAAGCAAGCAAGGGAGACCAAGAGACGGATTTTGCGGGAATTACTATTCCGTGTCTGGTGAGATTCGTTCGCCTCCGCTTGCGAGAAGGGGGGGTTCTGGGGGTGTGAATGCGGGAGTGGACAACCCCGGCCCGAGGTCTAAAACCCTCCGTGGTGCAGGGGGGTGTGAATGCGTGTGGGGACAACCCCGGCCCGAGGTCTAAAACCCTCCGTGGTGCAGGGGGGAATGAATGCGAGTGTGGACTACTCCAGGCCCGAGGTCTAAAACCCTCCGTGGTTCTGGGGGTGTGAATGTGAGTGTGAACTCCGGGCCCTAGGTCTAAAACCCTGCGTGGTTCTGGGGGGTGTGAATGCGAATTACAACAAATTCTATAAATATTTCAGAAATATTACTGGAATTGATAGAACATTTTTCTATCATACGTTTCTATAGAAACGTTAATGTGACCCTATATGGTTACATTCACTTACCAAACGTTATCTAGGAAATGTAATGTGAAATGTTATCTAGTTAATGTTTGAATACACAGTGTTCAGTGTTGCCACTAAAATAGCGATTTTTCAACAGAAAAAATGTCAACCTTTATTAAGTTTTATTACCTATTTATTTGTAGTTTTGTATATTTTTCATTATAACAAGGGCATGTAACCTAAAAAAGCCGGTTAATAAAAACCGGTAAGTCAATGGGAACATTGATCTTATTAGTGTATTAGTGCCAGATCTAGTATAGTGCAGGCGAGTACATATTATGGATCAATGAAATGCGATCATGTTTCGTGCTGCATACAAGATCAAACACGAATATACAAAAAAAAATCCATAATACCTTCAGAAAACGGTGAGTCAATTTTCGATTGTAAACTTTATGCTTAAAGTTGACAAAGAGACTTACCTATTTTTATGACTTTCCAATAAAATGTAAATTGTAGAAACAGTCATGATCCATATAGTCATGTACAAAAATAAATATAACAAATATATTTACTTTATTTTTCGTGTTACAAATAAGTAGGTAATAAAACTTAATAAAGGTTGAAATTTTCTCTGTTTGGTGAAAAATCGCTATTTTAAAGGAAAAATCTCTTTTTCCCTTGAAAAAGGGAATTTCCTTCCCATCTGGCAACACTGAACACTGTGTATTCAAACATTAACTAGATAACATTTCACATTACATTTCCTAGATAACGTTTGGTAAGTGAATGTAACCATATAGGATCACATTAACGTTTCTATAGAAACGTATGATAGAAAAATGTTCTATCAATTCCAGTAATATTTCTGAAATATTTATAGAATTTGTTGTAATTCGCATTCACACCCCCCAGAACCACGCAGGGTTTTACACCTGGGGCCCGGAGTTCACACTCACATTCACACCCCCAGAACCACGGAGGGTTTTAGACCTCGGGCCTGGAGTAGTCCACACTCGCATTCATTCCCCCCTGCACCACGGAGGGTTTTAGACCTCGGGCCGGGGTTGTCCCCACACGCATTCACACCCCCCTGCACCACGGAGGGTTTTAGACCTCGGGCCGGGGTTGTCCACTCCCGCATTCACACCCCCAGAACCCCCCCTTCTCGCAAGCGGAGGCGAACTAATCTCACCAGACACGGAATAGTAATTCCCGCAAAATCCGTCTCTTGGCCTCCCTTGCTTGCTTTTGTTCGGGCCGCTCTCGCTTGGCTTCGAGGGCCCGGATATGAGCGTGGACTGCCAACGCCCCTACTAACGCACTGCCAATGCACAGAACCTCACGTATCAGCGACATTGCAGCAAATGAAATAAATATATTTCAATATGTCCAAGGAAACTTCACAATAATAACATTTCTATTGTTATTGTAAAAACCATTTTTATCTACTATTGTTACTGTTGCTAAGTTATTAACAATGCAATATCTCTGCGTTACCTGTCTATACCTTAATATTACAAAATTAAAATAGTTTATTATTAATATTAAATTAGATTGGTACAAATTAAAAATGTGTTTCTATATCTATACATACATTGAAACTATAATAACTCTCAAAATATAAAATTTATTATTTACTAATTTGATTAATGAGTCAAAGCTCAAACTAAATTTTATTCCTTCATCAGGACCAGGCACTTAGCCAGGAGAGGGGCTCGAGGGGCTAGAACACCCCCTTTCTCTGAAATACTAATGAATTTAGTTTAAATGTATTCAAATGTATATAAATATCGGAAAATTTATAAAAAAAATTGATATTTTATCGAATCATGCTATTTTTTGTTGAAAACTTTCGTAATTATTGGCGTCTGCCGCACTTTTCTACCCCTAAATAATAAGAAGAAGCCATATGCGCGTACACATAGAGAAGTTGTATGCAAGTACGCATATCCAAAGGGGACGTTCGACAAAACCTTGTAAAGTTACCTCCTTTGTTGTGTTATCTTTAAATAATTATTGTTTCTAACAGTACTAATTGGTGTTTCATTTATTCAGAGCATATAAAAGAATATACACCATGTGAGAACAAATTTTCAAGCAGGACAACTAGAATATGACCTCATACCTATTGATTATGTATTTTTATATACAGGGTGTCCCATTTAAGGTACGAATGTATTGGTATCTCGAGAACCGTAAGAGCTACGAGGTTGGTTAAATTAGACAAAAGTTGCCCCGTTAGGAGGCTATTTTAATAGTGTTTTGTTATTTGCGAAAAAATGCCTAGGTCACTAGATATAGGGAAAAATGTAAATTTAGCTATTTTCTTTTTTTGCTTATAACTTTGTTATATGAAATAATACGAGATTCTGGTTTGATTTTCCTTAAGGCACTTTTGTATGGTGAATTTGCAGAAGTACTCAATTTTATTTTATATCTAACCATTTACGAGATACTGATAGCAACTTTTATTTTTCATATGGAGCTCAAATTAAGCTAAGGTATTTTTAAATAGAGATTTTTTTTAGCTTTACAATGATATAAAACAGTAATAATTTATTTTTATAATTAACAGAAAAATTACCAAAAATTGTTATTTATACTAAAATTTAACTGAAAAAAGTAAATCGAAGGCGGCTGTGGAAGAAAATAACTATTTCATAACATATATTGCAACAAGTTTATTTAATTAAAGTTAGAAATACAAAAATCATTTGCGAAAGACGGCCGTAGTATTGAAATTAAAAAAAGTAAATCGAAGGCGGCTGTGGAAGAAAATAACTAAATTTATTGTAAAGTTTTAAAAGTTGCTATCAGTACCTCGTAAATGGTTAGATATAAAATAAAATTGAGTACTTCTGCAAATTCACCATACAAAAGTGCCTTAAGGAAGTTCAAACCAGAATCTCGTATTATTTTATATAACAAAGTTATAAGCAAAAAAAGAAAATCGCTAAATTTACATTTTCCCCTATATCTAGTAACCTATGAATTTTTTCGCAAATAACAAAACACTATTAAAATAGCCTCCTAACGGAGCAACTTTTGTCTAATTTAACCAACCTCGAGATACCAATGCATTCGTACCTTAAATGGGACACCTATACATATAACCTGTTAGTTCATATTAGGTTATTACTAATCTTGTACATTTTAAAGCACTCTGCTTAGTATAGATATACAAATGTTGCCTGTATTATAAAATTATAATTTATGCATATATTTCGAGTAGAAAAATATATTCCTTCTATAATTTATACTAATATGTAGATACATGAAAAGATTTTATAGTAATTTTGCTATGTTATGGTCATTTTATTACTACGTGGTATCAATTTCTTTAAAATATAAGTAGAGGCAGACAGCCATATATTTACTTATTTTGTTCCCAGATTCCAAGAGCTATTTGCCATTGCTTCCGTAAGTGAGGTTTTTCTGAAAAATAGTGTAAACTAATTTCTTGGCTACGTAGCTCTTACACTTTGGCATGGAAAAATATCTCCACGTTACATTATCTGTTTACATTAAAAATTATATTATAACAATAATATTCGGATTATAATAGTAATAGAACAACATACAAGCATATACTAAAAACAAATTCTCATTGTATTAGTTTGTATATTTTCCGCCAGAGGTCAACTCTTTTACCGTAAGTTCCCTACAGATTATGTGACTATTTCTGATCTGTTTCAGCTATGATGTACCAAATAAATCATTTAGACTACAAGATAATAATATCGAAATCATCCCAATACCCGGCACTTCCTTTCATATTATAGAGGGGCCAAATTATTTTGGTGTAGTCCATGAGAATGGAATACGAAGTAGATTTGGAGTACCGGGTACACAAGGTTTAGATGCGTACAATCCACGTGGTCCCACTGTTCCGTACAGAACTGGTAATGAAGGGTACAATTATGCACAACGTAGACCAGGTAATTAAGATGTAAAAAAGTAACTATTCGTTACTCGAGTACTCGTTACTCTGCAAAATCCAAAGCAACTAGTATGTAAATGTTTGAAAAAAAAATTAGACATTTTATTGAATGATATAATTTTATTGAAATGTATTAATATTTATTTGAATTCATTAATTTATTCTTAAATGAATACTAATATAATGACGCAGTTGCATTTCCTAAATTTTGAAAACTAGTTCTTGTGAAATCCTAACTTAACACATAACATATTTTTATTTCAATTTACCCTTTCTGATATGATAATAGTTATTTGTGCTGCTAGGTAGGAAATTGTTGTTTCCTGGTCCGAAGGATATGTATACGGCCGAGACGCAGTCGAGGCTGGATAATTCTTGAGGACCAGAAAACAACTTTACTACAAAACAAAACAACATTATAAAATAATATAAACATTTTATGAATACTGAATAATTTGACATTTAACTTAACCTCAGTGAAATTGATTACCAACATTAGAAACAAAATAAAAACATAAACATTTTATTTTGACATATAAATATGGTTAGCAATTCTGTTCTATTATTTACAGAATATTTAATAAAAATACCTAGAATCTAACGTAAATATTAAAATTATCTAAATTTACAATATTTTAAAAGCATGTTGACATATTTTATTGATATTATTTCTAACGCATTGAATGCCGTCTGCTAGTCCGCACACGAACTGTTTTTTTTTTATTTCGTAGGGAATAGTGAGATTTTGTACATTTAGACCGACTACTTTCTTGCGCACGCACACGCAGGAAAATCTTATTTTCAATATGTTTAGGAGAAAAAAATAATTAACTACAGTTCTTATATTTAATTAATATGTTTTTAATAATAAAAACAAATAAAAACACTTCAAAAAGTTTTAGCTGCTTGTTCAAACTAAAACCAAATGAAAAATGCCACCAAAAATAAAAGAAAGAGTGGACGAAACGAAATGTTACCCTGTTCAACTTTAAGCGATAGCATCCGAACACGCAAATAACGACACGTGAAGTAAATCGAACGAGTAACTGTAACATGTAACGAATATTCCTAAAAGTAACGAGTAGTTACAAATACTTAAAAATAACTGAACTTTGCATATGGTTACATATATTTAAAAGTAACTAAACTTTGCATTTGCATCATAGTAGGTAATGAAGGGTACAATCCTACAAGGCCTACTATACCACAGAGACCTGGTAATGGAGGGTACAATACATACGGGCCCCCTGTGCCACAGAGACCTGGTAATGGAGGGTACAATACATATGGGCCGCCTGTGCCACAGAGACCCGGTAATGAAGGGTATTATCTAGATGTGCCTAGTGTACCCTTCATAGAAGATGCTATGTTCCGTCGCCCTGTGGCCCCTGCAGTTCCATCCAGTTCACAACCTAAAATAGGAGGTGATCCAAATATACCTTGCTCGTTACTTGGAGGCTGCGTGGGGTGAAATGATACTCCAGCGCGGGAAATTTAAAACCAGTATTTAAGTTTTTAATTTTTTATTAAAAATTGTTTAATGTAACAAGTTTTTCTTATATATGTAAATAAGTAGACATCAATTCGCTATTGAAATAATATTATTTAAATGATATTATTTATTATTTATACACCCAAATCATTTTTTTAAATATAATTTTCAAAATATCTCCAATCGAAGACCTAATAATTAATTTGTTGAAAATTTCAGGATATATTTCAAATAGGATACTGTATCATATATGTAAAAATGAAAAATAACGACCTTCTCAAAAGTCAAAAAACATGTGAAAAACGTAGGATTTTCATAAGTTTTATTTTTTTTCTCCAGTACTAGACCTAATATCTGATTTAAACTTATGTATGTTTTAAAGAATATTATTATACATGTCATATAAAAAAATTACGTAAATTGAACTTCTAGATTCCAAGTAAAGGAAAAAAATTTTTTTTTTATTTTATTTCGCAATAATGTGAATATTTACGATGGAAACGTCATCTGCATTCCGTACTGTATATTGTTATACATTCGTTAGGAATATATGAATAATATATACGTTTTAATAAAACGTTTTAGGCGACATCTATTGGACTAGAAACAAAATACTTTGGGGTATCATTTCACCTTAAACAATAAAATATAGTAATACTAGGACGTGCACTGCCATATGCCATACGGTGAACATTGGGAACTTCCATGATTGTCTTACACTTGCACGCATGCGTATTTTAACACAAGTCACAGGACATACATACGGATGCAAATGTTTCATATCGTTGTTTATGTTCTAATTATATGGTTGCATAGCTACGACATTAGAAATTGTTTTCTCTGCCGTCTGCCCCCTCTGTAACTTTCAGAGCCCCCTCTGAGCGAGATAAATATTTTACCTTAATACTGATCTTATCAGAAAAAAATCTGATGTGTCCAACACATTACCTCCCGCCAATGTAGTAATATATTCTATATTTTTTTCAATACATTCAATTTGTAGTTTTATAATTAGTTTGTTATTGCAGTTCAGAATATTTGTAATTCACTACAAAAAATGGTACAATATCTTACTATACTACAGCAGTTTCTCAAACAATATATTGGTTCTGATTATGCTCACTTTCCTTGAATATGTCAATGTGTCAAGCAAAATTAACCATAAATTTATTTACATGTAAAGTTGTAATACTTACAACTTTACCAATAGTAACACTAAGTTTTTTGTAACCACACTACATACAATAAAAACAAATAAACGTTAGAAAAGCGTGAGATCACAAATTTCATATATGCGTATGCTCACAGCGAAATTGACTGACAGATGGTATGAAAAATTGAATTTAAATTGTACCAAAAATTGTGCAAGATCTTGTACAATTCACAGGCTAGTCTAAAACGGCCTTTAGAAATAAGATGGAATAATTTTTATTGAACATATACATAGTGATTAAATATTATATATCAGATATTGAAAATAGTTTGTAATAATAAAAACAATAAAATGAAAACCAAATCACATGAAATAAAAATAGATTTTTTATTTAAATCGAAAAAAAAAAATATATATTTTTATTAATATTTTTCCAACCCTAGTATTTTTCTGTAACAAAAAATCGGTCCAGTCTACTATGTGCAGGGGCGGATTTAGGCATGGACTTTATGGGCTGCAGCCCAGGGCCCCGCGATACAAGGGGCCCCCTTCTTCGGACAATCAGAATAACCCCACAGACATTAGCATTCTCTGCATGGATGCTTAAATAAATTTCGACGTCACTTTCTTTTTAATCTAAATTTGAAATACCTGAATAAAATAGAATTCATTAATCAAAAATTGAGGATTAGTTTTATCATTTTTATGAATTTGCAAATATATGTATTTAAATTATTATTATTTATAAGAATAAGTGTTATTTTTTGTTTTTTGTTAATGTTAATTTAGAATATAAAATAAAAAAAAAGTTCTACGTCCGTTGAATTACATATTTTTTTATTAAAAAAACTTAAGGTGGGGCCCCCAAACAGTATAAGCCCAGGGCCCCCAAAGTTCACGGTCCGCCCCTGACTATGTGTGATTAACCAACTGGTTTATCTTGATTTGAGTTGACAAATGGAAGGCAGGAAGGTCAGTGGTACCGACCTTAGATGAGGTATAACATAGAGATATGGCACACTCCTATAGCTACGTACTACTGAGCAAGCAAAACATATATGTTCGAGAATCGTCTAACGCCAGCTGAGTAGTGCACACTTACAGTTAGACGAACGAAATATTGGTCATAGTGTTAGTCACCTATCCTCATTATTTGTTTGGTTGAGTTTTCCATATAACTACTCCACTGGTCCACTGTTCTCACACTGCTGGCTGCAAGTGATTTTAAACCTTAGATCTTTCGACAATATATTTGGGCAATGCCATATCTCTATGTTATACCTCATCTAAGGTACCGACAGAGTTTCGCTATTGCTTATATACCTATTTATAATTTATTGAGTTTATAGTCACGTCACAGAATCGGTTCATACAGAAGCGACAGTAAGACAGAGAAACGAAAAGTAGAGAGAGATGGGGAAAGGCAACAAATTTAAAGGGCTCATTGTTTAAAATCGGAAAGATTCGTCACATCTTAGGGAGAAATTGGGGAAGTGAACAAATTTAAAGGTCAACACAATACTCCAAGATCATAGAACTGGATAGGGTAACATGAAAGGTACCGACATGGAGTGTCGCTTCTGTATGTAACTATTCTGTAGTTACGTAGAATAGTGTGCCCAATTCTCGTTTCAGACCGCTCACGCTGTAGGTGTGTGTTTCTCTTAGTTGCGCCACTATGTGGAAATTTCTAGGTTAACCTTTAGTCTTTGTCTTTGTTTACATTTGGATTTTCAGCGTTGTTTGTTATTGTTATAAAGTCTTTTTTCGAAGAAATTTTTCTTCCAAAATTATATTATAAAATATGAACTTAGTTAAAATTTATGTACGAAGGTCAATGACAATGTAATGGACATTGTTATTCAACAACAAATAATAATTTGTTAGGAACTTGACCGAAGAAGTCGTGTCATAGTCATCGTTAAGACACATTTCCAATTATCAACTGTGAAGCATAAAGGGCTTTTTCTAGGTTGTCGATAAGTAATAAATATACTATGTCACATTAAAGTAGTTTAAAGGATCTATCAATATTAGCAATAGCAATTAAAAGGGAATTGTCAAAGTTATTACTAGTTATTATATGAGAAATCTTGGAAAGAGTTTGTCCAATTGAAGGTTTGGAAATGTTACTTTTTATTAAATTATAAGTTTATTAAGGTATTTTATGTAGTAATAAAAATAATTTTATTTAAATATGTGTTGTTTGCTAAATATATAGTCTAATTTTTATGTATTACAATATCCTTTACTAGGGGGAAAGGAAGGGGCCCCAAAAACCATTGTGTTGCAGTGTATTCTATATAAGAAAGGAATTCTTTTGTAAATATTTCGCTTTGTTTTATCTTTCTATTTCTTTTAATTTTTCTAATTGTTTATCATATTTCTTTTTGGCGGTGTTTTAAATTTTATGTAAGATACATATTCTTTTCTAATGGTAGTAACTAGTAAAGGTTTTAATTCGATTTTTCTTTATTGTTTGTGTCTAAGCAAATACAAAAAATAGGTCATTGCATCGTACAAATTAGCTTAAAAGAGAGTATTAAAATAGTTGTTCATATTTCATGTTTTGATGCGCAATATTTAAGTTATGCAATATATACGGGAGTATCGCATATATAAAAGATCAGAAACTTTCAACATCTCTCTTGTATTTTGCGACACTTGAAAGCATCTACTTGTTTTCTATAAACGGAGGTGCTTATAATTACTCGGCTATGAATCTGGTAAGTACTACTTACAGTGTATCTTTTTCACAACTTAAATAATGCAGTCAATGTGTATATTTATTTCGTTTGATTTTTGTTTGGCCTGTACTAAATTACCATTTATTTACCTTCGGTAAAAAATCATTAACCGATAAGTAATTTGTAAACATAACTTACTACCTTAGAAACACAGAAAAAATACTTGATCTTGGATCACATTAAATTTTAATTTTTTTATCCAACACAGTGTAATTATAACGATATAAGTATGCTATTTTTAGATAAATAAAGTAGGTCTTAAGTCACTAGTGAGCTAAATATATTAGCTTACTGTTTTTTTGTTCGTATCATAGTAACTACGCTATAAAACCTTCTCTACACTATTTTGTTCCTAAATGTCATTTCGAAATTCCATCTGTCAAAAATTTTATATGTATTTTATATCAATGATTAAAATGTATTGGATAAAATGTTGTATGGCACACGTGTGTTAATTACCTAAGTCACTTGAAAAAATACCACACTCGGCCTAACGGCCTCGTGAGCTAAACTTTTCCCACGTGACTTATCTGTAATGTAACACACTTGTACCATAAATAACTATTAATTAAAAATGAAATATTTATTGAATGAAATTATTAGTGTTGCCCCGAGTCCAGACGAGTCGATAATAAACCTGTCTCGTCTCGTCTCAAAGTTTTGTCTCGATATTTTTTTATTTACCCCGACAAAAGTATTTAAAAATACTAAAGGTGCATTCAGATAAGCTGTATTTTACAAGTCAGTTTTGTTAAGCAAATTTTTTTGACGTTTTAGGAGTGCCTAGAAACATATTTTTTATACATCTATCAAAGTTGGTTTTTGTTCACTTATTTTTATTTTGAAAATAGTCAACCAAATACCATAAGTGGTTAAATTTTATGAAATAAATAAATAAACAGGACTGCAGTCGGAAATAATTAATTTGGCTTGTCTAGGCCAACGTTTCGCTGCCTATTGCAGCTTATTCGTTAAATTTTATACTGATAAATTTTTCGATTGCTTTACTCGAGCCTGTTGCTAATTTGTCTCATGACTTTATTTCAAAAACCACTGGCTTGACAATTCGTGATTTTGTTGTGAATGCCGATAAATATGCATTCAGATAAGCACTTGGTTTTAAAGTTTACAATTATGTTTTAAGTTTAGAAATAGCCTCACAACACATCGTTCACATAATAAGGTTTCCATTAGGTGCGCTATTTTGCAAAAAATTAAATACATTAATAATATAGATAACTTTGATAATATTATATTGTCAAAATACGTTGTTCACATTTAAGGCAGTTGCCAAAATTAATTGTTCTTTGCGATTCATTTCAAATCAATAGTGAAATTTGTGGTTATATTTGAAGTGACAGCTTACAAAGAGAGAAAACTACATGACGCTATTGCATGCTACCTGCTTTGCTATTGGTCCAATCCTAAACATAAACGTAAAACTAAACATAAGTTTGGAGTTTGCATACTTTACGTTTAACGCATGCAGTACGATGCGCAGTGTGAATGTTTTCATTTTGATACATGGCATCAAACTTTCCTAATCTTAAACGCAATTGTAAACCTTAAAACTAAACACTTATGTGAATGCACTTTAACCGAACAAGTAAGACATAACTTTTTTAACATTATGTTGTTTGTTCTCAGAAATTCTTTATTATCTTCGGTGTCGTACTTCATTCGAAGACTTCATTTGGGTAAGTTTTAAAATATCGACCTAATACCAATGATTGGAATGTGAAATTTCGTGTAGCTTATATGACTATTTCTGATCTGTTTCAGCTATGATGTACCAAATAAATCATTTAAACAAGATAATAATGTTGAAATCATACCAATACCCGGCACTTATATTCATATTGTAGGCGGGTCAAATTATTTTCGTATAACCGATGATAACGGAATGCGAATTGGATATGGAGTACCAGGTAGAGAAGGTATAGATGCGTACAATCCACGTGTTCCCACTGTTCCATACAGAACTGGTAATGAAGGGTACAATTCTGCACAACACAGACCAGGTAATTGAGATGTGAAAAAGTAACTATTCGTTACTCAAGTATTCGTTAGTTGGCAAGATCGAAAGTAACTTGTATCGATATGATAAAGAATTCGTTAGTTTTATAAAGAGTTACTCTAACTAATCAGATTACATTGTCATTTTTGTCACAGCGTGTAGTGTTGTATGCAGGTCTCGAATTTAGTTATGAATTTAGTTCAAACCAGAGTTGGCCTGATTTAAATCATTTGGTTAGTGTTTCACAAGACAAGATATCTTGTCATGTTTAGTAATTTCTTGTCTTGTCTCGAAAAGCAAGACAAGAAATTTAAGTATATCTTGTCTATCATTACTCTTGTATATAAAAATCTTGTCTTGATCGTCATTTTCTTGCATGTTAATATTCGCAAATGACCTTGAAGATATAAATAATCTTGTATCATACTTACATTTTTTTTGTTTAGATAATTATTAAATATATTTCTTAAATTACAATTATGTCTCGTGAAACACTACATTTGTTCTAAATCAACTGATTTTTTAATAAAAATCATTGATTTTTTCAAAGATAAAAAAATATGATAATTATAATATAAATTTAATTATTTGTACGAATCAATTAAATAATATATATTCTGTATTTAATAATAACTTAAAGTTAAGTATTTTATCTTTTTAATTCTCATATATAACAGAAGGTGAATATAAGAATTTAAATATGTAACTGAAATTAAAAGTTCCTTGTTACTCTTCCTAGTTTTCTTCAGATGAATCGTTTTGGTTTTTTTACAGATTTCGTTTTCGTTTATGATATAAAATATTTATATTGCCTTTTAAAACAATTAAAAAGTGCAGTAATACTCACATATCTTCTCTATAAAAAAAAATCTTGATTTATTTGATTAAAAAAATCAATGATTTTTTATTTTTAAAACAAATAATGATTTTTGCCAACCCTGGTTTAATCTTATCCAAACGTATGTAATGTTTATTAAAAATTTGACATTTTATTGAATCATGTAATTTTATTGAAATGTATTCATATTTATTTGAATTCATTTCCAAAATTGGTTCTTGAAAAATTCTAACCAATACCTTATACATAAGATTATACTTTTATTTCAATATTACCCTTTTTAATATTATAAAATAATTTACTATAAGTTCTTATATTTCACTGGTTTGTTTAATAAAAACAAATAAAAACTCTTCAAAAAAGTCTTAGAAAATAACGTCCTCCGGTATACAATAATATCTTAAATTAAATGGTATTTTATGATTTTAATTCTCATATAACAGAAGAAATATATAAGAATTTATATAAGTAAATACATAACTAAAAGTAAAAAATTCTTCGGTACTCTTGCTAGTTTTATTCAGACGAATCGTTTTGGTTTTCGGTTGCGAAATAAAATATTTTTATTGCTTTTCAAAAACTAAAAAATAAGATTTTTGATTTTTTTAAATAAGTCATGATTTTTGCCAACCCTACTGTAACGAATACTCCTAAAAGTAACAAGTAGTTACAATTACTTAAAAGTAACTAAACTTTACATTTCTAGCAGGTAATGAAGGATACAATTTATATTTGCCCCCTGTACCACGCAGACCTGGTAATGGAGGGTACAATCCATATGCGCCTACCATATCCCAGAGACCTGGTAATGAAATATACAATCCATACGTGCCTACCATACCACCTAGTCCTGGTAATGAAGGGTACAATACATATGGGCCCCCTGTGCCACAGAGACCTGGTAATGAAGTATACAATCCATACGCACCTACTATACCACCTAGCCCTGGTAATGGAGGATACAATACATATGGACCGCCTGTGCCACAGAGACCTGGTAATGAAGTATACAATCCATACGCGCCTGCTATACCAAACAGACCTGGTGATGACGGGTATAATCTAGATGTGCCTAGTGTACCCTTCTTAGGTGGTATGTATGGTGTACCGCCTGACGCAGTAGGTGCTGCCCCCGACACTACTACTAAGAAACCACTTGATCCAACTGTGATATGCACGTTATCTGGAGGCGGGTGTAAATAATAAAATATAGTAATATTGGAACGTGCACTCAGTAACGTCACCAGCCAATTTTATTTGGGTGGGCACAGGCTGGTCCGACATTTGTTAGGGTGGCCACTCATAGTACTAAAAATCATTATTTGAAATTTGAAAAGTTGATGTGCTCGTTAGCTGGAAGCTGCGTAACGTAGACTTCTGAAAATTTCATGTGGAGCCCAAAAAATTCATTCAATTAATATTTTCACAAAATTTATTGAATACATAATAGTTATTTGTGTATCAAGAGCGTAAAGTGAATTTTTATTGCTTGTGCTCGTAAATTGAAGCGCGAGCGTAGCGAGCGCTACAATCGAGCTAGAGCAATAAGATACTTTACGCTAGAGATGCACACATAATTTTTTCTACGACTTTACTAACGAAATAAAAATTCAATTCAATCTTAACCAATTTTCTGTTTTGTGTTGCTGTAACCATGACGATATGAGTAAATAAATAATCTAAGCGAGCAAATTAAGTACTTTACCGCTCGTTGCTTATGGAGACGCGCGGTAAAGTATTTATTTGCTCGTTCCTCAGTAATCATTGACATTATGATGACAAAAGAGAGCATAAATATCAACTTTTCATGATGGTCGTAGAAAAATAAATATATACATACATATTTTTCAAATCTCTCTGACCCACATGAAACGGTTCACATAATCGGCGCCTATGCTACGTGTAGTATAGTATAGTAAGTATAAAATATAGTAATATTAGGACGTACACTGCCATATGCTCCGAGAGAGACGGTGAACATGGGGGATTTCTATCATTGTCTTACACTTGCACGCATGCGTATTTTAACACAAGTCACAGGACATACATACGGATGCAAATGTATCATATCGTTGTTTATGTTCTACTTATATGGTTCTATAGCTACAACATTAGAAGTTTTTTAACTTAATGTACAAGAAACACAAGCAACCACTGGTTGCTGTTTCTCTCGGATTGAGTTACGCTAGTGCCTGTTCCAATATAACTATACAGGGTGGTGAGGTTCACAGTGTTGTCAAACAACGGGCAGATGGTGGGAAAGTGACGAATGTATGAGCAAGCTCTTTTATCAGCTCACAATATACGTGATATATAATACATATATACAGTGTTAATATTAAGTTGTAACACCCGAAAACGGCAGTTAGAACTCATTGAAACAAGCAACTTTTCTTAGATCAGATTTTTGATTTGGAGCCCCAGTTCATAGTAATTAGTGTTCTTTTGTTTTTCGAAAAAACTTCATTTCGCCCTTATTTTAATGAACATTTCAAATATACAAAAACTTTCAGCATTTGCGTTTGGTTCTCTAAAACATTTGTATTTATAATTATTTTCTATTTTATCAAATAAAAAAAGGGTGACCGATCGAAAATTTCAAAACAAGATATTTTGAATACCAGTCAATCGATTTTTGAAAACAAAACACTTATAAAATCTTTAAACTATCTGCTAACATTTGTCTGAAACATCTTTCTAAGTGAAGTTTTTATTCAAATTGAATTGCAAGATACATTTTTACAAACTACAACAATGTTTGGATAATAATGCATTTTTATACACAAATTATGCAAATAACTTTTGAAGATAAAGTAGTAAATAATTTCTTTTTGTAAATAAAGATATATCTAAAGAACAAGATCAAAAAGTATATAAATTTGAATGTAGAAAACATATGTTTCAAGTTTGAAATACGCGTTTATTGTTAGGCTTTTGTTTATATTTTTTTATACAAATGTTAGAAGATAGTTTAAGGATGTTATAAATGTTTTATTTTCAAAAATCGATCAACTAGTTTTAAAAATTTTGATCGGTTGCCATTTAATATTTGATTAAATAGAAAATAATTGTAAATACAAATATGGGGCTTCAAATTTGATATAAGAAAAGTTCCTTGTTTCAATAAGTTCTAACTGTCGTTTTCGGGTGTTACAACTTAGCATTAACACCCTGTATATATAAGATACATCTCTGTTCCCACCATCAAACTGCATAGCTTGCAGTTCCCGCCGAGCAACCCTACACCCAACCTAGTTTAAGTATAAAATAGTTCTCATGTAATATTTAGTTAGTCTATATCTGCTGTTACTTTGGCTAGAATTGTTGTAACTTAGAATTATATCAAGTAATAAACAAATTTGTAATAAGTAATAAACAATAAATTATTTTTAAAAACACGTTAGAAAATTAACTATATTAATTTTAAAGAGAAACTGATTACAATAATGTTCAATATGATGTTGCGAAGAAGACTTATTCATCCAGATAAGTTTCGTAATTTCTAAGAAAGTTTATACTTTGACCCGGAAGAATATGCTTAGAGTTATGTGTTTTTATATGTTTAAAATTAACATAAAAATATCGTTATGTTATCTCCTACACCAAAATTTTATTGTTTGTCGGATGAAACTTTTGATGAGATATTAAAGAATGTCATTATTTTTTTATTTCAATTGAAATTTTTATTTCTTTTAATTCGTATAATTTTAAATTTAATAAAGTCAGTTATGGTAAACACAGACTCAATCTATAGGTACTACCGAATATCTATTCTACGATGAAAATATCACTCAATTTAATTTTTTTTTTGGCTTATTATAATTTTAGATGAATTTATATTCATTATAGAGTATGATTATACCGTGCGTATCGTACCAAGCGTTTGGTCCCAATACTAAATGACATCATAAGATGGAGACGGACAGTGTAAACACTCCGTACCAAACCTTTAGTGCGCAATGGGATTTTCAAATGTAGCAAAATTTAAGGTAAAAAATGTTATAACATTGTGGATTATGCTATAAATTTACCGAATAATTATGTTTCACAAACAAGATTTCTTGTCTTGTTTTGTTTTTCGAGACAAGACAAGAAATTGAAATATATCTTGTCTTTCATTACTCTTGTATATAAAAATCTTGTCTTGATATTGATTTTCTTGCATATTTCTTGTCTTGCAGGTAACAACGTAGGGATTCCCCTATTCGGAAATAAATAAATAATTAATCTTTGTGTCACGTGAACAATTTTGTTTTTAGTTGCTGGACATTATATATTCATAAATTCCTATATATGGAATCAGCGAGTTTACTAATCAGTTTATACAAAATTACTGAAATTTTAACACGCAAAGTGACATTTGGGTGCCTATTCTGTAACTTTTCAACGATTTGAAATGTTATATTGATTGACGTCTCGAGTCAAATGTACAATGTTGTAATCTTAGGAACTTTTGTATTTGAAAGTTTTAGTTAAATAATTTTTAAGTAGGCACTACTTCCTGGCACAACTGTCAAATTGTGCAAAATTGTATTTTTATTATCAATTGCGTACATTTGCTTAATTTCAAGATTGTCTTTAGTAATTTTCACAAAATGTCACCACTCAAATTTGAAACAATACCGCCAAGCGCACAAACCAAATGTCATTATGACACTAGTTAATTGAATATAACACTATCCTTCGCGCTAGTGAATCGTTTACAAAATGAGTGACGTCATATTCCCTGTTGCACTCAAAAACCGCTAGATGGTAGTCAGATTATAACACTTTTCAACGCGTATCACTAGTGTTATAAGTTACAGAATAGACACCCTGGAACGTTTAATTTGTAATGGTTGCCAGAAATATATGTGCTATAATCATAAAAATAATAAACAAAATAACAAAATAAACAGTTATTAAAATTTTGGATGATAAAAATGGGGAAGAAATTAACACTCCGTTATAATGTTACAATTATACACACACATATTTTGATAAAGATGAACCCAAACATTCATACCCTGGCCGGGATTCGAACCCGGGATACCTGGTATACGAAGCGGTTTTGTTATTCTACCGGGGTCGATAATTATATACATATTTATTATGACATGTGTCTGGACAAAATGAATAACTAAATAACAGTTTTTTATATAGAAATGTTTTAATAAGATTTTTTGTTTTTCTCTAAATTGAAAATATATGTATAATTTAGGACGTATTTTTGTTTATACACTAAATAGTAAAAACGAAATATTCTTGAGTCTTTAAAACGACTTTACTGGTATATTATTTTGAATTTATAACGCAGAAAAATTTTGCAATAATATGTGATATTTTTATTTAATTTACTTTGAAATGTGTTACTGTGCAATCCGGTTATAACAAAATCAAAGAGATTTCAAAAATTTCGTCGATATAGCCGGAAATCGCTATAACCGATAAAAAAAATAATGTTAGCGTATATGGGCTTTTAAATTCATGATCACAATAGACTATATGACCATGTCGAATTAAAGAAAAAAAGTATAAAAACTAAAAATTAACCTTCGTGACTACCAATAACAATAAAAAAAAACTATATATTATCTTATAATTTCACTGAAATAAGCATTTGAAATTCAAATGCCGCCGTATCTCTGACATCGCGTAGGAGTATGAGAGAGCAGTTTACAATGCTAAAAGTGATAATATAATGAACCTAATGGTTTTACTTAATGATATCGAATAAATGTTGTCAATGATAAATTAGTAATAACTATTTATGAAACAATGTATAAGATATCAATACAGGCAATTCATAGAATAAAATAAAAATATGTTGATACTGCACAACAGATTGTTTTGGTGTAAATTTAGTTGGCATTGAAATATCTATACTCAATTGTCAACATAGTTAATGTCATGATTTTTGAAGGCTGATTAGTATTCAAATAAATCGTTTTAAAAATGGAACCTGAGTATCCTTCCAAGTGTATATTATTCTACGATAGATGATTATTATCGAATGAATTCAAATTCTCTAACTCTCCTACGTGACGTCATATATCCCCTCTCCAAAATTATATTATTGTTTCACATCGAAATTATCAACAATTAAGCGATTTAAAAAATAGTGGAATTTTTATTTTTTGTTCAGAATCATAATATGGAAGAAAAAAATCTGGTCATATACCTCCATTTCGACTTTATAACCAGTTTGTCGCTATTAGCGGTATTGTTATAAACGAATTTACTGTAGTGTTTTATTGTTTCATTATATATTTATTTAACCTTTACATTTTTTTTTCATAATATTTCTTTTTTTGGGAAGAAATAAATCAGAAAAACCTGATTTTTTTTATTTTTTTTTAATTTCGATTTTTATTAAGAATGACGATGGGTACCCGGGTATCCGGATCCTATCAGATAATAATGAACTTGGATATCAAAAATAGTACCCGATTACCCGAAATGTACCCGTTACCCGAATAGTTTTTGCTTCATTGTGTGTTGGTAGTTTCGTTAGTTTGTTCTACAACTCTTTGCGTATGTTTCATCCATTTTCATATTTGTATATTATCCTACCAGTTTTAGCATTTATTTATTTCAGAAATCATACGATTTTACCCGACAACATTAATCCCCCTTTTTCCCCAACGATTTGAATCACATAGTTACAATTTATGAGGTGAGGGTCTACTGCGGGAAATAAAATGTACTCGTATATTATATAAAATAACAATATTTTTTTATTCCCATACCACTTGTTCATTTCATAAATTTATATACAAAGAACAAAAATTTGAATTAAAAAAATAAACTACTTAGAGTACCTAACAGATATTTTAAGGGTATTAGGTAATTAAGGGTACCGGGCAATAATCGAGTATCGGGTAGTTATCGGGTATCCAGTACTACCCGGGTATTCATGTCGGGTACCCGAGTACCAAAATTTTCAGGTTTCGTCATTCCTAATTTTTATGCAACTCTTTTACAAATATGTTCGCCCATTTAAACATCTTACATCCATTCTACTAATGATAAAAATGAAGCAAAAATTATTCAGGCCCTATTTAATGACGAATTCATTGCAGTACTCAAAATTTTTATTTCTTATAACCGTTTTCGAGAAATTAATACCAATTTTCAATTTTTATACATGAGGCCGTTCAAATATTACGTAAGCAGATTTATTACAATTATTTGCTCCCCCATCCCCCTTGTCAGCAAAAGTAAGCAAAGCTCTTACCCCCTCCCCCCATGCTTACGTAAACATTTTTCAATTAAATTTTTTTTTTAATATTATAATTAAAATGTTATAATTATAATTTTAAAAATAAGAAAATAGATTTAGAATGGAGATTAGATTTTACTGATACAGTATTCAAAATAGAGTAAGGGACAAAATATTATAATCTTACATGATTTATGATTTATATGGATTTGACAGATAACGTGAGCCCTGTCATCGATTTTTGCACGATTCGGAACTTAGCCAATGTGAGGGTTGCCATTCATCATGTTAAAAAGTTAATAGCTACCGACGACGTAATCATCATCTAGACTCCCCTACCCCTCATGTCATCCAAAATAAGCAAAACAAAGACCCCCCCCCCCCACCCCCCTATAGTGCTTACGTAATACTTGAACGGCCCCCATTACAAATATTGAAAAACTCAAGAACAAAAATTATGCATTTCGAATTAATATCACCAGACATATTCAGAATCGGCAACTATCATCAAAGTTTTCGAACATAACCGAAAACTAGTTGCTCGAAATGAGTTAACACTATCACACGAGAAATGTTGCTCGAAATGACATAAGTTGTCGGAAATCGACAATAAGTTGTTGATATTAAGTCCCATGTGAAAACATCTTAAGAAACAAATTTATGACCCATGCCCACTGCTTGTGATACCCCCGCCCCTCCCCCCAAAATATAATGTTTGGTGCCCCACGGAGTATCTTCACTATAAATAGGCCTACTAACCTTCAAATGTTGTCTTCTAGTGTTACATCACAATGAAACTGGTAAGTTCTATTTGTAGTAGGCCTGTATATATTTTTCGGAATTTATGTAAATAATACAATTTTAAAATTTGAAGCCATCTTCATGTAGATCTTTTTTTTAGTGGCATTGCACTGTCAGTACTGACAAACGCAAAGAATTTGCAATATAAGTCAATATATCATGTAACCAAATATTGTTAAATATGACAAATTTATTAACAGGAGCGTAGCCAGAATTAAAAATAAAAACAAAATATTTATAAATTTATGCAGGAAAAAACCTGCATAGAAAAAAAAACATTACACAAACGTAATTTTAACATGCAATGTTCACAATGTCCATAAAATAATATATTATGTGACAAAAGTGTGAAACTGAAATTATTGTTATTAAAATACAATTCAGTTTGCAATATTTAAAATAATAAACACAATTTTTCATTTCACAACTTGGTTTAATAACAAGATTGAGGTTACAATGTAAAATAATCTACAATATATTATATTTCATTTTTGTAACAATTATTTGTTATATTAGTTGTACAATTGATTACATTTTGAAATTTAATTTCTGAGTTTCGCTTAAGGAATTGTCAAGAACTTTTTTCAGAAATATTATATTTTTTTTATAAAATAATAACACATTTCTCATGAAGTTGTTATTTCTACGGACCATTTACCAACACATGATTTACGTATAAATAAAGATATTGTATGTGTTAAAACTAAACTATGAAGTGACACTTCACGCACAGTACACAAAAAATCAAGCTTCACGCATGAAAATTGATACTTGAAGTACTCGCTTTACGCACGGAAGTAGAAAAAATAAATTATAATTTAATTTCAACATATGAGCAAAAATTAAGGTTTTGCTATTTTTACCGTGTTGTCTGTATGTTTGTGTGCGTGTGTGTGTGTGTGTGTGTCTGTGACGATTTTTCGTCCACGTTACATGTAAAAAATATATTATTTTTGTATTTGAAAGTTATATTCAAATATGATGAATTGATTAGATTTTCACTACATTTGGTTAACTGGAAGTAGTACTTTACTTGAAGCTTTAAACCGTTTTTCCTAAAAAATACCTCTAAATACCATTTTTTTCGCAAATTACGTTATTATTAAGTATACAGATTTTTTAATTTTTTACCAATTTGCATAATTACGTTTATATATAACTTCTACCTAAACAGAAAAAATATATAAATTATAATAATTTTACATATCGTTTAGGCTGAGGAATTTCTATAAAATAGATGAGTTATTCATAAGTCCACAAAATTTGACATATGATCTCAAATTTGATGTAAGTTTAAAAGATAAAATAAGTAGTTTCACCACAGAATAGGTATATACAGAAGCGACAGTAAGACAGAGAAACGAAAATTAGGGAGAGATGGGAAAAGCGAACAAATTTAAAGGGCTCATTGTTTAAAATCGGCAAGTTTCCTCACATCTTAGTGAGAGGTAGGGAAAGGGAACAAATTTAAAGGTCTACACATTTCTCGAAGATCAAAGAACTGAATAGGGTAATATGAAAGGTAGTGACACGGAGTGTCGCTTCTGTATGTAACTATTCCGTGGTTTTACTGTAAAATTAAAAAAGATGGAAGAAATATATTTGCATATATTTATATATATATTTGTAAGTTCGGTTCCGGTTTTAGTAACGCAAAAATTAGTTTTTTTTTTTGGTCATATAAATTTTATCGAAGGAAATATTTTGTTAAATTAAAGTAATATCTTGTAAACGCGAGTAACTTTTTGGGCAATATGTTCTAAATTTTAACATGTTGTTTGATCGTAGAGATTTTTAATTTTCTTTGGACTCCTTATATGGGACTCCAAGGCAATGGTCGTAAAACAAGCCGAAGACGGAGATGTTCAATATGAGATTGATGTTGCAGACAAGACTTATTCATTCAGGTGAGATTTTAATTACGAAGAAAGTTTTATTAAACCGGGAAAATTTTTGGGACCATCTTTGAAGTTCATAATTCAAAATTGGACTAATTTCTAACAACTTTTACTTTTGCACTTTAACCTAAAAAGTAATTAACAATTATGTATTATTATAGCGGAAATTTATATTATCAATAAACATAGAGTAGTTTAATTACCCTAGTTACACAATGACAGCAATGTATAGAAGCGTTTATTTTATGAATAAACATAGGGTAAACTTGTCAAATTCGTCACATTTCAAAGTCAGTTGGACATAACGACTTCAAAAAGTAAGTCTGAGCATGATTAAATGTATGTATTTATTTATTTCAATTCGAAATTATTTGATTTTTACAATGTCCAGTGGAAGATCGAGATGAACGTTGAAAATCAGAAAAAAATTCAATTACTGCATTATAAATTAATAGTTATTTATGGTACAAGTGTGTTACATTACAGATAAGACACGCGGGAAAAGTTTAGCTCACGAGGCCGTTAGGCCGAGTGTGGTATTTTTTCAAGTGATTTAGGTAATTAACACACGTGTGCTATACAACATTTTACCCAACACATTTTAATCATTTATATAAAATACATATAAGATTTTTGACACATGGAATTTCGAAATGACATTTAGGAACAAAATAGTGTAGAGAAGGTTTTATAACGTAGTTATTATGATACGAACCTAAAAACAGTGAGCTAATATATTTAGCTCACTAGTGATTTATGACCAACTTTATTTTTTTAAAAAACAGCATGCTTATATCGTTATAATTTAACGGGGTTGGATAATAGTATATTACATGTAAGGTGGGAAATGTTTCATTACAGCCGAGGGCTTATTATATGACCGAGAGGCGAAGCCTCGAGGCTCAGATATAGCGCAAGGCTGTAATGAAACTCCCACCGAACTATGTATACTATTTTATTCACAATTATCCAAATTAACTCCTACTCGTATATCGCCTTTTTCCAATAAACTAAATTAATGTACGGTAGTAGTCTATGAAAACAAATGTTTAAATTTATTTTAATATGTTTGACAGCACTGATCACCTTACTTTTAGAGATTTATGACAGTATTACTAGGCAACCATAGTAAACACTTCCCCCCCAAGGGATTATAAAGTATTTCCCACCCGTGAGATTGTTAAAATGACATAAATTTCCAACCTTCGACAGGTTAGGAATTGACATATTACAATAGTGGTTGTGAATAAAAAATATTAACTTTAACATATCTGTCCCCATGTAATACGAATTTAATATACAAAATATTAAAAAGATTGATTATAACCATACATGAATAAATGCATTACGCATGCGTGTAATCAAAATATTCTAAGTTGTCAAATATCACCACAACTCTTCCTCTGTATCACTTAAAAATGCTGATAATCATTATCAAATTAGTGGAGTTATCTTTGGAATAATATACATACTTAATACTTTTCATGATGGTAATAAGGGGTCCAACTTTAGGACTAACTAATCGGGGTTTGTGGCTAGTCTGTTTTATGAATGTAGGTGTAACTGTTTAAACATAATTAAATAATTTATCATCTATGTTAATCTCTATGTTTCTCGTGAAATAAACTCCCGGTATTTAAAATATTGTTTTGACTATTTTAATTAAATAAAAATCAGTTGTGACCGTCACAGAATTGAATATGTAAGGCGTAAATGAGCGTTTAAACTTGATCTTTTTCAGTTACAATGTACCAAACGAGTCATCTAGAGAGGAAAACAGTTATTTCGAAATCGACCCAGAAACCGGCAAGGAAAGCTCTGTGGTAGTAGGAAGTTATACTTTTTCCGTAACCGATGATACTGGAATAAAACGAACGTATAAAGTAGAATATACAGCAGATAAAAATGGGTACCGGAGTAACCCGCATGTGGTCCCTCGTGGTGGTGTACAAACAACAACAACAACAACAACAACAACAACAACAACGCCTCGTCCGCCCCTTACCACGAGCCCGCCATATCATCATATTGATCCAAAATTACTTTGCTCGTTAGCTGGAGGCGCATGTAAACAATAAAAAACTCAGTAACGTCGCCAGTCAATTTTATTTTATTTTTAGGGTGGGTACTCATAATACTAAAAACCAATATTTTTTAATAAATAAATGTTATTTAATAAATACTAAAAGAAAATTACATTATAAACTAGGTACTCTGAACGTGTTTTTTATTCACCTTTAGTTAGTGTCGTTTACCATAACCATCGATTAATATAATAATATCGTATCGAAAAACTGTCGTAAGTTGTGAAAAATATACGTTATTTACTATTTCGATGAGATCTTTGTCTATTAACCGATGATTACGGTATCCTGAACAAAACTGTAAATTACATTCAATTTAGAATTATCAGTCAATCAAATTTTGATGCAAAGGTATTTATTACTTTGTCCAACTATATTTTTTCCAACTGTCTTTCAATATTTTTTATAACTAAATTTGCAAGCCTTTTTACGGGTCCTAGTATTTCTTAAATAAGTCTTTATTCTTCTTAAACAAGAAAAATTTCTTTCGTGTCCTGCCCTTGAAATTAGAATTACAATAATTATACATGATATATACCGCAGAAAAAGCGACTTTGTGTTTCCAATCAATTTTTAAAATGTGCCCACCCAACGACCAATTTGGTTTTAACCTTTCTAAATATTTTGAGAAGGTTAAAACTGAATTGGCCATTTTGTAACATGCGAAAACTATTATCAAGAATACATTTTTCTCGTAAAATAAATAATAAAAATATTTTTCCTCTTTGCAACTCTATCCGCGGACATACTGTATATTTAAGAATAGATTAAACTGAACTAATGTAAACTTTATTTAAATAGTAGAAGGAGATAGAGGATTTGACTGGTGTTTAATGATATAAATACCGTGAATATTTTTACCACAAAACATGGGATTTATTATATCCATGGTTGCGACTTGATATTTGATTGACAGCAATGTATACTTGCTTGTCTCATTTACAATGAAACATAGGGTTATAAAATTTTCTGATAGGCTTACCCCAAGTTCAACAACAATTTTAACAATCATTAATAACTTTAGAGGAAATGGTAGTACAGTAAAAAGGTCTGTTAGATCACTCGACCTTACTTTTCTTTTTATTGGTGATATTTAAAATGAGAAGTTTCTAGCGGGGAAAAATCTTCAAAAATAAGATCAATTAAAAGTTAAAATTCAAATCAGTTTTCAATGTATTACAATTTAAAAGTTTTATAGCAGATTGATTCATTGCTTACCAGATAATGGATGGATTTTTAAAATTTGTTTTAATTATTGTTTAATTGTTCGTTATTATACTTACTTGTTTGTTAGATGGTTTATTAGTTCTTTATTTTGTAATTTCTTACAATATTAAAACTTAATACTTTTGTCAAATTCATTCCCTATGTTTTAAAATGAGACAAGCAAGTATACATTGCTGTCAATCAAATATCAAGTCGTAACTATGGATATAATAAATTCCCATGTTTCACGTTAAAAAATATTCATGTTATATGAACTAATTACTCAGTAAATAAACAACTTGTTTGATTTCCTAGTCAACTACTCAATTTCCTTAAATTGTAGCAAAGCCACTATGATACTAGTTGCTACAGACCCTCTTAATATCATCAATTGTTATAACTCTTCTAAGTTGAAGTACAATAAAGATTATTATTATTAAAATTAAACAAAAACTTGATGTGTTTCGAAGTTTCTTAGTTCTCATCGCAGAGTCGACAGATAATATTTTCAGCTTAAGTAGATGGTATTTCAGCGAAGACTATCTAGTCAGTGGCGGATCCAGGAACTTTCTTAGGGGGGGACGGGAGAATTACCGTTTTTTAGAGGTAACCATAAAAAATATAATATATAATAATGTTAACCACAAAATTTGTTAACTAATATACGGTTCTATCATGTAACTCATCGCTTATATTAATCGACATGGCTTAACTAACTATCGACTATGTTTTAAGCGAGCATTGCTAAATTGCTCAATATATAACAAGTGTCGTTAAGACAATAGCTACACTTTAAGTTTTTCCGATGTCGATAATAAATAAGAGTGACGGTTTTGACATTTCTCTTGTCAAATCGATTGTAAAAAACAGGGTACAGTAACTTAAGTTGATGACATTTGGTTCGTTTTGTCCAGGGGGCTGAAACAGTATTGTAGGACGTGAAACTAATTTTCAATCTAGATCTCTTTGAAAAACTTTTCGGAAGCCAATCATAATTTGAGTACTTTAGTACCATTGACTAAAATGAGAACTGTCCGAATATATTTCGTGAGAAATGGGTAGCACATAAGTGAAAACAGTTATCTATTTCCTTGCAAGTTTTTGAGCGATTAAATAAATTTTGTGTAATGGAATAAGGAATGGTGGTATGCAAAACGAATGGAAGCTGAAGTGATGAAACATCTCGCTATAAGTTTTTTTTGTATTATAAAGATTTAAAATCAAACAGTTAAATATATTTCAATGAATAATACGAAACATAAAGACCGAAAATTTGTGGTAATTGTAAAAAATGTGTTTAATATTTTAGAGACAGTTCGTACCTTGTCTCTAAATATTAACAAATTAGCGAGCATTATTATATAATCGCTGAAATATTTGATACAATGATATGATTTTAATATCCATGTCTTTAAAAACGTTTAACTATATCGCTTAATATAATCTACAAGACATTATTAATAATGAGGCACATTTTCATGATAAACATTTGAAATGTTATTTGCGTCACACTCATATCTGAAATATCCAGACGAAGCGTTATTTACATTATGCGATGTATTAAAGGATTTTAAATTATTTTTTAGTTTGAAATTATTTTTATGGAACAAATACTACTCAAAATTTTAATAAAATACATTTTATATAGAAATTAATAAATTGTAAGTTCCTATGTTTTACTACATTACATGACTGACGCTCAATTTAATTAAAGTGTGGAAAGAATAACTGCGAAATACCATAAAAATATAGACATTAGGTATTTTAAAGACGAAATTCTTAATTTCATTACATTTATAAAAGGAGAAAATATCACCAATCCTGTTGATATGTACAAATTATTAATTTGGAGTTTGCAATCCACATTTCCAAAATATATAATGTATTTTTAAGATTTTTTTGACATTGCCTATTTGTAACATCAGTAGCGAACGATTTTTCCTGTTTTAAAACGCATGAAAAATGATTTTCGTGGCATAATGCGTGTTATAAATAAACCAAGACACTTCTCTGCTCTAACCTGACAATATAGGTATAAAATGAGTTACCGATAGTATACCCCAAAAATAAAATCACTGTCAATAATGTTCATAGAAAATCATATAAGAATATGATTCTATTATTAATTTTTTTAAATTGAAATATAGAAAAGAACCACTACATAAATCATTAAAAATTTAATTATTTAATAATATAATTTTAAATATAGTTTTCATTAATATATCAATAATGTTTTTTATACTTTCATTAAAATGATACCCTAGCTGATAAAGACTACTATGGAGCCGATATAGGAAAGCTAAGCAAGGCGAATCATAATTTTAAAGTAAATATATCAAAGGGGGAAGTGGGGCTTTAATTAGAGTGTGCTTGGAGCCTATTATGTGTTTAATCCGCCACTGCTAGAAACCTTGACGTAGGAAATTAACATGGGAAAATAACAGCAGCGTAGTCTTAAAGAAAAAAGTAGCGCTTACGAAAAAAAATGAATATTCTGCAAGTTTATATGTTTAGATGAACTTTAATAACTAATACGCTAGGTTTCGTAAGAAACAAATTATGACCCATACCCTTCCCCCCAAATACAGTGTTTGATGCCCCACGGAGTATCTTCACTATAAATATCCTGCTAACCTTCAAATGTTGTCTTATAGTGTTACTTCACAATGAAACTGGTAAGTTCTATTTGTAATAGGTATTTATATCTTTTTTGAATTTATGTAAACAATACAATTTTAAAATCTGAAGCCATCTTCACATAGATCTTATTGTAGTGGCATTGCACTGTGACTACTGACAAATGCATAGAAGTTGCAACAAAGTCAATGTCATGTAACCGTATTTTGTCAAATAACACAAACTTATTAACAGGAGCGTAGCCAGAAACAAAAATAAAAACAAAATATTAATAAATTCATGCAGATTATAACAGAGATAAATACATTAGTGTTTGTTCACAATGGATGTAAAGAAAAAAACCAGCGTAGAGCATAAAACATAATCATTATATAGATAAAGGAGGTATTGTTTTTAGTCAACTTTCTCGAGTATGTCTAATTTGATGTAAGTAAGTTTAAAAGATAAATAAGTAAATAGGAAGTAGTTTTATTGTAAAATTACAAAAGGTGGAAGAAATATATAAGGAATATATTTGCATGCGTGATGCGTGAATCAAGTAAATTCGGTTCCGGTTTTAGTACAACGCCAAAAATAGCTGTTTTTTTTTGGTCACACAACTTTTATAAAGGAAACTTTCGGTATGAAATGAATTAAATATATTCTGAATTGCAATAATAAACTAATTCTAAAACTACCTACTGAAAATGTTATATAGAATATATTACTAGAGTGGTGGGAAGTAATGTGTGGAACACATCAGATTTTTTAATATTGAGTTAAAATTCTTCAAAATGTCACAAATTTTATTACCCGCCCAGAGTTGAAAAAAATATTTTAATTTTAATTAACTGTAAGTGACAGTTTTTAGGTCGAGAATGTTGTTTGGGAAGTCGAGACCCGAAGGGTCGAGATTTCCTAAACATTCGAGACTTCAAATATCACTTACAGTTAAAGGTTAGTAAGTTATTTTTTGCAATACCTACAAATATAATAGAAAAAGAAAAATAGGTTTCAAAATTAACGTCTGTCAGATTGATGTCAAAAATAAAAGTTGAATTGCAATTGAGAGTAAGAGTGCCATGAATGTTTACGATGATGTGGAAACTAAATACTTACCATCCACCATGAATTGTAAGTAACACACTTACTGTCCACCGTGCACGGGAAGTGTTTACTATAACCATGGAAACCAAATCTGCAATAAAAGTTCCACTTACTGTGTTTAAATTTTGTTATTAATGGGTAACTTACTGTGCAGGTATTGCAAAAAATATTTTAATTTTAATTTTAACATATAAAATATCACTTTTTGGATATGTCTGACATTTCGAAACGTTTTACATAGGCCAGCACAATGAAGGTGTAATCGCTATTCGTAAAGGTAGACATTTTTGAAGATTATAACTTTCATAATAATTATTTATCTATTTATTTGAAAAAAATTGACAAGTTACATGTGTCAAAAATAATTGTTTTATTGATTTATCCAATACCGTGTAATTATAACTCAATAACTATGGTGCTTTTAAATAAATAAAGTAGGTCATAAAACACATGTAGATTACAAATTATAACTCAGTTTGTTGGTTCGTATCATAGTTGCTACGTTATAAATCCTGTGCTCTATTTTTTTTATTAAATGTCAATTGTTAATATATACAGGGTGAGTCACCGAAATGCCCGTCTTCGATATCTCCCTTGTCGTTAGAAATACAGCATAAATTTATTAATAAAGTTATTGGTCAACTCAAGGAACATAACGTAAAATTATTTTCACATATACAGGGTGTTGCGTTACGGCTCGGCGAAAATTGCTTGCCTTTTATTAAATGGAACATCCTGTATATTTTTATATTTTTTCAAGTGTATTTCATTCCTCTATACGGACATACAAATTTTATTTTAGTTTTCCGCGGCGTTGCCAAGTTATTCCGTTTATTCTCTAAAAAAGACCAAATACACGCATTGCTTTATAATGACGTACTGAAGTTATTTTAATAGTAAAAATTAAGAATTTTTTTTTCTGTACAACTGTAACTACACTCTATGTTCTCACATATATTTTTTTAAATGTAATTATACAGAGTGTTCAATAAAGCGAATCAAATTTACTCAATTTCAAATGACTAAAACTCGTCATTTTCAAATGGAACACCCTGTATTTTATAATTCAGTTGTGCGTCTTTTTGTATTATCTTCATATTTTATTAAGGGTACCCTATGCCTAAAACCAATATTTTTGGAGATTTTCACCATTTTAATTTAATTTTTAAAAATTAAATTCCAAAAGATTTTTAATGTAACAGCTATTCGCACGGAAACATGTTTGAGACAGTTTACAAATGAGTAATTTAATCTTCGCAGATATTTGCGTCGACAGTTTTAAGACAGTTACGAATTTTAATCTAATTTTGAAAGATCCGAAAATCTAGCGGGCCAATTTCTTGGACCACCTCCCCCGATCCATCTATAGCAAATTCTTCATTTAAATGATTCCTAACCCGAAGACTGTTGTGAGCTGGTGCACCATCATGTTGGAACTACAATCTCCGGGTAATATCCATGGTATACTAGATTTAATTTTTAATTGAATAAATAATTTTAGAAAAAAATTGTTAAAATCTCCAAAAATATTGGTTTTAGGCATAGGGTACCCTTAATAAAATATGAAGATAATACAAAAAGACACACAACTGAATTATAAAATATAGGGTGTTCCATTTGAAAATGACGAGTTTTAGTCATTTGAAATTGAGTAAATTTGATTCGCTTTATTGAACACCCTGTATAATTACATTTAAAAAAATATATGTGAGAACATAGAGTGTAGTTACAGTTGTACAGAAAAAAAAATTCTTAATTTTTACTATTAAAATAACTTCAGTACGTCATTATAAAGCAATGCGTGTATTTGGTCTTTTTTAGAGAGTAAACGGAATAACTTGGCAACGCCGCGGAAAACTAAAACAAAATTTATATGTCCGTATAGAGGAATGAAATACACTTGAAAAAATATAACAATATACAGGATGTTCCATTTAATAAAAGGCAAGAAAGTTTCGCCGAGCCGTAACGCAACATCCTGTATATGTGAAAATAATTTTACGTTATGCTCCTTGAGTTGACCAATAACTTTTGTTAATAAATTTATGCTGTATTTCTAACGACAAGGGAGATATCGAAGACGGGCATTTCGGTGACTCACCCTGTATATATATATATATATATATATATATATATATATATATATATATATATATATATATATACAGTTGGACCACCTCTGCCTATCCACCGATCAAGAAATAAATTTTGAACATATTGTCTTACTTGGAAACTAAAATATGGAGGCGTGCATAAACCACATATGATGCCGTATGAATAACGAAACATTCTCAAATAAATTTGGTAAATTATTTTTCAGATAATGTAGATACACATTTCCCGTTAATCTGTTATGCAAAAAATAAAGCCCTATCAACTCATCTCCAACAATATAATATTAATAGAAAAGCTTCAAAACAATATCAAAATAATTTAATTACGGTGACAACAAACTTTGACAGTTACTAAGGAAACGTGAATAAACAAATTACAAGTATTTACGTAACTATTGTAATTTTGACAGTAAAAAACATTACTAAAAATAAAATTCAAAATTCAAACAAAAAAGTGTTTTATTCCGAAATGGTTCGTTTCCGGACATGGGTATATTAGGATTATTTTCTTGTTTTGGTTTGATTAATATATTTTCCAAATTTGATCCCCTATTTTTCGAACACCCTGTATATTATATCAATGATTAAAAGGTGTCTTATTTGTAATGTAACTTACTTGTACCATAAATGATTTTTTATGCTCTGGATCAAATTATTATGAAAATACCTTAACGACTTTTATTCGTTTATTTTAAAGGGAGTAAAAATGCTAAAAAAATCAGATTTCGAAAAAAAGTTGCTAATGAATATTGTTCTATCCCTAGTTCAATTTAATGTAGTTATTTCTGTTACCTCTCCCCTACCTACGTGCCAGTGAATTATAATAAAAAAAAAAAAACTATACAATGACCCTACAATGATTATTTACGTATCAAGTGTGGGAACGTCATTTTCCCGGATGAGTATTTTGAGGCGTGAGCTTGCGCCTGACAGCTGACGGTGTAGTCATTTGTCATTGTGTATTTTTATGTTTTCGTTTCCTAAAATACTTATGCGGCTCGTGACGCAAACATCATCTCCCTAAATTATGAGTGTTATAATCCGTTATATAATAATATACTATTTTATAAATCTTTTCTCTCAAAAGTCTGCTTTAAAAACAATTGAATTTTGTATGCGATAATTAAAAAATATTTGTTATATTATTTATTAAAACGAAAAATATAAGTAATATCTTGTAACCGCCAGTTACTTTTTGGGCCATATGTCCTAATTTTATATCATTTTGTTTGATCGTAGAGATGTTTAATTTTCTTTGGACTCCTTATATGGGATTCCAAGGGAATGGTCATAAAACGACAAGCCGAAGACGGAGATGTTCAATATGAGATTGATGTTGCAGACAAGACTTATTCATTCAGGTAAGATTTTAATTACGAAGAAAGTTTTATTGAACCAGTAAAATTTTTGGGACCGTCTTTAAAGTACATAATTCAAAATTGGACTACTTGCCACGCTCCACACCTTCTTGAAAGATATTCGTAACGCAAACATGAACCCCGCTCTTAATATTACGTAACGCTGTATTTTTCACGCCCTTGAAAAAGCCGTTGCTAGGCAACATAATCACTTTTCACGCACTGGTAGCATATTTGTCAATTTTTTCATTTAATTTTAAAATGAAACAAATTTGACATTAATCTTGTAATCCCAAACTGTAGACACAGCTCAGAAATTTCATACCGGTAAGCGGCTTCGTTAAAGCATCGGTGTTCATCTCCTCGGTGGGTAGATAACCAATCTTTATTGAAAAATTTTGGATCGCCTGTCGAACGAAGTGGACCTTGACATATTGGATTGTTGACCAACTTCCCAGCTGATTGGTTGTCATTGTTGATTAGGATTTCATAAAATTCTCTCATGCCGAGCTCCTTCATGAAATTTGACAAGTAAATGGCTTCCGAGAGACTCACGTACTCGTTCTCTGTTGAAGATGCCGGCGATCGTTCGTTGCTTGTGAGCATGCCACGAGATTGCTGCGCCCGACAGTATGAAGGTGTTCCCCGAGTAGGACTTTCTGTCTGTGACGCAGTTGCCCCAATCTGCATCTGCGTAGCCGATGATCCCCTTTTTGTCCTTCGAGTAGACGAGCTTTCTGTTGATCGTCCCTTGAAGGTATTGGAGAATTCGCTTTGCAGCCTGCCAATGGGTTTCATCGAAGTTGCTGTTGAACTGACTTAACGCTTTAACCGAGTATGCGATATCTGGACGAGTAATGACGGCGATGAACATCAAAGCCCCGATGAGTGCCCGATATGGGTATCGAGTGTCTTCGGTGGTGTTGGATGTGTTAGCTTGGCGCCGACCTTCATGGGAGCCTTGGTGGCTTTACAGTCCGGTATTCCAAACTTCTCTAGTACTTCGCGGATGTACCCACTCTGACAAAGTGAGATCTGGTCCGTCGCCTGGTTTACTTCGATACCTAGAAAGCAGTTCGCGTTTCCAAGATTCTTTACTTGAAATTTTTTAGAAAGATTCTTTTCGATTTCCTAGACACAAGAATCTAATTTGGCGACCGGAACGAATGTGTCGGTGAAGTCGACTACTGGTCTCTGAGCGAATCCACGAGCAACTACTCTGGCCTTTTGTCTAAGCAGCGTACCATCGGGGTTATACTTGGTCCGCAGGACTGTCCTGCAGCCGATGACCCTTGTGTTCGGTGGCCTATCGACCAATGTCCAGGTATCGTTCGCTGTCAGGCATTCGAGTTCCGAATAGATTGCCTCAAGCCACTGATCTATGTCGGGCCCGCCCAAAGCGTCGTCGATTCGAACTTCCTGCATCGTGAAACACATCTTCGTTTTTAGATATGGACGTAACAGATGTGCTCGCGTTTTCTTTCTTTCCACGAGCCGGCTAATACACCTTTCTGCGACGACCTCTTTCGCCGATCTTTACTTTCCTGGGTCTTCCAGGTCCTCGTTTTGTCGGATCGATTATATTGTCGTTAACGTCCTCAGGTATGACGTCATCTATTGCAACGTCCTCTACTGTATCGTGCAGTAAAGATTGCTCATCTTCGTTGTTATCGAAGATTTGCCCTCTTGGATTAGGCGTACCTAGGTTGATTTCAAACTCCTGTGACGTGGGTTCGTACTTCGAATGAAGCTCTGATGTAGTTTGAAACCTCGCATCGTTTTTCAGGAGTGGGTCGAGTTGTTTGGCATGAATTCGTTGGGAAATTTCACGTCTCGTGAAACGCAGATCTTCAGCTCGATCGGCGACCATATTCGATACGCTTTGGATTGGTCGGATTATCCCACGGACTCCATTGACACTCCTAGGTTCGAATTTCCCCTTATTCGGAATCTTGACGAGTGTGAAGACCTTCTCACCGAATGAGCGAAGATGCGAAACGTTTGGTGGTGAGCCTTTCCATTTTTTTATGGTGTAACTCCTCCTTGAAGTGCCTTTGTCGAACATCTGTTCCGCAGGTAGTTTGCTGTAGCGACTGCTTCTACCCAGAGCGATGGCGGCAATCCGGAATCTGCGAGCATGCATCGGGCTGCTTCTATCCAAGGTTTCCTGGGCGGTGTGTGAAACAGACAAACGGCGTTGGATGCCAGAATTTTTAAAAATTACATTCATCTTTTCATTACAAAATTCTTTACCGTTATCAGACTGCATGGCTTTCATTTTGTAACCAGTCTGATTTTCGACGAAGTTTTTGTACTCGATGAATTTGTCGACAGCTTCCCCTTTGTTGCACAGAAAGTATACGTGACATTACCTGCTGTAGTCCTCGATAAACGTGATAAAATATCTCGCTCCTCCCTGGGACGTCGTCCTCATCGGACCGCACATATCGGTGTGGACGATTTCGAGTGGCTCTTTCGATGGGCTTTCACGTTCGGGGAAGGGTGTCCTTCTCATTTTTGTTGTCTGGCTGGTGAGTCAACTTTTGTTTTACGATTTAGATTTTATTCGTTGTTCACAGATTTTTCTTCGAACTATTTTCGCATTCCCTGGGCCCATAACCTGTTGGCGGGAGTGAACGAATACTGACCGTGAACTTTTAGATTAATAACAACACTTATTAACGACGGATTTATGATACACGAAAACATTGCCCTTGTCAGATGGAATGAACAGTGTGAAGTTAGTTGGTTATCAAAACATCTAGTGTGAAACAGTGTTGCCAACTTAAGAATAATACATATTGGTTTAGGGATATAAATTGAACTCTAACAATATATTCTGTAAATAATAGAATAGAATTGCTAACCTTATTTATATATCAAAATAAATTGTTTGTTTATTATTCTTATCCAATTTCTAATGTTGGTAATCATTTTGACAAATTTCATTGAGGTTAAGGTAAATGCCAAATTATTCAGTGTTCGTAAGATGTTTATATTACATTATGTTGTTTTGTTGTGTAGGCTAAAAAATAATGTGTGCTAAATGCTAATAAAGAAGTATCCAGCGTCGACAGCCTCTCGGCCGTATACATATACTTCGAATCAGAAAAAAAACAACTTTCCAACCTAGCAACACAAATAACTATTTATATAAAATCAATCTTTGTTTTCTTTCAATTCACAAATCAACAATAACATGACACTTTTGAAGCATTTTTTGCACTTTTCCCTAAAATATAATTGACATTTATATATTATTATATTTAAAATATTGTTTTGACAATTTATTTAAATAAAAATCAGTTGTGGCCATCACAGAATTGAATATGTAAGACGTAAATGAGTATTTACACTTAATCTTTTTCAGCTACAATGTACCAAACGAGTCATCTAGAGAGGAAAGCGGTTATTTCGAAATCGACCCAGAAACCGGCAAGGAAAGCCTTGTGGTAGTAGGAAGTTATAGTTTTTCAGTAATCGATGATACTGGAATAAAAAGAACGTATAAAGTGGACTATACAGCAGATAAAAATGGGTACCGGAGTAACCCGCATGTGGTCCCTCCTGGTGATGGACATACAACAACTTCCCGCCCAACTTACCCAGGGTACGAGTACCCAAAGCCTACTCAGCCCTTTCCCACACCGTCGAGACCAATTGATCCAAAAATTCTTTGCTCGTTAGGTGGAGGCGGGTGTAAATAAAATATAGTAATATTGGAACGTGCACTCAATGATGTCGCTACCCAATTTTATTTGAGTGGGCATAGGCCGGTCCAATATTTTTTAGGATGCACTCATAATACTAAAAACCATTATTTTTTAAGAAATAAATGTTATTTAATAAAAAATAAAAAAGAATTACATTATAAACTACACTGAACGTCTTTTTTTTACCTTTAGTTAGTGTCGGTTCCATAACCATCGATTAATAGACAAAGATCTCATCGAAATAGTAAATAACTTATATTTTTGACAATTTACATCAGTTTTTCGATGCGATATTATTCTATTAGCGATGGTTATGGTATCCTGAACAAAACTGTAAATTACATTCAAGTAGTTTAGAATTACCGTTTTTTATGGGTAACCATAAATAATAAAATATATAATAATGTTAATGCGAATCGGGTCAAAACTTTCTTCGGATCCAATTCCTTTAAATTGTTTTAATTTCCTTAATATAAAAAATCTATGTTAATACACAGTTTATTTACTAATAAATAAATATCAGCCAGGACCGGCGGTACGACAAGTGGCGCCCTTCCACAACTTTTAAAATGGCGCCCGCTTCTAGACATAATTTTTTAAATCATGCTTCGTATTTCTGAAAATTTTATTAAAAGGAAAAAAATATTTGCTTTGAATATTAAACATTTTTGTGCGATTGACAACGGATTAATGGGGCGGTATTTGGATTTTAAAGATATTTAAAATTGCTTCTCAGTCGCTATTAAACAAAAATTATTAATTTTAAATTTAGAAAGAAAGGAAAAACGCTTTATTGATGCTTTTAAAACACAGAACTGAGTTTGGACGTTCGCGATGTCGAAAAAATCCCAATTTCATTGGTAAATTTAATAATTTTTTTGCTAAGCCCGTATATTCGGAGACGCTGAAATAATATACATGCTCTACGTTAAATAAATACAAAATGTAAAATTGCAGTTTTTGTTTTACACAAATAACTTTTCTTTATACGACGGTCTTTACGTTGGCGCACTTCTGCCCTTTCATTTGTTATATATAAGTTAGGAATTTAGGTTTCCACAACAATATTGTATCAAAATGGAAAGTGCGGCCCTGGTTTCCATCTTGTTTTGTAGACTGCATTTCTTCTGTGAACTGTGATTCTTTTATCGGCATTTCGGCATAGACGTTGACATTTTTGGTAATAAAAATTAGAAATTATGGGGCCATAAGCCGAAAAGATCATATTTCACAGACAACATTTTTGTATTTAGATAAGAAGTTGAGAGGGTAGATTTGCCTCTTAACTTAGTTTTACAGGCAGTCTTAGATAGGTTTAGCTGTAGATCAGACGTAGACATAATGTAGTCTGTTTTATTTAATTTGTGTAATATTAAATTAGTTTAGTTAAGATTTGTGTTATTAAATAATAAATATGTAAATAAAAATAGGTAAGTTAAGTAAAATTAAAGTGTACGTATGCTCCCGTGTCCCAATCAACGAATTATGTTCCTGTTTATCGTGTGATCAGTCGTCATCATAGTAAATAATCAGTCAGCATCATCAAGGTAAAGAAGTCGTCATCATCATCGCATCTTTTGTTATCCCCCCCGTGTTACAATATTTCGGCAAATAGTTTTTGTTCTTGACAATTCTGCTTCAAGTCAAACAAATCTTTATCTCTGTATATACGAGACTCCTTTGCACTCCAGATTTTTTTATTATTTTCGAAATTCCAAAACTGGCCTATCTAAGGAGGGCGATCGCCTCGTTGCCCCCGTTCCCGTCATATATTTCAATTATTTATAAAAAGTATTCTCTAAACAAAATATGTAATTATAAAAATATTAATGTGTTATTTTTTTACCAACTCAAAATTCTCCAAATTATAATTTTTATAATGTATAAATATATTGTTGTCTAATTCAAAATTTTGTTCACAAATCGTTCATTTGTTTATTTTTAAACAATTGTTTAACAAGTACACATGTGTCGATTTTTCAAAATTTCCTTGAGGGCAAAATTTTTAATAATGACCAAAATCAAAATATAAAATAGCTACTAAAAAGAAATACTAAAAAGTAATGAATGGAAACTAAAAAAATCTTATTTTCAATGAAAAATATTTAATTAGTTTTATTTTATGCTCAGTTTTTAGCAAACCAGAGTGTAATCCAAAGCAAACGCTTTAAAATGCTCTACTTTCTATTCCACTGAAACCAGAGCGGAAACCAGAGCAGTCAAATCTGCTCCAGAATGTGCTCTGGTTTCAGCATACCTAGAATTAGAGTAAACTATTTTAAGTGCTCTAATTCCTGACCCAATTAAACCAGAACAGAATTCAGAGTAGACAAATCTGCTCTGGTTTCAGCAGATCTAGAATAAGAGTAAATCCTTCTGAGTACTCTAATTCCTGACCCATTGAAACCAGAGCAGAATCCATAGCACCCAAATCCGCTTCAGAATGTGCTCTGGTTTCAGCTGACCTAGAATTAGAGTAAAAACTTCTGAGTGATCTAATTCCTGACCCATTGAAAACAGAAAATAATTCAGAGCAAGTAAATCTGCTCTGGTTTCAGCAGACATAGAAATAGTGTAAACTCTTCTGAGTACTCTAATTCCCGACCCATTGAAATCAGAGCAGAATGCATAGCATCCAAATCTGCTCCAGAATATACTCTGGTTTCAGCAGATCTAGAATTAGAGTAAATCCTTTTAAGTGCTCTAATTCCTGACCCATTAAAACCAGAGCAGAATGATCATGAATTTGTCAAATCTACAAAACATTATTAATATATGCTTGAATGCTTTGGTAACTTAAATAATTATTCATTTAAGAATTATTAAATTATTAGTAAGATTTTATAATAAAATTTATTTAATATTAAAATTTATATTAGAAAAATGGTGTTTCACGAGTTTAGTTCAGAAACTCATATAAAAACATATTTTCTTAATCGACGCAATAACTAACTTAAAATTTAGATCACTTGAAACATTTGCCGATTCTCCATTCGGTGAAAAATCATTAACCGATAAGTAATTTGTAAACATAACTTACTACCTTTTTTTAATTTAATGCCGTATAAAAATTTTTGTTATCGCATTAAATTTGAATTTTTTTTAATTGATTGTTTCAGTAATAAATTTATAAACCATTCCGGATTCGAGATTCTACCTAGTTACCAAGTTTTATTTTGACAAAACACCGTCACGAAGAAATTTTTCATCCTTTAAGTCAATGATGCTGTATTTTACAAGTCAGTTTTGTTAAACAAATTTTTTTGACGTTTTAGGAGTGCCTAGAAACATATTTTTTATACATCTATCAAAGTTGGTTTTTGTTCACTTATTTTTATTTTGAAAATAGTCAACCAAATACCATTAGTGGTTAAATTTTATGAAATAAATAAATAAACAGGACTGCAGTCGGAAATAATTAATTTGGCTTGTCTAGGCCAACGTTTCGCTGCCTATTGCAGCTTATTCGTTAAATTTTATACTGATAAATTTTCCGATTGCTTTACTCGAGCCTGTTGCTAATTTGTCTCATGACTTTATTTCAAAAACCACTGGCTTGACAATTCGTGATTTTGTTGTGAATGCCGATAAAGGTGCATTCAGATAAGCACTTGGTTTTAAAGTTTACAATTATGTTTTAAGTTTAGAAATAGCCTCACAACACATCGTTCACATAATAAGATTTCCATTAGGTGCGCTATTTTGCAAAAATGAAATAAATTATTAATATAGATTACTTTGATAATATTATATTGTCAAAATACGTTGTTTACATTTAAGGCAGTTGCCAAAATTAATTGTTCTTTGCGATTCATTTCAAATCAATAGTAAAATTTGTGGTTATATGACAGCTTACAAAGAGAGAAAACTACATGACGCTATTGCGTGCTACCTGCTTTGCTATTGGTCCGTTCCTAAACATAAACGTAAACCTAAACCACGAACTAATATACGTATTGTATGGAGTTGCATAGGGCTGATTTAAACATAAAGTTGTAATTGTAAACCTTAAAACTAAACATTTATGTGAATGCACCTTAAATTACTAGGCAACCAGTTCTCGTAACAATCTAAAAAATTTCCATCAAAAATTAACCACATGATATTATAATGAACATGGGAAAATAACTGGAGTGTAGTTCTAAAGAAAAAAGTAGCGCTTTCGGAAAAAAATGTTCAAAATCTTCAAATATTTATTTGATTATTTCACCCAAATCATTTTCACACAATCAAAATGTTTCATTTGTGAATTTTCAGCGAAAAAAATTATAAAATTATGGTAGCATGGTCATGGTTTCATTTGGTTGATATGAAAAAAAAATTTAACTGTTGTCATTCATAAAATAAAGCAAATATAAATTTCGAGCTATGAATTAATTGGTAAAATTCAAGACTTATTATATTACTTATGAAAATATTTAAATCAACATATTTAACCAAATAACACAAATATTCAGAAATATTCTTTACAGTATAACAATGAACAAATTATGTCAAAATGACATAAATAAGTTATGTACCAATAATACTGCGCGTTCAAGATAACATGGCGCGTCAATAGTTATTTTACATGCGAGGAGAGAAATGTTTCATTTCAGCCGAGGGCTTATATATATTACCGAGAGGCGAAGCCACCGATGTATGGATACCAATTTATTCACAATCATACACAGCAGACGTAAGTTAATTGTTACATAAAGTGCAGTATTTTTTGACAACCTATTATAATTTGTTTTAACCTATTTTATTGTAGAGATTTATGACAATGTTACTAGGCAACCTTTTCATAAATACTTCCAACCCAAGAGATGGAAGTGCAATTTGTTACTTCCAACCCAAGAGATTTGTCAATACAGTTAGGAATGACTAACTTCCAAACCTCCAAAAAGTTAGGAATCAGCATATTACTATAATGATTGTGAATAAAAGAATATAATGCAGTTCACTATTCCTAAGTTCTGTAAAATATTTATTGTTACTTCGATGCCGTAATATCAGAACTCATAAGCTATAGTAAAAATAAATGTGTAAATGTCTTTTATTCAATTTTACCTTATAAAGTAATTTTTATTTATTTGGATACTATTATACATTACAAATATTGAAAGATTCAAGAACAAACCTATTCATTCTGAATTTATATCACTAGACATATACTTGGTTAAAAACTAATATTTAAGTTATAACGAAAAACTGACTTTGGAAAATATGTGTTGGTTTCCAGAATAAACTTTAAATTTTCAACCGAAAAATTCAAAAGGCAAAAATAATTTTTTTGTTATATGAGGCTAAATAACTATAAAGGCTCATTAAAAAATTGAAGATTCTGCAACTAGTACGCTAGGTTTCGTAAGAAGCAAAGTATGACCCGTACAAACTACTTGTGATATCCCCCGCCCTTCCCCCAAATACAATGTTTGGGGGGCCGCGGTGTATCTTCACTATAAATATCCTGCTAACCTTCAAATGTTGTCTTATAGTGTTACTTCACAATGAAACTGGTAAGTTCTATTTGTAATAGGTATTTGTATCTTTTTGGAGTTAATGTAAACACAATTTTAAAATCGAAGTCATTTTCACATAGATAAAAAAAATTTTTTCTCTCTAAAATCTACTTTAGAAACAATTGAATTTTGTACACGATAATAAGAAAATATTTGTTATGTTATTTATTAAAACGAAAAATATAAGAAATATCTTTTAACCGCCAGTTATTTTTTGGGCAATATGTCCTAATTTTATAACATGTTGCTTGATCGTAGAGATTTTTAATTTTCTTTGGCCTCCTTATATGGGACTCCAAAGCAATGGTCATAAAACGACAAGCCGAACACGGAGATGTTCAATATGAGATTGATGTTGCAGACAAGACTTATTCATTCAGGTAAGATTTTAACTATGAAGAAAATTTTATTGAACCGGTAAAATTTTTGAGACCGTCTTTGAAGTACATTCAATTCAAAATTGGACATGAACCCCGCTCTTAATATTACGTAACGTGTATTTTTTACGCCCTTGAAAAAGCCGTTGCTAGGCAACATGAACACTTTTCACGCACTGGTAGCACATTTATCAATATTTTTATTTAATTTTAAAATTATTATTTATCTCATGTCATTTCCGCATTCGGCTACTCGACTATCAACACTTGCTTTACACACTAGTTGTATAAATAACTATTTGTAATTTAAGGGCAACCTCTTTTACAAAACAAAAATTTAAATAAAAAGGGCTCTGGTATTACAAAAAAAAATTTAGATAAAATTTTGATGAGGATGTGAAATTATTTTTTATCCTACACATATTGAAAATAAGATTTTCCTGCATGTGTGTATGCAAGAAAGTAGACATTTGCCGGTCCAGACCTACCTATTCCAAAGGAAAGAAAAAAAACAGTTCGCGTGCGGACTAACAGATGGCTTTTAATGTATTAGAAATAGTACCAGAATAAAATACGTCAACATGCTTTTAAAATATTGCAACTTTAAATAATTTTGATACTTACTTTAAATTCTAGGTATTTTAATTATATATTCTGTAAATAGTAGAACAGAATTGCTAACCTTATTTATATATCAAAATAAAATGTTTGATTTTGTTCTTATCCTATTTCTAATGTTGGTAATCAATTTGACAAATTTCATTGGGTTAAGGTAAATGCCAAACTATTTAGTGTTCGTAAGATGTTTACGTTGTTTCATTAAGTTGTGATGTTTTTAGGGATAAAAAATAGTGTAGGTATGCTACATGGTAGTAAAGTTGTTTTCTGGTCCTTAAGAAGTATCCACACGACTGCGTCTCGGCCGTATACATATCTCTCAAATCAGAAAAAAACAACTTTCCTGCCTAGTAACACAAATAACTATTTATTTAAAATCAATCTTTGTTTTCTTTCAATTCGCAAATCAACAACAACATGACACTTTTGAAGCATTTTTTGCCTTTTCCCTAAAATATAATTAACATTTATATATTATTATATTTAAAATATTGTTTTGACAATTTATGTAAATAAAAATCAGTTGAGGCCATCACAGAATTGAATATGTAAGGCGTAAATGAGTATTTACACTTGATCTTTTTCAGCTACAATGTACCAAACGAGTCATCTAGAGAGGAAAGCGGTTATTTCGAAATCGACCCAGAAACCGGCAAGGAAAGCTCTGTGGTAGTAGGAAGTTATACTTTTTCCGTAACCGATGATACTGGAATAAAACGAACGTATAAAGTAGACTATACAGCAGATAAAAACGGGTACCGGAGTAACCCGCATGTGGTCCTTCCTGAACATACAACACCTTCACCTTTCATTCCAACGTACCCAACGTACGTGTACGACAGGCCTACTCAACCCATTCCCACACCGTCGAAACCAATTGATCCAAAAATTCTTTGCTCGTTAAGTGGAGGCGGGTGTAAACAATAAAATACGGTAATATTGGAACTATACTTCGTTTTTAAACTATAGACAGCACTAGACGAAGTCACATTTACACCGCTAGAAGTTACCAAAAAAATCACTGGATTTATTTGGCGGGAGAAATGAAGTGTCAAAATGAAGGCCACGTCAGAATTTATATTTTCCAGGCTATATTTTCATCATCCAAAACTATGATAGATAAACTACTTACAAAGCGTTAGTGAAATACTAATAGTTCTGAAAAGAACTGGTTTTATTCGTGAAATGTCACAAAAAGAGCAATGAAACAAAAAAACACGTGCAAATTCAACAATTGATTTGACAACTTCCGAGAGTTTGACGTTTCAATTGCGTTTGAGAAGGTTAACCTGAAATTTCGCAAACATGAACCCCGTTCTTAATATTACGTAACGCTGTATTTTTCACGCCTTTGAAAAAGCCGTTGGTAGGCAACATGAACACTTTTTATGCACTGGTAGCGTGGTAGCACATTTATGAATATTTTTATTTAATTTTAAAATTAATTTTTATCTCGTGTCATTTCCGCATTCGGCTACTCGACTAAAAACACTTGCTTTACACACTAGTTGTATAAATAACTACTATTTGTAATTTAAGGACAGCCTCTTTTACAAAATAAAAATTTAAATAAAAAGGGCGTTGGTATTACAAAAAAAATTTAGATGAAATTTTGATGAGGTTGTGCAATTATTTTTTATCCTACACTTACTGAAAATAAGATTTTCCTGCGTGTGTGTGCGCAAGAAAGTAGACATTTGCCGGTCCAGACCTACAAAATCTCACTATTCCCTAGGAAAGAAAAAAATAGTTCGCGTGCGGACTAACAGATGGCTTTTAATGCATTAGAAATAGTACCAGAATAAAATACGACGACATGCTTTTAAAATATTGTAACTTTAGATAATTTTGATACTTACTTTAAATTCTAGGTAATGTTATTATATATTCTGTAAATAATAGAACAGAATTGCTAACCATATTTATATATCAAAATAAAATGATTGTTTTTTGTTCTTATCCTATTTGTAATGTTGGTAATCAGTTTGACAAATTTCGTTGAGGTTAAGGTAAATGTCAAATTATTTAGTGTTCGTAAGATGTTTATATTATTTCATTAGGTTGTGACGGTAGTAAAGTTGTTTTCTGGTCCTCAAGAAGTATCCGCCCGACTGTGTCTCGAGTCTCGACTGTATACATATCCGTTGTACCAGAAAAAATAACATTCCTACCTAGCAACAAAAATATCTGTTTATTTAAAATTAATCTTTGTTTTCTTTCAATTCGCAAATTAACAATAACATGACACTTTTGAAGCATTTTTTGCACTTTTACCTAATATATAATTGACATTTATATATTATTATATTCAACATATTGTTTTGACAATTTATTTAAATAAAAATCAGTTGTGGCCATCACAGAATTGAGTATGTAAGGCGTAAATTAGTATTTACACTTGATCTTTTTCAGCTACAATGTACCAAACGAGTCATCTAGAGAGGAAAGCGGTTATTTCGAAATCGACCCAGAAACTGGCGTGGAAAGCTCTGTGGTAGTAGGAAGTTATACTTTTTCAGTAACCGATAATACTGGAAGAAAAAGGACGTATAAAGTAGACTATACAGCAGATAAAAATGGGTACAGGAGTAACCCGCAGGTGGTCTCTCCTGGTGGTGAACAAACAACAACGCATCGTCCCCCCCTTACCACTGAACATACAACAACTTCCCGCCCAACGTACCCAACGTACCCAACGCGTCCCCCTACCTCACCGAAACCAATTGATCCACAATTACTTTGCTCGTTAGGTGGAAGCGCGTGTAAATAAAATATAGTAATATTGGAACGTGCACCAGTGACGTCGCTAGCCAATTTTATTTGGGTGGGCACAGGTCGGTCCGACATTTTTTAGGGTGGACACCCAAAGTATTAAATACCAATATTTTTTAAATAAATAAATGTTATTTAATAAAAAATTAAATACAATTACATTATAAACAACTATGAACGTTTTTTTTTCACTAATACACTAATGTCCTCCATTGTCATAAATTATTATTTGCGGATGATCTCAAAATTTTGTACTCCATCTCATCGACTATCCTTATGGAGTTCTAGTAACAACTTGCACCTTAACCACAAACTAGTTATATACAGAGATATACAGGTACTCTCTTAGATGAGGTATAAAATAGAGATATGGCATTGCCCAAATATATTGTCGAAAGATCTAAGGTTTAAAATCGCTTGCAGCCCCCTGCTTGAGAACAGTGGACCAGTGGAGTAGTTATATGGAAAACTCAAACAAACAAATAATGAGGATAGGTGACTAACACTATGACCAATATTTCGTTCGTCTAGCTGTAAGTGTGCGCTACTCAGCTGGCGGATTGTTCTCACGAAGCTAACTCGACCATACATATTTTGCTTGCTCTTAAAAGAGAATAGTCAAATAATTATTCTCATTTCACATTTTGATAAGCAATATTAAAGTTATGCAATATACAATGGGAGTATCGCATATATAACAGATCTGCAAACTTTCAACGTCTCTTTTCCATTTTGCGACATTTGAAAACATCTACTTGTTGTCAATAAACAGAGGTGCTTGTAATTACTCGCCACTGAATCTGGTAAGTACTCCTTAATGTGAATCTTTTTTTACAATTTAAATAAAGCAGGCAATATGAGAAATTAGTGATTGAATAAAATTACTAAAAGTCATTAATTATTATAATATTATTACATTGGAATTATCATGAATTTGTCAAATCTACAAGTCATTGTTAATAAGTGCTTGAATGCTTTGGTAACTTAAATCATTATTCAAACAAGAATTATTAAATTATTAGTAAGATTTTATTATAAAAAAAGTATTTAATATTAAAATTTATATTAATAAAATGAGGTTTCACGAGTTTACTTCAGAAATTCATATAAAAACATATTTTATTAATCGACGCGATAACTAAGTTAAAATTTGATCATTTGAAACATTTGCCGATTCCCCATTCGGTGAAAAATCATTAACCGATAAGTAATTTGTAAACATAACTTACTACCTTAGAAACACAATCGATAAAAATATCTAATCATGGAAAACCGTAATTTACTGTCGTATAAAAATTTTTGATATCACATTAAATTTGATTTTTTTTAATTGACTGTTTCAGTAATGAATTTGTAAACCAATCCGAATTCAAGATTCTACCTAGTTACGGAGTTTTATTTTGACAAAATACCGTCACGATGAAAATTTTGCATCCTTTAAGTGAATGATCCTGCTATAAGTCAGTTTTGTTAAGCAACATTTTTTGACGTTTTAAGAGTGCGTATACTCCGTTTTTAAACTATAGGCAGCACTAGACGAAGTCACATTTACACCACAGCGGTAGTGAAATACTAGTAGTTCTGAAAAGAACTGGTTTTAATCGTGAAATATCACAAAAAGAGAAATGAAACAAGAAACACGTGCAAATTCAATAAGTGATTTGACAACTACTGAGAATATGACGTATCAATTACGTTTGAGGTTAACTTGAAATGGTGAAATGCGGCTTCCTGAAATGGCGCAGCAGCCAATCACCGGCTTTGATTTTCTCACTAGAATTTCTAGATACTGTCTATAGTTTAAACTTTAAAAGCAGAGTATAGACACATATTGTTTATACATCTGTCAAAGTTGGTTTTTGTTCACTTATTTTTATTTTGAAAAAATTGCTTTACTCTAGCCTGTTGTTAATTTATCTCATGTCTTTAAATCAAAAATCACTCGCTTCACAACTCACTTATTTTTATTTTGAAAATAGTCATCCAAATATCAAGTTTATATTTTTAGATGAACTTTAATAACTAGTACGCCGGGTTTCGCAAGAAACAAATTATGACCCATACCCACTACTTGTGATATCCCCCCCTTTCCCCCAAATACAATGTTTGGGGGCCGCGGTGTATCTTCGCTATAAATATCCTGCTAACCTTCAAATGTTGTCTTATAGTGTTACTTCACAATGAAACTGGTAAGTTCTATTTGTAATAGATATTTGTATCTTTTTGGAATTAATGTAAACAATAAAATTTTAAAATCGAAGCCATTTTCACATAGATCTTATTATAGTGGCAATGCACTGTGACTACTGACAAATGCATAGAATTTGGAACATAAGTCAATATGTCATGTAAGCAAATTTTGTCAAATAACAAAAACTTATTAACAGAACAGGAGCGTAGCCAGAAACAAAAATTAAAACAAAATATTTGTATATTTATGCAGAATGTAACAGAAATAAATACATTAGTATTCGTTCACAATGGACGAAAAAACCAGCGTAGAGCATAAAACATAATCATTATATAGATAAGGGAGGTATTGTTTTTGGTCAAATTTCTCGAGAATGAGTTTTCAACATATGAGCACGAATTAAAGACCCTAGAATACGATTTTACTATTTTTACCGTGTTGTCTGTATGTCCGTATGTGTGTGTGTCTGGGACGATTTCTCTTCCACGATTCATATAAAAAATACCTCTAAATACATTATTTTTCGCAAATTACGTTATTATAATATATAAAGATTTTTTAATTTTCTACCGATCTGAATAATTACTACTTCTAGCTAAACAGAAAAAATATATAAATTATAATTATTTTACTTATTGTTTAGGCACAGGAATTTCTATAAAAGTGGTGTTATTTATACGTTCACAAAATTTGACATATGATGTCAAATTTAATGTAAGTAAGTTTATAAGATAAATAAATAAATATGAAGTAGTTTTATTGCAAAATTAAAAAAGGTGGAAGATATATATAAGGAATATATTTGCATGCGTGAATCAAGGTAAGTTTGGTTCCGGTTTTAGTAAAACGCCAAAAATAACTGTTTTTTTTTGGTCACACAAATTTTATGAAGGAAACTTTAGGTTTGAAATGAATAAAAAATATTTTGAATTGCAATAACAAACTAATTCTATAACTATAAATTAAATGTACTAAAAAGTTGTATAGAACATACTACTATAGTGGTGGGAGGTAATGTGTTGAACACATCAGATTTTTTAATATTGAGTTAAAATTCTTCAAAATGTCACAATAGTTATTTACGTGTCCAGCGGTGTAAGCTAATCTTTTAAGGCGAGCTGGAAATTTGTGAGGCGAGCGACGAAGGGGTAAGCATAATCTAGTCAGCCCAGTAAAGATTAATTGCACGCGTGCCGCTTACAAAACTTTGTTTCCACCTTCATAGCGTTTTTTTTTATTAATTTACTTTATTCTTCAGAAAAAGATTTACTTTATTTTGGAATCAAAGGAAGTTGGCGGTGGTAGAACAATTTATAGCTAGACATTGTCAAATGAGTTTCGCCAGTAAATCAAAATGTCCTATAAATATGTATAATTACTCACATAACCCTAATTAAATCAAGTTTGTAATATTTATAATGAAATGCATAAAAAACTTTCATTATTTTCTATTATTTTTACAGATTAGTTTCTCCAATTGTTTATTTACTTAGCTACCAACAAATCTTTAAAGTGACTATTATATAGAAGGTGGAAATTAATTTTATTACTTGCCCATAGTTGAAAAAAAATTCTAATTCTAATTTTAAAATATAAAATATTACTTTTTGGTTTGACTGACGTTTCTAAACTCGTTTCTAAACATTACATTTTACATAGGCCAGCACAATGATGGTGTAATCGCTATTCTTAATAGTAGACATTTTTGTAGATTATAACTTTCATAATAATTATTTATTTGAAAAAGTTTGACAAGTTACATGTGTCAAAAATAATTGTTTTATTGGTTTATCTAACACCGTGTAATTATGACTATAATTATAGTGTTTTTATATAAATAAAATAAGTCATAAAACACACGTGGATTAGAAATTATATCTCACTGTTTGTTGATTCGTATCATAGTTACTACGTTATAAAACCTATGCTCATTTTAAAATGTCAACTGTCAAAAATAGTTATTTATGATACTAGTGTGTGAAGAAGTACTTTTATGCATGAGTTACGGGGTTTAAGGCACGAGCGAAAGCGAGTGTCTTAATCGTAATGAGTGCATAAAAGTCCTTCATACATGACTGTCATACAATATTTTATCTACATACCAATTTAAAAAAATAAATTGAAATATAAAAATGTAAATAGGCAGGTAATTTGAGGTTATATTGTTTGCTATATATGAGCTACTTCTGGGAGGTGAACAAATTTCTTCTTCATCCATTGTAAAATCAATTCAGTCTAAAATAACGAAACCTAAATGATAATATATCCTTAAATTTACAATAAAGTATGTAATAGTTTAATAATGAAAGTGCCATTTAATTTACATTGTTCTTTTACACACGATTTGGTTTGTTTTACACACGATTTCATTAATGACATGCTTCACATACAATAACTTGCATGATAATGAGTTCATTATAGTGTGATAGTAGATAATTTTTTTTATATATTTTATACCAATGATTAAAAGGTGTTGGATAGATACACATTTCTCACTTGACTTATTTGTAATGCAACATACTTGTACCATAAATTACTTTTTATGTTCTGGACAAATTATTACGACAATACCAGAACGACTTTAATTCGATAATTTTACGGGGCGTAAAAATGCTAAAAAAATCAGATTTCGAAAAAAGTTACTAATTAATATTGTTGCTCTCAACGAGTTCTATCATTAGTTTAATTTAATGTACCTACTTATTTCTGTTACCTCTCCCCTGGCTACGTGTCATTGAATTATAATAAAAAAAAAACTATACGATGACCCTACAATTATTATTTACATATCAAGTCTGGGAACGTAATTTTTCCGGATGAGTATTTTGAGGTATGAGCTTGCGTCTGACAGCTGATGGTATAGTCATTTGTAATTGTGTATTTTTATAATTTCGTTTTCTAAAATATTTATGCGGCTCGTGACGCAAACTTCATTTTCCTAAATTATGAGTGTCATAATCCGTTATATAATAATATACTATTTTATAAAAAAAATTCTCTCTAAAATCTACTTTAGAAACAATTGAATTTTGTACACGATAATAAGAAAATATTTGTTATATTATTTATTAAAACGAAAAATATAAGTAATATCTTGTAACCGCCAATTACTTTTTAGGCAATATTCCCTAATTTTATAACATGTTGTTTGATCGTAGAGATGTTTAATTTTCCTTGGACTCCTTATATGGGATTCCAAGGGAATGGTCATAAAACGACAAGCCGAAAACGGAGATGTTCAATATGAGATTGATGTTGCAGACAAGACTTATTCATTCAGGTAAGATTTTAATTACGAAGAAAGTTTTATTGAACCGGTAAAATTTTTGGGACATTCTTTGAAGTGCATAATTCAAAATTGGACTACTTTCCAACAGTGCCACCCCCCACACCCCTTTGAAAGATATTCGTAACGCAAACATGAACCACGTTCTTAATATTACGTAACGCTGTATTTTTCACGCCTTTGAAAAAGCCGTTGGTAGGCAACATGAACACTTTTTATGCACTGGTAGCGTGGTAGCACATTTACGAATATTTTTATTTAATTTTAAAATTAATTTTTATCTCGTGTCATTTGCCCATTCGGCTACTCGACTAAAAACACTTGCTTTACACACTAGTTGTATAAATAACTACTATTTGTAATTTAAGGACAGCCTCTTTTACAAAATAAAAATTTAAATAAAAAGGGCGTTGGTATTACAAAAAAAAATTAGATGAAATTTTGATGAGGTAGTGCAATTATTTTTTATCCTACACTTACTGAAAATAAGATTTTCCTGCGTGTGTGTGCGCAAGAAAGTAGACATTTGCCGGTCCAGACCTACAAAATCTCACTATTTCCTAGGAAAGAAAAAAATAGTTCGCGTGCGGACTAACAGATGGCTTTTTAATGCATTAGAAATAGTACCAGAATAAAATACGACGACATGCTTTTAAAATATTGTAACTTTAGATAATTTTGATACTTACTTTAAATTCTAGGTATTGTTATTATATATTCTGTAAATAATAGAACAGAATTGCTAACCATATTTATATATCAAAATAAAATGATTGTTTTTTGTTCTTATCCTATTTCTAATGTTGGTAATCAGTTTAACAAATTTCGTTGAGGTTAAGCTAAATGTCAAATTATTTAGTGTTTGTAAGATGTTTATATTATTTCATTAAATTGTGATGTTGTGTAGGATTAAAAATAGTGTGTGCTACATGGTAGTAAAGTTGTTCTGTGGTCCTCAATAAGTATTCACCCGACTGCGTCTCGACTGTATACATATCCCTTGTACCAGAAAAAACAACTTTCCTACCTAGCAACACAAATAACTGTTTATTTAAAATTAATCTTTGTTTTCTTTCAATTCGCAAATCAACAATAACATGACACATTTGAAGCATTTTTTGCACTTTTACCTAAAATATAATTGACATTTATATATTATTATATTTAAAATATTGTTTTGACAATTTATTTAAATAAAAATCAGTTGAGGCCCTCACAGAATTGAGTATGTAAAGCGTAAATGAGTATTTACACTTGATCTTTTTCAGCTACAATGTACCAAACGAGTCATCTAGAGAGGAAAGCGGTTATTTCGAAATCGACCCAGAAACTGGCGTGGAAAGCTCTGTGGTAGTAGGAAGTTATACTTTTTCAGTAACCGATAATACTGGAAGAAAAAGGACGTATAAAGTAGACTATACAGCAGATAAAAATGGGTACAGGAGTAACCCGCAGGTGGTCTCTCCTGGTGGTGAACAAACAACAACGCATCGTCCCCCCCTTACCACTGAACATACAACAACTTCCCGCCCAACGTACCCAACGTACCCAACGCGTCCCCCTACCTCACCGAAACCAATTGATCCACAATTACTTTGCTCGTTAGGTGGAGGCGCATGTAAATAAAATATAGTAATATTGGAACGTGCACTCAGTGACATCGCCAGCCAATTTTATTTGGGTGGGCACAGGCCGGTCCGGCATTTTTTAGGGTGGACACCCAAAGTATTAAATACCAATATTTTTTTAATAAATAAATGTTATTTAATAAAAATTTAAATACAATTACATTATCAACAACTATGAACGTTTTTTTCTCACTAATAAACTAATGTCCTCCATTGTCATAAATTATTATTTGCGGATGATCTCAAAATTTTGTACTCCATCTCATCGACTATCCTTATGGAGTTCTAGTAACAACTTGCACCTTAACCACAAACTAGTTATATACAGAGATATACAGGTACTCTCTTAGATGAGGTATAAAATAGAGATATGGCCTTGCCCAAATATATTGTCGAAAGATCTAAGGTTTAAAATCGCTTGCAGCCCCCTGTTTGAGAAAAGTGGACCAGTGGAGTAGTTATATGGAAAACTCAACCAAACAAATAATGAGGATAGGTGACTAACACTATGACCAATATTTCGTTCGTCTAGCTGTAAGTGTGCGCTACTCAGCTGGCGGATTGTTCTCACGAAGCTAACTCGACCATACATATTTTGCTTGCTCTTAAAAGAGAATAGTCAAATAATTATTCTCATTTCACATTTTGATAAGCAATATTAAAGTTATGCAATATACAATGGGAGTATCGCATATATAACAGATCTGCAAACTTTCAACGTCTCTTTTCCATTTTGCGACATTTGAAAACATCTACTTGTTGTCAATAAACAGAGGTGCTTGTAATTACTCGCCACTGAATTTGGTAATTACTCCTTATTGTGAATCTTTTTTTACAATTTAAATAAAGCAGGCAATATGAGAAATTAGTGATTGAATAAAATTACTAAAAGTCATTAATTATTATAATATTATTACATTGGAATTATCATGAATTTGTCAAATCTACAAGTCATTGTTAATATATGCTTGAATGCTTTGGTAACGTAAATCATTATTCATTCAAGAATTATTAAATTATTAGTAAGATTTTATTATAAAAATGATTTAATATTAAAATTTATATTAATGAAATGAGGTTTCACGAGTTTACTTCAGAAATTCATATAAAAACATATTTTATTAATCGAACTAAGTTAAAATTTAGATCATTTGAAACATTTGCCGATTCCTCATTAGGTAAAGAATCATTAACCGATAAGTAATTTGTAAACATAACTTACCACCTTAGAAACACAATCGATAAAAATACCTGATCATGGCAAAACGTAATTTACTGTCGTTTAAAAATTTTTGATATCGCATTAAATTTGATTTTTTTTAATTGACTGTTTCAGTAATGAATTTGTAAACGAAGTTTTATTTTGACTAAACACCGTCACGAAGAAAATTTCGCATCCTTTAAGTCAATGATCCTGCTATAAGTCAGTTTTGTTAAGCAAAATTTTTTGACGTTTTAAGAATGCCTATACTCCGTACGTATTATGAATGCCTAGAAACATATTGGTGATACATTTGTCAAAGTTAGTCTTTGTTCACTTATTTTTATTTTGAAAATAGTCATCCAAATACCAAGTTTATATGTTTAGATGAACTTTAATAACTAGTATGCCGGGTTTCGTAAGAAACAAATTATGACCCGTACCCACTACTTGTGATATCCCCCCCCTTCCCCCAAAATACAATGTTTGGTGTCTTCACTATAAATATCCTGCTAACCTTCAAATGTTGTCTTATAGTGTTACTTCACAATGAAACTGGTAAGTTCTATTTGTAATAGGTATTTATATCTTTTTTGGAGTTAATGTAAACAATACAATTTTAAAATCTGAAGCCATTTTCACATAGATCTTATTTTAGTGGCATTGCACTGTCAGTAGTGACAAACGCATAGAATTTGTAACATAAGTCAATATGTCATGTAACCAAATTTTGTCAAATAACGCAAACTTATTAACAGGAGCGTAGCCAGAAACAAAAATTAAATCAAAATATTATTATATTTATGCAGAGTGTAACAGAAATAAATACATTAGTATTCGTTCACAATGGACGAAAAAACCAGCGTAGAGCATAAAACATAATCATTATATAGATAAAGAAGGTATTGTTTTTGGTCAAATTCCTCGAGAATACGATTTTACTATTTTTACCGTGTTGTCTGTAAGTCCGTCTGCGTGTGTGTCTGTGACGATTTTTCTTCCACGATGCATATAAAAAATACCTCTAAATACCATTTTTTCGCAAATTACGTTAATATTTAATATAAAGATTTTTTAATTTTCTACCGATCCGAATAATTACTACTTCTAGCTAAACAGAAAAAATATATAAATTATAATTATTTTACATATCGTTTAGGCTCAGGAATTTCTATAAAAGAAGTGAGTTATTATATGTTCACAAAATTTGACATATGATGTCAAATTTAATGTAAGTAAGTTTAAAAGATAAATAAGTAAATATGAAGTAGTTTTATTGTAAAATTAAAAAAGATGGAAGAAATATATAAGAAATATATTTGCATGCGTGAATCAAGGTAAGTTAGGTTCCGGTTTTAGTACAACGCCAAAAATAGCTGTTTTTTGTCACACAAATTTTATGAAGGAAACTTTAGGTATGAAATGAATAGAAAATATTCTGAATTGCAATAACAAACTAATTCTAAAACTATGAATTAAATGTACTGAAAAAGTTATATGGAATATACTACTAGAGTGGTGGGAGGTAATGTGTTGGACACATCAGATTTTTTAATATTGAGTTAAAATTCTTCAAAATGTCACAATAGTTATTTACGTGGTCAGTGGTGTAAGTTAATCTTTTAGGACGAGCTGGAAATTTGTGAGGCAAGCGACGAAGGAGTGAGGTCAATCCAGTCAGCCCAGTAAAGATTAATTCCACGCGTGCCGGGTACAAAATTTTATTTCCGCCTTCATAGCGTTTTTTTTTATTAATTTACTTTATACTTCAGAAAAAGATTTACTCTATTTAGGAATCAAAGGTAGTTGGTAGTGGTAGAACAATTTATAGCTAGACATTGTCAAATAAGTAGGTATCGCTAGTGAATCAAAATGTACCTACTATAAATGTGTATAATTACTCACATAACCCTAATTAAATTAAGTTTGTAATATTTATAATGAAATGCATAAAAAAACTTTCATTATTTTCTATTATTTTTACAGGTTAGTTACTGCAATTGTTTATTTACTTAGCTACCAAGAAGCCTGTAAAGTGACAATTATATAGAAGGTGGAAATAAATTTTACTTCTCGCTCATGGTTGAAAAAAAATGTAATTCTAATTTTAAAATATAAAATATCACTTTTTGGTTTGACTGACGTTTCGAAACGTTACAGTTTACATAGGCCAGCACAATGATGGTGTACTCGCTATTCGTAGAGGTAGACATTTTTGCAGATTATTACTTTCATAATAAATATTTATCTCTTTATTTGAAAAAGTTTGACAAGTTACACCTGTCAAAAATAATTGTTTTATTCATTTATCCAACACTGTGTAATTATGACTATAACTATAATGTTTTTATATAAATAAAGTAAGTCATAAAACACACGTGGATTAGAAATTATAACTCACTGTTTATTGATTCGTATAACAGTTACTACGTTATAAAACCTATGCTCTATTTTTTTTTATTAAATGTCATTTTAAAATGTCAACTGTCAAAAAAAACATATATTTTATACCAATGGTTAAAAGGTGTTGGATAGATATACATTTCTCACTTGGCTTATTTGTAATGCAACATACTTATACCATATATGACTTTTTACGTTCTGGATCAAATTATTATGACAATACCTGATCGACTTTAATTCGTTAATTTTAGGGGAAAAAAACGCTAAAAAATCAGATTTCGGAAAAAGTTACTAATAAATATCTTTGCTCTCAACGAGTTCTATCACTAGTTTAATTTAATGTAGTTATTTCTATTACCTCTCCCCTAGCTACGTATCAGTGAATTATAATAAAGAGGCGTGAGCTTGCGCCTGACAGCTGACGGTGTAGTCATTTGTCATTGTGTATTTTTATGTTTTCGTTTTCTAAAATACTTATGCGGCTCGTGACGCAAACTTTAGAAACAATTGAATTTTGTGCAGGATAATGAGAAAATATTTGTTATATTATTTATTAAAACAAAAAATATAAGTAATATCTTGTAACCGCCAGTTACTTTTTGTTCAATATATCCTAATTTTATAACATGTTGTTTGATCGTAGAGATTTTTAATTTTCTTTGGACTCCTCATATGGGACTCCAAGGCAATGGTCATAAAACGACAAGCCGAAGACGGAGATGTTCAATATGAGATTGATGTTGCAGACAAGACTTATTCATTCAGGTAAGATTTTAATTACGAAGAAAGGTTTATTGAACCGGTAAAATTTTTGGGACATTCTTTGAAGTACATAATTCAAAATTGGACTACTTTCTAACAATGCCACCCTCCCTGCCCCCTTGAAAGATATTCGTAACGCAAACATGAACCCCGCTCTTAATATTACGTAACGCTGTATTTTTCACACCCTTGAAAAAGCCGTTGCTAGGCAACATGAACACTGGTAGCACATTTATCATATATTTAAATACTCGACTAAAAACACTGGCTTTACACACTAGTTGTATAAATAACTATTTGTAATTTAAGGACAGCCTTTTTTACAAAATAAAAATTTAAATAAAAAGGGCTCTGGTATTACAAAAAAAAAATTTTAGTTGAAATTTTGATGAGGATGTGAAATTATTTTTTATCCTACACATATTGAAAATAAGATTTTCCTGCGTGTGTGTACGCAAGAAAGTAGACATTTGCCGGTCTAGATCTACCTATTCCCTAGGAAAGAAAAAAACAGTTCGCGTGCGGACTAAAGATGGTGTTTAATGCATTAGTCAACATGCTTTTAAAATATTGTAACTTTAGATAATTTTGATACTCACTTTTAATTGTAGGTATTGTTATTATATATTCTGTAAATAATAGAACAGAATCGCTAACCATATTTATATATCAAAATAAAATGATTGTTTTTTGTTCTTATCCTATTTGTAATGTTGGTAATCAGTTTGACAAATTTCGTTGAGGTTAAGGTATTTTTTAAATTATTTAGTGTTCGTAAGATGTTTATATTATTTCATTAGGTTGTGCTGGTAGTAAAGTTGTTTTCTGGACCTCAAGAAGTATCCACCCGACTGCGTCTCGACTGTATACATATCCCTTGTACCAGAAAAAATAACATTCCTACCTAGCAACAAAACTAACTGTTTATTTAAAATTAATCTTTGTTTTCTTTCAATTCGCAAATTAACAATAACATGACACTTTTGAAGCATTTTTTGCACATTTACCTAATATATAGGTAATTGACATTTATATATTATTATATTTAACATATTGTTTTGACAATTTATTTAAATAAAAATCAGTTGTGGCCCTCACAGAATTGAATATGTAAGGCGTAAATGAGTATTTACACTTGATCTTTTTCAGCTACAATGTACCAAACGAGTCATCTAGAGAGGAAAGCGGTTATTTCGAAATCGACCCAGACACCGGCGTGGAAAGCTCTGTGGTAGTAGGAAGTTATACTTTTTCAGTAACCGATAATACTGGAAGAAAAAGAACGTATAAAGTGGACTATACAGCAGATAAAAATGGGTACCGGAGTAACCCGCAGGTGGTCCCTCCTGGTGGTGAACAAACAACAACGCATCGTCCCCCCCTTACCACTGAACATACAACAACTTCCCGCCCAACTTATCCAACGTACCCAACGTACCCAACGCGTCCCCCTACCTCACCGAAACCAATTGATCCACAATTACTTTGCTCGTTAGGTGGAGGCGCATGTAAATAAAATATAGTAATATTGGAACGTGCACTCAGTGACGTCGCCAGCCAATTTTATTTGGGTGGGCACAGGCCGGTCCGACATTTTTTAGGGTGGACACCCAAAGTATTAAATACCAATATTTTTTTAATAAATAAATGTTATTTAATAAAAAATTAAATACAATTATATTATAAACAACTATGAACGTTTTTTTTCACTAATACACTAATGTCCTCCATTGTCATAAATTATTATTTGCGGATGATCTCAAAATTTTGTACTCCATCTCATCGACTATCCTGGAGTTCTAGTAACAACGTACACCTTAACCACGAACTAGTTATATACAGAGATATACAGGTACTCTCTTAGATGATGTATAACATAGAGATATGGCATTGCCCAAATATATTGTCGAAAGATCTAAGGTTTAAAATCGCTTGCAGCCCCCTGTTTGAGAACAGTGGACCAGTGGAGTAGTTATATGGAAAACTCAACCAAACAAATAATGAGGATAGGTGACTAACACTATGACCAATATTTCATTCGTCTAGCTGTAAGTGTGCGCTACTCAGCTGGCGGATTGTTCTCACGCAGCTAACTCTTAAAATAATTTTTCTCATTTCACATTTTGATAAGCAATATTAAAGTTATGCAATATATAATGGGAGTATCGCATATATAACAGATTTGCAAACTTTCAACGTCTCTTTTCCATTTTGCGACATTTGAAAGCATCTACTTGTTGTCAATAAACAGAGGTGCTTGTAATTACTCGGCACTGAATCTGATAAGTACTCCTTATTGTGAATCTTTTTTTACAATTTAAATAAAGCAGGCAATATGAGAAATTAGTGATTGAATAAAATTACTAAAAGTCATTAATTATTATAATATTATTACATTGGAATTATCATGAATTTGTCAAATCTACAAGTCATTGTTAATATATGCTTGAATGCTTTGGTAACTTAAATCATTATTCATTCAAGAATTATTAAATTATTAAAGTATTTAATATTAATATATTAATAAAATGAGGTTTCACGAGTTTACTTCAGAAATTCATATAAAAACATATTTTATTAATCGACGCGATAACTAAGTTAAAATTTAGATCATTTGAAAGATTTGCCGATTCCTCATTCGATAAATAATCATTAACCGATAAGTAATTTGTAAACATAACTTACTACCTTAGAAACACAATTGATAAAAATACCTAACCATGGAAAAACGTAATTTACTGTCGTATAAAAATTTTTGATATCCCATTAAATTTGATTTTTTTTAATTGACTGTTTCAGTAAGGATTTTGTAAACCAATCCGAATTCAAGATTGTACCTAGTTACGAAGTTTTATTTTGACAAAATACCGTCACGATGAAAATTTTGCATCCTTTAAGTCAATGATCTTGCTATAAGTCAGTTTTGTTAAGCAACATTTTTTGACGTTTTAAGAGTGCCTATATTCCGTACGTATTATGAATGCCTAGAAACATATTTGTGATACATTTGTCAAAGTTAGTTTTTGTTCACTTATTTTTATTTTGAAAATAGTCATCCAAATACCAAGTTTATATGTTTAGATGAACTTTAATAACTAGCACGCCGGGTTTCGTAAGAAACAAATTATGACCCATACTCACTACTAGTGATATCCCCCCCTTCCCCCAAAATACAATGTTTGGTGTCTTCACTATAAATATCTTGCTAACCTTCAAATGTTGTCTTATAGTGTTACTGCACAATGAAACTGGTAAGTTCTATTTGTAATAGGTATTTATATCTTTTTTTGGAGTTAATGTAAACAATACAATTTTAAAATCTGAAGCCATTTTCACATAGATCTTATTTTAGCGGCATTGCACTGTCAGTACTGACAAACGCATAGAATTTGCAACATAAGTCAATATGTCATGTAAGCAAATTTTGTCAAATAACGCAAACTTATTAACAGGAGCGTAGCCAGAAACAAAAATTAAAACAAAATATTAATATATTTATGCAGAGTGTAACAGAAATAAATACATTAGTGTTCGTTCACAACGGACGAAAAAACCAGCGTAGAGCATAAAACATAATCATTATATAGATAAAGAAGGTATTGTTTTTGGTCAAATTCCTCGAGAATGAGTTTTCAACAAATGAGCACGAATTAGAGTCCCTAGAATACGATTTTACTATTTTTACTGTGTTGTCTGTATATCCGTCAGTCCGTCTGCGTGTGTGTCTGTGACGATGTCTCTTCCATGATACATATAAAAAATACCTCTAAATACAATTTTTTCGCAAATTACGTTATTATTAAATATAAAGATTTTTTAATTTTCTACCGATCTGAATAATTAATACTTCTAGCTAAACAGAAAAAATATATAAATTATAATTATTTTACTTATTGTTTAGGCACAGGAATTTCTATAAAAGGGGTGCTATTCATATGTTCACAAAATTTGACATATGATGTAAAATTTAATGTAAATAAGTTTTTAAGATAAATAAGTAAATATGAAGTAGTTTTATTGTAAAATTAAAAAATCTGGTGTGTCCAACACAATACCTCCCGCCACTGTAGTAATATATTCTATATAAGTTTTTTAATACATTTAATTTGTATTTTTAAAATTAGTTTGTTATTGCAGTTCAGAATATTTTTAATTCATTTCATACCTAAAATTTCCTGCATAAAATTTGTATGACCATTATGACAGCTATTTTTGACGTTACTAAAACCGGAACCGAACTTACCTTGATTCACGCATGCAAATATATGCCTTATATATTTCTTCTACTTTTTCTAATTTTACAATAAAACTACTTCATATTTACTTATGTTATCTTTTACATTTACTTACATCAAATTTGACATCATATGTCAAATTTTGTGAACATATGAATAACTCATCTGTTTTATCGAAATTTCTCAGCATAAATGATATGTAAAATTATTATAATTTATATATTTTTTTTCTATCTAGCTAGAAGTTATATATAAACGTAATTAAGCAGATCAGTAGAAAATTAAAAAATCTTTATGTTTATAATAACGAAATTTGCGAAAATATGGTATTTTGAGGTATTTTTTAGGAAAAACGGTTTGAAGCTTCAAGTAAAGTACTACTTTCGGTTAACCAATTGTAGTCAAAATCTAATCAGTTCATCATATTAGAATATAACTCTTAAATACCAAATATTATATTTTTTACATGTATCGTATTGGAGTTATCGTGGACGAAAAATCGTCACAGACACACAGACACACACACACACAGACACACACACAGACATACAGACATCACGGTAAAAATAGTAAAATCGTATTCTAGGGACCCTAATTCGTGCTCATATGTTGAAAAGTCACACTCGAGAAATCTGACCAAAAACAATACCTCCCTTATCTATATATTGATAGGCGGGAGGTAAAAAGGTGGAAGAAATATATAAGGAATATATTTGCATGCGTGAATCAAGGTAAGTTACGTTCCGGTTTTAGTATAACGCCAAAAATAGCTGTTTTTGTCACACAAATTGTATGAAGGAAACTTTAGGTATGAAATGAATATAAAATATTCTGAATTGCAATAACAAACTAATTCTAAAACAATGAATTAAATGTACTGAAAAAGTTATATAGAATATACTACTAGAGTGGTGGGAGGTAATGTGTTGGACACATCAGATTTTTTAATATTGAGTTAAAATTATTCAAAATGTCACAATAGTTATTTACATGGCCCGCGGTGTAAGTTAAATCTTTCAGGGCGAGCTGGAAATTTGTGAGGCAAGTGACGAAGGAGTGAGGTTAATCCAGTCAGTCCAGTAAAGATTAATTGCACGCGTGCCGGGTACAAAATTTTATTTCCACCTTCATAGCGTTTTTTTTTTTATTAATTTACTTTATTCTTCAGAAAAAGATTTACTCTATTTTGGAATCAAAGGTAGTGGCAGTGGTAGAACAATTTATAGCTAGACATTGTGAAATGAGTCTCGTCAGTGAATCAAAATGTACTATAAATATGTATAATTACTCACATAACCCTAATTAAATTAAGTTTGTAATATTTATAATGAAATGCATAAAAAAAACTTTCATTATTTTCTATAATTTTTACAGGTTAGTTACTGTAATTGTTTATTTACTTAGCTACCAAGAACTTGTATATAAAGTGACAATTATATAGAAGAAGGAAATAGATTTTATCTACAACTATTGAAATATAGGTACATTATACGTGTGATACTACATATAATATACTACTCATATTACACAAGTGTAATATGAAATGTCATGATACACGCTACACTTTTCTGTAATAAATAGGGCATATAATTTAACACATAATATTGTATTAAACTGTTAATTTATTAATAACATAATTTTTATTATAAATATCAATATATATGCTAATAAAAGTATAATAAATACAATTTGAAAAGTGATTTTGACATTTAAGTGCTACTGTGGCGCCATCTGTTAAGCTATATATGAACTACCCACACCTAACTGAATATTTAACAAATAATATCAGATTTGTTATATGCCTGATACTTGTAGATAAAGTATAGTATTTGACTCGCATAATATGGCCACATTACACTCAGATGATTAAAAATACTCGATACCGCTTGTATTTTCAATAACATCATCGTGTAATATAGCCTACATATTATGCTTGTTAAATAATATACTATTATTACTCGTCCATGGTTAAAAAAAAAATTCTAATTCTAATTTTAACATATAAAATATCACTTTTTGAAACGTTACATTTTACATAGGCCAGCACAGTGATGGTGTAATCGCTATTCGTAATAGTAGACATTTTTGTAGATTATAACTTTCATAATAATTATTTATTTATTTATTTGAAAAAGTTTGACAAGTTACATCTGTCAAAATTAATTTTTTATTGATTTATCCAACACCGTGTAATTATGAGTATAACTATAGTGTTTTTATATAAATAAAGTAAGTTATAAAACACACGTGGATTAGACATTATAACTCACTATTTGTTGGTTCGTATCATAGTTACTACGTTATAAAACCAATGCTCTATTTTTTTTTTAAATGTCATTTTAAAATGTCAACTGACAAAAAAAACTTTTATATATTTTATACCAATGGTTAAAAGGTGTTGGATAGATATACATTTCTCACTTGGCTTATTTGTAATGCAACATACTTGTACCATAAATGACTTTAAGTTCTGGATCAAATTATTATGGCAATACCTGAACGACTTTAATTCGTTAATTTTAGGGGGAGTAAAAATGTTAAAAAATCAGATTTCGAAAAAAGTTACTAATAAATATTGTTGCTCTCAACGAGTTCTATCACTAGTTTAATTTAATGCCATTGAATTATAATAAAGAAAAAAAAACTATACGATGACCCTACAATAATTATTTACATGTCAAGTGTGGGAACGTCGTTTTCCCGGATGAGTATTTTGAGGCGTGAGTTTGCGCCTGACAGCTGACGGTGTAGTCATTTGTCATTGTGTATTTTTATGTTTTCGTTTTCTAAAATACTTACGCGGCTCGTGAGGCAAACTTCATCTTCCTAAATTATGAGTGTCATAATCCGTTATATAATAATATACTATTTTATAAAAAAAATTCTCTCTAAAATTTGCTTTAGAAACAATTGAATTTTGTTTTCAATAATGAGAAAATATTTGTTATATTATTTATTAAATCGAAAAATATAAAAAGTAATATCTTGTTATCGCCAGTTACTTTTTGGGCAATATGTCCTAATTTTATAACGTTGTTTGATCGTAGAGATTTTTAATTTTCTTTGGACTCCTCATATGGGACTCCAAGGCAATGGTCATAAAACGACAAGCCGAAGACGGAGATGTTCAATATGAGATTGATGTTGCAGACAAGACTTATTCATTCAGGTAAGAATTTAATTACGAAGAAAGTTTTATTGAACCGGTAAAATTTTTGGGACATTCTTTGAAGTACATAATTCAAAATTGGACTACTTTCCAACAATGCCACCCCCCACACCCCTTTAAAAGATATTCGTAACGCAAACATGAACCCCGTTCTTAATATTACGTAACGCTGTATTTTTCACGCCTTTGAAAAAGCCGTTGGTAGGCAACATGAACACTTTCATGCACTGGTTGCTTTACACACTAGTTGTATAAATAACTATTTGTAATTTAAGGACAGCCTCTTTTACAAAATAAAAATTTAAATAAAAATGGCGTTGGCATTACAAAGAAAATTTAGATTAAATTTTGATGAGGTTGTGCAATTATTTTTTATCCTACACATACTGAAAATAAGATTTTCCTGCAAGTGTGTACGCAAGAAAGTAGACATTTGCCGGTCCAGACCTACCTATTCCCCAGAAAAGAAAAAAACAGTTCGCGTGCGAAGTAACAGATTGCTTTTAATGCATTAGAAATAGTACCAGAATAAAATACGTCAACATGCTTTTAAAATATTGCAACTTTAGATAATTTTGATACTTACTTTAAATTCTAGGTATTTTAATTATATATTCTGTAAATAATAGAACAGAATTGCTAACCTTATTTATATATCAAAATAAAATGTTTGCTTTTTGTTCTTATCCTATTTCTAATGTTGGTAATCAGTTTGACAAATTTCATTGGGTTAAGGTAAAAGTAAAATTATTTAGTGTTCGTAAAGCTGGGTTCTCACTAGTCATTTTTTCATTATTTAGTGTTCGTAAGATGTTTATGTTGTTTCATTAAGTTGTGATGTTTTTAGGGATTAAAAATTGGGTATGCTACATGGTAGTAAAGTTGTTTTCTGGTCCTCAAGAAGTATCCACCCGACTGCGTCTCGGCCGTATACATATCTCTCAAATCAGAAAAAACAACTTTCCTGCCTAGTAACACAAATAACTATTTATTTAAAATCAATCTTTGTTTTCTTTCAATTCGCAAATCAACAATAACATGACACTTTTGAAGCATTTTTTGCCTAAAATATAATTAACATTTATATATTATTATATTTAAAATATTGTTTTGACAATTTATGTAAATAAAAATCAGTTGTGGCCATCACAGAATTGAATATGTAAGGCGTAAATGAGTATTTACACTTGATCTTTTTCAGCTACAATGTACCAAACGAGTCATCTAGAGAGGAAAGCGGTTATTTTGAAATCGACCCAAAAACCGGCAAGGAAAGCTCTGTGGTAGTAGGAAGTTATACTTTTTCAGTAACCGATAATACTGGAAGAAAAAGAACGTATAAAGTAGACTATACAGCAGATAAAAATGGGTATAGGAGTAACCCGCATCTGGTCGCTCCTGGTGGGGAACACACAACAACTTCCCGCCCAACTTACCCAACGTACCCAACGTACCCAACGTATCTTCCTCCCTTTACCACACCGAAACCAATTGATCCACAATTACTTTGCTCGTTAGGTGGAGGCGCATGTAAATAAAATATAGTAATATTGGAACGTGCATTCAGTGACATCGCCAGCCAATTTTATTTGGGTGGGCACAGGCCGGTCCGACATTTTAGGGTGGGGACCCAAAGTATTAAATACCAATATTTTTTTAATAAATAAATGTTATTTAATAAAAATTCAATACAGTTACATTATAAACAATTATGAACGTGTTTTTTTTGCGGATGATCTCAAAAAATTTTGTACTCCATCTCATCGACTATCCTTTTATGGAGTTCTAGTAACAACGTGCACCTTATACAGAGGTACCTCTTGTGACGAAATGCTCGTCACAATGATAACGTACCTGCCTTTCTCGTTGCTCCACCAAGTTACAAATACCGACTTCACGAGGTCCGAACCGCACACCAGGTTAAAACGAACCCGCCGTCCGAACCAGTAGCCGCCGACCGCTCCAAACAATTTCAGGAGGCTGTGCGACGTCTCCAATAGTCTGCCGGATTCCTAAATAACCGCCGGGAAACACTTTGGAGAAAGCACATGGCAGGGGACATAACCTCAAGACCACGTGGGTCAAAACTTTCACCAATGTTGAACCTACAACCACAGCACTGGAGGAAACAATAATAAAAACATTTTACCACTTACCGCTGTTACTTTTCCTTACCTTTTCTTGTTATTTTCACAGTTTCTAAAATTTTCACAAAAACACCTGTTCGCCGAGCCAGCGCATGCGCACGGCCACAGTTCTGCCAACTTCGAACACAACGCTTCGGGAGACTGAATTCCCATGATACATTTTTTTAAAAAATATGTAAATCAGATCAAATCAAATACAAAACTCTGTAAAGCCAAGGGAAGTGATTTTGCGAATTTTTAAAATAAAACTCAATTTATTAAACGAAAATAACAATACAAAAAGTCAATCTGTCTCACTTTAAAATCAGTAGCTGCAGGTTTAATTAATTTTCGGGTATAAATACGAACGCCGGGGCCGTATTTCTTCAGTCTACGACGACTCAGTCTTCGACGACTATAACGTCTAACAGCTAGCCGAGAAGAGTAGCAGTCCGTTTCCGCACCGTACCGTTCCGAATCGAGTCTTTTTGTAAGTTGCTTGTTTATTTTTGCATTTTTTTGAATTCCTCTGCTATCAGAGGATACAGGTTGGTGGCCTCCACCGCCGTTCCTCAGAGCCTTCAGCTCGCTGCATTCCACGCCTAAGGGGAAGCTCGGTAGGTGGTTACCACCGCGTACTTCTACGGCTGTCGGGCAGATCCGCTTGTTAACTTAGTAGTTTTTTTTCACTGCTCTACGTTCCGTAGTTGTCGGAGAAGACCCGTTGGTGGCCCCTCACCGCGAACTCCGTCGACGGCTGAGTAGAACCGCGGTTAGTTTGTCACTTGTCTCACTTCCTACGGCTCAGTAAAAACTAGGTGTAGTAATTTTAGTACAATAAAATATTAAACTTACTTTTGTCTGTCTGTGCTAAACCTTGGCCCGACCGACCTAGAGCTCCCGTGGCATACGTCACTTTCCTCACAGGATCCGCAGATTGGCGCCCGAGAAGAACCCGACATCCTGTAAGAGAACCTACGACATCGCGGACCAACAACATCCTGCAGCGGCCCAAGTGATCGTCGCACTCTATATCTCTGATATAAACCTATTCCGTTCTATGACCTTTAAATTTGTTGGCTGATTTACGCTCGAAATTTAAATTTTTCTTCGAATGATTGTAAACGTTTTTATTAAGTAAATTCCGGTATTTTGCAAATTCATCAAGAAGGACAATTTTTTATTTCTCTCTTTTAATTAGATTTAAAATTCATAGTACTATATTTCATAAATCATAACATAAATTATTCTGAGTCGTACATATAATTTCCTTCATAATCTAGTGGAGAATTACACGAATTAAAATCCATTTTTTTATTTAATTCGTATAAATAATATCGTACATTTTTAATGCAAATCAATTTTCCAATATTTTTAAAAAGTATTTTCTAAAGAAAATTGTAATTATAAAAATATTCGTGTTATTTTTTTACAAACTAAAAATTCTCCAAATTATAATCTTTATAATATAAATATATATTGTTGTCTAATTCGAAATTTTGTTGACAAATCGTCAGAAAAACTTCACATTTATTTATGTTTAAAAGTATTACGGGCGCCAATTTTCTTGGGTGCAACATTTTTAACAATGACTGCTACTAAAAAGGAATGAATGTCTACTAAACAACCTTATTTCCAATGAAAAATATTTTAATTTTATTTTATGGTCTGATTTCAGCAAACCAAAGCGCAATCCAGAGCAGCCAAATCTGCTCCAGAATGTGCTCTTTTCTCGATAGGCCAAACATTGGAGTACACGCTTTAAAATGCTCTAATTCCTGATCCACTGAAACCAGAGCACAATCCAGTGCAATCAAATCTACTTCAGAATGTGTTCTGGTTTCAGCAGACCTAAAATTAGAGCAAACACTTCTGTGTGTTCTAATTACTGACTCACTGAAACCAGAGCACAATTCATAGCATCTAAATATGCTCCAGAATATGCTCTGGTTTCAACAGGCTAAGAATTAAAACAAACATATCTCGGTGCTCTAATTCCTAACCTAAAGAAACTAGATCACAATCCAGAGCAGCTAAATCTGCTCCATAATATGCTCTTGTTTCAGCAGAGCTAGAATTACAGCAACCTTTCTAAGTGCTCTAATTCCACACTCACTGAAACCAGAGCAGCTAAATTTGCTCCAGAATGTGCTCTGATTCAGCAAGTCAAGAATGAGATGCCCTAGACCGCGGTCTAACTAGACCACCAGGCGGGGTGGTCTAGTTAGGTAGTAGTCAGTTACTAAAAAATGGAAAGAGGTACAATAATTCTTTAGAATAATGACAATTCTGGGCTTTATTACTGATGTAAATAAATGGAACATTAAAAGTAAGGTCTCCTAGCAGGCATTGTCCCTAAAAAAAATTTCCTTGGGAGCAGGAGCTTTGAATCAGATAGTATCATCAAATACTTGGACGTCGACAAAGTGTGGAAAGCTGATACAGCTTCTTCCGCTTTGGAGTATTTGTAATATAATAATTTATTTTTGATAATTATTTTCCTAACTTTTATCAAAGTGATAACATAGAAATCGATTTCTGGATTTCCATATTTTTATTATTATCCCCTTATTGAAAATTTCCTAGGCATTGTAACAATATGGAATATTTTCCAAATGTTACTGAAAACCTGAGCATAAGGAAATTTGATCTCTTGCATTCAGAATCATGTGTTAGTTTTTGGTAATAAAGTTCAAAATTAATCGCTTCACTGTCATTCTGAATGCGTGAGAACTGTATTTTTAAAGATTAGTTTTTACAAGATCTGGTAAGGAGGGCAAAGGAATGATTTCTTTTCATCCCTCGATAACTTAACAGATTTTGTGGAGAGTCGTGTATCTACGTCTGATGAAGACGCACGTATATCGGAGCACTTCGTTCTGATCGCGGTATGGACAATCAGACGGATTGTTCATACAATGTTTAGTCCGACGGTTTAACATTATCGTTTGTACGAAATATAACCGTGTTATTTTCAATGTCTTTGTAATAATTTTAGTATTTTAGTTTATTGTCAATATGTAAATAAATTTTATCCTAAGCAAAATCGTGTGTGTTTGTCCAATTTCGTCCCCTCGCGTTCCTCAGTGTTGTGTTGTGCATCATCGTCATTCTAAAAGTCATCAAGGTAATCACAATCATAGCATCATTATTTTCATCCCCCCTGTTACAGCGTTAATGATTGATAAACAGACAAAGTCGAGTCAGGAAGATGTGATGAAACTTTTCGATTTTAAACGATGAGCAATTTAAATTTGTTGGTATTCTCCATCTCTCTAATTTTCGTTTCTCTGTCTTACTGTCGCTTTTGTATAGAACTATTCTGTGACTTAACTTAAAGAAGTGTTCAGTCATGTCCTACACTCGTAAACTTTCGCCCGTGAAATACGATCGTGCAAATAATAATTTTACTCTTTCCAGCATTGAAACTATTACAGATCTTACAGTAAAATTTGATCGTAAACTCACTTTCAATAATCATATTCGCGATGTCTAAAAGTGCTGACCACATTTATTACTAAACTTAAATATTTGTTCAACGTTTCAAAAAATCGCCAAGTATACTCTTTTTTGTATAAAAAAAAATCTGGTCTCCTTACGCTGGATGATTAATCAACTGGTTTCTCGTGACTTGATTTGACTTGCACGGCTGCAAATGGAAGGTCAAGGTACCGACTTAGTTTCGCTTTTGCGTATATATAATAGAAGTCGGTAGATGTATATGAAACCAACTTATGCGGATTTTACAACCTTTTATGAAGGGGTAAGAAGCTTTTTGGTCAGGAGTTATAAATTATCCCAACTCAAAAATATCACTGAAAAATTACGAACAGGGCCATATCATATTCTTCTCGTCATAGAATAGATATTTGTGACTCCGTTTTTTCGGCGTCGACGGTTGATCTTCTGCTAGATGTTGAACTATTTCTTCCGAATATTGTTTTTAGGATGACTTACGTCCACAAAATTTTATTCCCAAGATCTCCACATATTCGTATTTACAATTTTATGCACACACTACTAATAACTGTAAGCACAGAAATAACTTTTTGATGACTTGTCCAAAACTGACCGTGTACCTCTAAAAAAATTTTTAATAACTTATAATAGAATTCTTAGAATAATTGGAAATCCAAATGAAAAGAAAAATCTTAACAATGAATAACTTGATTTAGTCAAATCGCTGTTGATCACTCCGCTTTAATCCCTTTTAGATTTTCCTGCGATTGTAAAGCTAGTTAATACTTAGTTTTTGTCTTTGTTCTTCTATGTATAAATACTAAAAATTTTCTGTAAAGCATATTCAATAGTTATACAACAAGAGGTTCGAAAATAATCGAATATACAGTTGAGGACGAGATGTGTTGCCTTGGAAACACAACGACACCGCAGGTGGAGTTGTGTTTTAAAGGTAACACATCGAGTCCGCAAACTGTATATTCAGATTATTTTCGAAGCTCGAGTTGTATATATTAAGACTATACAACGAATAAATCGATTCATTTTTACGAAATGTCAAAAACTGTAATTGTTTATATTCACGGATGATAAGATTAAATATGATTCAATTGTTTCCGGAACACCATTAGTGGTGTTTCGCGAAAACACGACTTAGTAACATAAATAACCGATGTTATACATCGTAACTAAGAAAAATTCAACTATCTGATTGGTCCATTTTCCGATGAGTTGTATAGTCATTAATATTTCCTGATAATGGCATTATAAGACGAAATGTAAATATTTTTTTAACAACCAAATATTACTTATATTTATGTCAATAACTGTTTAAACTGCATTATTGTTTGAATATTTTAATCTAGATTTAAAAGTAAATAATTATGAATATTTCTGGTACGGCCCTTAACAGCATACGACAGAAGAAAATACCTGCCAAAATAAGCCATTACCGCTAGTCCCATAAAACTTTATAAGGACCAATCGGTTTATCCGAAAGTGAATTTCATATATTTGTGCCTCTACTATACCTATTTATTGTGTTTATAGTTACATTGAAGAATAGTGTACCCTCCTCTTGTTTGTGTCCTACTTGCACTGTAGGCATAGGCGTGCACAGGGGGGTGTCTGGGGGTGCCCAGGCACCCCCATTACCAAATTAAAACTATCAAAATTTTCTTAAGTGGTAAAGTTGATTTAAGATGAAGATTTTTTACTAAAACTAGTGCGGTTATGGATATAGATGTTTTGAACATAATAGATGAATTTAAAAAACTCGTACCATACGAGCGTCGTATGTTGCTGTGGAAACAGATTTGTTGTCTCGAGTAGTATTTTTTTTTGTAAAATTGTATTTATGTTTAAAAAATATAGTATTTGTAAAGTAATATTATGAATTTCATTTCTAATTTCTTAGGCTCTCCCGCTGAAGATTATAGAACGAAGAAGATTATACAACGAATTTCCGTTTCCCGGTTTTGGTAAGGGGGGTGCCCAAGTACGGCACCCCCCTTACCAAAACCCTGTGCACGCCTATGACTGTAGGCACAGAATAGTTACATGCAGAAGCGACACTCCGTGTCAGCACCTTTCATGTTCCCCTATTCAATTCTATTACCTTGAAGTATTGTGTAGACTTTTAAATTTGTGCTCTTCCCCTATCTCTCTCTAAGATGTGGGGAAACTTTCTGATTTTGAACAATGAGCTCTTTTAATTTTTGCACATTCTCCATCTCTCTCTAATTTTCGTTTCTCTGTCTTACTGTCGGTTCTGTATAAACCTATTCTGTGCTGTAGGTGTGTGTTCCCCTTAGTTACGCCTCTATGTGAAAATTTCTGTTAACCTTTGTCTTTGTTTATATTTGGCTTTTCAGCGTTGTTTGTTAATGTTATAATGTCTTGTTTCGACGAAATTGTTCTTCCAAAATTATATTATAAAATATGAACTTAGTAAAAATTTCTGTATTCCTGTGACGTAGTCGTATTGAGTAATAGAGTCGGTGCAGGGCCGGACTAATTCCGTTGGGAAGCCCCATCTATCAAATAAATCGTCCTAAACAAAAAAGAATAACATGTTTAATAAAAAAATAAATAGGTGTACTTTTGAACTTATTCAGAACCTAATGTTCTAGTAGAACATTAGGTTCTGTAGAACCTACAAGATGTATAGTAGAACAGTTCTACTATACATAGTAGAACAGTTCTACTATACATCTTGTAGGTTGTACGTATCTCAAGAAAAGTCAAACAAAATTAAAATTTTTGATTATGTTAACGAAGATAACTATGAAAACAAATATACTTTATAATTCAATATGAATAGTTGAACATTTCATAATAATAAAATTTAAATAATAAAATATTTCACATTTGCAAAAACTGATTTAAAACATTATTTTTTCTACACTTTTGGGCTGCAAATTCTTTGATTACTTCTTCGAAACTAATTTTTTGCAAGATATCAGCTTCTGTACACAGCAACATAAGTAAATCTAGCCGTAAATTTGAATAAACCAATGAATTTTCAAAGATATATTTTGAATATTAATGGTTTTATTTAAGGCGATATTTTTAATGGTTATTTTGATTTTATTTTATTATATTTCAAAATAGCGATCTAACAAAAATTTTGTATACATCTATGGAAAAAAATATTTGATGAAAATTTTTGGGGACCCCTATTTAACGGGAGCCTTAAGTACGTGCTTAATTTGCTTACGCAAGTCCAGCCCTGGGTCGGTAAGACATATTATAAGCCGTGATGCAAAATAGTCATTTTAAGGTTATCGTTAATTTTTAAATATACTTCGTCAGATGATAGTATAAATTTTTTATCATTATTAGCAATTGCAATTAAAAGGGATTTGTCAAAGTAATTACTATTTATCATATGAAGAATGGAAGAATCCAAGAATCTTTGAAAGAATTGAATGTTTGGAAATGTTTTAAATTGTAATTTTATGTTTCAATTTATTTCAAATTGATTATAGTTACTTATATATAATTATAGGTATATAATCTTGATTATGCCTATAGTAGCGTGGTACATACAACGTTTTATTTAATTTTGGTAATTGAAATGAAAAATCTCTGTAGGTATAGGTATATTCCATGCTGATTTTTTTATAGATAGTTGACATTGTTAGATTGTTTGTTCTTAAATAAATTTAATATTATCGAAGTGTCACTGTTACTCTCAAATATATGTGAAACGTCATGTACTGATTATTCTGGCGAATATGAGGCTGCACAGACCAAGTTGATTTCAATAAATTCAAAAGATTTATATGAAAAGGAATTTAAATAGTTATGTGTTTGTTAAATACTTAATCAAAGTGAAAATTTATTGTATTGTTTGACATTTATACATTAACCAACATTTTAATTTGTTTAAGTAACTATTGCTTAGCAACTTTATATGTCCTCGGGCGATAAAACCAAATTACGCCTGCATTTAATAGCTTATATGTATATATAAACTATAACAGTTTATGATACAAAAAGTAAATAAAATTATATTATGTGGTAATATAAATTAATTTTATTTAAATATGTGTTTGTTGCTAAATGTATAATATAATTTTATGTATTATAATATCCAATATCCTTAACTAGGGGGAGCCGAAGAAACCCCAAAAACCATTAATCTGGTTGTGCTCGAGTAAAGTATTTTTGTTTAAGAAGGAATTATTTTTTCTTTTTTAAATATTTCGCTATGTATTATCTTTTTATTTCCTTTTTTTAAATTTTTTGCCATATTTCTTTTGACGGGGTTTAATGTTTTATGTCAGATATGTCTTCTTTACTAATGGAACTAAAAGTTTTTCATCCGATTTTACTTTATTGTTTGCAGTGGCGGATCCAAGGGGGGGGGGGGGTGATGGGGGTGATCACCCCTCCCAAGAACCAAGCACCCGAGTGTTTTCTTTGATAACTAACTATAATATTAAATGAAATAATATTTTTTAGTATAGTAGTAAGTAGATAGTAATTTATAAATAAAAATGAAATCTAAAGATACTCTTTCGTGGCTGATATATTTCCAAATATTCATAATATATTAGTCCTATTATGTTCGTTACCAATCAGTATAGCAAGTTGCGAAAGAAGCTTTTCAGCTCTTAAACGGTTAAAAACATGGCTAAGATCCACGATTGACCAGGAAAGGTTATGTGGCTTAGCGATGTTATACATCAATAGAGGTGAAACTTTAGATATTGATAATATTATTAATAGATTTGCAATGAAATCAAGGAAAGTTAATTTTGTTTTATAATTTTAATGTATTTTTTTTAATTACCTATGCAAGTTACCATTATGTTATTTTTATGAGAAATGTGTAAATACATCTTTTTTTTTTTCAATATACATCCATGTCACGGGATTTTAAAATCACCCCTCCCGAACAATATTCCTGAATCCGCCACTGATTGTTTGTGACAAAACAAATATAAAAAAATAGATCATTATTCCTTACAAATTCACTTAAAAGAGAATAGATCAAATAATTATTCTCATTTTCATAAACAATATGTAAGTTATGTAATATATACGGGAGTATCGCATATATAAAAGATCTGCAAACTTTCAACATCTCTCTTGTATTTTGCGACATTTGAAAGCATCTACTTGTTGTCTATAAACGGAGGTGTTTGTAATTACTCGGTAATGAATCTGGTAAGTACTAGTTACAATGTATCTTTTTACAATTTAAATAATGCAATCGATATGAGAAATTAGTGATTCTATAAAATTAATAAAAGTCATTCATCATTCTAATATTATTGTATTGGGATTATCATAAATTTGTCAAATCTGCAAGCCATTATTAATATAAACTTCAAAACTTTGGTAACTTAATAGGATTATTCATTTAAGAATTATTATTAAATTACTTGTAATATTTTATTGTAAAAAAATTTAATATTAAAATTTATTATAATAAATTTGCGTTTCGCGAGTTTTCTTCACAAATTCAAAAATGTGATAACAGCGTGTCTAAAATATATTTCAAAATGATTTCAAAATACAGTGTATATTTTTTAACGTAAAACATTTATCATATCCATGGTTACGACTTGATAATTGATTGACAGCAATATATGGCCGTATTTATTTGGGAAATTTGAAACAACCCTAAACTGATCCTAAACGTACCCGTGTTGGTACCAAATAAACAACCAAATTTTATAGTTGGTGAAAATTTTGTATGGTAAATTTAAGTGATTTATTAAAATTATTTACTTAAGTTTTCCGTTTTATCCTATAAAATATATAACTTCTGACAGATACAGAAAAAGAAGCAATGTGTAACCAAAGATAGAACACAGGTTCAACTCACCAACCAAGCAAAATAGCCGGGTGCGTTGGATTAGAACGAGATCAGTTCTGGGTTACTTCAAATGTGCCAAGTAAACAGAATTAACGTACCAGCTTACTTAAAATGTCCCAAATAAATACGGTCTATATTTGCTTGTCTCATATAAAATGAAATATACTGAAGGAATTTGACATTTGCTTTCTGGGTTATACAATTTTCAGACAGTCCTACACCAAGTGCAAGAAAAATTTTAAGAATTATTAATAACTTTAGAGGACATGCTACATGGTAGAATAGTAGAATGATCTACTAGGTCACTCGATCTTGCACATTTAGATTCTTTTTATTGTGCCCTTTAAAGTCAGAAATTTGCATTGGAAAAAAATCTTCAAAATTTAGATGAATTAAAAGTTCAAATTCAAAACATTTCTCAAAATATTACAATTGCCCAAATATGATCGTATGTAATTCAATAAATTTATAGCAGATTAAGACATTGCTTAGTGGTTGGATGGATTTTTGAAAATTTATTACAATAATTATTTTTTAATTGTTCGTTATTATATTTACTTGTTGTATAGCAGACCGTTTTACTATTCTATCATGTCTCCTTAAGTTATTAATGATACTAAAAATTGTTGTTACTCTGGGTGTAAGCCAGTCAGAAAATTTTATAACCGAAAGCAAATGTCTAATTCGTTCCCTATGTATCATTTTAAATGAGATAAGCAAGTATACATTGCGTTAATCATATATCAAGTCGTAACCATGGATATGATAAATCCTCATTTTTCACGTTAAAAAATACTCACGGTATATTGAAGACCCATGTGGGGTTGAAACCGGTTGGAGCAGAAATAAAACCAATTTTCAACTGATTGAATTCCAGTACATTTTTTTCCTCATTCTACCACACCAGTCAAGGAAATCCATCTACCAAACAAAACTTTGTTGCTTCAATTGTCAATAGAAATTAAACCATACGATTAATATAATTGAAATATTGACAGATGCCTAGTAAGTGATGATGTTTACTAAAAACAAAACATTTTCTACACTACTGGCACCAATTCTTGGTTTTTCGAAGGACCCTCATATCAATAGATGCAAAATTCATAGTCCTTATTATATTTAAAAAAGAGTTTTCCCATGTAATTCTCTATCTCAAGGTTTCTAGTATTCATCCTGCATATGAAAATGTAACCCATGTTAACATATTTTAAAATTTTTATTGGAATTTTATTATTTATGTAACATGTTTTAAAAATACTAACTAAAGGAGTGGGATTCTGTAACTAGGGTTGCTATCATCTGGACTTGTTATGATATCAATTGCAAATATCAACTATAAAATATACTTGCTACTCTATAAAAGTAATGGTTATTAATGGTTGATATGTTCTTACATATACTCATACATATATAAAGAAAACTCTATAAGTCTACACTGACAATGGAATGTCTTAAATTCATTGCAAATTTGAATTTCGCCAAAATGACCTTTGATATTTGACGTTTGTAATTGATATTTTAACAAGTGAAGTTGCTATTTGTAGTTGTTATGAGTTATAGAATCCCACCCCACGTAAGACATTATTTTGTAACTTTTTTAACAGAATGTTTTTTAATCTCAGAAATTCTATATTATCTTCGGTGTCATACTTCATTCGAAGACTTCATTTGGGTAAGTTTTAAAATTTATTTAAACGTTACCTAGACCTGATACCCCTGTCTAGAATGTAACATTCCTTATAGCTTATATGACTATTTTTAATCTGTTTCAGCTATGATGTACCAAATAAAATATTTACACAAGATAATAGTGTCGAAATCATCCCAATACCCGGCATTTACTTTCATATAGTAGATGGGCCAAATTATTTTGGTGTAATCCATGATAATGGAATGCGAAGTAGATATGGATTACCGGGTAGAGAAGGTATAGATAGGAACAATCCACGTGTGCCCACTGTACCATACAGAACTGGTAATGAAGGGTACAATTCTGCACAACACAGACCAGGTAATTGAGATGTAAAAAAGTAACTATTCGTTACTCGGCAAGGTCCGAAGGAACTAGTACCGATGTGATAAAGAATTCGTTAGTTTTATTAGTTAGTTATTCTAACTAATCAAATTCTAATGAATTTAGCAAAATATTTTAATGTTAAAATTTCATCTTTTTCCCTTGAAATTTCAACTTTAAAAAACTTGAAATTTCAACATTTAAACTTGAAATTTCACCTTTTTAACTTGAAATTTCAACTTTTTAAAACTTGAAATATCACCTTATAAACTTGAAACTTTTTTCAGGTTTGGGGAGCTGTTAATCTAAGTTAGATTAGGTTAAGGGAGGCACTAACCTAAGTAAGGGGAGCCACTAACCTAACATAGGATAGGGGAGGTACTAACCTAAGTTAGGTTAAGGGAGGCACTAACCTAAGTAACGGTAGGCACTAACATAAGTTTAGATTAGGTTAGGTTAGGTTAGGGTAGGACAAAAGGTGAAATTTCTAGTTTTTAAAAGTTGAAATTTCAAGTAAAAAATGGTGAAATTTCAAGTTTTAAAAAGTTGAAATTTCATATTTTAAACAGGCGAAGTTTCAAGTTTATAAAGTGAAATTTTAGGTTTTAAAATGTTGAAATTTCAAGTTAAAAAATTGAAATTTCAAGTTTTTTAAAGTTAGAATTTCAGGAGAAAAAGATGAAATTTTAACATTAAAATATTTTGCGTATGGCCCTTTTATGCTTCCGTACCTACTACTCTACTTAAAAGCACAGACAAATATAAACAGATGAACAGCCAAACGGCGCATTCTGTCCACAAAATTCGAAGTATGTTTTCACGATTAAACTAGATGGCGTTAGTGCGGTAACTGCAGATTACATGTGCTCAGTTAAAGTTCACCGAAACTTAAAATATCGTTTGCCGTGGTTTCGGTAAACTTTACCTGAATGTAATCTGCAGTTACCTCACTGACACTATCTAGTTCAATCGTGATAACTATTTCGAATTTTGTAGACGGAATACGCCGTTTGGTTATTCATCTGTTTATGTTTTTCTATGCTAAAAGTAACAAGAATGGCGTGTTCGAAATTATTTGGGGATTGACTTGACTTTGTAACCACAAAGGCTGGCCCTTCTCAACAGGAGTAAGGTTGTTTATACAGGCTCAGACTAGATACACACAGAAGCGACACTCCGTGTCGGCACCTTTCATGTTCCCCTAGTCAGTTCTATGACCTTGAAGCATTGTGTAGACCGTTAAATTTGTGCTCTTCCCCTATCTCTCTCTCAGATGAGAGGAAACTTTCCGATTTTAAACAATGGGCCCTTTAAATTTGTGCACATTCTCCATTTTTCTTTTCGCTTCTCTGTCTTACTGTTGCTTCTGTATAAATCTATTCTGTGGTACAGGCACGGATTAAAGAACTTACGAATTACTTTAACCGATTATAAAAACCCAAATTACTAATATTGTTCATACAAGTATTTTTCAACAATTTTTTTTCAGAATAGTATTACTTAGGTAGGTACAATCCGCGCAGCGAGAGTTGAGCTCAGGGGAATCGGTAAGGGAGGTGCGCTTACGTCAAAATCCATGGGCGCCGTGTGCCTCATTTTCTATGTGTTGAGTACGTATTAAGTATGTATACGTAAAAATAATTTCAGCGAGTTATCCGTCACTTGATGAGCCTCGGAAGCAACTGTCAAAATTTCCGGTTATACAAAACTTTGTAATTTAAAGTGTTTTAATTGAAAAGAAAACATATAGATAAATTAAGTTTTATAGTAATACACCTATTAATACAAATATTACCTTGTAATTCGACGTATTTCTCAAGATTTCTCGTTTTAAAATGTACCTGTAACGGCTGAATGCAGTTCTCAAACAACTGTCAAAATATAAATTGTTCTGTGCGACAGTTTTATCTTGCGTTACACGCCAATGTTTAAAACGTCACTGACCAATCAACCAAAAAATTAATAATCATGTGTAAGTGACTTTCATGTCATTATTCACTTGTGCAACTGTACTAACAGAGCGGCACCTTATTTACATGGACGACATCAATGACAGTAGTGCATATTTTTTCTTACGCTCTCGTGTCATAGTGTATTGTTATTACATTCCATTGGTAGCTCATCTTTCGCTGCGCGCACTGTACATTTACAGTTAAGTAAATATATTGTATATAAAATAGGGTAAAGGAAATCTTAAATTCAGAAGATCAACAGCGCTTTAGTAGTGAACGTTAAAAATGTTGCAAAGTGAGAATTACAAATTTGAAGAGATTACTACAGTTGATGGAAATTAAAAACACAAACATCTATCCGACGATGCGAAACAGATAGTTCTGAATGTTATTTCATTTTTTCATACAATTTGTACCTACTTGTTTGGAAACACTCAATTGAAAATAATTTTCAAATACTATCCTGTTGAGTTTAACGGTAAGACCCCTAATAAATCTCCTTAGGGCCGGTACTTTTGCTTCTGATTAAAAGATTGATTAGATAATTATAATTCTGCCAGCCGTTGTTGTAAATACACCACAAAAATCACCAATTGTAATGTAAAGATTTCCACTTGAATAAAATCGTAACGTTAGAAGAAGTTGAGATAAAGCATCCAAATCATGAACTCTATAAATAATTATAATTACAAAATTGTCAACGATTAAATAATTACTTTATAATTTTTGAACCTTTTTGAATTAATTCTTAGTAAGGGTTCTATGGCAGGTAAAATTTTATTCATCACTCTATTTTTTGAAAATCGGAATCTATGGAAAAATTCTTCATCAGTGCATGTTTCTATATAATTTGGACGATCTCTTATTGTATACGATCTTCTATTATATATAAATGGAATTATATCTTCGTCATCGTCATCAAATAAATTATTTAATTCTTCAAGATTCATATTTGTTAGATGAATTATCAAATTATCAATTATATGTAGGTTACGGATAACGGCTGATTATTTATTTAACAGACTATAATCTTGCTGTTAAATTTAATCAGTCATAAGAGTTTTTAATCAATGGTACAATGGTTAAATATTAGTCGGTACGAAAAGTACTAAAAAAGGTTGTTTAAATTTAATCGTTCGTTATTTTAGCTTAATCAGGAGCAAAAGTACCGGCCCTTAATCTTCTTATCCGTATAAATACTGAGAAATTCTATATAATCGCCAAATAATGTAATGAAGGGTACAATTCATATTTGCCCCCTGTACCACGCAGACCTGGTAATGAAGGGTACAATTCATATGTGCCCATTTCACCCTACAGACCGGGCAATGGAGGCTATAATCAATATGTGCCCATTCCACCATACAGACCTAGTAGTGAAGGGTATAATCTATATTTGCCTAGTGTACCCTTCACAGAAGGTATAGACAGGGACACTCAATATATGTTTCGTGGACCACCCAGCCTTTCCCTACCATCCGGTATCGCCGGGCAAGGAATTAATGACGATATACGTTGCTCGTTAATTGGAAGCTGCGTGTAAACAATAATAGTATATTGCGTCATAAGGGAAGATATGGGCATATTACATCCCGAAGATTTCTGATGCACGAGCGAACGTAGTGAGCGAGGGCAACAAAAGCCAAGGGATGTAATAAGCCGTTAGATTCCAGTAGGGCACATGGTATTTTTCCGTATCCTTGAGAAGATTGTATTAAATGAAAAAATTAATTTTATAATATCAAACACAAACGTATGTCATTTTCCTACTCAGTACTAAAACCATGACTACAAAATACCTAAAATATTTTTTTCAAGACTTTTTGACATATAATCTTAATTTATAAGTTCTAAGTTTGGTATTAATCATTATTCCTGTAATAAATTTATTCGACAATTGTAATTACATTCGTCTATTTGTATTTTTAAAAATAATTTAGAGTTAACTTAAAAAGTATTTTGTTGTAAATCAAATTATTTTTAGTTTAAATTTTATCGGTAGATATCATGTAGTATGCTTGCACCGTTAAAACCACAGCTGTTCATATCATCCCGCTTTCACTTATTGTTAACCTCAAATAAAGTAAACAATTTGTCAATTAGGTACATACTAAGGAAACGGAAAAATATAGTAATACTAGGACGTGCACCGTGTGCTCCCTGTGAATTAAAAGCAGAGCATGTAACCGATTAATAAAAACTGGTAACCGATATTTTTCACAAAAATTGCGAACTTTAATTTTAACCGCTATTTTTAAGGCAAAGAATACCGGTAACCGTTAACAAAAAAAAACCGGTTTTAGCGTATATTAACCTTTATTTTAATAATTTAGCGCGAAAAAAAATTATACCTGTTATATTTTAGTTTGTATGCGACTGTATGAGTTATGAGAGTTTTCACAATTTAAATTTTATTGGAGATTCATAAAAGAAGGTAATGTCTCTATCAGCTTTAGGCATCAAGTTTACAATTGAAAAATGACTTGTGTTTCTTTGAAGGTATTACGGAAAATTCTATGAATATTTTTATTTGATCTTGTATGCACCATGGAACATTTCATTGGTCCATAATTCCATTTTTTTCGTTGAAGAAAAAAGATCCATTTTAAAATTCAGAAATGATAACTAATTAAAGTTAGTTCTAACTAAGCATTATAGAGTTATTCTTCAAAGATCTCTAAAAGTGACGTTTGGGGTTAAATTCCTAAAGTTGCATTATGAAAACTGTTACAATTTCAACTTTAACTTTAAGTATTAAAGTAAGTTTAAAGTTGATTATGAAAATGGGCGTTATTAAAATAAGTTTCATAATTTCTAAGAAATTTTATATTTTGACCTGGAAGAATCTGCTTAGAGTTTTATGTTTTTAAATGTTTAAAATTAACATAAAAAATCGTTAAGTTATCTCCTACACCAAAACATTATTGTTTGTTGAATGAAATTTTTGATGAGATATGAAAAATGTTATTATTTTTTTTATTATAATTAAACTTATTCATTTCTTTTACTTCGTACAATTTAAAATTAAAAAAAAATCAGTTGTCATTACAGAATCAATCTAAAGGTACTACCGAGTATGTATTCTAAGATGAAAATATCACTCAATTTTTTTTTGTGCTATTTACAATTTTCATATGAATTTATATTCCTTATAGTTTAAATCAAGAACATTGAACCAGGGTTGAGAAAAACCCGGGTTTTATAAAAAAGTCTAACTCACTTGGGTGTTTTTGGATTTTTATTAAGTTTTTTTTTTGGTTATTTATATATTTGGATGTTTTAATTTTTTTATATTTTACGTGATTTTATTAAAGAATTTAATATAATGGAAGAAAATATGAACATGTTAAAACAGTTTTTATTTAAATTTACTTCTACAGTAGTTTTTAATTTAATATTCTGTTTCTGTTCTGTTTATAAATAGAATTTTTTATAACTGGGCTTTTCATGTAGGTTTTACTGGGCTTTTTGACTAGGTTTTTACAAAAAATCCAGTGTTATCAGATGAACTTCAGGCTACCGGCTATGGAAGTAGTTGGATCTAATTCACAAAGTTTGAAGTGTAGTTTAGTTAAGTATTAAGATTCCGTTTAGTTTGATAGAAGTTTTGTAAAAATGTAATTTAAGTTTATGTTAAGTAAAGTACTGTTTCTTTTCCATTATTATCGTCGTAGATCTATTTTCAGAAAACTAGGGTAGGGACATAGTACTGTAACGTTTATTTATATAGTTGAAATGTAAAAAATAATTGAAATACTAATATTTATGTAACTAAGTTTAATAAACGAAATATGAATAATAAAAAATAATAAAAATAAGTTACACTATGAATAAACAAATACAAACACAAATTTAAGAGTAACAATTACTAATAAATATTTCTTACACGATATTTATTTCCACCAATTATTCACGTTCAATTTGCATATTAATATCAGATTGTCCTTGCGGCCTTTCTGCTCAGGCATAAATAGTAGAGCAATTAAGTTTTAGAATATTCTCGTATCTTCGAGACATCGGTACAATAGAAGTGCGGCGAAGGACGTGACCTTGAGATCGCTTCAGTACAATACGGATAAAAGCGATTAATACTTACAGCCCTCAACCATTAACTTAAAATAAAATAATAATAAATAGTCTTAATATTGTTGTTACACATGTAATTCTACTTATAAAAATAATGAAATCTGTGTTTTCACTTTATTATACACTACAGAACAATGGAAAAAATATTAATCGTTTCTCATTAGGATAGATTAGTTTCTATTTACTTTTTAATTTACTGTAACAGTAAAACTACAAATAAACTTTTAATATATGATTTTCTTCGGTTGAAATCTTACTGTATATGCTTTAGTGTCGTGAAATTTAAAACTAAATGTCGACTATGTGAAGACGTTAGCATGAGGACTGTGAAATAGAGGAAGAAAGTGATGATGTGATCTAGAATGACGTCTGATGTGTCCAACACATTACCTCCCGCCACTGTAGTAATATATTCTATGTCTTTCAATACACTCAATTTGTAGTTTTAAAATTCGTTCGCAGTTAAAAATATTTTAATTTATTTCATACTAAAATTTATATGACCAAAAAAAACAGGTACTTTTGACGTTACTAAACCCGGAACCGAAGTTACCTTGATTCACGCATGCAATGATATTTCTTATATATTTCTTCCACCTTAAATATATTAAAACTACTTCATATTTACTTATTTTATCTTTTAAATTTACATCAAATTTGATATCATAAATCAAATTTTGTGAACATATGAATAACTCATCTGTTTGATAGAAATTCATCAACCTAAATCAATGTAAAATGATTACAATTTTTATAATCTTTCTATCTAGCTAGAAGTTATATATAAAAGTAAATATGCAGATCAGTAGAAAAATTAAAAAATCTTTATTTTTAATAATAACGTTATTTGCGAGAAAATGGTATTTAGAGATAATTGTTAGGAAAAACAGTTTAAAGCTTCAAGTAAAGTACTACTTCCGGTTAACCAAATACATATAGTCAAAATTTAATTAGATCATATTTGAATAGAAGTCTTAAATACTAAATATTATATACACACACAAACGAACATACAGACATCACAGTAAAATTAGCAAAATTGTATTCTAGAGATCCTAATTCGTGCTCATATGTTGAAAACTCACACTCGAGAAATTTGATCAAAAACAATACCTCACTTATCTATATATTGATAGGCGGAAGGTAAAATGATAGAATAATTTTTACTGTACCTATACATAGTAATTAAATATTACAATATTTTTAGTAATTAAACAATAATAAAATAAAACCAAAATCACATAAAATCAAAAGTAGATTTTTTTATTTTTATTAAGTAAATCGGAATTTTGTACAATCCTACTTTTTTGTACATAAAAAAAAATTGGTCAGCCTAGACCAGGTAATAAATCAACAGGTTTATCTTGATTTGACTTGACTGGCACAGCACCTGATAGAAAGTCATTGATTTTTATAGTTATGTAGAATAATTTGCCCCCTCTTTTTTGAGTCCCACTTGCTCTGTACATGTGTTCCCCTTAGTTACGCCATTGTGGGGAAAGTTTCTATATTAACCTTTCATCGTCGTTTGTTAATGTTACAAAATTACAAAATTATATTATAAAATAAATTTAGTTAAAATTTGTGTACAAAGATCAATGAAAATGTATTGTATATTGTCACTCAGTAACAAATAATAATTAATTACGAATTGGATCCTAATAGTCATTTCATAGTAATAATAACTAACAGGTTTGGTGAGACACATTTCCAATTATCAGCTGTGAAGCAGAAACGTCTTTTCAAGATTGTCGTTTGTTCAAAATTGTATGACAGGGCGAACTTCCGCCACCTCCAAAAAGAATATGTATAAATAGCGTTCACCCCCTAAAACCGGAGATTGCTCTGTAGACTTGCTCTGTACACGTATTACCTAGCAGAATATATACAGTCCACACAATTATTTGTGCATCATTTTAAAACCAGCGACCTAAATCACAACATCGTTAATTAATAAATATACTATGTCACATGATCGTTTAAAATATCTATCAATATGAGCAATACCAATTGAAAGAATTTTCCCAATTGAAGGCAGTGGTGAAAGTAGACCTATAATGTTCGACTTCGGTAATACGCTGTACCGGTAAGAAAAAGATAGCCGGTACCCCGTACCGGCAAAAAAATATCATAAGTATATCTACGAATAATAAATAATATGTAAAATAAATATACTTTTTACCAACGAGCAATTTTTCCTTTTTACCTTCCGCCTATCAATATATAGATAAGGGAGATATTGCTTTTGGTCAAATTTCTCGAGTGTGAGTTTTCAACATATGAGCACAAATTATATATTTATTTTTAATAATAACGTAATTTGCGACAAAATGTTATTTAGAGGTATTTTTTAGAAAAAACTATTTAAAGCTTCAAGTAAAGAACTGCTACCGGTTAACCGATTGCAGTCAAAATCTAACCAGTTTATCATATTTGAATATAAGTCTAAATATCAAATATAATCTTTTTTACATGTATCGTGTTGGAGTTATCGTGGACGAAAAATCGTCACAGACACACAAACAGGCACACAGACACACACACGGATATACAGGCACCACGGTAGAAATATCAAAATCATATCCCAGAGACCCTAATTCGTGCTCATATGTTGAAAACTCACACTCGAGAAATTTGACTAAATACAATATCTCCCTTATCTACATATTGATAGGCGGGAGGTAAAAAGATAGAAATAATTCCAATAGAGTTATCGTGGACAAAAAATCGGCACAGCACATACACATACAGACACCCATGCACACACACGGACATACAGACATCGCGGTAAAAATATCAAAATCGTATTCCAGGGACCCTAATTCGTGCTCATATGTTGAAAACTCACACTCGAGAAATTTGACTAAATACAATACCTCCCTTATCTATATATTGATATGCGGGAGGTAAAAATAGATCATTGCACTTTACAAATTCGTTTAAAAGCAGTGTGGCAAGTAGATATATTTTCATACTTGTACCCTTCTTCGAAGAAGGAGGATTGGTGGTTGTTAAAAAGTGTATTTAGTTTATATATGTCATTTATTTTTCATAGATAGATATACTTATGATATTATCTTACCGGTACATCGTACCGGTACGGCGTATCGGCTCCATTTTTCTTACCGGTACGGCGTTCTGGTAAGTACTGGCCTACTTTCACTACTTTTTAAAATATAATATTCAAATAACGATTCCCGTATTGGTTAGTAACATTTGAGTTATGTAATATAGGCGTGTCTCATATATATATATAAAACATCTGAAAACTTTCAACGTCTCTCTTGAATTTTGCGACATTGGAAAACGTATACAACTGTTGTCTATAAATTGAGGTGTTTAGAGTTACTCGGCAATGAATTTGGTAAGTACTACTTATAGTGTATGTTTTCACCTACCGCCTATCAATATATAGATAAGGGAGGTATTGTTTTTGGTCAAATTTCTCGAGTGGGAGTTTTCAACATATGAGCACGAATTGGTCCCTAGAATACGATATTACTATTTTTTTACCGTGGTGTCTACATGTACAACTTCAATACGATACATGTAAAAAATATAATATTAGGTGTTTGAGAGTTATATTCAAATATGATGAACTGATTACATTTTGACCACAATTAGTTTACCGAAAGTAGTATTTTTCTTGAAGCTTTAAACCGTTTTTCCTAAAAAATACCTCTAAGTACCATTTTTTTCGCAAATTACGTTATTATGAAATATAAAGATTTTTATTATCTACCAATCTGCATTACGTTTATATAATAACATCTAGCTAAACAGAAAAAATGTATAAATTATAATAATTTTGCATATCGTTTAGGCTAAGGAATTTCTACAAAATAGATGACTTATTCATATGTTCACAAAACTGGACAGATGTTGTCAAATTTCATGTAAGTTTAAAAGATTAAATAAGTAAATATGAAGTAGTGCTTTTGTATTTGAAGTGGAGAAAATATATAAGGAATATATGTATTTGCATGCATGAATCAAGATAATTTCGGTTCTGGTTTTAGTAAGGCCATAAATACCTGTTTTTTTGTCATACCAATTTTATGAAGGAAATTTTAGGTATGAAATGAATTATAAATATTCTGAACTGCAATAACAAACTAATTCTAAAACTAAAATTTGTATATCCTGAAAAACTTATATAGGATATATTCTACAGTGGCGGGAGGTAATGTGTAAAGTTATTAATTATTCCAATATTATTGGGATTATCATAAATTTGTCAAATCTACAAGACATTATAAATATATGCTTCAATGCTTTGGTAATCATTATTCATTTGGGAATTAATAAATTATTGATAAGATTGTATTATAAAGAATGTATTTGATATTAAAATTTATATTTATAAATTGGAGTTTCGCGAGTTTATTTTAGAAATTCAAAAAGGTGATAAAACAGCCTATCTAAAATATATTTCAAAATATATTGAAACTGGTTATTTACTTACTATCCGCAATGCTAATTATATATTATTTTCTTTATCGGACGTAAGAACAAAATAAAAATTTAGTTTCAGTTGTAATATTTGATTTTATTTTTTAAATTAAACTTTCACCATTACTAAATAACCATTTATTTACCGTACCGATTCCCCATTCGGTAAAAAATAATTTACCAATAAGTATTTTGTAAACTTACTGCTTTAGAAACACAATCGGTAAAAATACCTTATAATGGAAAAATGTAATTTATTACGTTGTAAAGTTTATGATATCGCAGTATTCTTTTTTGTTTTTTGTAATTTAAAATGTAATATTTAAAGTAACTCATGTTATTATATTACTGGAATTTTATTATTTATTCAGAGAAAAAGTATTTAAAATAATAACCGAACAAATAGACATTATTTTGTAACTTCTTTAACATCATGTTTTTGATTTCAGAAATTCTTTATTATCTTCGGCGTCATACTTCATTCGAAGACTTCATTTGGGTAAGTTTAAAATTTCTTTAGACGTTACTAGAGCCTCGGCCTAATACAACTGTCAACTGTCTGGAATATAAAAATCCTTATATCTTATATAACTATTTCTGATATGTTTCAGATATGATGCACCATATAATTCATTTAGACAAGATACTCGTAATAATATCGATATCATCCGAGTACCCGGCACTTATATTCATATTATAGGCGGGTCAAATTTTTTTAGTATAACCGATAATAATAAAGAAGGTATAAATGGATACAATCCACAGGCTCCTATTGTACCAAACACACCAGGTAATTGAGATGTAATAAAAATAACTATTTATTATTTGAATTTTGATGTTATTAAACCAAATTTTGGAATTTGAAGGAAAATAAAATTGATAAAATATGTTCACGGATTTCTCGGCGGACGTAGGGCAGGAATTATATTATTATTAATGTAGAAATTTTGTTAATTTTTATTAAAATCCAATATTTCGTAACTAGTTTTGGATTTTAATAAAAATTAACAAAATTTCTACATGAATTATTAATATAATTCCTGCCCTACGTCCGCCGAGAAATCCGTAAACATATTTTATCAATCAACAAGTACGGCGTTACTTCTTCTCAACGAAAATAAAATTCTTGGAGTTGATGGCTTGATGTTTTATTTAGTTGAAAATTAAAACGACGTTTCGACCTTTGTGTTAGGTCATCCTCAGGTCTATTTTAACAATTGGATTGATGTGAATGGTACAATTTTGGTTAGTAATGATTAATTTCAAGTTCATCAGAATTAATCATCACTAATAGATAGACCTTAATTTTCAACTAAATAAAACGTCAAGCCATCAACTTCAAGAATTTTATTTTCCTTGATATTCATTATTTGGGTAAATACTCGTTACTCGGCAAGATTCGAATTATAGTGTGTTTCAAGATTTGCAAATGATCCGACTTTGTAATGACTCGGTAAACCGCATTCCAGTTGGGTATTTATGTTCATGTTCCTATACGTAAGGGGGGATTACCCTAATTTGGAATTTTAGAAACAATGTAGCGGTACTTTTTCACACTATTTCGTGTGCAGCAATCCCAATATTTTGTTACAACCCTGTTCTGTTACGCTTATATTCAGTTAAGAAGCTACACAGTACTTAACTGTGATTTTTTTGTTGTTTCTTGTCTTGTTTAGTAAAAATATTTTGTATGCAGCAATTCGAATATTTTGTTGCAACCCTGTTCTGGTACGCTTATAATCAGTTTAAGAAGCTACACAGTACTTAACTGTGCGTTCAAGATTAGTGTTTCACAAGACAAGAGTTCTTGTCTTGTTTAGTAATTTATTGTTTTGTCTCGAGAAGCAAGACAAGAAATTTAAGTATATATTGTCTTTTATTACTCTTGTATATAAATATCTTGTTTTGATCGTCATTTTCTTGCATATTTCTTGTCTTGCATGTTAATATTCGCATATGACCTTGAACATATAAATAATCTTGTATCACACGTACATTTTTTATCAATGTCAATTATCAAATACATTTCTTATAATATTATTAAATAAATATTATAAAAACAAAAAACGTATAGCTGCACATACTGTACATATATTTTAGGATCCCTGATTATAAGAAAGCATTTTGTCTCTTAACTCTTGGTTACGTGATTTCGAAGAATAATTGTATTATTTAACAATTATTACTAATACACATTGTTTGAAAATGAAATTTACATGCATATGTTTATATATTCTTAACATTTATTAATTTACAAGTTGACTCTTATAATAAATCTAGATTTAAAATTAGCAAAAAAAAAGAAAATTCGAGAATATAATAATTAAAAAATCTTGCTATCCTTGCACATTTCTTTTAAGACAATTTCTTACCTTCTCTTGCTTTGAAATTAGTACATCGTGTCTTGCTCTTGTCTTGCATTTTTTGCAACACTGATGCAAGACGAAGAAAAATACAAGACTCTCGTGAAACACTATTTAAGATAGGGCAAACGAATTCACCAAGCCGCAGTTCTGAGTTCTATATAACTACCGTATTGTCGGTTGTTTCATGCCAGCGCTACTTCTATGTAAGATGTATAGATGGCAAGTCTTTAGCATCCGAGTGATACACAAGTAACTGTATTTTTATTTTACGACAAATCACACGTTGTCGGTCGCTGGGTCTTGAACTTACAATCTCAAGTTCGAATGACGTCACAGCCAGTTAGAGATGTGCGCTAGCTCGCTCAGCCATCCAGCCGACGAGTAGTTATAGTTCGACAAGAGATCTCAAGTTGACGTTTAAATTGTTTTATAGTTGTGGTATATATTCAAAGTTTTTCCCTAAGTGATAGAATTGAAAGAAATATGACCTTTATGCATTCAGCTATGGGGTATAGAATTGTACGAAATCCATAAGGATACACTGTTTGTTCCAGGTACCCAGCTAAACACTGGATTTGGAAATCCCAAAGTAACATTAGCATGCCTAACTTAATATAGATGGATTACTGTACGACATGGAAATAACAAGACAGAATGCATAAAGGTCATATTTCTTTCAATTCTATCACTTAGGGAAAAACTTTGAATAGATACCAAAACTATAAAACAATTTAAACGTCAACTTGAGATCTCTTGTCGGACTATACAAGTACTTAAAAATAAATAATCTTTGCATCTTTAGTAGGTAATGACGGATACAACTTATATGGCCCCCCTGTACCACACAGACCTGGTAATGCAGGGTACAATCCATATGTACCCAATGTACCAAGTATACCTGGTAATGAAGGCAATCCATACGACCCCAGTATACCACATGGACCTGGTAATGATGGATACAATCCATACGGGCCTACTATACCATCTCAACCTGGTATTGAAGGGCACAATCCATACGTGCCCTTTGTACCACATAGACCTAGCCATGAAGGATACAATCCATACGGGCCTACCATACCACACAGACCTGGTATTGAAGGGCACAATCCATTCTTGCCCTTTGTACCACACAGACCTGGCCATGGAGGATACAATCCATATGGGCCTACCATCCCATACAGACCTGGTAATGAAGGGCACAATCCATATGCGCCTATTATACCACACAGACCTGGTACATATCTGCCTCCTGTACCATATAGACCTGACATTGATGGTCCCGTTGCAGCTGCGCCTCAACAAACTACTACAACAGAAAAACCACTTGATTCAAAAATAATTTGTACGTTAGTTGGAGGCGGGTGTAAATAAAATATAGTAATAATGGAACGTGTACTCAGTGACGTCACCAGTCAATTTTATTTGGGTGGGCACAGGCTGGTCTGAAATTTTTAGGGTGGACATCCAAAGTATTAAAAACCAATATTTTTTTTAAATAAATAAATGTTATTTAATAAAAATGAAAGAAAATTACATTATAAACCACTATGAACGCGTTTTTTCCCTTTTGGTTAAAGTGTCAGTTACCTTAACCATCATCGATTAATAGAAAAATATGGCATTGAAAAACTGTAATTTGTCAAAAATATACGTTATCTACTATTTCGCTGCGATATTTTTCTATTAACCGATGGTTAAGGTAACCTGAACTAAACTTTACATTCAATTTAGAATTATCCGTCAAGTATATCTTGAAGCAAAGGTGTATATTACTTTGTCCAAGTGTTGCACTTGCCTCTCAATATTTTTTTAAACTAAATTTAAAAGTCTTTTATTAGTTATAGAATTTCTTAAATAATTCTTTTTTCTTCTTAAACAATAAAAAGTTCTTGCACGTCCTGCACTAGAATAACAATAATTATACATGATATATTCCTCAGAAAAAGCGACTTTGTGTTTCTAATCAATTTTAGAAATGAATTATATTTTCTATTTTAATTTAACAGTCGTCCTCGTATTTTTTAAATGTTTTTGGTAAAATTTGTAGCTCGTTTTGTAAAAATATTAAAATCGTATTCTAGGGACCTGAAAACATGCTTATAGATTGAAAACTCACTATCCGATTTTTAGCATGATTCCTAAACCTCTTTTACTGAGTGACGAGAGGTAAAAAGCGAGTCGAAAGACACAGTGAGTTTTGGTCATTTCTATCATTGTCCAGTACTTGTGTTGTTTACATTATATGGTTGCGTTGCTACGACATTAGTACTTTGTAGGAATTTTTTTATAGATTTATCTTCCTGTCCTAAATTATTATTCTTTATTATGACGAGCAAAGTAAAAGTAAAGTATAAAAACAAAACAGAAATTGCTGTGTATATGGCTGCCACTCTAAAGACAGCAAAAAGTTAATAATCAGCGAGATAATCAGTTTCAATTTTGTTTACGAAGGGAAGGTCCGCTTGTGCAATACATTCCGTGAAACAGAATTAGTTGATAAACGAAAAGCATGAATTAAACTTTCTTCAAAAAGACAGGTTATAAAAGTCAAAGTACAAATGTATATGTGTATACTTGCCCCAAAATATGTAAATTAATATTATATTAAGATGATTTACAACAATTTTTATTCGTATTTACTTGTAAAAGATAGATTACAAAGGTAAAAAGTACACAAAACTTTGAAATGAAACAAAATCACACGTTTACAAGGCAACCAAAGTCAGCAAAGTACTACATGGTCCTCCATTTTGAAATTATCATCAGCGCCGCCAACGGTAATGTTCATCACGAATATACTTTTTGTTCACGTTTTGCACAGTACCCTTCAACACATCCAAAGTGATTGCTTGGCAATTGTGATATAATGAATTGATATGTAAATCTTGTTATTTAATAAATTTGTGAAGAAAAATTTGAAGTGATTTATTTTATTTATTAACTAACACTTCACGTTACTCGTTATTCTGATTGAAATCATCAGATGATGAGTAATGACATTGAAGTCTGTTGACAAAAATAAATTATTACACGTTATTAAAATAAAAACTTGTAATCATATACAATATGGCATAATATTGTGTTTTAGTGTTTTAGAGATTTTTTCCTCGGACTCTCTATTACTAAATGCTAAATGATAAATACAGTACGATGACGTGCAATATAATATTAATGTTGCGAAGAATACTTATACATTCATGTATGTATAATAATTTCTAAGAAAGGTTATTCTTTGAGCAGTAGAATCTGCTTAAATATAGTTATGGTGTTTTTAAAAGTTCAAAATTTACATAAAAATATGGGTTTGTTGAATGAAATAATGAAAAAAATCTGGGTGATCCAAACAACGTCGTTTTTTTTTTGTTTTTGAATTTTTTTTGAAAATTTGGTAAATTGGGGGTGAGGACGGTGGCTGGGTAGTGTTGGTTTATGTTGTAAGTATTTTATTTCTCAAGAATACAGGTAATAATAATTATTTAATTTTTATAATAATATAAAATATAGTGTAATAAACTTAACTTAAGAAATATATTTCCATTTATTTAAAATATTACCACTTCTGAATAAATCGTTGGATGCTACTTCACTGCAGTAATTTCGATTTGTTGTTAAGGAAAGTACATTAAAGGAAAATTGTGCAATAATTAAAAATATATCCTACGGGATAGCATTTACAAGAGTTAATGTTATATTTTCTCTCTAATCAAACAAAAGAATGAAATTAATAAATATGAAATGAGAACAGGATAACATAACAATAGTAATTAAATATATATATTTTTATAAGTATAATTTAATTTAAAAAAAAATAGGGCCGAGGTGGTCTCGAACCAGGTCTTGTAGATTATTTATGTTATGAAACAGCCCTCGTATCCACTCGGCTATGGAGCATTTTGTTTTTGACGTGTCTTATTCGAAAATATGAAGGATAAACTTCAAAATACAATTTATTTTATCAAATATTTCAGTTAGAAAAGGCCATATTACACAACATTTGGTTTTATTAGATGCAAAATTAAGTAATCTAACTAACGATACCATATACACCCGATTTTATTTAGCGGGACAGATGGAAACAGCAAAAAACTGTTTTCCCATGTTATTTCCCTATGTCAAGGTTTTCAGTATTAGTATTCACCCTGTATATATATATATATATATATATATATATATATATATATATATATGTATATATGTATATATATATATATATATATATATATATTATCTATTTAAATCTCTTTAGTACCCTTTCGAGTGTCGAGATTAGCGTTCTATTCTTTGTTATTCAATTCTGTTTACTAATTCCTTCCACTCTTTCCTGTTCCTTGCTATTTTTCTTGCTTCTTGTAATCTGGTATTATTCTTGTTTAAAAGTTCTTCAACTTTGTTTTCCCATGATTTCTTGGGTCTTCATCTAGTATTCTTTTTGGTTGTCCTTGCTTCCCAAATCATTCTTGTTTGACTGTCTTCTGCCATTCATGTGAGATGGCCATACCAGGCCAGTTGTTTTTTCCCTATAGTCGTTTGTGCGCTCTCTATTTGTAGTCTTGTTCTAATCTCTTCGTTTCTTATTCTATCTAGCCTTGTTACCCCTTCTACCCTTCTCAGATACCTCATTTCTGCAGCTTGTATTTTATTATCTATTCTTTGGTTTGTGGTCCATGTTTCACTTCCATAAAGCAGTATTGGTCTGTATATTGTTTTGTATAGCGTCATTTTAGTCTTTTTCGTAATTTGTTTATTATTTAACATGATTTTACTCATTGAAAAGTAGCTTTTGTTTGCTGTCGCTATTCTGTTGTTTATTTCATGTTCTAAGCTTCCTTTGTTGTTCAATGTATGTCCTAAATATGTAAATGTTTCTACTTGTTCAATTCCTTTCCCATTTAGTTTTATGTCTGTTATTATTTGTTCTTTAGATATCACCATTATTTTTGTTTTGTCTGTATTAATATTCATATTATGCCTTTTTAATTCCTCGTTCCACAAGTTGATGTTGTGCTGTAGATCTTCTTCGTTTTTTGCTAATATTGCCAGATCATCGGCAAAGGCACATTCTGTAATTGTGATTCTTTTTAAATTGTGATGACCTACTTCCATTTTTCTCGTTTTGTCTTTTATGTTCTTCATTATTGTATCTAAAAATACAATAAATAGCAATGGGCTTAGTGCTCCTCCTTGTCTTAGTCCTTGGGTCGTCATAAATTCTTCAGATATTTCTTTTCCTGTTCTAACATAGTTGTATGTTTCTTTATATATAGTTTTTATTGCCTGCAGAAGATTATTGTTTAGCTTTCTTTCTTTTAATATTTTCCACATTTTGTTTCTTGGTACCCTGTCGAAGGCTTTTTCTAAGTCTAAGAATGCTATATACAGTGCTTTGTCTTGTCTTAAGGTCTTTTCCGTAAGTTGTTTTATTGTAAAAATATGGTCTTGAGTTGAATGTCCTATTCTAAATCCGCTTTGTGATTTATCCATTGTTGTCTCTCTTGCTTTTAGTCACAACAGGTCCGTCCGCTCCCCATTGTTCTGTTTGCGAGAAGTGTGGAGAACATTCTAGCAATTAAGTGTTTTACTTTAAATACCCTGAGCAGGAGATCGCGAGGACAGTCTTACCTATAAGGATACGTGTAGTGGACAGATGGTGATATAAATAAATAGAGAGTGATATAAATATTGTGGAAATAAATATTGCGTAGATTTAATTGTTCAAATAAATTATCTTAGTGTTTAAGTCTTTATTAACAATAATTAGTTCTAAATTAGTGTTTATATTTGATTTAATTCTTAGTGTTAGTTATTTTTCATTATTCTTTATAATTCATATTTCTTTTATTAAATATAGTTATATAAATATTAGAGTTTTAATCAATTTTACACTTCAACTAAATAAATAAAACGGTACAATACAGTGACTATCAAAGCGGCAGATGTCAGACGGTCGTAGAAAGGGTGATCCACACCACGACAGATTCAAAATAAACTTGAATTATTAATTTCTCGTTCTGAGTTTGTCCGAGAATTATGATTTCATATTAAACATGGCTACTATAATTAATCAAAAATTGAAATAATGAGGATATATTTATACAGGAGTAGATTTTTTTGATCTCGCTAGAGATTTAAAGTTTAAGAATGTATGACTTTTTCTATCATCAGATGAACTTTAATTTTTTTTAGTTAATATGCAAAGTTGCGTAAGAAACAAATTTTTAGCTAGCCTATTACAACACAAAACAACCTACCAACTCCCCACCCCCCCTTAAATATAATGTTGGGTGCGTCACTGTATTTGTTCACTATAAATATTCTGCAAACCTTCAAATGTTGTTTTATATCAAAACACATTTATAAACATAATAAACTTTTTTTTGTTTTTAATCGTATGCGTGTAGTATTACTTCACAATGAAACTGGTAAGTACTATTTGTAGTGTTACTTTTTTTTTAAATTTATGTAAAAATACAGTTTTCAATTCTAAAGCACCAATTTACATAGAACTTATTGTAGCGGTTTTGTAGTATTGTAGTTCTGACATGGAATTTGCAATATAAGTCAAGTAACCAAATTTTGTACAATATGACAAATTTATTAGCAATAGAAAAGCCAGAATCAAAACAAGAATGAGGGATGGGGTAGTCTAGAAAAATAAAATAATAATAAATGTACTTATATCAGAAAAAAATGTCAATCATGATTTTCTTGTGCGCTTACAAAATTATACATATTTGTTGGTGCACTTCATTTAAACTTATTTAATTTGAAAGTAAGATACGAACTTCCAATTAGTCACACATACAAAATTTTAACATTCTACGGCTAACAGTTTTGAAGTTATAAAAAATTCAAAAAACCTTTTGAGGAAAGTGCCTTTTTGGCACACTAAAAATACAAACGTTTTGTTCTTAATACAAAAATTCTTAAATAAAATAGTTATTTCTGTATTAAGAGCGCGAAATTTGTATTTCTAGATCTAATGCGTGAGAATGTCACAAAAAAATCAATCGAAAGCACAATTCGCACATTTCGCGAACAAAATACATATTTTTTCTACAAGTAATATATTTATATAAATAGAACTAGATAAAATCCAAAACATTTATTGGTAACTAAGGAAAAGTAACAGTTGTTATGATTTTGACAATATGTTGTTGTTAAATAATGTGTCCCACGCGCGCAATATACCAACTTTTGAAGAAATATGTAATTATAGTCATTTCACTTTGAAGGTGAATATTTTATATGATAAATAATAAAAAATTGCGGTATTTTTTTTTTCTTCGTGTATACTATAATCAAAAAAAATTCTTTTTTGTAAACCATTAAAAAATTATAAAAAGTTAGTATTTTTGATACGAATTCGGATATAATATTATATTAAATATGTAAAAATACTAAAATTATATATTTGTCAATATGATAAAAGCAAAGTAGATGAAATAAATACGTACTTACACATATTTATTAAACAAAATGCTTGTATTTTGCAAATTCTTCAATAAGCACAATTTTTTATTTTTTCTTTATGATTAGATTTAAATATAATATTACTGAATAAAAATGTTTTTTTTTGACAGTTGTGGAAATAAATATATTTCTAAATTTTTCTATTAAAAATCTGCTATAGAAAAGAATTAAATTTTATATACGATGATATAAAATATATATTATTTTATAGAAAGAATTTGTTTTAATAACAAAATAATTACATTTAAAAAACAAAACAGTATATAAAGAAATGCGAAAGGCAGTTTAAAGAAATATATTGTTAGAGTTTTTTAAAAATAAAAAAAAAGTAATATCTTGTAAGCAAGTAACTTTTTTCGCAATATGTCCTAAATTTTATAACATGTTGTCTGATTGTAGAGATTTTTTATTTTCTTTGGACTCTTTGCATGGCATTCCAAAGCAATGGTCATAAAACGACAAGCCGAAGATGGTGAATTCGAATATGAGATTAATGTTGCAGACAAGACTTATTCATTCAGGTAATTTATGCTAATTTCTAAAAAGTTTTTGGGTTCTTAAAGTAGTAGTAACTCAAAATTTTACAATTTTTATCCCTCTCCCCTCTAAATATTACGTAACTGCAGCACTTGACCAACACCGCCTCCCCCCCCCCGTCCACATTTTTTTTGTGAAAAACTCGCGTTTTTCTCAATCCTGCCCTACTACTTGTAACGCTGCGTTGCTATTCTAGATCGCCTCCCCCCCCCCCACTAAAGCATTATGGAATTAAAGAACAGTTCCAAAAAAATTGAGGCATATACATTGTATCCTTTACACATGTTATATTGCTCGACATTTTACCTTGCACACCTATTATCGTTCACACCACAGAATAGGTTTATACAGAAGCGAAAGTAAGACAGAGAAGCGAAAATTAGAGAGAGATGGAGAATGTGCACAAATTTAAAGGGCTCATTGTTTAAGATCGGAAAGTTTCCTCACATATGAGAGAGATAGGGGAAGAGCAAAATTTAAAGGTCTACACAATGCTTCAAGGTCATAGAACTGATTAGGGAACATTAAAGGTACCGACACGGAGTGTCGCTTCTGTGTGTAACTATTCTGTGGTGCTCACTTTGAATCCGTGAAAGAAGTTATCTTAAACACATTTTATCTTTTACACATTTTATTTTAAGAAACATTTGATATTGAATATTTTAACTATTTATAAATATGTTAATTGCATGGTCAACAAATGGTACAATTACTGTATTTTAAAGATGAAACGTTGGCGAAGATAAAATGTATGGATGATAAAATATGCGCAAAATGTGTTTAAGATAACTTTTTTCGCGGATTAAAAGTGTTCATCATAAAAGATATGCAAGATTGAATGTTTGAAAGACACAGTGTCGAGCATTATAACATGTGTGAAACATAAAATGTTTACGCCTCATCGCCTTAAAAAATTAAATAAAAAGGGCCTTGCTATTAACAAAACATTTTAGATTAAATTTTGATAAATGATGTTGCGAAATAATTGTGTATTTCAATCTTTGTTTTGTTTCATTTCTTACATCAACAATCATGACACATTTATTTTACATTATACAGTACATATTTTTTTAAATTTTACATAATATGTAATTGACATTTATTTATTATATTTAAAATATTGTCTTGAGTATTTTAATTAAATAAAAGTCAGTTGTGGCCATCACAGAATTGAATTGTATATGATAAAAATATCACTGTGTAAATGAGTATTTAATCTTGATCTTTTACAGGTACGAAACACCTGACGGATCATTTAGAGACGAAGAAGGTTATTTCGAAACCGACCATGAAACAGGCAAGGAAAGCGCTGTGGTGTCTGGAATTTATTCTTTCGTTACAACCGATCGTAACGGATTAAAAACAAGGCATATCGTAAACTATAGAGCTGATAAAAATGGGTACAGGATTATCCCACCAAGCTCAGGCCTACCGCCTGTCGCTAAAACAACAACGACGAGTCGTCCCACCACTCCAGGAATTGATCCAAAAGTAGTTTGCTCGTTAATTGGAAGCTCGTGTAAATAGTTATTTTTTCCACGTTTCAAAAAATTATATTACAGAACTCAAAATCGTCCAGAAACTCTCTGTTTACATCAGGCCTAGGCCGGCAAAATGTTGGGATGCCAACTTAAATATTTTAGCATTACATTCTGTCAAAATTTTAAATTTTATTTTATTTGAAATGTAAAATGTTAATTAAAACAACTATTTTTGATTTATTATTAATATTATACTCGTCTTGTATGATTATGATTACGTTAATTATTGAAAAGTATCAATTCACATTCGCTTTATTTTTTAGGTTAGAACAAATGTCACTAATTTTTTTTAATAAAACAAGTGAATTGTTTATATATTCATGTGAACCGAAAATATTTCTTACATAAAAATCTATAGTGAATAAAATTTTAAGTAGTAATAATGTCTTTTTTTAATAAATTAAAAGTGTCATTGGCGTAAGAATCTAGTGTATTACACGCCCAGAAACTCTTTTGCAAGATCTCGCATTATTTGTCAAAATAAGCTCGCTTTCGCAAAAGTTTAGTTTCTGGAATAGTGATTCAAATAACTATTGTGTTTGAGAATGCGAATGAGATTTTAGAAATATAGTTACTAATAAATATTAGTGTGAGTTTTATCACTGGTTAAATTTAATGTACTTATTTCTGTTACAGTCTTTATATGTTTTTTTTTTATAATTTTAAATATTTTTTTCTACGACCACTATGTCAATAGCCATTATTGTACTAGTTATAGCACAGATTACTTATACTACGTAACGAAAAACGTAATGCGCAAACAATCTGCACAGTTCTGAATTTACCCCAGCCCAGTCGTATCTGGTTACGTAGTATAAGTAATCTGTGCTTATAGGTTATCTAAGTGTCATATTACCAAAGACCGTGTGTAAAGTACGCGATCGGACAGGGAATTTTTGATTTGTCGAAATTGTTAGCAGTATAAATAAAATAAAATTAATAATAATTAATTAAAACAAAATGTCCAATGAAAAAATAAATAAAAAATGTACATAGTATTGTTTTATTGGGTTGTACATTGTTTCAATTTATTATTTAGAGAATAACAGTTTGACATCGTTGTTTTTATGTTCTGTAGTTGGCGCTATTTAGCATTGATATGTTAATTCTTTCTGATCATCGCGTGATCGAAATAGTTAAATAATGGTCGTAGAAAAAGTATAGTACATAAATCGAGTAGCACATTACAGATTTTAATATTTAATATAATATTATGTTTCTCTATGTACCTTATTAATTATGACATATTAACCATAAGATTTTAATTATGTATTTTTATGTGAAAATATATTTTGTGATATCTATTAGATCAAGAAACATGAAACAATTTTATAAATAATATATAGAAGATTTAGGTTACATCATACTCGTATGTATTAAATTAGTAGCATGGGAAGAAATTTGTTGATGTCATATAACGTCATAGATAATTCAAAGTGGATCTAAAAGTGATAGATATAAGGTTTGTTCCAACTAGATATTCCTGACGGTTTGTGATTAGTTCCTGTATCAGTCCTGTACCGTGGTTTACGCATGCGCGGACTATGAAGAGTTCCGGTATGGAATTACTACTATAATATTGTAATAAAAATATGAGTAAGTACCTATAAGTTTTATTTCTGGAACCCAAAATTATATTTTGCGCCACTGTCATATCCAATGAATATTATTATAATTGGTGATTTATAATGAATTTGTTTTGTTGTATGATAATATGGATTTCCTTGTCAAACTGTTTTCTCTTTGATCAAAATGTTCTTAAGGTATATGCTGTTTCTACATTATATTTATAATAAATAAATTAATATTACAGTCAACATTTTTAAAAATTGCATGTCTATTAAAATAATATAATTTCAAAAATGATATTTATATTCAAATAAAAACTGTCTGAGAATATCAGTGGCGCTAGTGATAAAAACTTTTAATAAATTACACATAAACAGGTAATTTACGCTCTAATCTCACAAATAATACTGTCACAGATGTAAAAGAATTAAAAAAAGTTAATATATAAGACACATACTCAACTAATAACATTTTAAAAGTACACATCTGAAGTTTAGCATGACTCAAGGTCACACCCGTTGTCTTCTTGAAGCTCATTCGTCAGACTTGATGGCAGGATTTTCACTTAACAATCAACACGCTGAACAAAAAGCCCCCGTATTTCAGATGTATTTTAATTATATAATTTATTAATATTCATTATTATGCATATTCTTTCTAGTTTTTAAAGCAATTTCTCTAAATTCTATTGAGCTAGAATCCCCCATTGTAATTTTGTAATTTATTATCTGAGAAGCAAATATAGGTGTAGTAAATCATGTCATTAATTTTTGTCTAGTAGATAGAATGGCCAACTGTGAATCCACAGAATTGTATCCATCTTTACCATCAATTTTGTACAAAAAAATATTTGTCGTCATACATTCTCCAATCTAGTTAAGAGAATTTAAATAGAATTACCGATATAGAACTCAGTAATGCGAAATAATTATTACATCCTATATAGTTGTAAATTCAACGTAAGGTTTTCTTACAAATAAGTGATTTGCAAAAATGATTGCATAATTTGATTAACCTTGTCAGAAATGATGATGGTATATAATTAACAAACAAAAAATATATTTTTGTTGCTCTGAAACTATAAATCTAAATATGCTATGAATATAAATTACAAATTATTGCCCCCAGCAATTTTAATATGCTATAAAGGAGTATCAAACTTTTTTTAATATTTTAGTATATTTTAAACTTCATAAGTGAATCAGTAAAAATAAAAAGAATTTACGGTATATTTTCTTTCAAATAATGATTACTGTAAGTAAATAATAAATTTGTTTACTATTCCAATAATTACTATCTCATTTCAGAAAATATGTGTCACATTAATTATTCTCAATTATTGCCAAACAAAGCCTCTTTCCGATGATCTTGAAAAACCTGTTCTTTATGAACTTGACGTTGAGAATAAAACTTACTCGTTTAGGTATGCTGAATAGTTCTTTCTGTTATTATTAATAGTATATTGTGTTATTAAGAGTAAAAGTGATACTTTGTGTGGCGAGCATGGAAGTTTGCACGACGAGCGAAGCGAGTCGGACAATTGCATGCGAGGCACACAAAGACACTTTTACTCTGAATAACACATGCTATTTTTTCTTCAAACTTAGAAATTTTAAAAAATAAATTACTATTTGACGTTTAATATGTAGGTTACCTGTCAGTTATTCATAATTTTTAGTAACTTTATTCTTAGGTTATCTAGTTTTTATAGTGACATTTAGGGCGATATTACAGATTTCTATTGTACAAGTTATTGGCTATACGGCGGCGACAATATTAAAGTTACATCTTATTGGCTATACGGCGGCGACAATATTATACGGCGGCTAGAATAAAAAATTATATTACGGAGGCATAGAAATTAAACTTTAACCTTGTCAATCACGTCACAGAAGATGTCACTTTTATGACGTTTGAAGAAAAACAATATTATTTTAAAAAATTAAACCATTATTCCTGCTGTAATGGGGTATGCGACAAAATTTTGATGTTTACATAGATGATACTCGACAAAAAATAAAGTACCTGTATTGTTTATGTCGTTTCGTTATTCGTAGTTTGCGAGAAAATAATTATTAAAGATTTGGGGAAGGGATGCTGTTACATAATCATGATAGAATTGTAAAATAAAAGAGGTAGACTGGGAGCATAAGAAACAAACACTCTGCATTTTTTCACGATCCTAACATTAAATTGCTAATAACTTTATTATTGCAAATAAATGTTTAGTTTTTATTATTGTAATGAGACGCTATAGTGGTTACTTTTTATATTTTTTGACTTATATACTGAAATTCGATTATGATCACATACCCCATTCTAGCTACACTATAGTTTATTACTTTTTCTACGACCACTGAAATAAATAGTCATTATCGTACAACTTGTAAGTTATGTAAGTGTTACATTGCGATAGGCCGTCTGTAAAGTATGCGACCGCACAGTTAGGGAATTATTGATTTATCGAAATTATGTCAGCAGTATAAATACGACAAAATTAATTATAAATAATTTAAAACATTACGACTATTGAAGAAAAAAACAATAAATGTTCTACATAGTGTTGTTTTATTGGGTTATAAATAGTTTCAATTTATTATTTTGAGGTTGACAGTTTGAATTGTTTTTATGTTCTGTAGTTCGTACTAGAGCTGGCAAAAAAATCGATATATCGACTTAAGTCGACTTTTTAAGAAATTCGATCGATCGATTTTTGAAAAGCATAGTATCAATTAATTGAATTTAAGACTTTTAATCAACTTTTTCATCGTCGACTGCTTTTCATTAATTAGATTTGTTGACTTTTGTTCTCATATAACTATCTCGACTTCGACTTCGACTTTTCGATTATCAGAAACTTTAAAATCTCTTCTAATTTTTTACCCTTATACTTTTATAATATAAGAGTAGTAGAATAAATCAAATCATTTACATTATTTATTGTAATGATATCTCAGGCTTGAATAAATGTAACAAATTAATATTGCATTTCCTTAGTACAAATTTTGTTTATTAAAAATATGTAATAGAAAAATAAGACACAATAAATAATACAAAAGTTAAACACAGTACATTTAAAATGCATTTTTTTCGAATACCTACTTTAATTCAGATTTAAAATATAATTAGGAAACATCTTGAACGCAAATTTCAAGTGTACAGTTCATTTATTAGACGATAAAAAAACTGACTGCCTAAAAGATTCTTTACCAAAAGTTCTAAAAAACTTTATATTTATATTTTTCAGACTTTTATGATATTATGCAAAAATTACAGAACGAGATGCTTGCAAGAAATAAATAAACACCTAGTTTCCTTATATATTACATAGAATATTTTTTTTACTTCCGTTTGAATAAGTACAAAAATGAATATGAAATTATGGATTTTTAACAATGTGATGACATTTATAAAATAAACAAAAAAGACTATACTATGGACTCCTAACATGAAATGAGTAAAATAAAGAGTCTCTTATTAAACGGAAGCAAAAAGTAAATTATACTAATAATAATAGATATTTCAGTATAAAGTAAAAAATTTATGTATACATAAAAATTATACAAATACCTTACTTTTAGTTACCAGACAAAAAACGAGACAGGCAGAAAGGAGGAAGGTCATTTTGTGATCGATCCAGAAACTGGGAAGGAAAGTCTAGTTGTAACTGGTCAATACAAGTACAAATTACCTAATGGACATTTGTATTTGGTATTTTATAAAGCTGATAAGAATGGATATGAAGCTAATGAAGTAATAGTAGCTGCACCAAAACCACCTCCCTCTACTACAGAAAAGGGGATCGATCCTGTTTTGTTATGCTCCTTAGCAGGCGGTGGAGTTTGTAAAAAATGAACATTGATAGCAGCGAAGGGAAAAGATTCTGCTCGACTGGATGATGGAATAAAAATAAAAGAGTTCTTGGAGAATTCAGTCAATTTAATAATTTAATTACACACCAACGTTTTGACTTCAATTAAGTCTTCTTCAGGGTGCTAAGTCAAACATACAAAGGAACACATTAACAAAAAGACAAATATACAATAATCAGGTGCGTCTTATAATTGTTAATTTAAAATACAAAAAAGATCATTATTCAAAAAAAATGTTAAGCACCCTAAAGAAGACTTCATTGAAGTCGAAACGTTGGTGTGTAATTGAATTATTAAATTGACTGAATTCTCCAAGAACTCCTTTATTTTCATTAATAGCAACAACCAGTGATTTTGTACTTACCTAAATACCAATATGCAATATACGTCCTACATAACGCAGTGTTTCCGACATGTAACATACTTTTCTCTGTTTCGGAATTAGAATATCATATTCCAGCACGCTTATTGATGTTAGAAGGAGCTTCATTATTAAACGACAAAGTAATTCTAAATTATTTGGGAGGCCATGAAACAAATTGCTTGTGGTACTATGTATAAAAGAAAAAGAAATCACTGTCACCAACCTAACTATTCTATCAAAAAAATCCCTTAATGGAAATTGTCAAATATTATTAGAAAAAATAATGTAAATAAATAAATCTGTATGAAGCAAGTTGTGTGTCTATTATCAATCAAGTTTATAACAGTTCCCGCTTATTTCAACCTTATCCAGCAGTTTTGTAGCATGTTTTAACTGAATTGATGCAATATAATAAATAGAGACAATGGTTAGAAAAGGTTTGATATTTAAACATCACAAATTAATGATTCACCGCTTTCATTACACAGATAAATTATAATAGTTATTTTTTATAAAAGACGATAAAATAATATTTTATCGACAAGCGGAAAGTGTTAATTCACGAGCGATATAATCGCGAGGAATTATTTTTCGCGAGTCGATAATTTAATTTTATCGTCGTGTATAAAATTCTACTTTTTTCTATAGCAGGTTTTGAAGAGAAAAGAATTAGAAAAATTAAATTATTATTTAAGAACAATTTTAAAATGTCAGTAGTGTGCGTTGTTATGGAAATGTACTTCTAATAAACAAAAGTTAAAGTACTTTATCTACCTTTATTGTTAAAGTGTTACTTTATCTACTCTTGCGTTTAAAGTGCTACTTTATCCACTATTTTGAGTTGATAAAATTGCACTTTAACATCTGCTATAGAAAATAGTTATTTGTATATCAAGTGCTGAAAGTCTATCTTTGTCGAACCAAAACGAAAGTTGCAGCCTGAGCGAAGCGAAGGTTGCAATCGTTTGTGTTCGACAAAGGACTTTCAACACGTGTTATACACACTATTTTTTCTACTCCTGCAAGATAAAAAATAAGGAAATAAAAAAATATTTTTTAAACATAATTTGACATTTATAGCAAATTTTGTATTTGTGATGCGTATCCATGGCAGCAACAATGCAACAAACATTTATTAGTGCTGCAAAGTTTTGCAGCACTGCGTGCTACAAAGAGTCAGTTTCAGCATGAAAAACAAACCAGAAAATTGTATTTTCAAAGCAGGAGTAGAAAAAGTATATTATAGAATGTGTTTATTTCCAGGAAAGGTTGAAAAAAAGAAATTTAGCGCATTTTTTCAATGTTATGTTAAAAGGTGATTACAAGTTAGATATATGTACACCTCAGACAAAGACAGCGCATCAGAGACTGTCTATTTTGACAGCTATTTCCAAGTTATTTTGAAAGGTGATAGCGAGGGAGATAACATTATTCATATTTCCATACTTCAGACAAAGATAATGCTTCAAAGTATGTCTCTGCTATTATGACAACAAACATTTTAGTAGTGTTGGTAACTATACAAAATCATTGGCAACGACACATATTTTCTGATTTTTTGTTAATAAATATTTTCCTATTGTACAAAAATAGTAAAAAATGGAAGGTAGATAACTGTTCAGAGCTTTTGTATTTCTATTGTAAATGTGACCATACAATTAAATAATTATAAACTTGTTTCTCCTGAATTGTGTACAAATGTAGAAAAGAAAACAAAATGACAATAAAATACTGAGAAGAACAAGATGGGGTTAACGTACGGGAGAAGCTATTTCATACTGTTTCAGGTTTTGAAGTCAGGTATAAAAGGAACGTTTTTAACTCTGGAATTTCTTGCTGTTTCAAGTTTTCGTTTGATAAAGATTGAGATTTAAATATTTGTTTAGTGAGAGTTTTTAAAATGATTACGGTAAGATACACAATGCTGGATTTAGATTTTCATATTATTTGGGCTTGAAACTTACTTCATGGTGTTAAGATGTTAAGAAGCTTTTATACTCTATTTAAAAACTACGAGGAGTGAATGCTGTGGCCACATTTACACTGTGATAGTTCACAATAAAGTTTGAAGCACACAAAACTTGTGAAATATCACAAAGAAATATAAAATACAATAATAAGGTGATAAGAATAATGAACTAAAAAAATTGATAACCGTGAAACGAAACTTGAAACACTTTTTTACACGATAGCTAAAGTGACAAATATTGTTGAGTGTAAAACTGGCGTTACGTCAGTCAATCAGAAATATTTATTTTAATGCGCTAACTTCAGATCACTCCTCCTAGTTATTAAATAGATTATAGTCTATTAGTAAAGAAAATATGGTTGTCGTCTAGATCTAGACTTTCTAGATTCTTATCTTGTCTTGTCTAGATTATTAAGACAAAACTGACAAATATATGACAAGACTTTATTATTCTAAATCAAAATGAGAAAATTCTAGACAAAATTCAAGACTCTAAATAAGTGGTTCTCAAAGTGGGTGCCTTTCATTATTTGTAGGGGTGCCGCGGGCGTGGTGTGAAATTTAGCATCGCAGGTATTTTAACAATTCTTGAATCTGAGCATTTTTTGAATTGATGTAAAATGGTTGTCCAAAGAATGAGTATTAAATCGTGTTTGCGAATTAAATGTAGAACTACCTACTCACTTTTTTGAACAAAAAAATAAACTTGAATTTTGTGAATTGTTGAAAACTGTGTTTGGAGAACTTAATACGGTAGAAATTATAATCTTTAAAGATAAGATAGAATTTTGGAAATTGAGGTAAGTTAGAAATGTTTACAGTAACATCTAAAACACTTACTAGCTCTAAGAATGATTTGCTATTATTTTATAAATATATCTACTGATATTTTTGACTGGATACGTTGCAAATGAAATATTCTGAATTTACATTAGAATCCTTTTGGAAATTTATTCATAATAAATATCGCAACATATGATCCAGAGCACTTAGAGTTTTAGTTCAATTTTCTATCTCTTTTGTTAATCTGACCTAAGATTTCTACGTTTATTAACATTAAAACTAAAGAGAGAGTATGTAGACTATGAAATTGCGAATTTGTTTGTCCAAAATACACCCAAATATAAAGGAATTATGTGAATTACATTTAGCTCATATATCGCATGTCTTTAAAATTTCATGGACATAATGTGCCTTCACATCAAAAAGTTTAAGAACCACTGCTCTAGATTAATTAAAATAAATAAATTTTCGAACTATAAATATATCATGCGAAGCTTGCTCCATTCGAGGTGAAACAGTGATTGTAAAATAGAAAAAGAACGCTGCCGAAGAATTGTCTGTCCTTGTCTAAAGCGTATGTCTTGAAACAAACTAGATTCTTGATACCTAAACTAGACTTTTTAATCTATACTTAGACACTGTCAAGTTTTGTGTTGAAATTTCTATAGACGGCAACAAAGATAATTGTCAAATATGACAAAGTTAATATAAGGATTTGACATTCTAAGTTAGTTATTAAAAAAGATAAAATGTTTCTTAATTATTTATTTGTTTATTTTTATGTTATTTATTATTTTAGAAACTTATTATTATATATACTGCCGCGTTTATATTTAACTTATATGCTGCTAGTATACCTGCCCAAAAATTAGATCCTACATCCTATAGATACAGGTATGTATTTATATGAATTTATTATATAGTAAAATATATTTAATTTTGTCCCAAATTAAGACATATTAAACTATTAAATTAGGTTTTGTTTTAACTGAACTTTAAACTGAATGAAATTAGCATATATGTAAAATATATATACAGGATGTAAATGAAACTAGGGAACGTGATTTTTCTGGGAAATTGTTAGTGTTTCCTGTAAGCTACATAAATCAGATTTTTTTTTAATTTTCGGAGATATACTTATTTTTGACTTTTTTTTTAAATGGTACTAAACAGTATAAAAATATACAGTATATTTTTATACTGTTTAGTACGAAATAATTTTTGCTTTAAAAATGTTTCAAAGTTATACCTTCTAAACTTAATAGTATTCGGGATATTGTAGAAAATATTAAAATCATGTTACTGGAAATTAAAGCTGGCTATTATTTGTTGTAAAAATGGAAGAATATTCAATTAACGAGAAGGGAGATAATTTGATGTTCATTTGTAAATTAAAATGTTTCGTAACTCAATAATTTTGTTTTCATAGCCAGCTTTAATTTCAAGTAAAACTATTTTAATATTTTCTTCAATATCTCGAATTCAATTGAGTTAAGTTAAGAAAGCGTGCCATTTAAAAAAAGGTGTTCCATTTAAGTGTGCCACCATTGCTAAGTCAAAAACTATAAGAGCTACGAGGTTGGTTAAATTAACAAAGAACCACCATTTTACAAGACTATTAAAATAGGCCAAACAAATATTTTTTTAAACCAGTGGTTCTCAAGATATAGAGTCCAACTTTCTTATTTTAAATGGAACACCCTAATAATTTTTACTAAAGTCCTATGTTCTGCACTTAGTTCCACATCCTGGGGGGTTATTCCAATTCAGATAGCGGTAGCGAAGCTTCGCTATGCGACTTGAAGCCATCTATTGGTCTTGAAAAGAACATCGCATATGACGTCATAGATTAGCGGGATGTCGCTAGGCTTAGCGAAAGTCACAGAGGTCCCGCTACGAGCAACGCTTCGCTATCGGCCATTTTTGTGATTTTATGATATTGTTTTGAACATGTTTTGACAGAAGCTAAGTTTTAATTTTTATATTTATACGGAAGTGAGAGTATACGATTTAATTAATTTTATAAACAGTAGTTTAATGATAAGAATAGTTTGTATATCGTTTGGAAATCGATCATATCGATTATTATCGATTTCCTTCTAGTTTTTCTTCTTCTTCAAGCATCTATACGGCCAAATACAGCATCGAAATAATGAGCCATAATCTAAAATAATTATGAAATAAAAGATATAGTATCATAAACAATTCTTATCATTAAACTACTTTTTATAAAATTAATCAAATCGTATACTCTCACTGCTATAATATCATAAAATCACAAAAATCGCCGATAGCGAAGCGTTATGCTCGTAGCGGGACCTCTGTAGCTTTCGCTATGCCTAGCGACATCCCGCTAATCTATGACGTCATATGCGATGTTCCTTTCAAGACCAATAGATGGCTTCAAGTCGAATAGCGAAGCTTCGCTACCGCTATCTGAATTAGAATAACCCTCCTGTATATATATATATATATATATATATATATATATATATATATATATATATATATATATATATAAATTAAAAACAATAAAAACAATTTTCACAGGTTCTATTTGAATTCTAAAACCACCGAACTATAATCACCCCCCCTCCCTACGCCACTGAAAACCTATGATGCTTCTCGTTAAATTTACTAATATAAAAAAATTTTCGACAATAAAATATTTAGTTGCGTGTTGAAATTTAATTGAAACATTTAAAAAACTAATTGTATTGAACTTTAAAACATGTATGCTATTCTTAGTTACAAAACTCCAGACGTAAAAGTCTCCCAAGAATCGTTGGGCGAAGGGGGCAATCGTGCAGTGAAATTTGGGGAACCAAACCATCAAACATCGACAAAGCCTAATCGGGAAAATGCTGCTGTGGTCCGATCAAGACCACCATCTAAGATCCAACCACTTTCTCCAAATCAAAAACCACTATCTGCGTACCCACCAACAACAACATACAAGAGCCCAATGCTATCAACCCCGAGGTCGGTTCCAAAAACAACTCGAACAATAACAAACATGAGCCCAAAACCATCAACCATTCCTGGAATCTCAAAACCTACCACCCAGCGCCCAAAAGTTGCTGGGGTACAATCAAGACCACCATCTAAGAGTCAACCACCTTATCCAGGTGCAATACCATTATCATCTACGGTTCGACCACCTTTTCCAGGTGCAATACCATTATCATCTACGGTTCGACCACCTTTTCCAGGTGCAATACCATTATCATCTACGGTTCGACCACCTTTTCCAGGTGCAATACCATTATCATCTACTGTTCGACCACCTTTTCCAGGTGCAATACCATTATCATCTACTGTTCGACCACCTTTTCCAGGTGCAATACCATTATCATCTACTGTTCGACCACCTTTTCCAGGTGCAATACCATTATCATCTACTGTTCGACCACCTTTTCCAGGTGCAATACCATTATCATCTACTGTTCGACCACCTTTTCCAGGTGCAATACCATTATCATCTACGGTTCGACCACCTTTTCCAAATCAAAAACCACTAACTGCATACCCACCAACAACAACATACAAGACAACAACATACAAGAGCCCAAAAACAACATACAAGACAACAATGTACAAGAGCCCAAAAGTAACAACCCCGGGGCAAGTTTCAAAAACAACACCAACAGCATACTTTCCTGGGAATCCAAATGGGAACCCACAATTTACCACCACCCGGCGCCCACAATTCACAACCCCTATTGATCCTCAAGTGCTCTGTACACTCCTTGGAAGTGCCTGTTTTAATAAAAAGTAGAATTTAGTAAAATAAACCATTTAAACTGTAATGTATGTATATTATTTGATAAAAGTAAAGTAATAAAAACAACTTATGGGTTGATTCTGTACACATCTATAAGATCTGTATGCAAATTTATAAGACCTGTAACACCTCTACGATCTATATGGTAATTCTGATCACGTCTGTAACTTCTGATGTTCTTTCGATAAAATTTGCAGGTCAGATGTTCTCTCGGTGCTATCCGTAGAAGAGATGTTCTTTCTGTGAAAGTTGTAGAAGAGATATTTTGGCAAAATTTTTAGAAGCTATGCTTTTCGGCGAAATTTGTAGAAGATATATTCTCTTGGCGAAATTTGTGGAAGACATGTTCTTTCGGCGTAAATTGTGTGAAATGTTTTTTCTTGGCAAAATTTGTAATATTATAATAAATTAAGACTAGGGCGTCGCCAAAGGGGGGCAGGGAGGGGCAGCTGCCCCCCTCCAGAGACTCGAAAAATTGATAATCTAGAACATGTTAATAATAAAGTAGTAAAAAAAAACGCAAGAAGATTAGGTTTTAATTAAGGTTTTTTTTACTTTTAGTAAACCAAGAAAACATTACAAATTGATTTTATTTTACCTTCAATTCATTTCCTCTGTCTATCATCTTGCCCCTCCCTGGTCCATTGGCTGGCGACGCTCCTGAATTAAGGAAATAAAAGTCCCTTTACGTAGACTTGTCATCTCCAAACTGGCCGCAATAATAGTTTAAAAGTGATGCTCTTAATTGTAAAAGTCCTTTTACGTACGCTTGCCACCTCCAAAATGACACAACATTAAAGTAAGAGAGATGCTCTACCTTACCTTACGAGCACCCCATCTGCTTACATGTATGCAGACTTAATTAAGAAGTATAGTAGAAGTACATGTATATGAAACCGACTTATGCGGATTTTACAACCTTTTATGGAGGGGTGGGAAGCATTGTGGTCAGGAGTTATAAATTATCCCAACTCAAAGGTATCACTTGAAAACTAACAACAGGGCCGTATCATATTCTTCTCGTCATAGGATAGATATTTTCGAGTCCGTTTTTTCGACGTCAACGGCTGATCTTCTGCTAGATGTTGAACTATTTCTTCCGAATATTGTTTTCAGCATGACTTACGTCCACAAAATTATACTCGCAGGATCTCCACATATATTCGTATTTACGATTTTATACACACACTACTAAAAACTGCAAGCACAGAAATAACTTTTTGATGACTTGCTCAATACTGACCGTGTACCTCTAAAGAAAATTTTTAATAACTAATAATGGCGTTCTTAGAATAATTGGAAACCCAAATGAAAAAAGAATCTTAAGAATGAAACTTGACTCAGTCAAATCTCTGTTGATCACGACGCTTTAATCTCTTTAAGATTGTCCCACCATTATAAAGCTAGTTAATACTTATATTCTGTCTTTATTCTTCTATGTATAAATACTAAAAATTTTCTGTAAAGTATATTCAATATATTTCCTGATAATGGCCTTATAAGACAAAATATAAATAAAATTATTTTGTAACAACCATATATTTCTTATATTTATGTCAATAACTGTTTGTCTTTAAAATTTACTCTAATCTCTTCTCAATTTTCAAATTGAAATTAGAAATCGTGCCTTTAAAATTATTATTTCAATATTTTAATCTAAATTTAAAAGTACATAATTAGGAAACATTTTGAAAGAAAATTTCTGGTACGTTCCTTAATAGAATACGACAGAAGAAAGTAACAGTCTAAATGAAGCGTTACCGCAAGCCCCAGAAAACTTTATAAGGGTCAATCGGCTTATCCGAAAGTGAATTTCATATATCTATGCCTCTATTATAATATCAAAATGATTTTCACACAGAAAATAATATAACTTTTCACCTTAATCATTCTAAACATTGCATCTCGTATAATATTTAATTGGAAAACTATAAGAATGTTCATTTTGTGTCTGCGTTATCAATTCAAAATAATGTACCAGTAAAGTCGTTTTACAGACGACGTTGAACAGATTTAGTAGTTCTTGAAAGTGTTCTCACATGTTAACATTAACCACACGCCTTTCCCCTCAATTTTCGTAAATCTGGAATGTAAATCAGTGTGACTTAATTTTGATTTAAATCGCTGATTTAAGTCAATGCAACCCTGCCCGCGATAATATAATAAGATCTTTATTTTAAGGATTTTTAAGTAACTTGACAGTAAATAAAAACTGATAAATCATTGAAGTAAAGTACAATTTGCTGTTAATATTAGATTATTTTCCTTCAATACATAAAAAATTATTTTTGAAGATATTATCGTTATAATGAGATCTTGCAATAAAAATTTTAGTGAACTTTTTTTGTTTAAAGCGAACCTACAATGTCTAATTTGTTGGTCTATATATTGTAATTCTTTTTTATTTACGTTTTATGTTATATAATATCGTTTTAAAGTATCGTACTAAAAAAAGTCGCAAAAATAATAACGTCTATAGGTTCTAGTTTGAAGTTATCCACGTATAGTAGAAGCTTAGATAAATGAAATTCACTTTCGGATAAACCGATTGGCCCTTATAAAGTTTTATGGGACTTGCGGTATTGGTACTTTTAGGCAGGTAGATTTTTCTGTCGTATGATGTTAAGGGCCGTACCAGAAATTTTCTTTCAAAATGTTTCTTTTTAACTTAACTTTTAAATCTAGAGTAAAATATTCAAATAATAATGCATTTTAAATGCCGTCTTCTCATTTTAATTTGTAAATTGAGAATATTAAATTATTAAAATAAATTCAACCGTAAATTTTAAATACAAAATTAAGTAAATATAAGAAATACTTGGTTGTTTAAAAAATTGAATTTTATTTTTATTCATAATATATTTCTGTAGTAAACTAAAATTATATATTTATTGTGTCTTATTTCTTATTATATATTTTCAGTTTACAAAATTTATACAAAGTAAGTATAGTATGAATTTATTTAATACGGACCTGTTCTTACTTTTCAAGTGATACCTTTGAGTTGGGATAATTTATAACACCTGACCACAAAGCCTCTTACCCATCTATAAAAGGTTGTAAAACCCGCTTAAGTCAATTTCATTTATCTGAACTTCTACTATACGGATGCCAGACTCCAAATATTGTGGTTTGGCACTTTTGAAAGTTGGTAAAGTGGACAGTCTGTGATTTAAAGCATTGTAAAGCTTTCCTGTGCAATTATATTTGCAGAAGATTATTCAATTTAGCAGTTTGGAAGGTAAAACATTAGATTTGACGTTTGAAAACAAGGGTAAGAACCTTAATAAAAGATGTGAAGTGGAGTAATTCAGCCGCCTTTTGAACGATATAATTTTAAATAGCAATTTATTCATAAGTAATATAATAAGAGCCATGAATTTATTGGAAAAATTTACGAATAGTTGTTGCATAGTAACAGACAAACGAGTGTCAAAAATGACCGAGTTGTTACTTCGCAGGAATTATGAGAAAATTTTATTTGTTAAATTCATAGCTCAAATTATATTTGATTGATTATTTCACGAATGACAACAGTTCAAACATAAAATTTTTGATATGAACAAAATGTAACCTACGATACTTTTTATCAAATTTCTTCACTGAAAAACTATCTATGGCCATCAAATGAAGCATTCTGATTGGGTGAAAATAACAAGTGTGAAATAATCATTATTAAAATTCTATTTGATGAAAAATAAAAAATATGGATCTAATATTTTTCATTATACTATTGATTCAAATTAAAAATGAAACATCGTGCAAGAGCTCATTAAGCGGCTAAACTTGCCATTGTTTATGAAAATAAATTGTCGCTATATTGAAGGGATTAAATGAAACTATGCTATTTTGGTATCATTATAAAACTAATTTTAGTTATATTCCAAAAAATAACAAACTACTGATACATTATGCTAGAATTAAAGTTCTACACATTTTCGCTAAAACCGCAAATGACACAAAATTTTTATTACGATTATTTTATAAGTTCCTACCTTTGTCTACTTTAACTTTTCTCGTTAACATTTTGTTATCTCTCAAAATAAACGAAATACTTACGTTGCACTCTGTATTTTTGTATTGAAAAAAGTTTCAATGGTTTGTAAAACAACTGAAGGCAGATGTCTGCACAGAGTTTTTGTTTTTCTGTTTTATATCGTAACAGGTATGAGGTAACCAATAATTTTAAACTTGATTCTCCTGAATTGTTTATGTGTAAAAAAGAAAACAAAATGAAAATGAAATACCGACAAGAACAAGATAGGGTTAAAGAATGGGTTTATATTGGTTCAGATGTTGCTTCAAGTATAAAAGGCCTGTTTGTAATACTGGTACTCCTTGTTCTCGCAAGTTTCTTATTGTGAAAGGTAAAGCATAAAATAATAATCTGGTGAGAGTTTTTAAAATGATTAAGGTAAGTTACAATATCAGATTTAGGTTTTCGTAATTATTTGCATGTAGTAAATATTATCATTTTGGATTGAAACATATGACCTGGTGCTTTTCTAATCTTTAAAAGAAATTCCAAAATAACAAAATATTGGCTAGGTTACCAATTTTACTTAAATTTTAAATTTTCCTTAAATAGCCAATATCACATCGGGATAAAATACCAAATAAACTATTTCAAATTACTGTCAAAATTTCAATATTTTTTTATGATGTGTTCCTCAAAATTAAAGTTTTGTTGGTGCAACTCATATTTTATTACAATATTTGGATGCAAAAAAGGAACTGTGTTCTAGAACACAGTTTAGGGAAATAGCTTATGAAAGTAATTTTATCTACAACTATAGAAATATGAGTACATTATACGTGTGATACTACATATAATATACTACTCATATTACACAAGTGTAATATGAAATGTCATGATACACGCTACACTTTTCTGTAATAAATAGGGCATATAATTTAACACATAATATTTTATTAAACTGTTAATTTATTAATAACATATTTTTTATTATAAATATCAATATATATGCTTATAAAAGTATAATAAATACAATTTGAAAAGTTATTTTGACATTTAAGTGCTACTGCGGCGCCATCTGTTAAGCTATATATGAACTACTCACACCTAAGTGAATATTTAACAAATAATATCAGATTTTTTATATGCCTGATAGTTGTAGATAAAGTATAGTATTTGACTCGCATAATATGGCTACATTACACGCGGATGATTAAAAATACTCGCTACCGCTCGTATTTTTAATTACATCCTCGTGTAATATAGCCTACATATTATTCTTGTTAAATAATATACTATTTTCTTAAATAATTGAAAAAGTGGAATTACTTTAATTTTTAAAATTAAAATGTTTTTTTGTTTGCAACTGTTTTATTAACAAAAATAATAATAAAATTTCTAAGTTTCTTATAATGTTACTTATAAAATAGTTATATTATAAGATGATACATTAACTATCTTACTTAAGCCCGATCTTTCCAAGTACGAATACAGTTTGAAATAAAATATATCTGTCAAATACTAAACGTCAAATCCATCTTCCCACCACAGTGTAACAAATACTTGCAGAATATTTAGCTTTATCTGATAAATAAGTTATTGAGAACACGAACTTCGAAATAAACTGGTGCGGGTTGTGAATAGTGACCGAATTATTCCGAAAAGCCACGAGCGTCACGAGTTCTTTCTGTTTATTTATAATTGTTAAATCTAACCTAATAACATTTCAAAGAGACATTTTCAATGATTTAAAAAACTCGAGGACCAAGAGTTAGAAAAAATAAATGAACAAGTGAACTGCTTGGAAAAATGGTGTGACGAAGAATTAATAATTCTTGTGAATATAACCGATAACTTAGTATATTTAGCATTATTTAAGCATTATTTCTAATAATAATATTAATTATCTGACTTCATTAACTAAATGTGCTTTAAACATATGATTTCTCCTTAATACATTTATCCATTTTTTCTTTCTATTGCTAGAGACATAATTATTCCTCTATAATCTTTTACAAAGGGAAATGTATAAAAGTGTAAGTAATCACCACTAGATAGAAATAAGTGATTTTGTAAATCCAGAAGGTCGGCCATACTGTGAGAGAACGAGTGAATTACTTTGAAAAATAGAATGACGACGAATTAATAATTTTTGTGATTATAAGATTATAACCGATAACTTGCAATGTTTAGCACTATTTAAACATTATTTCTAATTAAAATATTAACCATCTCACTTCAATAGATAAAATACCTTTAATAAAATGAAGTACTTTAAGCATATCAGTTCTGCTTAACACATTTATCAATATTTTTCTTTCTGTTGCTAGAGGAATAATTATTCCTCTATAATCTTTTACATAGGAAAATGTATAGAAGAGTAAATAATCACCTCTACCACTTTGGAACATCCAAACTCTACTGCAAAATTGAGGCATCTTTCAGTACAAATCTAAATATCAAATTTCGACATTTTGAAATACCCGTGACATTCCAAATATATTTTTCATCCTTCTCTAACGTGTACAAATGGTGCATCATATTCAACTTTTAAACGTCTATGAAGTCAGTAATCACTATTTTATTGCAGCCAAAATAATTATTTTTATTATATTAATTTACAGAATAATAATCCAGTAGTCAAAGTGACTTTGAAAGACTCTTACACATTATTTGCCGGGTAAGAGCTTCTAATAAATTTATTTACAAGTTAGTTATCTAGCACTTTATTCATACTTGGAAAGACCTGGCCTTATTCATCTGTTTCTTGTTAACAAAAATGCAATATTTGTAATTTATTATTTTAGAGAAGTATTATCGTACTCATTGTCACATTCTTATTGAACATATATGCTGCTAATATACCTACTCAAAAATTAGAAGAGCATCCTTCCTACGGAGACAGGTATGCATAATATACACTCAAACCAATTAGTCTCCGTACAGCAGTAAACGAAAAAAGTTTTCTATTTTTTAAAAGTTTTTTATTGATTATATATACACGAAATAAATTTTATACTATAAATTACTACATTAATAAATGAAATAATGTATTGACTTCCTAAAATTTTTATAATGAAATCGAGAAATAAATGTATTTATTATAAAAACTAAATACGCCAATTAAATACACCAATAAGTTATTTAGAATTAATGATATTTTGAACCGCCATTTATTAGAATTAGTTCCCTTAAATGGTTTGTTATACTTCCCACTAATTTTTTTGGAGTTTGGTCATTTTTACCCCATCCTTCTACCCTAAATGTAGTAGTTCTTTTATATTCTTTACGCATCTAGTTCTATGCATTTTTGTTTAATAAATCACAGGGTTGTTCAACAGAATTCTTATCTGGAGACTGTGTAGGCGTTTTTAATTGTTGTCTACAATTGTACAATAACTATTTTAGCAGTTTCGTGTAATATATTTGGTAATAAAAACTATTTGGAGTCTAAGGTTAAATTACAATTAAAATTAATAAAAATACCCCTTAATCTTAAAAATTAATATATTTGGGGTCATTATATTGTTAGAAGATTTAAGAATCCCTTAAACCCAATTTTCAGACCATTTTTCGAAATTCTCTTTTAAAATGTAAATATAACCCACTAATTCCATCAATAAAAATTAAGTTTCCCATACTTTCTGCATTTATACAGTCCCATACAAGAACAAACCCTCCTCCATATGTCACTGTTGGTCATAATTTTTTAGTTTTCATTTGTTCATTCTCTCTTTTCCAAACAAATAATTCGATCATCTGGTCCAAAAAGGTTTATTTTGGTTAATCTGAAAAAATTACTGAGTTTCAGAAGGTTTCAGGGTTGTTTACATATTATAAAAACAATGCGTAAAGATGTGTGTACGAAGACTAGTTGGTTTGAATGTATTTAATATTTCAATAGATTAAAAATAAAACTAATCGTTATGACTTATAGATTAATTTCTTCTACGTTTTGGATTGATTTTTTTTTCAATTCCAACTTGATTACTAACTCAGTCTTCTGTTTTGGGAGTCATACTTAAAATAACTGTTTACAATTAAATACAGGGTGTTAATACTAAGTTGCAACATCCGAAAACGGCAGTTAGAACTCATTGAAACAAGCAACTTTTCTTAGATCAAATTTTTTATTTGTTTAAAGATTTTATAAATGTTTTATTTTCAAAAATCGATACACTAGTTTTAAAAATATCTTGTTCTGAAAATTTTGATCGGTCGCCATTTTGTTATTTGGTAAAATAGAAAATAATTCTAAATACAAATGTTTTAGAGAACCGAAAGCAAATGTTGAAAGTTTTTATTTCTTAAATATTCCTTAAAATAAGGGAGTAATGACGATTTTTCGAAAAACAAAAGAACGCCATTAACTATGTACTGGGGCTTCAAATCAAAAATTTGATCTAAGAAAAGTTACTTGTTTCAATGAGTTCTATAACTGCCGTTTTCGGGTGTTACAACTTAGTATTAACACCCTGTATATAACGAATATCCTATTCGTAGTCTTCAAGACTCGGATGTAAAGCTCTCCCTCGGATCGCGTTATGTTTCTGGCGATGAAAGTCCGGACATTCGTGGTAGCTACTCCTTATATGAGGATGGGCGCTGGTACACAGTCGATTACATCGCCGGGAAAGACGGCTATCGTGCAAAAGTGAAGTTTGGAGAACCCAACAATCAAATCATGGAAAAGCCTGGCTCGGAAATTCCTGTTGGGGTTCAACCACATTATCCAGGCGAACAAGCACCAACATCTGGAATCCAACTACCTTATCCAGGTATCCGACCACCTTATCCAGGTGAACAAGGATCACTATCTGGGGTCCAACCACCTTATCCAGGTATTGTAAGAGTGGGGGGATGACGACGATAAAGAACGGTGCAAGTTGACTTTTACTTACGAGGAGAACATGATGATAACTAATGATGACAGATGAACCAAATGAACCAATGATGATTACATGATGATGCACGTATTTTCCTTAAATAACTTTATTTACATTATGTACAAGAAAAACACTAAAATAAAACCAAAACAAATACTATAGAGCTTACTTCCAGAGCTAGATGCTCTGACCTAAAGTCAGTCTGAACCATGTCAGATGACTGCTACCGAGTTGTTAATTGCATTACGCCCGTCAGCTTACCACTATCCGCTTAAGACTGCTGTCGACTCTAGACTCTACTATGATATAAGACCTCCTGCCTGACTTACTGAACTAAATTAGGTGCTATTTATATCATAAAAAGTGCAAGGGTTGACAATGTAACTATTACGCACATCGCACGTGGAAAAGTTACAAAACGTTAGTAGGTTAAGTACACTTTACAAAATATAACTTGTCCACGGTGCATTTTTCTTATTAAATCGATCAAAGAATAATTTAAAATAATTCATCAATTATTGTTACATTATCATCCCTTAAAGATTTAATTATATCTTCACAGAAGATATAATTAAATCTATTTTTCCGAATCTATGCCTCATGTTCTGGCCGGTATTATCATAGTCTGCTTAATCAGCAAAGACGGGCGTTGCTATGTGCTAAAATTAGAATTTTGCTGACCTACAAACACCAGAGTCATAGACCTCAGAAAATATGACAAGCCGTGACAAGATGAAAAGCCTTGTTGTTTTTCATTTTGTTACAGCATATACCTTAGATGAGGTATAACATAGAGATATGGCATTGCCCAAATATATTGTCGAAAGATCTAAGGTAAAAAATCGCTTGCAGCCAGCTATTTGAGAACAGTGGACCAGTGGAGTAGTTATATGGAAAACTCAACCAAACAAATAATGAGGATAGGTGACTAACACTATGACCAATATTTCATTCGTCTAACTGTAAGTGTGCACTACTCAGCTGGCTGATTGTTCTCACGCAGCTGACTGTTAGGCGATTCTCGACCATACATGTTTTGCTTGCTCAATAGTACGTAGCTATAGGAGTGTGGCATATCTCTATGTTATACCTCATCTAAGGTATACACCCACCAGCATCTGAAATCCGACCACCTTATCCAGGTCAAGAAGGACCATCATCTGGGGTCCAACCACCTTATCCAGGTACACAACCACCAACATCTGAAATCCGACCACCTTATCCAGGTCAACAAGGACCATCATCTGGGGTTCAACCACCTTATCCAGGTGCACAACCACCAACATCTGAAATCCGACCACCTTATCCAGGTCAACAAGGACAACCATCTGGGGTCCAACCACCTTATCCAGGTGCACAACCACCAACATCTGAAATCCGACCACCTTATCCAGGTGAACAAGGACCACTATTTGGGAGCCAACTACCTTATCCAGGTACACAACCACCAGCATCTGAAATTCGACCACCTTTTCCAGGTAAACAAGGACAACCATCTGGGGTCCAACCACCTTATCCAGGTGCACAACCACCAACATCTGAAATCCGACCACCTTATCCAGGTGAACAAGGACCACCATTTGGGAGCCAACTACCTTATCCAGGTACACAACCACCAGCATCTGAAATTCGACCACCTTTTCCAGGTAAACAAGGACAACCATCTGGGGTCCAACCACCTTATCCAGGTGCACAACCACCAACATCTGAAATCCGACCACCTTATCCAGGTGAACAAGGACCACCATTTGGGAGCCAACTACCTTATCCAGGTGCACAACCACCAACATCTGAAATTCGACCACCTTATCCAGGTGCACAAAGACCACCATCTGGAGTCAAACCACCTTCCCTCGCATCCCCACCACAGCGACCAACTTTTGATCCTACGTTGTTGTGTTCTCTGGGTGGAGGTGGTTGTTTGACTGGTGAAATGTAAATTTAGCAAAATAAATTAATAAAAGTGAGTAACAAAATAGAGTAGAAGTATATGTGTATGAAACCGACTTATGCAGATTGGTCAGTAGTTATAAATTATCTCTACTCGAAGGTATCACTTGAAAAGTAAGAACAGGGCCGTATCATATTCTTCTTGTCATAGGATAGATTTGCGACTCCGTTTTTTCGATATCAACGGCTGATCTTCTGGTAGATGTTCAACTATTTCTTCCGTATGTTGTTTTCAGCATGACTTACGTCCACAAAATTATATTCCCAGGATCTCCACATTTTCGTTTTTACAATTTTATGAGCTCACTACTGAAAACTGCAAGCACAGAAATAACTTTTTTAAGACTTGTTCTGACCGTGTTCCTCTAAAGAAAAATTTAATAACTAATAATAGAGTTCTTAGAATAATAAGAAATCCAAATGAAAAGAAAAATCTTAAGAATGAACAACTTGACTTAGTCAAATCTCTGTTGATCACTCCGCTTTAATCCCTTTTAGATTTTCCTAATACCATTGTAAAGCTAATTAATACTTAGTTTCTGTCTTTGTTCTTGTGAAATGTAAATTCAGCAAAATAAATTAATAAAAGTGAGTAACAAAATATAGTAGAAGTAGATGCATATGAAACCGACGATGCAGATTTTACAACCTTTTATGGAGGGGTGGGAAGCTTTTTGGTCAGGAGTTATAAATTATCCCAATAATTCTTATACAACAAAAAAAATATTATCTTATCCCAGTGAACAAGCACCATCTGCATCTAGTTTACAACTACCTTTATATGGGGCACCCCACCATTTGCGGCGTGTACCTTACCCAGGGGAGTAGACACCAACATCTTACAGGCTGATGCAAATAAAATTTCTTATACTGTACCTACCCAAGAGCATAGTCGCTTATAAATATTTTACTAAGAAAATGTAGAATTTATTGAAAAAAAAAACAATTAAAAACATAATATACGGTCTATTTCCCAGAGTTCATATTCACGCCATCAATTTCTGGCTGCAAGAATTATAAAAGGTTTATCGTTATAAATAATTTTATCGTAAAACGTAAGCATTTATTCATTTATCCAACACCGTGTAATTATAACGATATAAGTATGCTGTTTTTAGATAAATAAAGTAGGTCATAAGTCACTAGTGAGCTAAATATATTAGCTCACTGTTTTTTGGTTCGTATCATAGTCACTACGTTATAAAACCTTCTCTACACTATTTTGTTCCTAAATGTCATTTCGAAATTCCATTTGTCAAAAATCTTGTCTGTATTTTATATCAATGATTAAAATGTGTTAGATAAAATGTTGTATGGCACATGTGTGTTAATTACCTAAGTCACTTGAAAAAATACCACACAGTGAAACTTTTCCCACCTGACTTATCTGTAAATATGTAACGTAACACACTTGTACCATAAATAACTATTAAACTTGTTTCTTCTGAATGTACAAAAATAACAGAAAACGAAATGACGATGAAATACAGATAAGTACAATAAGGGGGTTAGCGTACGGGTGAAGCTATTTTATACTGTTCAGATTTTGAATTCAGGTACTTATAAAAGGCATGTTTTTAATTCTGGAATTTCTTGTTGTCCAAGTTTTCGTCTGATAGAGGTTGAGAATTAAATATTTATCTAATGAGAATTTTCAAAATGATTGCGGTAACATACACAATATTAGACTTAGGTTTTTAAATTCCTTTTCATACTAATTAGTTGCATTTAGTAAAAAAACATTACCTATAATTTTGGCTTGAGACTTACTTCATGGTGTCAGATAATTAAAACTTGTTAATTAATAATGAATTTGTTAAGTGAACTTGTTAGAAAAATAAGTTATAAGATAATTTTTCAAGTTACGTTGAAAATATAGCATTTTTATTTTTAAAATTTTTTCAATTCAGAATTAATTTATGTAATATTGTTCACTTCTTTAAACATTTGTTCATTTTTTTCTCAATTCCATGGCTACCACTATTTTTGGGGTGATTTACGTCATACGTATAGGGCTCCATTGTTTTCATTATTTCATTCAAAAACGGTTAAGACCCATTCATAACATAAACATACTAAATAAAAATAATATATTTTAAATTCAATAGTAATTGTTTGTTACCCTTTAAGTATGTATAATACCCTAGTATGACTCAAGGGAATTATGAAAATGTTAATAATTAAACAATAAAAATGCTGCATTTTACATACGATATTTTATATCTTACTGTAAAAATGCAGATCTTATTATTTAAAATAAAATTTGCGAAATAAACTGTGTATGCTGTTGTTTTTTGTTCACAAATTTCTCTAAAGTCATTATTAGTTTGTTATTATATGAGATGAGGGTATTACATATCACATAATGTGTCTCGTATTCATATGATTAATAAATAATATCATACTAGTAAAACAATAGTTATTTGTGCTGCAAGGAAGGAATGTTGTTCTTTTCTGGTCCGAATGATATGTTTAATGCCGAGACGCAGTCGAGGTTGGATATTTCTTGAGGACCAGAAAATAATTTTACTGCTATGTAGCACACACTATTTTTTATCCTACACAACATAATGAAATAATATAAATTTCTTACGAATTCTGATAAATTTGACATTTAACTTAACTTGAATGAAGTTTGTGAAATTGATTACCAAGATTAGAAATACAATAAAAAAAAAGCATTTTATTTTGACATATAAATAATGTTAGCAATTTTGGTCTATTATTTGAGGAATATGTAAAAAAAACCTGGATACTAATTTAAGTATGAAAATTATCTAAACACATATTTTATTCTGGTTGTTATTTCTAGCGCATTAGACACCATCTGTTAGTCCACGTATGAACTGATTTTTTTTTCCTAGGGAATACTGAAATTTTGTGGATCTGGACCGGCAAATGTCTACTTTCTGGCGCACGCACGCGTAATAAAATCTTAATTTCAAAATGTGTAGGATAAAAAACATTTAACATAATTGTATAAATATTTCAAATTATTAAAACAATGTATTTGAGTGATTGGGAAAAAAGTATGTTTGTAACCTAGCCTAACCTAGTATCAAACAAAAAATAATAATAAATGAAACTAACTGCATTAGACTCATTAATTTTCTGTGGGACACATATATTTTTTATATTAATAAATTATTTACGCAAGTTTGACTATAAAGAAAAGCATAAATATATCAATATATAATGATGTAATATTGCTTTAGGCGTATTTGTTTAAGTATACACAAATCTTAAAATCTAATAATTTTGTTTTGTGTGTTTATTCATAAAAGATTATTATTTATATTTCCTAAAGATACTACATTGAAAAGTTAGGCTGGTACAGTAAAAAAGTATGAAATACTATAAATATCAGATCACATAAGTAATAACTTATTCATAAAAATGAATTTGCGGTATTTGGTTACACAAAAATGTATTTTCTTTCAGTGTCTGCTATTTGATATTTTCAATGACAAAAACAAGAATAACAAACATGAAATACTAATAAGTACGACGGAATTTGGTCCAAGTACGAAAGCGATAGTTATTTTAAAATGAAAATAAATATGATTCTAAATTAATTGGACCAATGTCATAAGTTATAGTACTATTCACTAAATAAAACAACTTTTTTGTTTTAGTTCTGTAATTTTTATTTATTAAACCCAACGTTTCGGCATCATAATTTACTGCCTTCTTCAGGATAATGACAAATACAACAAAGCAAGTAAACAAGTAACTAAGAGTTCTGAAATAGTTATTTACATACCAAATGCGGGAACGACTGGTTTCCGGAGGAGTGTTTGGCGGCGCGAGCTCGCGAGCGCTGCCATAGAACGATTCCGGAAACCCAGTTCACGCAAGAGGTTTGTACAATATTTTTCGTACGAAAATCATAAAATCAATAATTAATTTTCTATTTGTACAAATATTTTTATTTATTGTATACACAAAATGATTTGTGGTTATGTGTTTCAGTACTAACAAGTGCTGTCAATCTGTCAACATGACAGCAGTTGTTGCCAACATTGTATATCAAATGCACTAAATTTACTTTTTCTACATTAAATTTCGTTCAATATTCCCCTATTTTCTTTTAATATTATTAGGTAAAAGAATGTTTAAAACATTATACTATTTTATTATAAATATAGTTTTTTAATAAATGCTGTAGAAGTAGGAGTGTTTTTTCCAAAATTTCCCGGTCGCCTATCTGGTGGAGACCTGGGAAATTGACGTTCCAGGCGTTGCGTAGGCAACGCGAAACAACACATTTCAATGCATGAGTACGAAAAATATTTTTTATACTTTATGATAACAATTGCCTTATTATTATAGTGAAAACAGTTTAATAATATAAAATATTGTTAAACTGTTTTTGGTATTTCTATTTTTGTAAAATTGGTACTTGTAACATCTGCACCCCATTTTAAATGTCAGATTGATAACCTCAAATATTTTTAAATGGTTTTTAATAGAATTTATATTATTTCTGAGTATGATAACCAAATAAACAAAAACTAATTTAAAAAGATATTAAAATATGATAACTCATAATGTATAGATTTATAAATATTTTCATATTTTAAATGCATATTGACAGATAAATGTGCTCAACTTCATTCAACAGAGACCATATTTCACATTTATATATCCCTATAAGATTACAATCTGTTATTTTTTTAATTGAAAATTTTAAGTATAAAAAATAACATATTATACTTGTTTTATATGACGTATTGTTCTATTCATGGAACAATATATCGTCTTATAAAACTTATATAATAATAGACTATTATTAAACTATTCAATAACTCACTACATTAATGTACATATGTATGTTTTCTAATACATATAAATATATATCTTTTCCCAAGCCACATATTGAGTTTTAACATTTTGTAGTAAAATATAAAGGCTGGTTTATGGTGGATTTAATTTATAAATTTAGATTTACATGATGAATTTAAGAAATTTATGATTTAGGATTTAAATGTAAATTTGTTAATGCGCCCAACAATAATTTTGGTGGAGAGAATGACAGTTTCAAGCGACAGGCTTAGTGACATTTGAAATGGAATTCGGAAACATGAATGTTATTAATATTATCTGTGGAACACTATATATTAATATATGATAAATGTGATAAGTATCAAAGAAAAAAATGTTATCCCATGTGTGTTAAACCATGTGAACCAATATAAGAAGTTGATTGGACACATTTCCTATCTGAATTTGTAAATCTTAATTTATAAATTAAATCCATCATAATTCAGTCATTGATTACTAAATAAGTGCATTAAGCTTTTGTCGAAATTGGTTATTATATAAATTGTAGTTTCTTGAACTAAGCTGTATAGGTACACATAAATACGTTGTTTTGAAACTTGAATATAGAAAAATAAGATTTCTTAATAGTATGATCATTTTAGAAATTGCCTTAGGGGTCGTTCAAGTATTACGTAAGCACTATAGGGGGGTGGGGGGGTCTTTGTTTTGCTTATTTTGGATGACATGGGGGGTAGGGGAGTCTAGATGATGATTACGTCATCGGTAGCTATTAACTTTTTAACCCGATGAATGGCAACCCTCACATTGGCTAAGTTCCGAATCGTGCAAAAATCGATGACAGCGCTCACGTTATCCGTCAAATCCATATAAATCATGAATCATGTAAGATTATAATATTTTGTCCCTTACTCTATTTTGAATACTGTATCAGTAAAATCTAATCTCCATTCTAAATCTATTTTCTTATTTTTAAAATTATAATTATAACATTTTAATTATAATATTAAAAAAAACAGGGCATGTAACCGGTTAAAAAAACCGGTTAATAAAAACCGGTAACCGATATTTTCAACGAAAATTGCGAACTTTAACCGTAATTTTAACCGATATTTTTCAGGCCGAAAATACCGGTAACCGTTAACCAAAAAAAAAATAAACCGGTTTTAGCGAACATTAACCTTTATTTAATATCATTTAGCGAGAAAAAAAATAATATTTTTTTATATCTGTGTTTTCTATTTGTATTTGAACATGAGTCATGACAGTTTTTACAATTTACATTTTATTTGAGAGTCATAAATGTAGGTAGTCTCTTTGGCCGTTAAGGTTAGTCCCAAATAAATACAGCCTTTGTCAACACAGGCAAGTTTAAAATTAAAAAGTGACCTGCGTTTTTCTGAAGATATTACGGGAATTTTTGTGAATGTTCATTAATTGCTTTTTTTTAATTGTTATATTTTTCTTAGATTTTTTTGACACCCTTTTCCATTTAAAATTAGGTGCAACCCCCATTTTAGGGTTGAAATGTTAAATTACCTCAATTTGAGTCAAAAATTTTGATTTTTTAAAAGTCTATATTGATATTCCACAATGTTAAACCCAATGAAACTGATTTAATTTATTCCAAAACAATTTGGGACAATGTGAAACCTTACACAACTGTCTAAAATTAATCCCAATTGACTTGGAATAGTGTTGACCCTTATATAACGATGTTAAACCCTAAATAATTATATTAACTTTGTCCCAAACAGTTTGAAACAATGTTAAACCTTCCACAACATTCTGAAATTAATCCCAAACAATGTGGAACAGTGTTAAACCTTATAGAACTATGTAGAACATTGTTAAATTAGTATAACTTTCTTAACTTAATCCCAATTAACTTGGAACAGTGTTGAACCTTATATAACAATGTGAAACCCTAAATAATTATATTAACTTTGTCCCAAACAATTTGGAATTCTGAAATTAATCTCAAACAAATTGGAACAGTGTTGACCCTTATATAACAATGTTAAACCGTAAACAATTGTCGTAACTTTGTCCCAAACAATTTGGAACAATGTTAAACCTTCCAAAACTGCCTGAAATTAATCTCATACAATTCGGGATAATGTGTAACCTTGTAGAACTATCTAGAAAATTGTTAAACCCTGTACAACTGTCTCATCTGAATCCCAATTATCTTGGAACAGTGTTGAACCTGATACATCTATATTACACCCTAAAGAAGTTTCTAACTTTGTCCCAAACAATTTGGAACAATGTTAAACCTTCCACAACATTCTGAAATTAATCCCAAACAATGTGGAACAGTGTTAAACCTTATAGAACTATGTAGAACATTGTTAAATTAGTATAACTTTCTTAACTTAATCCCAATTAACTTGGAACAGTGTTGAACCTTATATAACAATGTGAAACCCTAAATAATTATATTAACTTTGTCCCAAACAATTTGGAATTCTGAAATTAATCTCAAACAAATTGGAACAGTGTTGACCCTTATATAACAATGTTAAACCGTAAACAATTGTCGTAACTTTGTCCCGAACAATTTGGAACAATGTTAAACCTTCCAAAACTGCCTGAAATTAATCTCATACAATTCGGGATAATGTGTAACCTTGTAGAACTATCTAGAAAATTGTTAAACCCTGTACAACTGTCTCATCTGAATCCCAATTATCTTGGAACAGTGTTGAACCTGATACATCTATATTACACCCTAAAGAAGTTTCTAACTTTGTCCCAAACAATTTGGAACAAAGTGAAACATAGTGCAACTGTTTCTACTTACTCTAGAACACTTGGAACATCTTTCTGCCTTCTACAACTGTCTTTTTAAGTCTTCCTAGTAATTTCCAATAATAGTTATACATTAGAACTTACAATTTATAGTTTTTCACTCTAAAATTTTTCATATACAGCCAAAAAAATCCAAAAAGACTTATTTTTAGGTCCAAAATTTTAATTTTTGAAATAATTTCAAATTGATAGTCGCCGATGCGCTGATTTCAAATTTTCAAACCGAATTTAATTATCTCTTTCCGTTCCTGAGATATTTGACCTCAAAGTTGCACCTGAAAAAAGTGGGTTTTTTGGATATATCTCTAAAACGGGTAGAGACATAATCTCAACGACTATACCAGTGGATTCTACAGGCAAAGTTACATAAAGAAATGTTTTCTCCGCATGTACGTTCTTTGGAACGATTTTGTGAAAAATGAGAAAAACGAAAAAAACCGGAATTTTAGTTTTTCACTTGGGAACTTTTTGTCACCAAATCTTTTCATTTTCTATACTTAAGTAAATACTGATGCGCTGATTCCAAATTTTCAAACCGATTTCAATTATCTCTTACCGTTCTGGAGATATTTGCGTTCAAAGTCAGACCTGAAAAAAAAAGTTTTTCAGAAATAGTCCTGAAATGGGTCGAGATACGACCTCGGCGACCTCACCAATCGATTCTGCGGGCAAAATTACATAAGTATACCAATTTGCAGATATTTATTCAGGCGGATACAATTTTTAGAGCGAAAAAACGAAAATCGCAAAAATTGAAAAATCGCCTGATGAACCCCTTACGATTTTTTCCGATTTTTGGCCATTTTCGTTTTTTCGCTGTAAAAATTGTATCCATTAGAATATAAATCTGAAAATTGGTACAAAAATGTAATTTTATCCGTAGAATCGATTGGTAAGGTCGCCGAGGTCGTATCTAAACCCATTTCAGGACTATTCCTGAAAAACTGAATTTTTCAGGTCCAACTTTGAACGCAAATATCTCGAGAACGGTAAGAGATAATTGAAATCGGTTTGAAAATTTGGAATCAGCACATTCTTCTTTACTTAAGTACAGAATATAAAAAATTTTGGAGACAAAAAGTTTCCGAGCGAAAAACTGAAATTCCGGTTTTTTCGTTTTTCTCATTTTTCACCAAATCGTTCCAAAGAACGTATATGCGGAGAAAACATTTCTTTATGTAACTTTGCGCGTAGAATCGACTGGTATAATCGTTGAGAATGTATCTCTACCCATTTTAGAGATATGGTCAAAAAACACCCTTTTTTGAGGTGCAAGTTTGAGAGCAAATATCTCAGGAATGGAAAGAGATAATTGAATTCGGTTTGAAAATTTGAAATCAGCGCATCGACGACTATCAAGTTAGACTAATTCCAAAAATCAAAATTTTGGACCCAAAAATGGGTATTTTTAAATTTTTTTGGCTGTATATGAAAAATTTTAGAGTGAAAAACAATAAATTGTAACTTTTCATGTATGTCTATTATTGAAAATTACTAGAAAGACTTAAAAAGAAAGTTTTAGAAGGCAGAAAGATGTTCCAAATGTTCTGAAATAAGTAGAGAGACTTGCACTATGTTTCACTTTGTTCCAAATTGTTTGGGACAAAGTTAAGGCACTTGTTTAGGGTGTAACATAAATGTACTAGGTTCAACACTGTTCCAAGATAATTGGGAGTAAGATGAGACAGTTCTACAGGGTTTAACAATGTTCTAGATAGTTCAACAAGGTTTAACTTGTTTTCGGAAAGAAGGTGGTTATTCCTGTGTTTGTACTGCTGGTTTTACCGGTTCAAATTGTGACATAACTTTAATTAAAGACGCATGTAAAAGAGATATTTGTAAGAGTGGTTCAACTTGCACTCCCCTTAAAAAAGGAGGGTTTATTTGTGAAGACTGTTATCCCAATAATGCGGGTATGAACATTATACAGAATTATGTGAGCTTAAAAGTAGAAGCTTTGGAAAAAGCTCGTTTCTTACTTTTCCAAGTTTGAAACAGAGACATCGTCTACATTTGACTAAGTACTAAACTAAAAGCTTTTTTGAATTTTTTTAATGGATTTCTCTAAGTTTTTTTTATAAGACACATTTTTTATATTTTTACTTTAACTTGTACGGAACAGGTTTACCAAAATAAAACAACATGCAAAATTAATAAAATTAAGTTTTATAAGCTTGTAACTCAAAAACTATTAAAGAGTCTTAAAATCAGAGCATGTAACCGGTTAATAAAAACCGGTAACCGATATTTTCAACGAAAATTGCGAACTTTAACCGTAATTTTAACCGATATTTTTCAGGCCGAAAATACCGGTAACCGTTAACCAAAAAAAAAATAAACCGGTTTTAGCGAACTTTAACTTTTATTTTAATATCATTTAGCGACAAAAAATTTTAATATTTTTTTTTATATCTGTGTTTTCTATTTGTGTTTGAACATGAGTCATGACAGGTTTTACAATTAACATTTTATTGGAGAGTCATAAATGTAGGTAGTTTCTTTGGCCGTTAAGGTTACTTAAAAAGTCCCAAATATATACGGCCTTTGTCAACACAGACAAGTTTAAAATTGAAAAGTGACCTGCGTTTTTCTGAAGATATTACGGGAATTTTTGTGAATATTCATTAATTAATTTGCTTTTTTTAATTGTTATATTTTTTCAGATGGTATTTTTTTATTATTTTTTTAAATTAATTATTCTGTAATTTTTTTTAATCAAATTTTTATAATTAATTTCTTTTAATTAATTTAATTATTTTTTTAACCGATATATTAACCGGTTTAAACCGGTTTCTAATTTTCAAAAACCGGTTTTCGAACTAAAACCGTTATTATTATAACGTTCTCTATAAGGGTTAACCGTTAACCAGTATTTTTTTCGGTTACATGCCCTGAAAAAAAAAATTAATTGAAAAATGTTTACGTAAGCATGGGGGGAGGGGGTAAGAGCTTTGCTTACTTTTGCTGACAAGGGGGATGGGGGGGTAAATAATTGTAATAAATCTGCTTACGTAATATTTGAACGGCCCCTTATTGTCAGAATGTTTTGGAAACTATATTTATGCTGACCAGTATGAATACTAATAATATTTTAATGTTATGTTACTTATTTGTTACAATTATGATTTAAGTTTGTTCTTTATCTAAAATTATATTCTGTCTATACTCTATATTTCCAATCTTTAACATTGCAATATAGTGCTAGAAAAATAATACTGAAAAATAACTCCAGAATTCAAATTAATCTGGAAATGGATAACTCTTTTTATTTTTGTTGTGTAATATGTAAATTAATCTAGATTGAAATAATTATATATTTTATGATAAAATTGTAACAGCAAAATGTCAATTTTTTATTTATTTATTTAAATATGTAGGTATCTGATTAATATTCTTACTAGTTTATTCCAGTTTACTTTTACAATACTGCATACCATTAAAGAGTAGGAAATGCCGTTTATAAAAACTTTTACTTTTAGAAAAAAACAACTGAAAACCCAAATAATTCGGAATCATTGAAGAATGTCAATAATCAAAATGTTGGGAAAACCATTGATGATACTTTGTTACGTTGTTTAGGTGGTAGTGGGTGTAAGTGTAAGTGATAAATATGTAAATTGTATACAAATATATTACAGATTTCCACAATAAAGTTGGCAATGACATCACGGGAAATGATTATAAATTTCTAATAAAGAATTACATATTAATGAACAAATGTACTAATTTTTTAAATCCAAATAAAAATATTTTATTAAAACAAATACTATTATTTTTACTAATCTATATATCTTGTGAATAACTGCATTATACAGTTCTAGTAAATATGTACATTTATTAGAAATAGGAGATATATTTATTGTAAGTTAACACTACTACTAAAGTCAAAAAAAATTATACGACAGAAAATTAATACTTTTACAAAGCTTTAAGCTTTGACCGGATCATTTAATTTAAAAAAAAATAATTGTTTCTTAAAATACAAAGAATGTAAATATAACTTGTCCTACAATTTACTATAATGACTCAATTAGAACAAAATATTTCATTAATAATATTAATTAAATATGTCAGGATATGTCTATTATATACGGTCGGATCATTATAGTATAGTTCTCAAAGAAAAGACGACCCAACGGTTTTATTGTAATAGCTAATAGCCGTAGAGAAAAGTTAATTATATATTGAAAAGTAGGGTTAAAAACTATGGATTTAGATTAGTGAGTCAAACTAGTTCTCCTATATTTTGAGCCAATGTATACATCTTAACATTCGAAGAAGATGTAATAATACGAGAGTAAATTATGAGGTATGAGTATGTTAAGATGTACTCTTGTTCCTTATTTTATTTCTAATTTTTACCGGAAAGTTAAGTTAATATTTGTAAATTTCAGTCTATTTAATATCTATGAAAATAATTATTTTTTTACTATTTTATTTCAAACTAAGTTACTCATGTTTGTTGCTATATTACTAAGAACGTAAATTGGGTATTAAAACACACACCTGACTTATTTTTCTAGAAATGTACTATTGGAGAAATAATTATATTCAGTCGGAAATAAACACCCATAACTTTTACACATTAAAGCCTGCACATTCCTGTTTAATATGTGTAAATATATAGGTATTTGCAGAGTATAATTTATAGTAACATATTAAAAATTCAAAATGATCAACATTTTGTACAGCTTTTTTCTTTCATGCTTATTAAAATTAATATTGCTCTTAAACTATGAGGCCAAAAAATATTGATTTTTACCTATATTATTCCTTACACATTATACTTACAGATGGTACATTAAAAATTGAACATTTTATCATAATAATTGTTTATATGATATACATAATTATAAGTAATGTGTACTCGGGAAACTATCCAACGGTTTTATTCGAAATTACAATATGTTATAAAAAACATCAAATCTAAGAAATTTTATTAATTTTGTAAAAGAAAACGATATTATTTTAAAAATATTTATTAGTGTCCATGTAAGTCATTAAAAGTGATATTACGAACAACAAATTAAATGCTGTCTTTTTGTTTTTATTATTATATAAACAATACAATTATACTTTTTTATTTACTGTTTGTACATTACTTTTCTAACAAAATGTATTTATAATATTCTAAAATTTGAAAATAATAGTACACCATTTAGTTTAGTTAACCTTCCTGTTATTCCAATTCTTATCAAACAATACTGTCTTTTTATACATGGTTGTATTATTTTTTAAATGACTGTACTTAAAAAATTCTAATGTCTCAAATATATCCAGAAATTAATGATGATCATTTTAAAGTTCAAAGTGAACTGACTATAATTATTAATCCGACAGTAATGTCTTAGTTTTATTAGAATTAATATGTTAATCGAAATTTTGACCTCAATATAAATATATTCATTTGTCATTTTACTTCGATTCGATTATTAACCAAAATTTAAAATTACACGCTTCGTTAATAAGGAAAATAATAAATTAATGTTATATACTTCTAGTAACTATGAATGAAATACCCAATATGATTCAAAGGTTTGCATTGTTATAATTATTATAATCATTTATGACGTCTTAAGTGTAAATATGGGATAATATAAATAGCAACATTATTTTTTGTAAACAATAAGAAATAAACTTCAAATGACTACGTATTTTTTTAAATAATTACTTAACAATCCATAAACATTGCGACAGGTAATTTTCTTCATTAATGCATGCAGAATCTTTTTTCTTGACTAATTATTTTAGAAGGCTATGCGAGAAAAAAACTGCAATCTACATCTGTAGTATTTAAGGTTAATGGAATTACTGTTGACGTCACGATGCCTTCGGCTACAAATCCACTCTACCTATAAAGAGATCGCTGGTAACTGGACCTTCTATATAGTCTGAGATCAGTCAGTGATAAACAATGGAAAACTTCACACGTTTGTTTACATTCTCGTGCTAAATATAAACAATTGAATTGTGTAGTAATAAGTGACTAGTGTTATTTATTTTTTGCCTTTGGATATTTATAAATGAAGAAAGTAAGTATTTCGATATTAGTTATATTTTAAAAACAGTTGTTTTTACTGAAAATTAGATAAAAAGTAACTTAATTTTTACGACCAAAAAATAAAAACCGTTATAATTCCAATATTATAATTTACATATTATTGTAGTATAAGATAATAGTAATATTTTAACACAAAATTAATATAATTTTTTGAAAATAATTATTAAATAAAATTATTCCAAACACATTTGCAATTTTTCAGTATTTTTTTTTAAACTACAATACATCGTCATTGTTATATTTTGTTGATATAACAAATTTTATGTTTTGGCTGTTGTCATTCATGAATTAATTAGTAAGTAACGACTACTCGGATGGAAAATAAATTATATTCGTAAATTATACTGATAAATACATATTACTTATGAAAAATATTTATTTGTGTAATATTTGTTATTAATGTGTTATTTTTTTTAGGTTATTTTTCTACTAGCGGTTTATTGTAGTTTGTTGCAAATAAAAGCAGCAAGTTTAAACAAAATAAAAGTTAGAAATGAAACAAATGAAACAACTATAAACAATACAGAAATTAGAAATGTAACAAAAAGATCAAATTCTACAATCGTAAATAATACTGATATTAGAAATGAAACAAACGTTACAAATTCTACAGCTATAAACAAAATAGATAAAATAAATGAAACAAAAGTTGTATTTAACTTCAATCTTCCCAACAACACTTATTATTACAGGTAAAAAACAGACATTTCTAATTGATATTTAATAATTTAGTGATAAAGTTAATATTAGCATTTAAATATAAGTAGGTAATTCATTTTAAACATCATTCTTTTATTTAATAAAACACAGTGGTGTAATAGAGCTGGAACCGTTAGGATGTCGTTCCGGTACCTTGTTTTAGGGACTAAATACCTTCCGGAAATCATAGAGCTAAAAAGGGCTTTAAAATTTCACAAAAATATTGTGGTAAAAAATATTTCATTTATATAATTCACAATTTTTAACAAGTTCTTTTTTTATTTGATATATTTATAAATTTACTTTTCAAAACTATACACCTCTTTATTTTATCTCACTTTTTTTTTTAAATTATAAAAATCTAAATTTTCGTTTAAACTTGTAAAAACACAAAAAAATAACTAAATACGATGACAGTCAATATTTAATTGTATAAGTCAATATTATAATAATTACATTCCGACACATTTAGTTTTTTTAGTCTTCATAAGGGTACTGATAACATACAAGACATACAATCAAATAATCAGATATACATACAATTCCGGTAACAGACTTACATAAATGGTATTAAAATATAACAAGCATTACCGTAAGTCTGTTGCCTGAATTAAATGCAAGTCTGTATATTTGATTGTATGCTTTCTATGTTATCATATATGATGAAGAATGATTTACAGTCGAAACATCGGTGTATTAGTGGATTTTATTAATGACTACAACTCCAAAAAATATCTTCTTTTTATTAACATCTACTCTAGAAAACCAATCCTACATTGTAAATTAAACATATTTGTATTTAGGTACTAGGAATGACGAAACCTGAAAATTTTGGTACCCGGGTACCCGACATAAATACCCGGGTAGAACCGGATACTCGATAATTACCCGTTACCAGATAATTACCCGATACCCGATAATAACCTGATACCCGATAATTACCTGATACCCTTAAAATATCCATTATTCTTCCACATTCATCTTTTTAATATAAATTTTTGTTATTTGCATATAAATTTATTAAATGAAGAAAACAATATTATTTTCTGGTATGGACATAAAAAAACATTGTTATTTTATGTAACATACGAGTATATCAGCAGTATAAAATTATAAAATTAAAACTTATTAAGGAAGTATATTTGATTTAATTATTTAGGAATATCTCATATTTCTCGCAAATATCAGCATGGATGATGTATCTACACTCAGTCTTGATCTTCGTGTGGTTACAATGTTTCCGGCAGCTGAAAACTGTCTTTAACTGGCAACAACAGATTATAGGTAGATTTCGGGTAACGAGTAATAAACGGATAACGGGTTATAAACGGGTAACGGGTACATTTCGGGTAATCGGGTACTACTTTTTATACCCGGGTACATTATTATCGGGTAGGTTCCGGGTACCCGGGTACCCATCGTAATTCCTAGTATTTACCTCGTAAAACATTACGTATTCCGAATACGTTTATAATACAATGCTTATAAAATAGAATGATAATAAAAATGAATTCGTACAACTAACGTGTTACCTGGTAATTAAAAATAGAAAATAATTGAAATATCAGTAATTGCAAGAAACAAATACTTATTTGAATTACTTCTTAAAATATTCCAAAATTCCTAATTAGAATTCCTTCGTTTTGAAAGTAATGCAAATAAAATTACCATTTTTGTAAAATTAATTGAATTAGTAATTTAATTATTGAAGTAGTTAATTACTGCGTAGCTCTGAGGCCTTTTTAACCTTTATTATTAATATCTGCTATACATATGATTGATAGTTTTATTTTTGTTTTTAAAAAATCATTTTATTTTATTTATTTTTATTTAAATACCTAACTGGACTTTTCAAATGTTAAAGTTATTAAAAATCAATTACTAGTTTTTAATGGTAGTTTTTTGTTTTCATTTTAAATTTTAAGACAAGTAATTTTTAGGTCAACGAAATGTGGCACATTTTTTCATTTACAGTTTATAAGCTATAATATGGTACATCAAATTATAATTATGTTATTAATTTATCCCAGAAGGCATTGTCTATTAAAATATCTGTCATAAAAAATTTACAACTTTAAGCTAGTTGGAACTAGTTTGTTTAAACAAAAAAAACTGCAAATTGATTTAATGAGAACGTGTTTTCATACTAGGAAGTCAGGGTTCAATTCCCTCATTTGACCGTTAGAAACAAATCAATTTGAAACCTACTTCTATCCATTGTATACCATAGATAAAAACTTGTTCAGTTCTGATATCTATATTACTGGTTTAATACGCAAGATATTTAAAATATGTGATTCATTTAAGGTTAGGAGAACAAGTTTTATTTCTTATTTGTAAATGTAGTAGCACCTTGAACAAAGTCATTCAGAATTCATTATAAATGTTGTAAACAAACCATTAATATAGTAACAAAAAAAATTCTCAATGAAAATTTTAAATTCTTTTCAAAACAAAATCCAACACATGTTGCAGTGATAGTAGAAAACTTCATTATCTGATTGTTGCAAATTAAAGATGGTTGCTGATAATTTAAAATAAATGATAGTGACATTTAACGTTCTTATGTTTTCACAATGCAAACATGAAACGCGTTCTAACATTACATTTGTTGCATTGGGGTAGGTGACCAAGGTAGAATTTTAATGAAAAAACTATTAAATTATAGAAAGTATGTTTATTTATGAACGTTGACATTAAAAAAGTTAAATATTTATCACCAATTGTTTAGTAATTTGCGTTAAATAGAAACAGCGTCCTTTACTATGACGTTCACTAAGTTAGCACTATCTCACTCACACCACCTATTTCCGTCTGTCTACCTTCGCCGCTCTCATGAACTTCGTTGACGTCATAATCCCCTCCCAAGTACTATATTATTTATTTACTTCAAAACAACATATAATTAACAATTTTAAAAAAATACGGGTATATTATTTTTGTACAAGCTATCACATATACCAAATTTAGAAATTGGTCACCTACCCCATTTTGAATGATTGAAGTATTACAAAATGTAAATATATGTTGTGGAAAATAAATTGTAAATACTACTAAATCTTTATTAGTAATCCAATTTACAAAAATTATTATTTAAAAAAAAATGAACCTCAGACTTCATAATTCGCTCAATTTAAGTTGTAACGTGCAAATTAAATGAGTCACCGTTGCTCGTATTGCAAAATTTAAATCTAAATTCTTAATTTTTGAGAATAACAAAAAATTACAATGTTCGTTTCACTTCTCGTGAGATTCAATATATTTTTAAAATTGTTGATTTTTTTTATTTAGCATTATTTCTTCCTTGTAGAATTCTCGGTTCGATAATGATCGGAAAATACCATACAGGAAGTATTTCAAATTAAAATTAATATTTATAATAATTATTTTGAATTATATACATATGTTCTCCAACTAAAAATACCTATAAATTTATAAATTGTATTTTTTTACTAGCGATATTGTATACTCGTAGTTCCTTATAAGGTTGCTGTGCCAATAGTTTTTATGATTTGAATATACTAATAATAGAAAGTTTTCTAAATAAACCTTAGATCGCAACAAAATAATCTTTAGGTAAATTTTAATGAGATCCGAGGCCTAGTGAATAGAATGACCTTCTATTATGACAACTTAACTTTAGCTCGTTTAAATGAAACCTGTTGTTTCAAAATGACACCTGCTGTTTTTTTGTTTATTTTCAACCTCCACGCCAGCTATATAGTTTTTAAGAGGTGACGTCAGTTAAACGCCCTCTCCGGTACAATCCAACAGTTGATAATAAGTCATGAATTGTCATACTTATTTTTATCTTACATTAGCGGTTTTTGGGGTACTTTATGCATTTATTTTTATTGAATAAAAACAATTATTATTCACAAGTGAGTAAAATGCATCGGTATACACAATTACTATAAGTTTTATAGAATAATAACAAAATTTTGAATTAAAATAATCTTATCAATCGATAATTGCTGTTTCCTCAGTAATTTAAGTTATTTTTCTTAAAAATAATTTTCATATATTTGTCCACATTTCATATTATCAACCTAGTGCTGTGAGATAAAACGTTTATATGTCACATGTACGTGAAAAGCCATTATATATTCGTGTCAATCTAACTCATCGGTAATGATTTATTTCACGTCGTTATACCACAGAATAGTTACATACAGAAGCGACACTCCGTGTCGGTACCTTTCATGTTACCATATTCAGTTCTATGATCTTGGAGCATTGTGTAGGCCTTTAAATTTGTTGGCTTCCCCTATCTCTCCCAAAGATGTGACGAAACATTCAGATTTTAAACAATGAGCCCTTTAAATTTGTTGTCTTTCCCCATCTCTCTCTAATTTTCGTTTCTCTGTCTTACTGTCGCTTCTGTATAAACCTATTCTGTGGTTATACCATGAGTTTATTTTTTTTATATTTAAAGGAATATACGAATTAAATTTTAACAAATAATAAATAAACGTTTTAGCAAATTTTTATAACTAAAAATTTTTTTATTGAAATTTCATTAACTATCAATAGAAGAAATTAATAGACAATTCCACTTATAATTTGTCATCCAATTAAATTTTCGCGAATTGAAGCAATCCCATTTCACTAGTGTAAATTGCAGCGATAATTTCACGACTAGGCGTTGTTAAGATTGTCAACATTTTAAAGTCTTAAGTAATTAATTGAAAAAATATATTCTTACTATTCGTGACCAGAATTTTACTTGCAATTTTTGCCTAGCTTACTCATGTTTGTTGTTTTAGTAAATCCTCACATTTGCCATCTAATCTAGTGCCAATTGCCGCGATAATTTTACAACTAAATAGGCTTTGCTTAGATATAACGTTTATGATCGAATACTTTCTAATATACTATGATTAGAAGATTTTCTGGGTTGGTCGATGTACAAAGCAATAATTTCTTAAGTTCAGTCAGTATTTCAAGTACTATATTTGGGTTCCAAACGGTTTCGATTTTTCACGGGTCTTCTTCAAGAAGTAACAAATCAAAAATATAATTATTTAGCAATAAATAAATGCAAAAACATGATGAACAATTTTAATTTAATTTTTTTCTTTTACTCCCTTTAGAAGACTGATTCAAAATACTGACTGAATTTCAAAAATTATTTTCTTGTTCTATAATGTACTTACTATTATTTTAAAACTGTATGAAATGTATTTAACTGCTATAAGTAGTATTTTTTAAAAAAAATCCTATTGACTTCCAGTGTTGAAACCCCGGAAGAAACAGTCAAATATGAATCTTCCCACGTTGAGACCGACTCCTCCGGCAAGGACCACCTCGCCGTTAAAGGAGGTTACGAGTTGAACACCAAAGACCTTTACTATGTAGTGACATACACGGCCGACGAGAAAGGTTACCGGCCACGAGTCAAGTTCAACTTCGGCACCAACGTGGAAATCGGCACGAGGATCGGACCTCCGAAGAAACCAGATGCAGACAAAGCAGGGCCCAAGGGGATTGATCCCACCTTGATGTGTTCCTTGATTGGGGGAGGGTGCAAGTAGGAGGAAGTCTTCCTTGAGTGGGGTTACCAGAAGAAAAATATGTTCGACTATACAACTCATCGGAAAATGGACCAATCAGATAGTTGAATTTTTGTTAGTTACGATGTATAACATCGGTTATTTATGTTGATAAGTCGTGTTTTCTCGGAACACCACTAATGGTGTTCTGGAAACAGTTGAATCATATTTAATCGTATCATCCGTGCATATAAACAATTACAGTTTTTGACATTTCGTAAAAATATAGTTGATTTATTCGTTGTATAGTCTTAATATATACAACTCGAGCTTCGAAAATAATCTGAATATACAGTTTGCGTACTCGATGTGTTACCTTTAAAACACATCTCGTCCTCAACTGTATATTCGATTATTTTCGAACCTCTTGTTATATAACTATTGATTATTTTTATCGAGGTTCCATTGTATTAAACTATTAAAGAAAAAGATAAAAAGCAAACAACAATTATGAAGAAACAAATTTTTGAAAAATTTATGGACTTCACTGGGTTTGAATCCAGGGCCTTCTCATTGCTAGTATGATGCAATAGGAAATCAAAAATTTGTTTCTTCATTATCAAATGTTGAATCGTTATGCGATTTTAAAAGTTATAACTCTACAGTGTAAAAACAGTGTCTAAGTTAGTTACAAACAACAATTATTTATTTGAAGTGATTATTCTTTAAAATTGTGTAAAAATACTATCAATTATTGGTAACCCTACCTTTATATTTGATACTGAATCTAAATAGTGTTCTTTTATAGTAATATATTTATTTATTATAATTTATAAGTAATAAACAGTATTTCAACAAATACATTCAAAGTTTTCTAATTATTGTATGTACAAATTCTAAGAACACAATTTTGAGTCCTTGACTTGTCAATTCCCACTCACCATTAGGACAATAATATATTTTTTATCCTAAACATATGAAGATTTTCCTGCGTGTGCGTGTGCAAGAAAGAAGACATTTGCCGGTCCAGATCTATAAAATCTTACTATTCCCTAGGAAAAAAAAAACATTTTGTGTGCGGACTAAGAGATAGTGGTTAATGAGTTAGAAATAATAACCAGAATAAAATACGTCAACATGCTTTTAAAATATTGTAACTTTAGTTAATTTGATACTTGTATTAGATTCTAGGTATTTTTAATATATATTCTGCAAATAATAGAACAAAATTGCTAATATTATTTATGTGTCAAAATAAAATGTTTATTTTTTGTTCGTAATCAATTTCACAAATTTCATTGAGGTTAAGTTAAATGTCAAAGTATTCAGTGTTCGTAAGATGTTTATATTATTTTATTATGTTGTTTTCTTGTGTAGGATAAAAAATATTGTGTGCTACATAGCAGTAAAGTTGTTTTCTGATTTTCAAGAAGTATCCAGCCTCGACTGCATCTCGATTGTATACATATTCTTCGGACCTGAAAAGAACGTCTTTCTTACCTAGCAACACAAATAACTATTTAGCGCTGCGCTACCATTCACGAACTATAACTAACTTCCATAGCAACATAACTCGTAAGTTTATGATACCATTGTCAACACAGTATTATAGAAAATAACTGTCTTACTAATAGAATAATTATGAAAATCATACGAATTTTATGTACATTTGGTCATCTAGCAACGGTCAAAATAAACTATAAAAAATTGCAAATAAATAAATCTTAACTGTTAAGTGGCCCACATTTTACCAATTTGTTATTATCATTTGAGGTTATGTACAGCTGGAGGCGCAAAAAATATAAAAAGCTAAACTACTCGGAATGTAAGTACATATTACAACTATTCTTGTATGGTAACATAAACTTCGGCTCCGCAATCTTCGACTCAATTCATACAGTCTAGAAGGTTACAAAGCACTTACATTCCTTGTATAGCTTAAATAACTATAAGCTCAAATGCAATAAGTAAAACCCTCGACATTGAGAAAATTGCAACATTTAATGTTATTACTTTAATTATTATTCTTGCAATGCATTCTAAAATGTTTTTTTTTACCAAGAATACATTTCAGATCAACTGCGATTTGCTCGATAAAGGTAAGCAATTATCGAGGCAATTATATACTTAAAGTATACCTGACTATAGTTGCCTTAATGGTATCTCTATATCAAAAGTTATTGTAAATAATTTAAAAAGGTAAGAATTTGTAATATAATAGATTTAGTACAAAAATATAAAGCAATTGTTTCATTATTAATTTCATATCAACTTAAATATGTTTAACCATAATACTAAACCGTACGGTTACTTCATCTTCATTTCTATGTTTATATCAACCTACAACTTTTCTTGTTAAATAAATACCTATCCATAAATTTAATTTTAATTAGTCTTTACACATAAAAATTTCTAATTAAGATATGTAATATATTTTCTTAAAATATCTGTTGACATTTTCATTTTAGCCTTTCCCTTATTAGAAAAACTATTGCAATATAAATTTGAAAATTTCAGCGCACACAATATTAACAAATCTACAAATTCAGATAATGAATGGTACAAGTTCTCAATGTTATATTGCAAAATATAGAATGCATCATCAAATACTATTGATATATGCTTTAAAAAATACATTGACATTTACCAAATATTCATAATTGTACAAAAATGAGTAATCCCTCCTCTTTTACATGTTCAAATTTACATATTTTGCGTGTTATAAAACTTTGAAATTATAAATCTTGTTTTATTGAATCTTTGAGTTTTTGGTGATTAGTATCTGGTTTGGGATAGTTTTAGTGTTAATTGTTTATAAAAATGAGGGTAAGTACAAAATACAATTACAAAATTAATATTTATTGTTTCAATGCATTGCTATAGACATTTATTTCTTTATTATTGTGTATAATTCAATCAGTTTCATTGTAATTTTTACTATTTATTGTCAATATGTCAATGAAAATCATAAATGTATTGAAATAATTCAATTAACACTATCACTAAAATTTTCTTAAATAATAATTATTAAAATTAAATTTTTATTTTCAGATTATATTTGGCATATATTTGATGGTAGCAACAAGTATATCTTTGCAGTTTGTTTTTGGAGACGACAGGTAAATATAAATAATAAATAAAAATTACCTACATTTGTTTGTTCATTTATAATAAAAATAATATATATGTTTAATATGCTTCTATTTTACATCGTTCAAAAGAGAAAAAAACTCTATTTAGCAGTCTCACAACCTACTTTGAGATCCATATGAAAACTGAAACTTGGTATCAATTTCTCGAAAACGGTTTGAGAGATAAAAAATTTGAGTGATGCAGTGAATTCGTCAGCAAGAAGTGCCTCAATAATGTGCAAGTTAAAATATTTTTTGTGTTGAATTAGAAAAGTTATAAGCAAAAAACCAAAATAAAATACATTTTTGTTTATATCTAGTCACTATGCATTTTTTGGGAAAACAACAATGTATAAAATGATCCCCACAAGAGGCAACTTTTGTCTAATTTAACCGATTTTGGATCGCTTATAGTTCTCGAGACCTCTATGCTTAAATAGTTTCATTTGTCATCCTGTACATAGAGATGGGTAAATTCCCGGGAACGAATATTTCGAAAAATTTCCCAGGATATTTTCCGGGAATTTTCTCAGTAATTTCTAGGGATATTTTCAGAGAATTCTCGAGGAAAAATTACCGATAAATTTCATCATAAAAATCAAAGGCACACCAAAATTTTTATTTCATAAGAATTACAGAAAATTAAATAACAATTATGTCATAATCTGTACTTAAACTTAAAAACATTATAAATGATGGTGTTGCTGTAGGTAAAATTATTAAAAATTAATTTGAATTTTTTCCTTTTTCCACTTATAGTTATAATGTTATAAAGTTATTAGAATATTAGCACTATTAGAAATTAGTCGGGACTGGTTTAGAACATGTCGGTAAAGCTGCGCCTGCGTTAAATTTATTATCGGGAATTTTCCTTCTTATTCCCGGGAATTTCCCTTAGTCCCGGGAATTTCCCTACTTGTTTCCGGGATTTTCCCATATATTCCAGGAAATTTCCAAAATGTAATTCCGGGTTTTTTAGGAAATTTCCCGGGAATTTTCCAGAAAATAAAAATATTCCTGGCGACAAATTTTAAGTGACCCATCACTACCTTGGTCAATTTATAAAAACAAGTGTAGTAGATCGAATTTAGTTTTTTGTCTATCCGTGAGCAAACAATAATTGGTGCGTCACTGAAATGTCTTCGATGACTTATTTATTACTCTCTCTCTCTCTCTCTCTCTCTCATTCTCAAACGGAGTGTAGTAAAATAAATCATTTAGATTTTATTTTACACATAATTTTATTGAATCAGTTGTGTTTTATGCATGAATTTTTTTTTAATTCTATTGGGTAGTAAGAAATTTCATTAATATATACAGTCCAAATCCACCAATCGGATCATCTTCAGAAACGAGAAACCTTCGACTAGAAACAGATCCAGCGACTGGGGAGCAAACCATAGTACAGGAAGGAAGATATGTTATCAATTATCCTGAAGGAGTCCTGGATTTGCACTACGTGGCTGATAGAAATGGATACAGAGCTGGATATGCGTACGCTGCTCCAGGACATGATTCTAGGCCTGTAATAACTCCTCCAAAAGTTGACGGATACGATTATGAAAAACCTACATCTGGTTTAAATGTATTATATAATTTTTAAAATAATGTTACTTTAATTTATCACTGTCAATAAAGAAGTCTGTATAATTAAATCTGTATTAATAATAGCAATAATAAGATAATTTTCAAATATGAAAAGTATTAGAAATTATTAAACTCATAATTTTTCAATTTTAATTTTTACTAATAACTGAGCCTAAGCTTTAAGCGAACCAGGAAATTGACTGAGGCTCCATCGTTTTTGGGGGCATTGGGACTTGATTTTTTTAATTCTTAAAATTAAGCACAACGAACAACAATATTTCAATATTGTTAGACTTGATTAAATAATTTACATGTTGTATTATATTCGCATATTATGTTCTGTAATAGATGTTAAAAATACAAATTTAATATAGCGTTTAACGTTTATAATGAAACGTGTTTGATGTTAAATCACGTGGCAAATGTATGAGTATAATCCGTCAATATTTTATCTACGACAGTTTCAACTGATTCTAAAAAAACATTTTTTCATAATTTTTATATGATGAAAACATTGAAATGTTCTTTCAGTGTCAAATTGTGTAAAACGGGTCCATTTGACCTGTTTTCAAGATAAAATGGATGAGTGTGAGTCAGATATTATTCCATAATATGAGTATATTGGAAACATAAATTTTGATCGAATTTCTATTATTATTTATCTTATAAAATAAATTATCCATAATGACACTGTTGGCTAGTTGGACCAATTTTAAGTTTTCCTTAAATGGACAATATCACGTCGGGATAAAATGCCAAATGAACTATTCAACATTGCTGTCAAAATTTCGACAAGCATATTTTGCTTAGGTATTGCTTAAAATTCAAACTTTGTTAGTGCAATAGAGTATTAACGCAATTATGAATCTCATAATGGCATTCTAAATAATGTGATAATTTTAAATTAGAACACTGTCGTAAATAAATAAAATAATGATTAAAATAAATAAATGTAAAAACAATCATTAATATGTAGACAAGCTTTCAAAAATATATAAAAAAGAGGGCGCAATATAAAATTATCGCGGGGGGCGCTATTTATGAGGTCTAGTGAATGCAATGATCGTCTGTGATTCTGAGAAGTCAAGTTCGAGTTCATTTAAGTAAAATTCATCATCATCTGTTTTCCACATAAAAATGGCACCTATTATGCCGTGTCATACTTGTAAAAGTACCCGAAAGTAACATTTTTCTGAGATAAGCAGAGAGGTCGTATAGTATTTGGTGATATAAATTCCAAAGACTACGCAAAAAGAAATAATTTAACTATTATTATTATTTTGAAATATTAATCAAATGTCACAGTGACGGTTATAAACAACAATACCACCTGTATATTTACTTGGTAGCGGAAAATTATCAGCTTTAATGTCCCTAGGTCATTTGTAATTACGCAATTATTTTATGACAGTTGCCGAGAGCACGTTACTTGGTAACCGCCCAGGCTTGTTACCTATAAGCAATATGATTGAGAAAGTTGTCATAAAATTATTTATTTTTATTTATCAATGATCAAGAGATATTCGGTGAGAATTTTTTTGTGATTTTTTTCATTAAAGATATTAAGGGACTAATAGAAACATACTCTACTCGATATGAAAATCGCTTACATAACCATATTAATAGCACTACATTTATAAGACAATAACTTGCATTAACCACACCATTTAACGCAGAGAAATGTTTAGTTTGATAAAGAGTTTATTTTAGTTTATTTATATAAATATCTATGTATTTCCGTTTTATTTATTTACATATCTAAATAAAAATATCTCTAATCATTTTCTTTTTGATTTGGGGTTATCAGTTTGATATTTGATGAATGGAATATATTCCACTTTAGTACACGGCAGTATTCCACATTATCCGGCTCACCAATACCTATTTTGTAGAAAAACGGTATTAACAATAAAAGTTCATAAGAAAATCAGCATAAAGGATAATCTATTTGTTACTAATACTATACTTATCCTGTCTGTAAAATTGAAGGTTGGTAGGTGCTTCTTTATATATTTTTTATAGTATAATAAAAGTTATATTCCACCATCGACGCATTAACTGTACAAATGATTGCCAAATGCTGGGTGGGTTTCTTGAAATTCTTAAATGCGTCATTTAATGATTCGCGGGTCATAGGTAGCCGACGTCTGATATATTGCATATACTAAGTAAAATTTTTATTTAAATATATGTATAAACAAAAAACTTGTTAAGTATTCCAACACAACCGGTTTTTGCATTAAACGTAGTTATATGTCATATAAAGCTTGGAAATTCCATTCGCGTTTATTGTATTTATTATCATCAAAGAGTAAACAACACATTTCATTATTATAAATTGTAATATCAAAATAGTGTACAATGAAGGTAAGTGAACAATATTTAATATTTTATATTATCAGAATTATTATGTGAAATGTGTAATATATTAGAAAAATAAAGAATTTTATGCTAAACTAAAAATTTAAAATAATTCCTGAAGATTCAATTTCTTGAATGGATGGAGAATTAGAACAAGGAATTAATTTTTATTCTCAACTGTGCTAACGAAATAAATATTATCCACTCAGCACTATTTTAACGATCATGACTATATTTTATGGTATACTTAAAGAATAATGAGAAATAGTGTTAATACCAATTTATGTATCTAAATTATAGAAAAGTTTAACTGTTTTACATGTAAGTAAAATGTAATGATCTTTATACGTATTTAAATTAAATCAATAAATAATCTATAGATCCTGAAGATCATCCCGGGTTGGAATGAAAGTTCGATGTAGTGAATTAAGTCTTTTTTATGACTTTTTTATTCCTTCTTCTAATTAAAATAATATTTTTTGTTATATTATATTAAGTTTTTATACTTTGCGTTAACAACTGCTCTATTGTTACTTTGGAAACGATTTAATAATATCGGATATTGTTAAACTGTATTTGGTAATTTGTTTTGTAAAATTGGTACTTCCTAATATTGCACCCTAAGGCAAATGTCAAATTGATAACCTAAAATATTTTTAAATGCTTTTAAATACAATTTGGAATTATTATAAATATGAAAACCAAATAAACAATGATAATTTGAAAGAATATTAATATTTCGTAAGATTTTCTCAATATTATACAAAAATTATGACAGTTATAAATGTTCAACTTCATTCAACAGATTACTTACTTATTTTACATAAATTTCTAGATTACACTTAATTAATTTTTGTAATATAAATTTTTAAGATTTTTATAAAATAAGTGACGCAAAGTGTAAAAAATAGTATATTATACTCGTTTTATACGAAGTATTGTTTCATTCGTGTTTTTTGAGCACTAATCGATACGATCCTCGTGCCCCAAACAACTCATGGAACAATATTCGTCGTATAAAACTCGTATAAATTATAATATGCTATTATACTAAAATCCTTAATCTTTACATCGTTTCTTTATAATAGAATTTTTTTACAGCTACTACTAATTTGTGTACTCTGTATTCATGCTGCTTTGTCCATCGACCCAAATTTGATTGAGGCTTTAATTGGAGGTACTGACTCAGGGTATAGCATAAATACGAACAATAATAATAACAAGTAAGTAATAGTATATTATACACCAAGGTTGAAAAGACTATCTTTATTGACCTAGCGCCAAGTTGTGTCCCTAGTGTCCGAAGGACATAAGGCATTGGTCAATAATGGTCTTCTCAATGGTGGTTTATATATTATTTTTTTGACGATTAGCATTTCAGTCCCAATCCTAATTAAAAAAAAATTATTGACAGTAACAAACATTTTGACATGTATACTAATTTGTTTCTTATAATATTTACAAAAATAAAGTAGGCTGTCTTTGTTTTTATATTTGACGTTTCAGTTTGTCAACCTCACTTTGATATTTAATTTGGTTTTATTTGATTTACTTATTTGAATTACATCGCAAATTTAAATTGTGAGTCCATACTTTACACTTTTCTTGAGTTAAATGATTCAAACAATATTTGGATTTGGAGTTTCATTAAGAAGTGACAGTTTTCATTATCGACCATGGTTAATAATAATTTATTCTGTTTGAAAATTTGGAATCACCGCATCAATATTTCTTTTAGTCCAGAAAATACAAATTGAAATTTTGTGTTTCACTTTTCTTATTTTTCCCCATTTCTCTATTTGTTTATAAAACAAATGAATCACATTTATATTTTTGACGTAGAAAGCAAGAAACGGTGTCAAGTACAACAGAGGTAGAATCATCGTCAGAAACAGCAAGTTCTAGTTCTACGTTACCAGAGGCAGAACAACAGCCAACAAAAGAAGCGGAAGTTGAAGCTGAAGCCCCAAGACAACTTCGTCGTCGCCAAATTAATTAAAACCTGTGATGGACTTATTTTATACAAAAAATTATACTATAATAAGTTTGGATAGGGTACTGTAGAATATGATCAATAAAATTTAAAAAATTTAAGTTGTTTTAATTATGTTATGTGAATATGAAAAATGCTAACGATAATTAACAGTTACTACTTAATTTATTTGTCAGGTGTCTTATGGTCAAGTTACGACTGGACATTTGATTATCAGTAATGTATTTGCTTGTCTCATCTCTCATGTATGTCCATTTGCATAGCTTACAGTTAAATACCTAACTAGAGGCAGTGAGTATAAAGCTATAATTACTTCATACTCACTGCTAGAGGTTAACAAAAAAAGTACATATCGAAATTTTGACAATACTATTTAATAATCCATTTGACATATTGTTTTGATACATTATTGTATATATATCCTTGTATGTATCTTCGGGGACAAGATTGGTGTAACTTTAATTGATTGGTATTCTTGAGTAAATGAACATAATTCATTGCTTTAGAATTTGCTTTGGGCTTAGTAGGTCAAGAATCAAAATTTTGAAATACTGGGTATAATTTTTTTACTGAAACCTTAGCAAAATCCAAACCATCAGTGCTTTATAATGTGCTCTGGTTTAAGCAAGCCAAAAACCGGTGCATTCTGAATTTTTCCTCTGATTTTTGGCTTATACTTAGTTATAGAGCAAACATTTCTGATTGCTGTAACTCCTGACCTATTGAAACAAGATCACAATCCAGAGCAGCTATATTTGACCAGAATGTGCTCTTTTTCAGTAGGCCAAAAATTAAAGCAAATGCTTTAAAATACTCTAATTCCTGACCCACTGCAACCAGAGCATAATCCAGTGCAACTAAATATACTCCTGAATGTACTCTGGTTTCAGCAGACTTAGAATTAAAGCAAACACTTCGGAGTAGTCTAATTTCTAATCCAGTGAAACTAGACCATAATCCAAAACAGCTAAATCTGCTCCAAAATGTACTCTGGTTTCAGCTGACTTAGAATTACAATACACACTTCAGAGTACTATAATTCCTGACCCACTGAAACTAGAGCACAATCCAGAATAGCTAAATCTGTTCCAAAAGGTGCTCTGGTTTCAGCAGACCTAAAATTAGAGCAAACATTTCTGCGTGCCCTAATTCCTGACCCACTGAAACCAGAGCACAATCCAGCGCAGCTAAATCTGCTGCTTCCAAAATGTGCTCTGGTTTCAGCAGGCCAAGAATTAGAATACACGTTGAAGCGTGCTCAAATTCCAATGGAAAGCGGTCTAGCTTGACCACCAGATAGAGAAGAGACTCAGAGACCTGCTGCCTCCCCAGCGCCCCGGAGAGCGAGACTGAGGAAACTCCCTATATCCTGAAACGTGCATTATTACCGGTCATATGAGTTCCTATTAGTTCATTTTCAATTTGTAATTGTAGCGGTACTAGTGGAATCTTAAAAAAGGTACTTTGATACGAGGAATTCACTGGTAATATTTTTAAGGGTGTAACTCACACCCATTTTATGGTTGTAGTCAGTTTCTAAAAAATTGATTTATTATAATTATAATATAATTTAAAATAATAAAGCTGCCCTAAGGGAGATGTCTCCTTGGAGACATAGCCCTTATGTAATTTTTTCTTGTGGATAGGTGTCCTGATGTCCCGATTTAGTTGAATCCCATGCTTGTACTATCTAACATGACCGGAGTACAGAAGTTGAATAGCCTGCTAGATCACCCGATCTTAAAGCACTGTTTTTTTTTCGTAGTAGAATTTTAAAATCAAAATTTATCTTCAAATTTAGATCAATTAAAAAATCAAAATGAAAACATTTCTCAAAATATTAGTTACTCAAATATCAAGTTTTATAGCAGATTTGGTCTTTGCTTAGTAGTTAGTGGAGGGATATTTGAAAATTTGTTGTAATTATTGTTCAACTTTTCGTTTTATATTTACTTGTTTGCAATATTTCCTCTGATGTGTGAACAGATAACTGTTGATGTACGTATTTTTTTGTGCACCTTAAAATTTAATGCGCCTTTTTTAATATTCAATTTTATAATGTACCTACTTTAAAAAATATATAATACATTTGTTAATTTGAATTTTTATGGAATGTAAAACAATTTGTTTATTGCTTATTTATCTTAAAATATAGTTAAAAATACAAGAAATATTCAAATACAAATTTCAATTATTGAAAAAGTGGGAAGAGTCCATTATTAATTAAATGAAATATCATTGTATCCGAATGTATTAACTAAAGAGATATTTATTTACTTTTAATTCCCAGAATTGGATTACAACTCGAATTACAATTGTTCAATAAATATTTAAGACTTAATGAGTTTCTTGATAATTTCTTCGGTTTCCTTATGCGACCGTTTCCTGACACCTCCTCCCAGCAAGCTTCCTAAGACGGAAGCGTCGAGTCCTCGACCGAAAGCAACGCGAGGACGATATCCTTTGTCATCGGCAACATACTGCACGCTGTACATCATGCCATTGTCCCCCACGTACTGGTAGGCGCCTTCCACGACGGCATTGTCGTCCTGGAAGCGCCCGGATTCTACCTTGATTGTTCCATCCTTTTGATCAACTCTGGAGAAAATAAAAAGTTAAGAAACAAATGACATTCACAAATCACAATATTTTTCTGCAATTCACGTGCGCGTTGTGTTTCACAAGAAAGGATTATTTGTCTTGTTTAGTAACTTCTTGTCTTGCCCCGAAAAGCAAGACAATAAATTTAATTATATGTTGTCTTACATCACTCTTGTATTCGCGAACGCAATTAACTCGTATCCCTCTGGTGGTAGATTTAAGAACCCTTCAAATTCGTACTTTTCATGTCAACACGTTTAGGCTAATGGTTATGTGCTGATATTGTTTCTTGTTGTACTTGTTTTATCTTGATTTTATATTTAAAATTTCAGTGTGTTTCTTTATTGTTATCATTTAAAATTACATATCTGGTATAAAAATTTTATTCATACTTCTATTTTCCGATTTTACTTACTTTAAACCTAACCATCTCTTTATTACTTTTATATTATTTCCTTTATTTTTCATTTAATTATTTTCCGATATGAATCGTTCCAAACCTAAACCAAATAATATAAATTGTTGTGTTTACAGCTGTCATTCTAAAGGAAGTAAAAACAAAAATTTAAGTTTTCATTCATTCATTCATTCATCAACGAATTGTTACGTTAGTTAACAATCTGGGCATATCAGAACAAGTAGACAAACGAAAAGCATGGATTTATAAAATTCGTACTGGCAAACCAGTCAGTAAATATATGAAAATATGCAGCTTAAACTTTAAAAAAGAAGAAAAATACTACTTATATTACTTATGTTTAGCTAAGGCTGACCCCGGATTTTCTTTCATAAATTTTTCCAATAATTTATCTTTTTTGTGTTTTGTTAAAATAGTTAAACTGTTTTCCTCCTTAAAACAACTTGTTTCTAACTATGGCATTGGCTGAAAAAAATTTAATTTTATAGATTTTTACTGCGTCCATTGACATTTCAAGTCAGTCTGTGATATGATTGATTGACAACAGCAAACAAAAACAGATAATAGTAAAGCAAAGTGTAATAAATAAAAATAAAAAGGCACTCATTTCCTTCCTAAAAAAGCACATGCACAGGCAAAAGCAAAAATTAAAACTATTAAAACACCTTGTAAAAAAAAATTAATAGGGTAAAGAAAATTGTAAATATAAATCACATTGTTTTTTAACACTAAACAGTCATTTATTTCGTGTGGCGAAACCAAGCACTAGTTTGTAAGCAAAGTGCAAAAGTGTCACATTTTGTATTACTAATATTTGTGACACAACATAAAACAATTATGGCCGGTTGCACCAACGTTCCATAAAGAGATACATAGTTATGAATTGCATAAATTAGAGAATCCTTAAATTTTCATTCTGTTGCATGAATCATATTTATGTGTTCCTTAGCTAACGAATACATAATCCGAAATCAACTGATCTAAAACGACAGATTTAAAAATATTTAATGAAAAAAAATTTTTTGGATATATTTTGTCAATTCTATAATGTTATATATACGAATAAAGACATTTTAAAGTTCTTCTGATACATTACATACATATATTTTTAATAAAATGAAAGATATGAGTTAGGTTGGTAAAACTGTGTGTCAATTTTAAATGAATAAAGCTAGTAACCTCCTACTTCCATTTCTTCTATTGTATTAGGAAATTTTATAAATTGTGGTTTCAATGCGGCAATTGCCGTTGAGACGTGAACTAAAATTCTGGATACTGTTGATTTATGCATACCCCCAAAATCGGCTAAACTTAATATTTAATATGTCCTCCTGTAGCATATACTCTTAACGTAGTTACTAATTGGTTCATTGGTGACAGAGTTATTTCTAAAAAATAATTTTTAAATATATATTATACTGCAATATAAATACGTAATATGTATTAATTGTCATATGGATATTCCAATCTATGTTCAATTAATCCTAAAATAGATACAACGGTTTTTTTTTTGTTAACCTAAACCTTTCGAAAAATTCTTTCTCGGTAAAATTTCTGAAGTTATCGGCTCTTTCGTATATTTGACGTACATCACCATTGTTGAAAATATTTATTTCATTTATGTCGTCTATGTCGTCGAGATCGTCCACAATATCATATATATTATTCATATTTGTTATCTTTTGGTCAACACACAAGTCATATGTTATATTAAAAACCAATACATAAATTTAAACCGTCAAAATTGGTCGTTTAATTTTAAGGAACCGTTAGGGATATTTAAGGAATACATAAACATTATTTCGGCTTGTACAACGGTTAAGGAATACATATCATATTTATGGAATACTTAGTAGTTATGTATTCGTGGTGCAACCGGCCATTAGTCCTTTATTTAGCACTTGTTCGCCTTCCAAAAAATTGCGGGATTCATTCGTAGCATCCAAATATTTAAATAATTCTTGAAACGATAACCTCAAATCTTTGATTGACAATGCCATTTTTTTTGCTAAAATATCAATTATTGGAGATTAATATAAAATATCTAAGTATATAATACTAACTCGCAGTATTGAAACTTACTTGAATGATACGAATAACAATTTTTAATACGTATTTAACTTAGTAACTCTGTAGTGAAGAATGTACATAACCCTATAGGAAATAGCAGCAGAATACGAATTAGAGCCGCCATATTGTAAACGCACACAGCGACGCCAACGGTAATTTCGTTCGCGAATATAAAAATCTTATCTTGATAGTCATTTTCTTGCATATTTCTTGTCTTGCATGTCAATATTCACAAATGACTATGAACATATAAATAATCTTGTATCAATGTCAGTTATCATACATATTTCTTATAATACATTAATGTATTATTATCAGGGCATGTAACCGGTTAAAAAAACCGGTTAATAAAAACCGGTAACCGATATTTTCAACGAAAATTGCGAACTTTAACCATAATTTTAACCGATATTTTTCAGGCCGAAAATACCGGTAACCGTTAACCAAAAAAAATAAACCGGTTTTAGCGAACATTAACCTTTATTTAATATCATTTAGCGAGAAAAAAAAAATATTTTTTTATATCTGTGTTTTCTATTTGTATTTGAACATGAGTCATGACAGTTTTTACAATTAACTTTTATTGGAGTGTCATAAATGTAGGTAGTCTCTTTGGCCGTTAAGGCTACTTAAAAAGTCCCAAATAAATACAGCCTTTGTCAACACAGGCAAGTTTAAAATTGAAAAGTGACCTGCGTTTTTTCTGAAGATATTACGGGAATTTTTGTGAATGTTCATTAATTAAATTGCTTTTTTTTAATTGTTATATTTTTCTTAGATTTTGTTGACACCCTTTTCCATTTAAAATTAGGTGCAACCCCCATTTTAGGGTTGAAATGCCATTGGAAATCCATTCAAGTGTCCCCCTTTATACTAAAATTGCCGTGTTCAAGCGTTTTTTGCTTTAAGTGTCCAGAAATTGCGCTGATAATTTTCATTGGACCACTCATAATCCGTCTGAAGGTCGATGACTAAAACTCGTTTTTTCTAGGAGGAGATGACTCTAACAGCTTTTCTCTAGTGACTAGACCTGGCTCGTATAGTGCAGAACTATTGACTATGACTAAACTAGACTACGAGAGTTCTAGGAAAAAATATGATTTAAGAGTTAGAGCAGCGAGTCCTCCTCTAAGGTAAGAATTTGAGACCGTGTGGCGGTCGTAAAATAAAAAAATGTTCCTGGCTATTTTTATTTACTTTTTATATATTTATATCACTTTTTGAATATCTAAAATATGTAGATCTGAATCCGTGTGGCGGTCAAAACATTTTTTGGAAATGAGTTTTGTCTTTACAGGCTTGTAACTCGTAAATTAGTTGAGATACAATAAAAATTCTTACACCAATCGATTCCTTGGGGTTTTTTCTATAAGATACACATTTTTTATATTTTTTTCTTGCATTTTTATGCCACAGCCGATGAAATATATAAAAAATTGTACAATTTGGCACTTACAATTTTCAAATTTTAAGTTTATGGCCGCGTATCTCAAAAACAAGTTGAGCTATAACAAAAATTCTGCACCAATCGATTCCTTGGAGATTTCTCTATAATATTCATGTTACTTTATATTTTTTCTTGCATTTTTATGGCTCAGCTAATGCAATATATAAAGAATGGTATAATGTGACACATAAAAATCTAATCAATTTGGAATATGGGACGACATAAGAGCTTTACTGTCGATATTAAGGAATGTTCTGTCATAATATTCATTTTCTTGACATAAAGTAGTCCACAAATATTCTTTAGAGATAAAATCACCTTCTAAATTTTGTTTCTGAAATATTTTAACACTTAAAATATTTTTTTCGTAAATTTACAACTATTTGAGTCGGTCTGTAAGTCTGTGATTAAAAGATTTAAATCTGATAAGATAATTTTTCAATTAGTTTGACAAATTATGAATTATAAACCTACTAAAAAAATACAGAAGATCTAGTACAATGTTAAATTACCTCAATTTGAGTAAAAATTTTTGATTTTTTAAAAGTCTATATTGATATTCCACAATGTTAAACCCAATGAAACTGATTTAATTTATTCCAAAACAATTTGGGACAATGTGAAACCTTACACAACTGTCTGAAATTAATCCCAATTGACTTAGAACAGTGTTGACCCTTATATAACGATGTTAAACCCTAAATAATTATATTAACTTTGTCCCAAACAGTTTGAAACAATGTTAAACCTTCCACAACATTCTGAAATTAATCCCAAACAATGTGGAACAGTGTTAAACCTTATAGAACTATGTAGAACATTGTTAAATTAGTATAACTTTCTTAACTTAATCCCAATTAACTTGGAACAGTGTTGAACCTTATATAACAATCTTAAACCCTAAATAATTATATTAACTTTGTCCCAAACAATTTGGAATTCTGAAATTAATCTCAAACAAATTGGAACAGTGTTGACCCTTATATAACAATGTTAAACCGTAAACAATTGTCGTAACTTTGTCCCAAACAATTTGGAACAATGTTAAACCTTCCAAAACTGCCTGAAATTAATCTCATACAATTTGGGATAGTGTAACCTTGTAGAACTATCTAGAACATTGTTAAACCCTGTACAACTGTCTCATCTGAATCCCAATTATCTTGGAACAGTGTTGTACCTGATACATCTATGTTACACCCTAAACAAGTTTCTAACTTTGTTCCAAACAATTTGGAACAAAGTGAAACATAGTGCAACTGTTTCTACTTACTGTAGAACAGTTGGAACATCTTTCTACCTTCTACAACTGTCTTTTTAAGTCTTCCTAGTAATTTCCAATAATAGTTATACATTAAAACTTACAATTTATAGTTTTTCACTGTAAAATTTTTCATATACAGCCAAAAAAATCTAAAAAGACCCATTTTTAGGTCCAAAATTTTGATTTTTGAAATAATTCCAAATTGATAGTCGCTCTATGCGCTGATTTCAAATTTTCAAACTGAATTCAATTATCTCTTTCCGTTCCTGAGATATTTGACCTCAAAATTGCACCTCAAAAAAGTGGGTTTTTTGGATATAACTCTAAAACGGGTAGGGACACAATCTCAACGACTATACCAGTGTATTCTACAGGCAAAGTTACATAAAGAAATGTTTTCTCCGCATATACGTTATTTGGAACGATTTTGCGAAAAATGAGAAAAACGAAAAAAACCGGAATTTCAGTTTTTCGCTTGGGAACTTTTTGTCACCAAATCTTTTCATTTTCTAGACTTAAGTAAATACTGATGCGCTGATTCCAAATTTTCAAACCGATTTCAATTATCTCTTACCGTTCTGGAGATATTTGCGTTCAAAGCCAGACCTGAAAAAAATTATTTTTCAGGAATAGTCCTGAAATGGGTCGAGATACGACCTCGGCGACCTCACCAATCGATTCTGCGGGCAAAATTACATAAGTGTCCCAATTTTCAGATATTTATTCAGGCGGATACAATTTTTAGTGCGAAAAACCGAAAATCGCAAAAATTGAAAAATCGCCTGATGAACCCCTTACGATTTTTTCCGATTTTTGGCCATTTTCGTTTTTTCGCTGTAAAAATTGTATCCATTAGAATATAACTCTGAAAATTGGTACAAAAATGTAATTTTGTCCGTAAAATCGATTGGTGAGGTCGCCGAGGTCGTATCTCAACCCATTTCAGGACTATTCCTGAAAAACTGAATTTTTCAGGTCCAACTTTGAACTCAAATATCTCGAGAACGGTAGGAGATAATTGAAATCGGTTTGAAAATTTGGAATCAGCACATTCTTCTTTACTTAAGTCCAGAATATAAAAAATTTTGGAGACAAAAAGTTTCTGAGCGAAAAACTGAAATTCCGGTTTTTTCGTTTTTCTCATTTTTCACCAAATCGTTCCAAAGAACGTATATGAGGAGAAAACCTTTCTTTATGTAACTTTCCGCGTAGAATCGACTGGTATAATCACTGAGAATGTATCTCTACCCATTTTAGAGATATGGTCAAAAAACACCCTTTTTTGAGGTGCAACTTTGAGGGCAAATATCTCAGGAATGGAAAGAGATAATTGAATTCGGTTTGAAAATTTGAAATCAGCGCATCGACGACTATCAAGTTAGACTAATTCCAAAAATCAAAATTTTGGACCCAAAAATGGGCATTTTAAAATTTTTTTGGCTGTATATGAAAAATTTTAGAGTGAAAAACAATAAATTGTAACTTTTCATGTATGTCTATTATTGGAAATTACTAGGAAGACTTAAAAAGAAAGTTTTAGAAGGCAGAAAGATGTTCCAAGTGTTCTGAAATAAGTAGAGAGACTTGCACTATGTTTCACTTTGTTCCAAATTGTTTGGGACAAAGTTAAAGTACTTGTTTAGGGTGTAACATAAATGTACTAGGTTCAACACTGTTCCAAGATAATTGGGAGTAAGATGAGACAGTTCTACAGGGTTTAACAATGTTCTAGATAGTTCAACAAGGTTTAACTTGTTTTCGGAAAGAAGGTGGTTATTCCTGTGTTTGTTTTGCTGGTTTTACCGGTTCAAATTGTGACATAACTTTAACTAAAGACGCATGTAAAAGAGATATTTGTAAGAGTGGTTCAACTCGGACTCCCCTTAAAAAAGGAAGGTTTATTTGTGAAGACTGTTATCCCAATAATGGGTATGAACATTATACAGAATTATGTGAGCTTAAAAGGAGAAGCTTTGGAAAAAGCTCTGTTTTTTTTATAAGACACATTTTTTATATTTTTACTTTAACTTGTACGGAACAGGTTTACCAAAATAAAACAACATGCAAAATTAATAAAATTGAGTTTTATAAGCTTGTAACTCAAAAACTATTAAAGATATAGTCTTAAAATCAGAGAATGTAACCGGTTAATAAAAACCGGTAACCGATATTTTCAACGAAAATTACGAACTTTAACCATAATTTTAACCGATATTTTTCAGGCTGAAAATACCGGTAACCATTAACCAAGAAAAAAAATAAACCGGTTTTAGCGAACTTTAACCTTTATTTTAATACCATTTAGCGACAAAAATTTTTAATATTTTTTCTATATCTGTGTTTTCTATTTGTATTTGAACATGAGTCATGACAGGTTTTACAATTTACATTTTATTGGAGAGTCATAAATGTAGGAAGTTTCTTTGGCCTTTAAGGTTACTTAAAAAGTCCCAAATATATACGGCCTTTGTCAACACAGGCAAGTTTAAAATTGAAAAGTGATTTGCGTTTTTCTGAAGATATTACGGGAATTTTTGTGAATATTCATTAATTAATTTGCTCTTTTTTAATTGTTATATTTTTCTCAGATGGTATTTTTTTATTATTTTTTTAAATTAATTATTCTGTAATTTTTTTTAATCAAATTTTTATAATTAATTTCTTTTAATTAATTTAATTATTTTTTTAACCGATATATTAACCGGTTTAAACCGGTTTCTAATTTTCAAAAACCGGTTTTCGAACTAAAACCGTTATTATTATAACGTTCACTATAAGGGTTAACCGGTAACCAGTATTTTTTTCTGTTACATGCCCTGATTATTATTAAATAAATATTAAAAAACAAAAATCGCATAGCTGCTTGTACTATACCTACGTATATTTGAGCACAATAGCGACATCTGTACAAGCCGAAAAGCTTTTTTCGAAGCATCCCTGATTATAAGAAAGCATTTTGTATCTTAAATCTTGGTTACATGATTTTGAAGAATAATTATATTATTTAATCAATAATTATTACTATTATGCATTTTTAGAAATTGAATTTTACACGTTAAAAAAGTATTAATTTTTTTTATTACTTACATATTTTTGTAGTTTTATTAATTTATAGGTAGGTAGGTAGAATAAATCTAGATTTAAAATTAACCAAAAAAAAAAAAAAATTCGAGAGTACAAGAATTGAAGAAATTGTTGTTCTTGCACATTTCTTGCAAGACAATTTCTTGTCTTTCTTTGAAGTTTGTAGCTCTTGTCTTGCATTTTTTGCATGACTGATGCAAGACCAAGAAAAGTACAAGACTTTCGTGAAACACTACATTACACACAAATTATAATACTTAAAATGGAATAAATAATGCAGTACATTTATATTTACCTGTATTTGTAATTACCACTATTTGGGTTGATTCATACGAAACAGATCCTCCATCCTCTAATTGAATTTGATAATTCACTTTATCACCATCAGCTGGTGCTGCTGCGAGCTGCTGTTAACCAAATGTTTAACAAACAAAGAATTAACTGTAACAATCAGGGCATGTAACCGAAAAAAATACTGGTTAACGGTTAACCCATATTGAGAACATTATAAAAATAACGGTTTTAGTTCGAAAACCGGTTTTTAAAAATTGAAAACCGGTTTAAACCGGTTAATAAATCGGTTAATAAAAAAAACAATAGAAAACTTAAATAAAAAAATAATAATATTAGGAACAAATGAAAAGCGATTATGTTTCATGCTGCATGCAAAATCAAACTAGAAATTCACAAAAATTCCGATAACACATTCAGAGAAATGTAAGTAATTTTTTCAATTTTAAACTTGATGCCTAAAGCTTACAAAGGGACTACCTATTTTTATGACTCTCCAATAAAATCGAAATTGTCATGACTCATATAGTCTTATTCAAATACAAATATAACAGATATGAAAAATTCAATTTTTTTCGCACTAAATAGTATTATTAAAATGAAGGTTAATGTTCGCTAAAACCAGTTTATTTTTTATGATGAACGGTTACCGGTATTTTCGGCCTTAGAAATATCGGTTAAAATTACGATAAAAGTTCACAAATTTTATACAAAATTCAAAAAAGTCAATACATTATTTTGTTTATTAATATAGTAAGTTATAATATATAATTTATTTCGTGTATATAAATATTCAATAAAAATTTTTAAAATAATAAAAAACTTTTTTTCCTTTATTATGGTGTACGGGGACTAGTTGATTTGAATGTACATCTGTTATAATAAAATAAAAGGGCCTTTCCACATTTTCAAACACACTGTAATTTTTTTACTATATGGCAGAGCAAAAGAAATATGTAACAATTATAATTAAATTAATTAGAAACATATATTTCACTTATGTCTTCTTACCCATTGTTGGGTGTGCCAATTTCGTACGTCCTAGACATCGGTAACACTACAATTCTATTTTCATATATTTATTTTTTATTTAAATTATATTTTATACTTGATAGTGTTAGCTAATAACACAATAACAATTTCGTAATCCCCCTACCTTCATTCATTTATTAAAATGATAATAATTAACGACACAGAAATCTTCAGTGTCTTTTCAGCAGTCATCAGGTGAGCACAATTTATAATTTTATTTTTTAATTTGAATTTTAATAATAACTAGTGTGCAGTACAAATATTTTTTTTTATAATTACTAAAAACAAATTATGTTATAAATAAACTAATTCATATTTTTTATTGTTTCAGGTTCCAGCTACTTTCAAGATATAAGATATAGATAATATAGACGTAAGGGGGGAAGCAGGTACTTCTCAGTTTTTTTTTCTAACCACTGATATAGTAAGTCCAATTTTGATATTTAAGAATAATATCCTCCCTGAATATTTTACGACTTCATTAAATTTAATTCCCATAAGTTCATTTTTAATTTAAATTATTTCTGTGATACATTGTTGACATTGTTTAATCTTAACTTTAACTGATACCGTATCATGCAAATATATTGCATTAAATTTATTCCTAAACAAATTAATAAGACTTGGCACATTAGGTATGAAATGAGATCTAGGTATAAAGTGTGGAGTGAACATGTGAAGTGTGATGGTTAGGTGTGATGTTTAAGTATAAGGTATGATGGTTAGCTATAAGGTGTGCTGCTTAAATATAAGGTATGTTGAATGCAAGGTATGATGGTTATATTTAAAGTGTGATGCTTAGATATAAGGTGTGATGATTAGATATAAAGTGTGCTTCTTAGATATAAAGTGTGATGATTAGATGTAGGGAACGGTATGATGATTAAATATAAGGTGTGATAAATACATATAAGGTATGATGATTAAATATAAGGTGTAATGATTAATATAAGGTGTGCTAATTAAATTTAAGGTGTGTTGATTAAATTTAAGGTGTGCTGATTAAATTTAAGGAATGATAATTAAATATAAGGTATGATGATTAATATAAGGTGTGATGATTAAATATAAGGTGTGATAATTAAATATAAGGTGTGATGATTAAATATAAGGTGTGATGATTAAATTTAAGGTGTGATGATTAAATTTAAGGTGTGCTGATTAAATTTAAGGAATGATAATTAAATATAAGGTATGATGATTAATATAAGGTGTGATAATTAAATATAAGGTGTGATGATTAAATATAAGGTGTGATGATTAAATATTAGGTGTGATGATTAAATTTAAGGTGTGATGATTAAATTTAAAGTGTGATGATTAAATTTAAGGTGTGATGATTAAATTTAAGGTGTGATGATTAAATTTAAGGTGTGATGATTAAATTTAAGGTGTGATGATTAAATTTTAGGTGTGATGATTAAATTTAAGGTATGATGATTAAATTTAAGGTGTGATGATTAAATTTAAGGTGTGATGATTAAATTTAAGGTGTGATGATTAAATTTAAGGTGTGATAATTAAATTTAAGGTGTAATGATTAAATTTAAGGTGTGATGATTAAATTTTAGGTGCGATGATTAAATTTAAGGTGTGATGATTAAATTTAAGGTGTGATGATTAAATATAAGGTGTGATGATTAAATATAAGGTATGATGAATGTAAGGAATAATGATTAAATGTAAGGTGTGATGGTTAGATATGAAGTGTGATAAGGTGTGATGATTAAATTTAAGGTGTGATGATTAAATTTAAGGTGTGATGATTAAAGTTAAGGTGTGATGATTAAATTTAAGATATGATGATTATATATATGGTGTGATGATTAAATATATGGTGTGATGATTAAATATAAGGTGTGATGATTGAATATATGGTGTGATGATTGAATATATTGTGTGATGTTTAAATATAAGGTGTGATGATTAAATACAATGTATGAAAATGTATATATAGTGTGATGGTTAGATCTGAGATGTGATATGTAGATATAAGGTATGATGTATGAATGGAAGCAAATCCTTATTGCAAAACTACCCGGGAAGTTTTCAGTAAAGACGAGCTTTTAGGTACAACTTATTTTAGGTTTATAATGTGCCTTGTTTTATTAATTGTTTTGCTTTTGTTTATTTATGAGTACATTATTTAATTCACTATAAATGTAAATATTACCTACACAACTTTTTCTATGCCATTTTTATGCAAATATTGCTAGATTTAATTTTTTAATTTATTCCTATACTAATTTCAACCATTAATTTTTCCCTAAAAAAATATTTTTTGATTTTAAAGTCCTCCAATTATAATATTTGAATTTTGAATGTGCAATACCCCGTAGTATATTATAAGTCGAGGCACTCCTTTCTCTGCTTACAGCATTCTGGTCGTTGGTATGGGTTGCACGGAAGGGTTGTGATACCGCCCTCGTATTAGCGTGTCTATAAGTTAGAGTTACGGATGTGCTTGGTGCATCTTGCTGCCCTTTTACCATTTTGGGCGTTAGTACTGGAGGGCCGGAAGGGTGTCTGACCGCTAGCGTGTTGAAATGTCTAATTGTGGAGTGAGTTTGTACATAGACTATAATAATTAATATTATATTTTTATTTTCTACTTCTTTCTTGGTTTTCATGCCAATGCCCCTGACCCTTTTCGCTGGAAGTACACTGCATTAGTTTAAGTCGCGCCGAATAACTTTTAAGTCGCGGTTAGATTTAAGTCGCAATAATTTTAAGTCTTCCTCCTTTCCTTAAACCCAAAACCATCCCTTCCCCCCTTGCCGTCGTGGAGAGACCTTGTCGTGGTGGCAGGGCTTAACCATCCTCTAAACATCAAATGTAAAATAATAGAGGATGGGACCAACATCTCCACTTTAATATTATATTGATATAATTTACAGATGATGCAATTTTATAAATTTCTTTCTTCAGATGTTTTTAGGGAATAATAGATGGAAATGAAGCAGAACCTATTTCAAATGGTATAATTTCTTATGAAAGCAGCAATTTTTATTGGTGAGTGCAAAATATTTTTTTATAAATAATAGTGCAGCAATATTGTAAAATATGTTCATATATTTTAATAATTGTAAAAATAACTAATAGTTTTTTTTATTAATGAGTAGTTTAGAAAAATATAAAATATTTTTTATTTTGCTAGGACTAAAGAAATTATAATATAATTTTCAATTCTTAATTCTTATGTGTTATTTAAAAATGTATTGTAGTAACGAAGATATTGAAATATATCCTATCCAAAAGTTATATTTAAAACTGTGTTGTTTTATAATGAAAACAACATGTTAATATTTAACAAATAACTTTATTCAATCTATCACGATGCAACCTCCGCCATCAACCTTACATCTCATTCTGCACTCTCAGTGTTGCCACCTTTACATCATGTATGTTACCAACTTAAACTAAATAAATAACTTCTGTTCATAAATTAACAATAACTCTATACATTACAAAAACATTATATTTTTATAGACTGACAGTTTCAGGTATGTTTCTATAATGACAGAAATGCAGAAAGAAGAAATATTGAAACCGTGAAAGAACTATGGTTGAAAACATTTCTAGAAAACTGGATGGATCAGAACCTCGAAAATCGTAAGTGCTTTTTCTTAAATTAATAATTTATATTTCCACTAATTGCCTAATCATTAATTGTTATTTATTCTTATTTGACATGAGAAATGTTTTTCACAACGATTTTACTTTGTAATCATGGTAACTTTAACATGTTTTATGACGAATTTTTCAGAATAAATCAAATCAAAAATTATCATTTTCTTCGATCAGAGAAATTTTTTTAATGAAAATAATATTTTTAAACTAAATTACATTATATATTATTATAATTTTTTTTCAATACAGGTCGAAAACATTTTTAAATATTTATATGTTTCATAATAATTCCAATGTAATTTTTTTTTCCAAATACCACAGTACAGAAACTATTTAAATACAGGGTGACTCATAGTATGTGATAGGCACGTAGTTCTTCGATTTTATTCCCCGGAAATGTGTATTAACCAGGGCATGTAACCGTAAAAAACACTCGTTAACGGTTAACCCGTATAGAAAACGTAATAATAATAACGATTTTAGTTCGAAAACCGGTTTTTATAAATTGGAAACCGGTTTAAACCGGTTAATATATCGGTAAAAAAATAATTAAAAAAAAAACATAAAAATATAATAAAAATATAATAAAAAATAATTTAAAAAAATAATAAAATATTACCATCTGAAAAAATATAACGAATAAAACAATGCAATTTATTTAACGAATATTCACAAAAATTCCCGTAATACCATCAGAAAAACTCACTTATCAATTGTAAACTTGCCTAATGGTGACAAAGGGACTACCTACTTTTATGACACTCCAATAAATTATAAATTGTAAAAACTGTCATGACTTATATTCAAATACAAATAGGTAAATAACACAGATATAAAAAAATTAAAATGTTCGCGTTAAATGATAGTGAAATAAAGGTTTTTAACCGGTTTATTTTTTTGTTGGTTAACGGTTACCGGTATTTTCGGTCTTAAAATTATCGGTTAAAATTACGGTTAAAGTTCGCAATTTTCGTTCAAAATATCGGTTACCGGTTTATATTAACCGGTTTTTTTTAACCGGTTGCATGCCCTGGTAACAATAAACAAAAGTAACTCATTTATTTTAGAACTGATATAAATTAATTTAGTTAAAAATATAATCTACAAATTATATCCTTAAATATAATATATTTTTCGTACAGATTATTAAGAAAATAGACACAAATTTTGAGAATATAATCAAAAAGGAATTATTCAAAATTCGAAAATTTGATTTTAAGGTTTATGAAGCAAACATAACAGCAATTTTTCATTAAAGTAATATTCGAATCTACTAGTATTTAAATTTTAAATACCCTTATAATATTGAGAATTTTTAGAAAAATATTTTTAATATTTTTCACTTACAATTGCTCCATTTGTTATATTGAAAAATTTAATAATTTTTTTGATAGTGTTTTTTTTTTCAAAATTGGTATTGCGTCCAATCTGTGTTGGCCTGATGGAATTTTTTTTATAACTTAATTCATTAGTGGAATCTTCACGATAATAAAGAAAGACTTTAAGCATAGTTATATAAAATGTCTATAACAGGATTTGCAACCCAGGTGTAGCAAATTGAATCCTGCAGGAACATGAAAGTATGGATGTTTCTGTAATTCCTGAATTGCATGTTCTGCAAATGCAGACTTCTCAGGTTGGTTTAATCTAATATGCCGTTTGTGTTCCTTTAATCTCGTTGCTACAGTTCTACCAGTTTGACCAATATATATATATATTACCACACTGACAAGGAATCTTATAAATGCCAGACCAGTGTAGAGGAACTGTATCTTTGACATTGCCAAGAAGATCACCGATTTTTAAACTTGATTTATATGAAGTTTTTATGTCATATTTATTAAGAATCCTTCCAATTTTGTCGGTCACATTGGCATTAAATAGCAAAGTAGCAAATAATTTCTTATCAGGAACCACTTGTAGAATTGGTAGAGGTATATTCTTCGTTTTCAGCGCTCTTCTTATTTGTGTTTTGCTGTAACCATTTTTCAAGAAAACTTATCCAAAAAATTAATTTCTTCTTGTAGTTTACTGGGATGACATAGATAAGAAGCTCTTTGATAAAGCGTTTTAATAGTACAAGCTTTCTGGGCTGGGTGGTGGTTAGAGGTCTCATGAAGATATTGGTTTGTGTGGGTTGGCTTCATCTCAATATGCTGCAAATTTAAATCTAATTATGAATTGTAAAACTATATAAATTTGTAGTAAATAATAAAATAAATGATAAATGAATTATTAATTTGTTCATTTCATAAATTGTAGATATTTTAAAATTCTTAAATAAATTGTTTTACTATAAAAAGTTTGGTCCATTTTGCCTGAGATCGGGCTTGCAATAACCACACCATTTAACGCAGAGAACTGTTTAGTTTGATAAAGAGTTTACTTTAGTTTATTTATATAAATATCTATGTATTTCCGTTTTATTTATTTACATATCTAAATAAAAATATCTCTAATCATTTTCTTTTTCATTAGGGGTTATCAGTTCGATATTTGATTGAATGGAATAAATACCATTTTAGTACACGCTAGTATTCCACTTTAACACACCAATTCCTATTTTGTAGAAAAACGATATTAACAATAAAAGTTTATAAAAAAAAACAGAATAAAGGGATAAGCTACTTGTTACTATTACTATACATATCATGTCTGCTAAAAATGAGGGTTCGTATATGCTTTTTATATATATTTTTATAATATAATAAAAATTACATTTAATGTACAAATGATTCGCGGGTCATAGGTGGCTGACGTCTGATATATTGCATATACCAAGTAAAATGTTTATTTAAATATATGTATAAACAAAAAACTTATTAAGTATTCCAACATAACCGGTTTTTGCATTAAACATAGTTATATGTCATACAAAGCTTGGAAATTCCATTAGCATTTATTGTATTTGTTGTCAACAGGGAATAAACAACACATTTCATTATTATAAATTGTTATATCAAAATAGTGTACAATGAAGGCAAGTGAATAATATTTAATATTATAAAATTATTATGTGAAATGTGTAATATATTGAATTTCTTCACTGGAGAATTACAAGAAGGAATTCCTGTTTTGTCTCAAGTGTGCTGACTAAATACATATTATTCCTTCTGCAAAATACTTATTTTAACAATCATAACTATATTTTACGTTATGCTTAATGAATAATGAAAAATAGTGTTAATACCAACTAATGTATCTAAATTTGAAGAAAAGTTTAAATGTTTTACATGTAAGTAAAATATAATGATTTTTATACGTATTTAAATTAAATAAGTAAATAATCTATAGATTCTGAAGATGATGCAGGAATATTTTTTAATATATTATATTAAGTTTTTATACTTAGCGTTAACAATTGCTCTATTGTTACTTTGAAAACAATTTAATAATATCGGATATTGTTAAATTGTATTCGGTAATTTGTTGTTGTATAATTGGTACTTCTTAGTATTGCACCCCCGGGCAAATGTGAAATTGATAACCTCAAATATTTTAAAATGTTTTTCAATACAATTTGAAATTATTATAACTATAAAAACCAAATAAACAAAGATAATTTGAAAGAATATTAATATTTCGTTAGATTTTCTCAATTTTGTACAAGAATTATGATATTTATAAATGTTCAACTTCATTCAACAGATTACTTACTTATTTTACATAAATTTCTAGATTATAATTAATTAATTTTTGTAATTTAAATTTTTGAGATTTTTACGAATAAAGGTGCATTCACATAAGTGTTTAGTTTTAAGGTTTACAATTGCGTTTAATATTAGGAAAGTTTGACGCCATGTATCAAAATGAAAACATTCACACTGCGCATCGTAGTGCATGCGTTAAACGTGAAGTATGCAAACTCCAAACTTTATGTTTAGGTTTACGTTTACGTTTAGAAATGGACCAATAGCAAAGCAGGTAGTATGCGTCATATAGTATTCTCTCTTTGTAAGCTGTCACTTCAAATATAACCACAAATTTGAAATGAATCACAAAGAAAAATTTATTTTGGCAAATACTTTAACTTTATATCTTCATAATAAACGAATAAAAAAAATTAAACGACGATGGTGGGTTCGTCCAATATTACAAAGACGTTATTCCCAGAGAGACTGGTACAATTTAGTTCAAGAGATGAGATTACAGACACTGAATCTTTTTATGATTATACTAGGCTAACAGTAGCCCAATTTGTTGTTTTATTGGGGCTAGTCGGGCCCCTAATTAAAAAACAAACAATTAAAAGGCAACCAATTCCCGCAAAATTGCGGATAGATTGCACTTACTAAACCTAATAAATATCTTATTATGTGAATGATATGCTGTCAGGCTATTTCTAAACTTAAAACATAATTGTAAATCTTAAAACTAAACACTTATGTGAATGCACCTTAAGTGACGCAAAGTACATAAAATAGTATTTTACTCGTTTTATACGACGTATTGTTCCATTCGAGTTTTTGGAGCACCCTTCGCTGCGATCCTCGTGCCCCAAATAACTCATGGAACAATATTCATAGTATAAAACTCGTATAAATAATAATATACTATAATACTAGAACCCTTGATATTTACATCGTTTCTTTATAATAGAATTTTTCTTACAGCTACTACTAATTTGTGTACTCTGTATTCATGCTGCTTTATCCATCGACCCAAATTTGATTGAGGCTTTAATTGGAGGCACTGACTCCGGATATAGCGTAAATACTAATAATAATAATAACAAGTAAGTAAAATTAGTTATTTACGTACCAAGTGCGGGAACGCAACATTCCCGGATGAGTGCTTTGTGATTGCAATAGAATAAATCCGGGATCCAAATTCTCACAATGCAAGAGGTTTGAACATTATTTTTTTATATTTTTTTTATTTATTATTTATATACATCATTTTAGTTTTGTGTTTCAAACATTTGCGTAAAATTTGGAGCATATTATTGTGGACGAGTACACCAAATTTAAGCTTACTCTTTTTGCCAGTATTCATGGAATCTGCATGAGTCAATGAAATATTTATTACAATTAAAAAATATGTATTTTAAAAATGTTATTTAAGACTGCTATTATTTCTATATCAAAAATATAATGATCATTTCATTACCGTAAAGTTAAAGAAAAACTCAAAGTTTTACAAAATCTTTCACTTTTCGACTTAATAAATGGGATTTTGGTATACAAATATTGTTTGTTTAACTGATGAGTTTGTAAAATTCACATTTCCAATTGAAAATTAATATATTTTTTCATCTCCAAATTATTTTGTAATAAGAATAAAACATGAAAACTTATAAACTTATAATTTTTAGTTTTTTACTTTCAAATATTTTTTTTCTTCAAACGTCATAAAAGTGACATCTTCTGTGACGTGATTGACAAGGTTGAAGTTTAATTTCTATGCCTCCGTAATATAAATTTTTATTCTAGCCGCCGTTTAATTTCTTCCCCGCCGTATGTAGAATCAGCCAATAAGAAGTAACTTGTACAATAGAAATCTGTAATATCGCCCTAAATGTCACTATAAATACTAGATAACCTAAGAATAAAGTTACTAAAAATTATGAATAACTGACAGGTAACCTACATATTAAACGTCAAATAGTAGTTTATTTTTTAAAATTTCTAAGTTCGAAGAAAAAATAAAATGTGTTATTCAGAGTAAAAGTGTCTTTGTGTGCCTCGCATGTAATTGTCCGACTCGCTTCGCTCGTCGTGCAAACTTCCATGCTCACCACACAAAGTATCACTTTTACTCTTAATAACACAATATACTATTATATTCAGACGAAATAATTCAAAAATATCCCTTTTTGGATCCAAAATATTTGTTTTTGAAAATGGTCCATATTGATAGACGTCGTTGCGTTGATTTGAAATTTTCAAACATAATTTAATTATTTCTTTTCGTTCCTGAGATCTTCATACTCAAAAGTTACACCTCAAAAAAGTGTTTTATTTTAGAATATCTCTAAAATGGGTGGAAATAAAATCTCAACGATTATATCATATCAGTCGAATTTCAGTTTTTCGCTTGAAATATTTTAAAAGTTTTTTTGACTTAAGTAAATATTGATTTGCTGATGAAATTTTCAAACATAATTCAATGGGGAAGTTTAGCGTATTTTTTTTATTTTATCAAGATTGCCCTTAAATGTGTTATTCTACATTTCATTTCACCCAAAGATGCCTAGATTTCTCGAAAAATGAAATTTTATACAAAAATGACGTCAGTGTTGCTCGCGCTGGGTTCCCATGGCAACAGAGAAGCGTGTGGTGTAACGCCTCAAAATTCAACCTACGTTCAAAAAGTCAGGTCTCACCATCCCTTCTGCGCAAGCGCATAACTCACATGTGACGTCAGAGTGGCTCGAAGATAAATCATTAATTATAAATAATTGGCAACATAATTTTAACTTTCAATTATATTTTAAGTTATAATTATTCATATACTTGTGACTAAAAGACATGTAATTTCAACCACGCTAAACTTCCCCATTATCTCTTACCCTCCTTACATAAGTTTACTAATTTTATATTTTTATTCCTAGGGATACAATTTTTAGAATGGAAAAACTGAATTGGCCAAAATCGAAAAAAATTGAAAAGAGTATACATGACATTTTAATGATTTTCGTTTTTTCGTTCTAAAAATTGCATCAATAAAAATATGAAGATTGATACACTTATATAATTTTCCTCGTAGAATCGACTATGTCGCAAATGTCGTATCTCGACTCATTACAGGGCTACACTCAAAAAAACTTCTTTTTTCTGAGTATAATTTTGAACACAAATATCTGAAGAACGATAAAAAATAATTGAATTATGTTTGAAAATTTGGTATCACCATCTCAATATTTCATTTAGTATACAGGGTGTTCCATTTAAGTGTAATAATAAGTAATAAGAAGAAAACAATTCATTTTCTTCTTAAAACTGACAGTTTAAGAACATAAAATTTAACAAAAAATAATCAAACAATGTTAGACAGAACAATATGTCTATGTTTTCAATCCATAGCACTCTTATTTCAGCCAGATATAAATAAAATACATATAAATCTAACGCATTTTTCTCAATTATTTTGTTATATTAGTATATGATATGTTTATATCGTTGAATTCAGAAAAAATACTCTATCGAATAACCTAAAAATAAACATATGTTCCCATTTAAAATAAGAAAGTTGTGTCCCGTATTTTGAGAATCACTGGTCGAAAAAAAATTTTTTTATGCTCATTGTAATAGTCTTATAAAATGGCGGTTCTTTACTAATTTAACCAACCTCGTAGCTCTTATAGTTCTTGAGAAAGCAATGGTGGCACACTTAAATGGAACAGCCTGTATAATAAAATCTGAAATTTCGGTTCAATTTTCTCATTTGTCCCCATTTCGCTATTTGTTTATAAAACAATTGAATCACATTTATATTTTTGATGTAGAAAGCAAGAAACTGTGTCAAGTACAACAGAGGTAGAATCATTGACAGAAGCAGCAAGTTCTAGTTCTATACGCTACCAGAGACAGAACAACAGCCAACAAAAGAAGCGGAAGCACCAAGACAACTTCATCCTCGCCAAATTTATTAAAACCTATGGTCAGAGCCGGATTACCCATTAGGCAGAGTAGGCAATTACCTACAGGCCCCGTGTCTTTTAGGGGCCCCGCGCTCGACTATATTGGATTAAAATAATATTCATTTAATTTTGAAATCGATGTAAGATGCAAAAATAAATAAAATTGAAAATGAACTAAATTTGTTATTTTATTATTAACTATAAGTCTAGATTTTTTTAACTCATACAGTACGCCGAACTGCGGTAGCTTTTGCCTTTGTATAAATTGTGCCGTTTCCTTAATTAACGAAATTTCCTAGAATCGACGTATTATGTAGAGAATAGCAGATGTGATCATGATAATAAAGTATTAAATAGGCGGCCACCAACAAAGATATCGGTTAGTATGTAGTAGAATTAAATAATAGACATTTCATTTTCCGTGAATCATTATTTCTCTGTAGAATGATTTTGTGTGATAGCGAATTTGAGTTTTACTTGGGTAATCTAGTTTTGAATTTATGTTGTTCTGTCGTTCCTTACTATTGCCACAGCTATTGCTTACACTGTAGTGTATGCATATAAAAACATAAATATAGGTATATATATGTTAGTATGTTTTATATTGTCATTATTGTTGTTGAGAAGAAGTTGGCGCTTGGTGTGCAAATAATAGTATCTTATTTAAAACTGTAAAGAACACATTTTCTTTCATACTTTTATATTCCACTAGTGAGTATAGGTATATTCTATTAATTTTTTAACAGTATGTTATTTTTTTGTATATTATTTTATTAAAATTGTTGGGTAGTAAAATCATAAACTTATTAGGGGAGAGGGCCCCGAGATTTCGATTTCCTAAGGGCCTTCACATGGTTGAATCCGGCACTGCCTGTGGTTGATTTATGTTATAAAAAATTATACTGTATTAAGTTTGGATATGGTACTGTAGAATATGATCAATAAAATTAAAATTTATTAAGTTGTTTTAATTCTGTTATGTGCATATGAAAATGCTAAGGACCGATAACAGTTACTACTTAATTTATTTGTCATGTGTCATATGATCAAGTTACGACTTGACATTTGATTAACAGCAATGTATTTGCTTGTCTCATGTATGTCCATTTGTATAGCTTACAGTTAAATACGTAACTAGAGGTTAACAAAATAAGTGCATATCGAAATTTTGACAATACTATTTAATAATCCATTAGACATTATGTTTTGATAGAATATTGTGGCATGATTGCTGCAACTATAATTGATTGGTATTCCTGAGTAAATGAACATAATTCATTGCTTTAGAATTTACTTTGGGTTTAGTAGGTCAAGAATCAGAACATTCTGAAATAATTGGTATAATTATTTAACTACTGAAACCTTAGCAAAATCCAATTCATCAGTGCTTTAGAATGTGCTCTGGTTTAAGCAAGCCAAACACCGGTGCATTCTGAATTTTTCCTCTTATTTTTGGCTTATACTTAGTTATAGAGCAAACATTTCTGATTGCTGTAACTCCTATTGAACCTATTGAAACAATATCATAAATCCAGAGCAGCTATATCTGACCAGAATGTGCTCTTTTTCAGTAGGCCAAAAATTAAAGCAAATGCTTTAAAATACTCTAATTCCTGACCCACTGCAACCAGAGCACAATCCAGTGCAGCTAAATCTACTCCTGAATGTACTCTGGTTTCAGCAGACTTAGAATTAAAGCAAACATTTCTGAATAGTCTAATTTCTAACCCACTGAAACTAGAGCATAATCCAATACAGCTAAATCCGCTCCAAATGTACTCTGGTTTTAGCAGACTTAGAATTAAAGTAAACACTTCAAAGTACTATAATTCCTGACCCAATGAAACTAGAGCACAATCCAGAATAGTTAAATCTGTTCCAACATGTGCTCAGGTTTCAGCAGACCAAAAATTAGACCAAACACTTCTGCGTGTTCTAATTCCTGACCCACTGAAACCAGAGCAAATTCTAAAGAAGCTAAATTTGTTCCAGAATGTGCTCTGGTTTCAACAGGCCAAGAATTAGAGCACACGTTGAAGCTCCAATTCTCGGCCGGCTGAACAAGATCATCATGTCAACAGCCAGGCGGGGAAGAGGCTCAAAGACTTGCTACCTCCCCGGCTAGTGCTAGCGACTGACGATACCTGGTATATTCTGAGACTACTTTGATGCGAGGAATTAACTAGTAATATTTTTAAGGTTGTAAATAACACCCATTTTAGGGTAGTAGTCAGTTTCTAAAAAAATGAAGGAGGTACAATAATTCTTTAAAATAATAACACTTAGCTTAGCTACGCCTCCTTAGTGACATTGCCTATACGAAATTTTTTCTTGTGGATTGAAGCCCCAATACCCCCATGTAGTCGGCGACATCGCTTGTACTATCTGGAATGTCCGCAGTGAAGCACTAAAATTTTTTTATTGTAAAATTTGAAAATCAAAAATTATCTTCAAATTTAGATCTATTAAAAATTCAATTTGAACACATTTCTTAAAATATTATAGTTACTAAAAAAATCAAATATCAAAAGTTTTATAGCAGATTTTGCTTAGTAGTTAATAGATAGAGTTTTGAAAACTTTTTGTAAATATTGTTTAATTGTTCGTTGTTACGTTTACCTGTTGCTGTACGAATCTTTTATTTGTGTGCCTTAATATTTTATGTGCCTTTTTTAATATTCAATTTTACAATGCCCATTAAAAATAAAAAAATTAGTAATAATAATTAATAATAAATGTATAGGTATCTACTTATATAGCTACATTTGTTAATTTGAAATTTTATGGTATGCAAGTACTTATAACAATTTATTTCTTGCTTATTTGTCTTAAAATATAGATAAAAATACATTCAATATTCATATACAAACTTCTATTTTCGAAAAAAAGTGGAAAGAGTCCATTATTAATCAAATAAAATATCTTGGTATCTGAATGCACTAACATAAAGAGATATTTATTTCCTTTTAATTCCCAGAATTGGATTACAATTTGAATTACAATTCATGAGGAAATATTTAAAACTTAATGAGTTTCTTGATAATTTCTTCCGTTTCCTTATGCGACCGTTTCCTGACTCCTCCTCCCAGCAAGCTCCCTAAGACGGAAGCGTCGAGTCCTCGACCGAAAGCAACGCGAGGACGATATCCTTTGTCATCGGCAACATACTGCACGCTGTACATCATGCCATTGTCCCCCACGTACTGGTAGGCGCCTTCCACGACGGCATTGTCGTCCTGGAAGCGCCCGGATTCTACCTTGATTATTCCATCTTTTTGATCAACTCTGGAGAAAATAAAAAGTTAAGAAACAAATGACATTCACACATATTTTTCTGCAATTCACGTGGGCGTTGTGTTTCACAAGAAAGGATTATTTGTCTTGTTAGGTAACTTCTTGTCTTGTCCTGAAAAGCAAGACAATAAATTTAATTATATGTTGTCTTACATCACTCTTGTATTCGCGAACGCAATTAACTCGTATCCCTCTGGTGGTAGATTTAAGAATCCTTCAAATTCGTACTTTTCATGTCAACACGTTTAGGCTAATGGTTATGTGCTGATATTGTTTCTAGTTGTACTTGTTTTATCGTGATTTTATATTTAAAATTTCAGTGTGTTTCTTTATTGTTATCATTTAAAATTACATATCTGGTATAAAAATTTTATTCATACTTCTATTTTCCGATTTTACTTACTTTTAACCTAACCATCTCTTTATTACTTTTATATTATTTCCTTTATTTTTCATTTAATTATTTTCCGATATGAATCGTTCCAAACCTAAACCAAATAATATAAATTGTTGTGTTTACAGCTGTCATTCTAAAGGAAGTAAAAACAAAAACTTAAGTTTTCATTCATTCATTCATTCATCAACGAATTGTTACGTTAGTTAACAATCTGGGCATATCAGAACAAGTAGACAAACGAAAAGCATGGATTTATAAAATTCGTACTGGCAAACCAGTCAGTAAATATATGAAAATATGCAGCTTAAACTTTAAAAAAGAAGAAAAATACTACTTATATTACTTATGTTTAGCTAAGGCTGACCCCGGATTTTCTTTCATAAATTTTTCCAATAATTTATCTTTTTTGTGTTTTGTTAAAATAGTTAAACTGTTTTCCTCCTTAAAACAACTTGTTTCTAACAATGGCATTGGCTGAAAAAAATTTAATTTTATAGATTTTTACTGCGTCCATTGACATTTCAAGTCAGTCTGTGATATGATTGATTGACAACAGCAAACAAAAACAGATAATAGTAAAGCAAAGTGTAAAAAATAAAAATAAAAAGGCACTCATTTCCTTCCTAAAAAAGCACATGCACAGGCAAAAGCAAAAATTAAAACTATTAAAACACCTTGTAACAAAAAATTAATAGGGTAAAGAAAATTGTATATATAAATCACATTGTTTTTTAACACTAAACAGTCATTTATTTCGTGTGGCGAAACCAAGCACTAGTTTGTAAGCAAAGTGCAAAAGTGTCACATTTTGTATTACTAATATTTGTGACACCACATAAAACAATTAGTCCTTTATTTAGCACTTGTTCGCCAAATATTTAAATAATTCTTGAAACGATAACCTCAAATCTTTGATTGACAATGCCATTTTTTTTGCTAAAATATCAATTATTGGAGATTAATATAAAATATCTAAGTATATAATACTAACTCGCAGTATTGAAACTTACTTGAATGATACGAATAACAATTTTTAATACGTATTTAACTTAGTAACTCTGTAGTGAAGAATGTACATAACCCTATAGGAAATAGCAGCAGAATACGAATTAGAGCCGCCATATTGTAAACGCACACAGCGACGCCAACGGTAATTTCGTTCGCGAATATAAAAATCTTATCTTGATAGTCATTTTCTTGCATATTTCTTGTCTTGCATGTCAATATTCACAAATGACTATGAACATATAAATAATCTTGTATCAATGTCAGTTATCATACATATTTCTTATAATACATTAATGTATTATTATCAGGGCATGTAACCGGTTAAAAAAACCGGTTAATAAAAACCGGTAACCGATATTTTCAACGAAAATTGCGAACTTTAACCATAATTTTAACCGATATTTTTCAGGCCGAAAATACCGGTAACCGTTAACCAAAAAAAAAAATAAACCGGTTTTAGCGAACATTAACCTTTATTTAATATCATTTAGCGAGAAAAAAAAATATTTTTTTATATCTGTGTTTTCTATTTGTATTTGAACATGAGTCATGACAGTTTTTACAATTAACATTTTATTGGAGAGTCATAAATGTAGGTAGTCTCTTTGGACGTTAAGGCTACTTAAAAAGTCCCAAATAAATACAGCCTTTGTCAACACAGGCAAGTTTAAAATTGAAAAGTGACCTGCGTTTTTCTGAAGATATTACGGGAATTTTTGTGAATGTTCATTAATTAAATTGCTTTTTTTTAATTGTTATATTTTTCTTAGATTTTTTTGACACCCTTTTCCATTTAAAATTACGTGCAACCGCCATTTTAGGGTTGAAATGCCATTGGAAATCCATTCAAGTGTCCCCCTTTATACTAAAATTGCCGTGTTCAAGCGTTTTTTGCTTTAAGTGTCCAGAAATTGCGCTGATAATTTTCATTGGACCACTCATAATCCGTCTGAAGGTCGATGACTAAAACTCGTTTTTTCTAGGAGGAGATGGCTCTAACAGCTTTTCTCTAGTGACTAGACCTGGCTCGTATAGTGCAGAACTATTGACTATGACTGAACTAGACTACGAGAGTTCTAGGAAAAAATATGATTTAAGAGTTAGAGCAGCCAGTCCTCCTCTAAGGTAAGAATTTGAGACCGTGTGGCGGTCGTAAAATAAAAAAATGTTCCTGGCTATTTTTATTTACTTTTTATATATTTATATCACTTTTTGAATATCTAAAATAGATCTGAATCCGTGTGGCGGTCAAAACATTTTTTGGAAATGAGTTTTGTCTTTACAGGCTTGTAACTCGTAAATTAGTTGAGATACAATAAAAATTCTTACACCAATCGATTCCTTGGGGTTTTTTCTATAAGATACGCATTTATATTTTTTTCTTGCATTTTTATGCCACAGCCGATGAAATATATAAAAAATTGTACAATTTGGCACTTACAATTTTCAAATTTTAAGTTTATGGCCGCGTATCTCAAAAACAAGTTGAGCTATAACAAAAATTCTGCACCAATCGATTCCTTGGAGATTTCTCTATAATATTCATGTTACTTTATATTTTTTCTTGCATTTTTATGGCTCAGCTAATGCAATATATAAAGAATGTTATAATGTGACACATAAAAATCTAATCAATTTGGAATATGGGACGACATAAGAGCTTTACTGTCGATATTAAGGAATGTTCTGTCATAATATTCATTTTCTTGACATAAAGCAGTCCACAAATATTCTTTAGAGATAAAATCACCTTCTAAATTTTGTTTCTGAAATATTTTAACACTTAAAATATTTTTTTCGTAAATTTACAACTATTTGAGTCGGTCTGTAAGTCTGTGATTAAAAGATTTAAATCTGATAAGATAATTTTTCAATTAGTTTGACAAATTATGAATTATAAACCTACTAAAAAAATACAGAAGATCTAGTACAATGTTAAATTACCTCAATTTGAGTCAAAATTTTTGATTTTTTAAAAGTCTATATTGATATTCCACAATGTTAAACCCAATGAAACTGATTTAATTTATTCCAAAACAATTTGGGACAATGTGAAACCTAACACAACTGTCTGAAATTAATCCCAATTGACTTAGAACAGTGTTGACCCTTATATAACGATGTTAAACCCTAAATAATTATATTAACTTTGTCCCAAACAGTTTGAAACAATGTTAAACCTTCCACAACATTCTGAAATTAATCCCAAACAATGTGGAACAGTGTTAAACCTTATAGAACTATGTAGAACATTGTTAAATTAATATAACTTTCTTAACTTAATCCCAATTAACTTGGAACAGTGTTGAACCTTATATAACAATGTTAAACCCTAAATAATTATATTAACTTTGTCCCAAACAATTTGGAATTCTGAAATTAATCTCAAACAAATTGGAACAGTGTTGACCCTTATATAACAATGTTAAACCGTAAACAATTGTCGTAACTTTGTCCCAAACAATTTGGAACAATGTTAAACCTTCCAAAACTGCCTGAAATTAATCTCATACAATTTGGGATAGTGTAACCTTGTAGAACTATCTAGAACATTGTTAAACCCTGTACAACTGTCTCATCTGAATCCCAATTATCTTGGAACAGTGTTGTACCTGATACATCTATGTTACACCCTAAACAAGTTTCTAACTTTGTTCCAAACAATTTGGAACAAAGTGAAACATAGTGCAACTGTTTCTACTTACTGTAGAACACTTGGAACATCTTTCTGCCTTCTACAACTGTCTTTTTAAGTCTTCCTAGTAATTTCCAATAATAGTTATACATTAAAACTTACAATTTATAGTTTTTCACTGTAAAATTTTTCATATACAGCCAAAAAAATCTAAAAAGACCCATTTTTAGGTCCAAAATTTTGATTTTTGAAATAATTCCAAATTGATAGTCGCCGATGCGCTGATTTCAAATTTTCAAACTGAATTCAATTATCTCTTTCCGTTCCTGAGATATTTGACCTCAAAATTGCACCTCAAAAAAGTGGGTTTTTTGGATATAACTCTAAAACGGGTAGGGACACAATCTCAACGACTATACCAGTGTATTCTACAGGCAAAGTTACATAAAGAAATGTTTTCTCCGCATATACGTTATTTGGAACGATTTTGCGAAAAATGAGAAAAACGAAAAAATCCGGAATTTCAGTTTTTCGCTTGGGAACTTTTTGTCACCAAATCTTTTCATTTTCTAGACTTAAGTAAATACTAATGCGCTGATTCCAAATTTTCAAACCGATTTCAATTATCTCTTACCGTTCTGGAGATATTTGCGTTCAAAGCCAGACCTGAAAAAAATTATTTTTTAGGAAGAGTCCTGAAATGGGTCGAGATACGACCTCGGCGACCTCACCAATCGATTCTGCGGGCAAAATTACATAAGTGTACCAATTTTCAGATATTTATTCAGGCGGATACAATTTTTAGAGCGAAAAAACGAAAATCGCAAAAATTGAAAAATCGCCTGATGAACCCCTTACGATTTTTTCCGACTTTTGGCTATTTTCGTTTTTTCGCTGTAAAAATTGTATCCATTAGAATATAACTCTGAAAAAAATGTAATTTAACAAAAATGTAATTTTGTCCGTAAAATCGATTGGTGAGGTCGCCGAGGTCGTATCTCAACCCATTTCAGGACTATTCCCGAAAAACTGAATTTTTCAGGTCCAACTTTGAACTCAAATATCTCGAGAACGGTAGGAGATAATTGAAATCGGTTTGAAAATTTGGAATCAGCACATTCTTCTTCTTCAGTCCAGAATATAAAAAATTTTGGAGACAAAAAGTTTCCGAGCGAAAAACTGAAATTCCGGTTTTTTCGTTTTTCTCATTTTTCACCAAATCGTTCCAAAGAACTTATATGAGGAGAAAACATTTCTTTATGTAACTTTCCGCGTAGAATCGACTGGTATAATCACTGAGAATGTATCTCTACCCATTTTAGAGATATGGTCAAAAAACACCCTTTTTTGAGGTGCAACTTTGAGGGCAAATATCTCAGGAATGGAAAGAGATAATTGAATTCGGTTTGAAAATTTGAAATCAGCGCATCGACGACTATCAAGTTAGACTAATTCCAAAAATCAAAATTTTGGACCCAAAAATGGGCATTTTAAATTTTTTTGGCTGTATATGAAAAATTTTAGAGTGAAAAACAATAAATTGTAACTTTTCATGTATGTCTATTATTGGAAATTACTAGGAAGACTTAAAAAGAAAGTTTTAGAAGGCAGAAAGATGTTCCAAGTGTTCTGAAATAAGTAGAGAGACTTGCACTATGTTTCACTTTGTTCCAAATTGTTTGGGACAAAGTTAAAGTACTTGTTTAGGGTGTAACATAAATGTACTAGGTTCAACACTGTTCCAAGATAATTGGGAGTAAGATGAGACAGTTCTACAGGGTTTAACAATGTTCTAGATAGTTCAACAAGGTTTAACTTGTTTTCGGAAAGAAGGTGGTTATTTCTGTGTTTGTACTGCTGGTTTTACCGGTTTAAATTGTGACATAACTTTAACTAAAGACGCATGTAAAAGAGATATTTGTAAGAGTGGTTCAACTCGCACTCCCCTTAAAAAAGGAGGGTTTATTTGTGAAGACTGTTATCCCAATAATGGGTATGAACATTATACAGAATTATGTGAGCTTAAAAGGAGAAACTTTGGAAAAAGCTCGTTTCTTACTTTTCCAAGTTTGAAACAGAGACATCGTTTACATTTGACTTTAAAGTAAGTACTAAACTAAAAGCTTTTTTGAATTTTTTTAATGGATTTCTCTGTTTTTTTTATAAGACACATTTTTTATATTTTTACTTTGTAACCAAAAAATAAAACAACATGCAAAATTAATAAAATTAAGTTTTATAAGCTTGTAACTCAAAAACTATTAAAGATATAGTCTTAAAATCAGAGAATGTAAGCGGTTAATAAAAACCGGTAACCGATATTTTCAACGAAAATTACGAACTTTAACCATAATTTTAACCGATATTTTTCAGGCTGAAAATACCGGTAACCATTAACCAAGAAAAAAAAAAAACCGGTTTTAGCGAACTTTAACCTTTATTTTAATACCATTTAGCGACAAAATTTTTTAATATTTTTTCTATATCTGTGTTTTCTATTTGTATTTGAACATGAGTCATGACAGGTTTTACAATTTACATTTTATTGGAGAGTCATAAATGTAGGTAGTTTCTTTGGCCTTTAAGGTTACTTAAAATGTCCCAAATATATACGGCCTTTGTCAACACAGGCAAGTTTAAAATTGAAAAGTGATTTGCGTTTTTCTGAAGATATTACGGGAATTTTTGTGAATATTCATTAATTAATTTGCTCTTTTTTAATTGTTATATTTTTCTCAGATGGTATTTTTTTATTATTTTTTTAAATTAATTATTCTGTAATTTTTTTTAATCAAATTTTTATAATTAATTTCTTTTAATTAATTTAATTATTTTTTTAACCGATATATTAACCGGTTTAAACCGGTTTCTAATTTTCAAAAACCGGTTTTCGAACTAAAACCGTTATTATTATAACGTTCACTATAAGGGTTAACCGTTAACCAGTATTTTTTTCGGTTACATGCCCTGATTATTATTAAATAAATATTAAAAAAACAAAAATCGCATAGCTGCTTGTACTATACCTACGTATATTTTAGCACAATAGCGACATCTGTACAAGCCGAAAAGCTTTTTTCGAAGCATCCCTGATTATAAGAAAGCATTTTGTATCTTAAATCTTGGTTACATGATTTTGAAGAATAATTATATTATTTAATCAATAATTATTACTATTATGCATTTTTAGAAATTGAATTTTACACGTTAAAAAAGTATTAATTTTTTTATTACTTACATATTTTTGTAGTTTTATTAATTTATAGGTAGGTAGGTAGAATAAATCTAGATTTAGAATTAGCCAAAAAAAAAAAAAAATTCGAGAGTACAAGAATTGAAGAAATTGTTGTTCTTGCACATTTCTTGCAAGACAATTTCTTGTCTTTCTTTGAAGTTTGTAGCTCTTGTCTTGTTCTTGTCTTGCATTTTTTGCATGACTGATGCAAGACCAAGAAAAGTACAAGACTTTCGTGAAACACTACGTACGAGTGAAATTATAATACTTAAAATGGAATAAATAATGCAGTACATTTATATTTACCTGTATTTGTAATTACCACTATTTGGGTCGGATTCATACGAAACAGATCCTCCATCCTCTAACTGAATTTGATAATTCACTTTATCACCATCAGCTGGTGCTGCTGCGAGCTGCTGTTAACGAAATGCTTAACAAACAAAGAATTAACTGTAACAATTAGGGCATGTAACCGAAAAAAATACTGGTTAACGGTTAACCCATATTGAGAACATTATAAAAATAACGGTTTTAGTTCGAAAACTGGTTTTTAAAAATTGGAAACCGGTTTAAACCGGTTAATAAATCGGTTAATAAAAAAAACAATAGAAAACTTAATTAAAAAAATTATAATATTAGGAACAAATGAAAAGCGATTATGTTTCATGCTGCATGCAAAATCAAACTAGAAATTCACAAAAATTCCGATAACACATTCAGAGAAATGTAAGTAATTTTTTCAATTTTAAACTTGATGCCTAAAGCTTACAAAGGGGCTACCTATTTTTATGACTCTCCAATAAAATCGAAATTGTCATGACTCATATAGTCTTATTCAAATACAAATATAACAGATATGAAAAATTCAATTTTTTTCGCACTAAATAGTATTATTAAAATGAAGGTTAATGTTCGCTAAAACCAGTTTATTTTTTATGATGAACGGTTACCGGTATTTTCGGCCTTAGAAATATCGGTTAAAATTACGATAAAAGTTCAAAAATTTTATACAAAATTCAAAAAAGTCAATACATTATTTTATTTATTAATATAGTAAGTTATAATATATAATTTATTTCGTGTATATAAATATTCAATAAAAAACTTTAAAATAATAGAAAACTTTTTTTCCTTTATTATGGTGTACGAGGACTAGTTGATTTGAATGTACATCTGTTATAATAAAATAAAATAAAAGGGCCTTTCCACATTTTCAAACACACTGTAAATTTTTTTACTATATGGCAAAGCAAAAGAAATATGTAACAATTATAATTAAATTAATTAGAAACATATATTTCACTTATGTCTTCTTACCCATTGTTGGGTGTGCCAATTTCATACGTTCTAGACATCGGTAACACTACAATTCTATTTACATATATTTATTTTTTATATAAATTATATTTTATACTTGATAGTGTTAGCTAATACCCTACTATTAATTTAATATAATAATTTTAATATAACGTTGAATAACTGTTAGCTATTTCGTAATCCCCCTACCTTCATTCATTTATTAAAATGATAATTAACGACACAGAAATCTTCAGTGTCTTTTCAGCAGTCATCAGGTGAGCACAATTTATAATTTTATTTTTTAATTTGAATTTTAATAATAACCAGTGTGCAGTACAAATATTTTTTTTTATAATTAATAAAAACAAATTATGTTATAAATAAACTAATTCATATTTTTTATTGTTTCAGGTTCCAGCTACTTTCAAGATATAAGATATAGATAATATAGACGTAAGGGGGGAAGCAGGTACTTCTCAGTTTTTTTTCTAACCACTGAAATAGTAAGTCCAATTTTGATATTTAAGAATAATATCCTCCCTGAATATTTTACGACTTCATTAAATTTAATTCCCATAAGTTCATTTTTAATTTAAATTATTTCCGTGATACATTGTTGACATTGTTTAATCTTAACTTTAACTGATACCGTATCATGCAAATATATTGCATTAAATTTATTCCTAAACAAATTAATAAAACTTGGCACATTAGGTATGAAATGAGATCTAGGTATAAAGTGTGGAGTGAACATGTGAAGTGTGATGGTTAGGTGTGATGTTTAAGTATAAGGTATGATGGTTAGATATAAGGTGTGCTGCTTAAATATAAGGTATGTTGAATGCAAGGTATGATGGTTAAATTTAAATTGTGATGCTTAGATATAAGGTGTGATGATTAGATATAAAGTGTGCTTCTTAGATATAAAGTGTGATGCTTAGATGTAGGGAACGGTATGATGATTAAATATAAGGTGTGATAAATACATATAAGGTATGATGATTAAATATAAGGTGTAATGATTAATATAAGGTGTGCTAATTAAATTTAAGGTGTGTTGAATAAATTTAAGGTGTGCTGATTAAATTTAAGGAATGATAATTAAATATAAGGTATGATGATTAATATAAGGTGTGATGATTAAATATAAGGTGTGATAATTAAATATAAGGTGCGATGATTAAATATAAGGTGTGATGATTAAATATAAGGTGTAATGATTAAATTTAAGGTGTGATGATTAAATTAAAAGTGTTATGATTAAATTTAAGGTGTGATGATTAAATTTAAGGTGTGATGATTAAATTTAAGGTGTGATGATTAAATTTAAGGTGTGATGATTAAATTTAAGGTGTGATGCTTAAATTTTAGGTGTGATGATTAAATTTAAGGTGTGATGATTAAATTTAAGGTGTGATGATTAAATTTAAGGTGTGATGATTAAATTTAAGGTGTGATGATTAAATTTAAGGTGTGATAATTAAATTTAAGGTGTGATGATTAAATTTAAGGTGTGATGATTAAATTTTAGGTGTGATGAATAAATTTAAGGTGTGATGATTAAATTTAAGGTGTGATGATTAAATATAAGGTGTGATGATTAAATATAAGGTATGATGAATGTAAGGAATGATGATTAAATGTAAGGTGTGATGGTTAGATATGAAGTGTGATAAGGTGTAATGATTAAATTTAAGGTGTGATGATTAAATTTAAGGTGTGATGATTAAAGTTAAGGTGTGATGATTAAAGTTAAGGTGTGATGATTAAATTTAAGATGTGATGATTAAATATATGGTGTGATGATTGAATATATGGTGTGATGATTGAATATATTGTGTGAAGATTAAATATAAGGTGTGATGATTAAATACAATTTATGAAAATGTATATATAGTGTGATGGTTAGATCTGAGATGTGATATGTAGATATAAGGTATGATGTATGAATGGAAGCAAATCCTTACTGCAAAACTACCCGGGAAGTTTTCAGTAAAGACGAGCTTTTAGGTACAACTTATTTTAGGTTTATAATGTGCCTTGTTTTATTAATTGTTTTGCTTTTGTTTATTTATCAGTACATTATTTAATTCACTATAAATGTAAATATTACCTACACAACTTTTTCTATGCCATTTTTATGCAAATATTGCTAGATTTAATTTTTTAATTTATTCCTATACTAATTTCAACCATTAATTTTTCCCTAAAAAAATATTTTTTGATTTTAAAGTCCTCCAATTATAATATTTGAATTTTGAATGTGCAATACCCCGTAGTATATTATAAGTCGAGGCACTCCTTTCTCTGCTTACAGCATTCTGGTCGTTGGTATGGGTTGCACGGAAGGGTTGTGATACCGCCCTCGTATTAGCGTGTCTATAAGTTAGAGTTACGGATGTGCTTGGTGCATCTTGCTGCCCTTTTACCATTTTGGGCGTTAGTACTGGAGGGCCGGAAGGGTGTCTGACCGCTAGCGTGTTGAAATGTCTAATTGTGGAGTGAGTTTGTACATAGACTATAATAATAAATATTATATTTTTATTTTCTACTTCTTTCTTGTTTTTCATGCCAATGCCCCTGACCCTTTTCGCTGGAAGTACACTGCATTAGTTTAAGTCGCGCCGAATAACTTTTAAGTCGCGGTTAGATTTAAGTCGCAATAATTTTAAGCCTTCCTCCTTTCCTTAAACCCAAAACCATCCCTTCCCCCCTTGCCGTCGTGGAGAGACCTTGTCGTGGTGGCAGGGCTTAACCATCCTCTAAACATCAAATGTAAAATAATAGAGGATGGGACCAACATCTCCACTTTAATATTATATTGATATAATTTACAGATGAAGCAATTTTATAAATTTCTTTCTTCAGATATTTTTAGGGAATAATAGATGGAAATGAAGCAGAACCTATTTCAAATGGTATAATTTCTTATGAAAACAGCAATTTTTATTGGTGAGTGCAAAATATTTTTTTATAAATAATAGTGCAGCAAATATTGTAAAATATGTTCATATATTTTAATAATTGTAAAAATAACTAATAGTTTTTTTTATTAATGAGTAGTTTAGAAAAATATAAAATATTTTTTATTTTGCTAGGACTAAAGAAATTATAATATAATTTTCAATTCTTAATTCTTATGTGTTATTTAAAAATGTATTGTAGTAACGAAGATATTGAAATATATCCTATCCAAAAGTTATATTTAAAACATTATATTTTTATAGACTGACAGTTTCAGGTATGTTTCTATAATGACAGAAATGCAGAAAGAAGAAATATTTAAACCGTGAAAGAACTATGGTTGAAAACATTTCTAGAAAACTGGATGGATCAGAACCTCGAAAATCGTAAGTGCTTTTTCTTAAATTAATAATTTATATTTCCACTAATTGCCTAACCATTAATTGTTATTTATTCTTATTTGACATGAGAAATTGTTTTTCACAACGATTTTACTTTGTAATCATGGTAACTTTAACATGTTTTATGACGAATTTTTCAGAATAAATCAAATCAAAAATTATCATTTTCTTCGATCAGAGAAATTTTTTTTAATGAAAATAATATTTTTAAAGTAAATTACATTATATATCATTATAATTTTTTTTCAATACAGGTCGAAAACATTGTTATATATTTATATGTTTCATAATAATTCCAATGTAATTTTTATTATTTTTTTTTCCAAATACCACAGTACAGAAACTATTTAAATACAGGGTGACCCATAGTATGTGATAGGCACGTAGTTCTTCGATTTTATTCCCCGGAAATGTGTATTAACCAGGGCATGTAACCGTAAAAAACACTCGTTAACGGTTAACCCGTATAGAAAACGTAATAATAATAACGATTTTAGTTCGAAAACCGGTTTTTATAAATTGGAAACCGGTTAATATATCGGTAAAAAAAAATAATTAAAAAAAAAAACATAAAAATATAATAAAAAATAATTTAAAAAAATAATAAAATATTACCATCTGAAAAAATATAACGAATAAAACAATGCAATTTATTTAACGAATATTCACAAAAATTCCCGTATAATAATCAGAAAAACTCAGGTCACTTATCAATTGTAAACTTGCCTAATGGTGACAAAGGGACTACCTACTTTTATGACACTCCAATAAACTATAAATTGTAAAAACTGTCATGACTTATATTCAAATACAAATAGGTAAATAACACAGATATAAAAAAATTAAAATGTTCGCGTTAAATGATAGTAAAATAAAGGTTTTTAACCGGTTTATTTTTTTGTTGGTTAACGGTTACCGGTATTTTCGGTCTTAAAATTATCGGTTAAAATTACGGTTAAAGTTCGCAATTTTCGTTCAAAATATCGGTTACCGGTTTATATTAACCGGTTTTTTTAAGCGGTTGCATGCCCTGGTAACAATAAACAAAAGTAACTTATTTATTTTAGAACTGATATAAATTAATTTAGTTAAAAATATAATCTACAAATTATATCCTTAAATGTAATATATTTTTCGTACAGATTATTAAGAAAATAGACACAAATTATGAGAATATAATCATAAAGGAATTATTCAAAATTCGAAAATTTTATTTTAAGGTTTATGAAGCAAACAACAGCAATTTTTCATTAAAGTAATATTCGAATCTACTAGTATTTAAATTTTAAATACCCTTATAATATTGAGAATTTTTAGAAAAATATTTTTAATATTTTTCACTTACAATTGCTCTATTTGTTATATTGAAAAAATTTAATAATTTTTTTGATAGTGTTTTTTTTCAAAATTGGTATTGCGTCTAATCTGGGTTGGCCTGATGGAAAACAATTTTGTATTTTTTTTTATTTTTTTAAAAATACAAAATATAATAAAAATTTACATATTTTCAATCAACGATATTTGCTACAAATTTATTAAAATAACCAAAATATGATTTGTATATAAAAATATCTTAAAATTAAATGATATTTTGTTGTCATATAATAAAACAAAAAAAAGTATTTAAATGTGTAACAAAAAGTAAAAATACATTTTCTTTTCCAAGTTTTATTTAGATGTATTGTTTTAAATTTTCATTGTAATAATAAAAACACCAATTTCCCCGTTTTTGCGGTTTTGTACAGATTACGTTTTTGTTTATGAAATAATATACTGCTTTGAAAACAATAAAAAAGTGAAATATGTATTAACAGATATCTTTGAAAATTAAAAAAAAACAATGATTTATTTGATTTAAAAAAATCAATAAGTTTTGATGTTTTTTGAAATAAATCATGATTTTTCCCAACCCTGCGCCCAACAGTACCTAAATGTCAAATTGATCTCAAATATTTTTAAATGATTTTTAATACAATTTGAAATTGTTATAAATTATAAATATAAAAACCAAATAACAAACCTAATTTAAAAGATATTAAAATTTCAGAAGTCCTAACGTATAGATTTTAATTTTTTTTCACAATATTACAAATTGATTATGACAGTTATAAATGTTCAAGTTCAATCAACAGAGATTACACTTAATTAATTTTTGTAATTTAAATTTATGAGATATTTATAAAATAAGTGAAGTAAAGTATAGAAAATAATATATTATACTCATTTTATACGACGTGTTGTTCCATTCGTGTTTCTGGGACAGGACGAGCGTATAGGGAACAAAATACGGGCTTAAAACTCGTATAATAATATCTAATTTTATACAAATTTAATAAAACGAAATATATATGCCCAATATTGCATTTTAAATTTTAGTGAAATTCATAACAAATAAAATAAAATAAAAAATTAAATGGAAGTACATGTAACAAATAAATTATTTTATTTTTTGTTTTTTTTTTTGTGTTATGAAAACTTTTAAAACGCTTACCAATTTCATTGTAAGTAGTTGTATCCTCTGATGACGTTCAATAATCAAAAGGTACTAAATTACTGAAAGTAAATGAATCACGCACCGTAATTTCAATGCTGCATCAGGCCGGTTTATAAAGTAATAAAGTAATAGACTGGTTTGACATTTTCAAAATAATTGTTAAAAATTTTTTTTATATAACTTAATTCATTAATGGAATCTTCACGATAATAACGAAAGACGTTAAGCATAGTTATATAAAATGTCTATAACAGGATTTGCAACCCAGGTGTAGCAGAATTGAATCCTGCAGGAACATGAAAGTATGGATGTTTCTGCAATTCCTAAATTGCATGTTCTGCAACTGCAGACTTCTCAGGTTGGTTTAATCTAATATGCCGTTTGTGTTCCTTTAATCTCGTTGCTACAGTTCTACCAGTTTGACCTATATATATTTTACCACACTGACAAGGAATCTTATAAATGCCAGACCAGTGTAGAGGAACTGTATCTTTGACATTGCCAAGAAGATCACGGATTTTTAAACTTGATTTATATGAAGTTTTTATGTCATATTTATTAAGAATCCTTCCGATTTTGTCGGTCGCATTGGCAATAAATAGCAAAGTAGCAAATAATTTCTTATCAGGAACCACTTGTGGCATTGGTAGAGGTTTATTCTTCGTTTTCAGCGCTCTTCTTATTTGTGTTTTGCTGTAACCATTTTTCAAGAAAACTTATCCAAAAAATTAATTTCTTCTTGTAGTTTACTGGGATGACATAGATAAGAAGCTCTTTGATAAAGCGTTTTAATAGTACAAGCTTTCTGGGCTGGGTGGTGGTTAGAGGTCTCATGAAGATATTGGTTTGTGTGGATTGGCTTCATCTCAATATGCTGCAAATTTAAATCTAATTATGAATTGTAAAACTATATAAATTTGTAGTAAATAATAAAATAAATGATAAATGAATTATTAATTTGTTCATTTCATAAATTGTAGATATTTTAAAATTCTTAAATAAATTGTTTTACTATAAAAAGATCGGTCCATTTTGCCTGAGATCGGGCTTGCATTAACCACACCATTTAATGCAGAGAACTGTTTAGGTTTATAAAGAGTTTACTTTAGTTTATTTATATAAATATCTATGTATTTCCGTTTTATTTATTTACATATCTAAATAAAAATATCTCTAATCATTTTCTTTTTGATTTGGGGTTATCAGTTCGATATTTGATAGAATGGAATAAATACCATTTTAGTACACGCTAGTATTCCACTTTAACACACCAATTCCTATTTTGTAGAAAAACGATATTAACAATAAAAGTTTATAAAAAAATCGGCATAAAGGGATAAGCTACTTGCTACTATTACTATACATATCATGTCTGCTAAAAATGAGGGTTCGTATATGCTTCTTTATATATTTTTATAATATAATAAAAATTACATTTAATGTACAAATGATTCGCGGGTCATAGGTGGCCGACGTCTGATATATTGCATATACCAAGTAAAATGTTTATTTAAATATATATATAAACAAAAAACATATTAAGTATTCAAACACAACCGATTTTTGCATTAAATATAGTTATATGTCATACAAAGCTAGGAAATTCCATTAGCATTTATTGTATTTGTTGTCATCAGGGAATAAACAACACATTTCATTATTATAAATTGTTATATCAAAATAGTGTACAATGAAGGCAAGTGAATAATATTTAATATTTTATATTATAAAATTATTATGTGAAATGTGTAATATATTGAATTTCTTCACTGGAGAATTACAAGAAGGAATTTCTGTTTTGTCTCAAGTGTGCTGACTAAATACATATTATTCCTTCTGCAAAATACTTATTTTAACAATCATAACTATATTTTATGTTATGCTTAATGAATAATGAAAAATAGTGTTAATACCAACCAATGTATCTAAATTTGAAGAAAAGTTTAACTGTTTTACATGTAAGTAAAATGTAATGATTTTTATACGTATTTAAATTAAATAAGTAAATAATCTATAGATCTGAAGATGATGCAGGAATATTAACAATTGCTCTTTGTTACTTTGAAAACAATTTAATAATATCGGATATTGTTAAACTGTATTCGGTAATTTGTTGTTGTATAATTGGCACTTCTTAGTATTGCACCCCCGGGCAAATGTGAAATTGATAACCTCAAATATTTTAAAATGTTTTTCAATACAATTTGAAATTATTATAACTATAAAAACCAAATAAACAAAGATAATTTGAAAGAATATTAATATTTCGTTAGATTTTCTCAATTTTGTACAAGAATTATGATATTTATAAATGTTCAACTTCATTCAACAGATTACTTACTTATTTTACATACATTTCTAGATTATACTACTTAATTAATTTTTGTAATTTAAATTTTTGAGATTTTTACGAATAAGTGACGCAAAGTATATAAAATAGTATTTTACTCGTTTTATACGACGTATTGTTCCATTCGAGTTTTTGGAGCACCCTTCGCTGCGATCCTCGTGCCCCAAATAACTCATGGAACAATATTCGTAGTATAAAACTCGTATAAATAATAATATACTATAATACTAGAACCCTTGATATTTACATCGTTTCTTTATAATAGAAATTTTCTTACAGCTACTACAAATTTGTGTACTCTGTATTCATGCTGCTTTGTCCATCGACCCAAATTTGATTGAGGCTTTAATTGGAGGCACTGACTCCGGATATAGCGTAAATACTAACAATAATAATAACAAGTAAGTAAAATTAGTTATTTACGTACCAAGTGCGGGAACGCAACATTCCCGGATGAGTGCTTTGTGATTGCAATAGAACATGCATGTTAGATTTATATGTATTTTATTTATATCTGGCTGAAACCAGAGTGCTTTGGATAGAAAACAATTCATTTTCTTCTTAAAACTGACAGTTTAAGAACATAAAATTTAACAAAAAATAATCAAACAATGTTAGACAGAACAATATGTCTATGTTTTCAATCCATAGCACTCTTATTTCAGCCAGATATAAATAAAATACATATAAATCTAACGCATTTTTCTCAATTATTTTGTTATATTAGTATATTATATGTTTATATCGTTGAAATCAGAAAAATACTCTTATCGAATAACCTAAAAATAAACATATGTTCCCATTTAAAATAAGAAAGTTGTGTCCCGTATTTTGAGAACCACTGGTCGAAAAAAATTTTTTTTTGCTCATTGTAATAGTCTTATAAAATGGTGGTTCTTTACTAATTTAACCAACCTCGTAGCTCTTATAGTTCTTGAGAAAGCAATGGTGGCACACTTAAATGGAACACCCTGTATAATAAAATCTGAAATTTCCGTAAGTTCAATTTTCTCATTTGTTCCCATTTCGCTATTTGTTTATAAAACAATTGAATCACATTTATATTTTTGATGTAGAAAGCAAGAAACTGTGTCAAGTACAACAGAGGTAGAATCATTGACAGAAGCAGCAAGTTCTAGTTCTATACACTACCAGAGACAGAACAACAGCCAACAAAAGAAGCGGAAGTCGAAGCGGAAGCACCAAGACAACTTCATCCTCGCCAAATTTATTAAAACCTATGGTCAGAGCCGGATTACCCATTAGGCAGAGTAGGCAATTGCCTTTTAGGGGCCCCGCGCTCCTCTATATTGGATTAAAATAATATTCATTTAATTTTGAAATCGATGTAAGATGCAAAAATAAATAAAATTGAAAATGAACTAAATTTGTTATTTTATTATTAACTATAAGTCTAGATTTTTTTAACTCATACAGTACGCCGAACTACGGTAGCTTTTGCCTTTGTATAAATTGTGCCGTTTCCTTAATTAACGAAATTTCCTAGAATCGACGTATTATGTAGAGAATAGCAGATGTGATCATGATAATAAAGTATTAAATAGGCGGCCACCAACAAAGATATCGGTTAGTATGTAGTAGAATTAAATAATAGACATTTCATTTTCCGTGAATCATTATTTCTCTGTAGAATGATTTTGTGTGATAGCGAATTTGAGTTTTACTTGGATAATCTAGTTTTGAATTTATGTTGTTCTGTCGTTCCTTACTATTGCCACAGCTATTGCTTACACTGTAGTGTATGCATATAAAAACATAAATATAGGTATGTATATTAGTATGTGTTATATTGTCTTTATTGTTGTTGAGAAGAAGTTGGCGCTTGGTGCGCAAATAACAGTATCTTATTTAAAACTGTAAAGTACACATTTTCTTTCATACTTTTATATTCCACTAGTGAGTATAGGTATATTCTATTAATTTTTTAACAGTATGTTATTTTTTTGTATATTATTTTATTAAAATTGTTGGGTAGTAAAATCATAAAGGAGAGGGCCCCGAGATTTCGATTGCCTAAGGGCCTTCACATGGTTGAATCCGGCACTGCCTATGGTTGATTTATGTTATAAAAAATTATACTGTATTAAGTTTGGATATGGTACTGTAGAATATGATCAATAAAATTAAAATTTATTAAGTTGTTTTAATTATGTTATGTGCATATGAAAAAGCTAAGAATCGTTAACAGTTACTACTTAATTTATTTGTCATGTGTCATATGATCAAGAAGACTTGACATTTTATTAACAGTAATGTATTTGCTTGTCTCATGTATGCCCATTTGCATAGCTTACAGTTAAATACGTAACTAGGGGTTAACAAAATAAGTGCATATCGAAATTTTGACAATACTATTTAATAATCCATTAGACATTATGTTTTGATACAATATTGTGGCATGATTGGTGTAACTATAATTGATTCGTATTTCTGAGTAAATGAACATAATTCATTGCTTTAGAATTTGCTTTGGGTTTAGTAGGTCAAGAATCAGAACATTCTGAAATAATTGGTATAATTTTTTAACTACTGAAACCTTAGCAAAATCCAATTCATCAGTGCTTTATAATGTGCTCTGGTTTAAGCAAGCCAAAAACCAGTGCGTTCTGAATTTTTCCTCCGATTTTTGGTTTAGACTTAGAAACAGAGCAAACACTTCTGATTGCTCTAATTCCTGACCCATTGAAACCAGATCACAATCCAGAACAGCTAAATCTGATCCAGAATGTGCTCTTTTTTTCAGTAGCCTAAAAATTAAAGTCAATGCTTTAAAATACTCTAATTCCTTACCCACTGCAACCAGAGCACAATCCAGTGCAGCTACATGTACTCCTGAATGTACTCTGGTTTCAGCAGACTTAGAATTAAAGCAAACATTTCTGAATAGTCTAATTTCTAACCCACTGAAACTAGAGCATAATCCAAAACAGCTAAATCCGCTCCAAATGAACTCTGGATTTAGCAGACTTAGAATTAAAGTAAACACTTCAAAGTACTATAATTCCTGACCCACTGAAACTAGAGCACAATCCAGAATAGCTAAATCTGTTCCAGAATGTACTTTGGTTTCAGCAGACCTAGAATTCGGGCAAACAATTCTGAGTGCTCTAATTCTTGACTCACTGAAACTAAAGCATAATCCAGAACAGCAAAATTTGCACCAAAATGTACTCTGGTTTCAGCAAGCCAAGAATTAGAGTACACGTTAAAACGTGCTCCAATTCTCGACCATCAGCCAGGCGGGGAAGAGGCACAAAGACTTGCTACCTCCCCGGCTAGTGCCAGCGACTGACGCTACCTGGTATATTCTGAGACTACTTTAATGCGAGGAATTAACTAGTAATATTTTTAAGGTTGTAAATAACACCCATTTTAGGGTAGTAGTCAGTTTCTAAAAAAATGAAGGAGGTACAATAAATCTTTAAAATAATAACTGCGCCCTCCTTGGTGACATTGCCCATACGAAATTTTTTCTTGTGGACTGAAGCCTCAATGCCCCCATGTAGTCGACGACCATGCTTGTACTATTTGGAATGTCCGCAGTGAAGCACTAAAATTTTTTTATTGTGAAATTTGAAAAACAAAAGTTATCTTTAAATTTAGATCTATTAAAAATTCAATTTGAAAACATTTCTTAAAATAAATATTACAGTTACTCAAACATCGAATACCAAGAGTTTTATAGCAGTTTAGGTCTTTGCTTAGTAGTTAATAGATGGAGTTTTGAAAACTTTTTGTAATTATTGTTTAATTGTTCGTTGTTATGTTTACCTGTTGGTGTACGAATTTTTTATTTGTGCGCCTTAATATTTTATGTGCCTTTTTTAATATTCAATTTTACAATGCACATTAAAAATAAAAAATCAGTAATAATAATTAATAATAAATGTGTAGGTACCTACTTATATAGCTACATTTGTTAATTTGAAATTTTATGGTATGTAGGTACTTATAAGAATTTATTTCTTGCTTATTTGTGTTAAAATATAGATAAAAATACATTCAATATTCATATACAAACTTCTATTTTCGAAAAAAAATTGGAAAGAGTCCATTATTAATCAAATAAAATATCTTGGTATCTGAATGCACTAACATAAAGAGATATTTATTTCCTTTTAATTCCCAGAATTGGATTACAATTTGAATTACAATTCATGAGGAAATATTTAAAACTTAATGAGTTTCTTGATAATTTCTTCGGTTTCCTTATGCGACCGTTTCCTGACTCCTCCTCCCAGCAAGCTCCCTAAGACGGAAGCGTCGAGTCCTCGACCGAAAGCAACGCGAGGACGATATCCTTTATCATCGGCAACATACTGCACGCTGTACATCATGCCATTGTCCCCCACGTACTGGTAGGCGCCTTCCACGACGGCATTGTCGTCCTGGAAGCGCCCGGATTCTACCTTGATTGTTCCATCCTTTTGATCAACTCTGGAGAAAATAAAAAGTTAAGAAACAAATGACATTCACACATATTTTTCTGCAATTCACGTGCACGTTGTGTTTCACAAGAAAGGATTATTTGTCTTGTTAGGTAACTTCTTGTCTTGTCCTGAAAAGCAAGACAATAAATTTAATTATATGTTGTCTTACATCACTCTTGTATTCGCGAACGCAATTAACTCGTATCCCTCTGGTGGTAGATTTAAGAATCCTTCAAATTCGTACTTTTCATGTCAACACGTTTAGGCTAATGGTTATGTGCTGATATTGTTTCTACACACTAAACAGTCATTTATTTCGTGTGGCGAAACCAAGCACTAGTTTGTAAGCAAAGTGCAAAAGTGTCACATTTTGTATTACTAATATTTGTGACACCACATAAAACAATTAGTCCTTTATTTAGCACTTGTTCGCCAAATATTTAAATAATTCTTGAAACGATAACCTCAAATCTTTGATTGACAATGCCATTTTTTTTGCTAAAATATCAATTATTGGAGATTAATATAAAATATCTAAGTATATAATACTAACTCGCAGTATTGAAACTTACTTGAATGATACGAATAACAATTTTTAATACGTATTTAACTTAGTAACTCTGTAGTGAAGAATGTACATAACCCTATAGGAAATAGCAGCAGAATACGAATTAGAGCCGCCATATTGTAAACGCACACAGCGACGCCAACGGTAATTTCGTTCGCGAATATAAAAATCTTATCTTGATAGTCATTTTCTTGCATATTTCTTGTCTTGCATGTCAATATTCACAAATGACTATGAACATATAAATAATCTTGTATCAATGTCAATTATCATACATATTTCTTATAATACATTAATGTATTATTATTAAATAAATATTAAAAAAACAAAAATCGCATAGCTGCTTGTACTATACCTACGTATATTTTAGCACAATAGCGACATCTGTACAAGCCTAAAAGCTTTTTTCGAAGCATCCCTGATTATAAGAAAGCATTTTGTGTCTTAAATCTTGGTTACATGATTTTGAAGAATAATTATATTATTTAGTCAATAATTATTACTATTATGCATTTTTAGAAATTGAATTTTACACGTTAAAAAAGTATTAATTTTTTTATTACTTACATATTTTTTTAGTTTTATTAATTTATAGGTAGGTAGGTAGAATAAACCTAGATTTAAAATTAGCCAAAAAAAAAAATTCGAGAGTACAAGAATTGAAGGAATTGTTGTTCTTGCACATTTCTTACAAGACAATTTCTTGTCTTTCTTTGAAGTTTGTAGCTCTTGTCTTGTTCTTGTCTTGCATTTTTTGCATGACTGATGCAAGACCAAGAAAAGTACAAAACTTTCGTGAAACACTACGTACGAGTGAAATTATAATACTTAAAATGGAATAAATAATGCAGTACATTTATATTTACCTGTATTTGTAATTACCACTATTTGGGTCGGATTCATACGAAACAGATCCTCCATCCTCTAACTGAATTTGATAATTCACTTTATCACCATCAGCTGGTGCTGCTGCGAGCTGCTGTTAACGAAATGCTTAACAAACAAAGAATTAACTGTAACAATTAGGGCATGTAACCGAAAAAAATACTGGTTAACGGTTAACCCATATTGAGAACATTATAAAAATAACGGTTTTAGTTCGAAAACCGGTTTTTGAAAATTGGAAACCGGTTTAAACCGGTTAATAAATCGGTTAATAAAAAAAACAATAGAAAACTTAATTAAAAAAATAATAATATTAGGAACAAATGAAAAGCGATTATGTTTCATGCTGCATGCAAAATCAAACTAGAAACTCACAAAAATTCCGATAACACATTCAGAGAAATGTAAGTAATTTTTTCAATTTTAAACTTGATGCCTAAAGCTTACAAAGGGACTACCTATTTTTATGACTCTCCAATAAAATCGAAATTGTTATGACTCATATAGTCTTATTCAAATACAAATATAACAGATATGAAAAATTCAATTTTTTTCGCACTAAATAGTATTATTAAAATGAAGGTTAATGTTCGCTAAAACCAGTTTATTTTTTATGATGAACGGTTACCGGTATTTTCGGCCTTAGAAATATCGGTTAAAATTACGATAAAAGTTCACAAATTTTATACAAAATTCAAAAAAGTCAATACATTATTTTATTTATTAATATAGTAAGTTATAATATATAATTTATTTCGTATATATAAATATTCAATAAAAAACTTTAAAATAATAGAAAACTTTTTTTCCTTTATTATGGTGTACGGGGACTAGTTGATTTGAATGTACATCTGTTATAATAAAATAAAATAAAAGGGCCTTTCCACATTTTCAAACACACTGTAAATTTTTTTACTATATGGCAAAGCAAAAGAAATATGTAACAATTATAATTAAATTAATTAGAAACATATATTTCACTTATGTCTTCTTACCCATTGTTGGGTGTGCCAATTTCATACGTCCTAGACATCGGTAACACTACAATTCTATTTACATACATATATTTATTTTTTATTTAAATTATATTTTATACTTGATAGTGGTAGCTAATACCCTATTATTAATTTAATATAATAATTTTAATATAACGTTTAATAACTGTTAGCTATTTCGTAATCCCCCTACCTTCATTCATTTATTAAAATGATAATTAACGACACAGAAATCTTCAGTGTCTTTTCAGCAGTCATCAGGTGAGCACAATTTATAATTTTATTTTTTAATTTGAATTTTAATAATAACTAGTGTGCAGTACAAATATTTTTCTTTTATAATTATTAAAAACAAATTATATTATAAATAAACTAATTCATATTTTTTATTGTTTCAGGTTCCAGCTACTTTCAAGATATAAGATATAGATAATATAGACGTAAGGGGGGAAGCAGGTACTTCTCAGTTTTTTTTTCTAACCACTGAAATAGTAAGTCCAATTTTGATATTTAAGAATAATATCCTCCCTGAATATTTTACGACTTCATTAAATTTAATTCCCATAAGTTCATTTTTAATTTAAATTATTTCCGTGATACATTGTTGACATTGTTTAATCTTAACTTTAACTGATACCGTATCATGCAAATATATTGCATTAAATTTATTCCTAAACAAATTAATAAAACTTGGCACATTAGGTATGAAATGAGATCTAGGTATAAAGTGTGGAGTGAACATGTGAAGTGTGATGGTTAGGTGTGATGTTTAAGTATAAGGTATGATGGTTAGATATAAGGTGTGCTGCTTAGATATAAGGTGTGATGATTAGATATAAAGTGTGCTTCTTAGATATAAAGTGTGATGCTTAGATGTAGGGAACGGTATGATGATTAAATATAAGGTGTGATAAATACATATAAGGTATGATGATTAAATATAAGGTGTAATGATTAATATAAGGTGTGCTAATTAAATTTAAGGTGTGTTGAATAAATTTAAGGTGTGCTGATTAAATTTAAGGAATGATAATTAAATATAAGGTATGATGATTAATATAAGGTGTGATGATTAAAAATAAGGTGTGATAATTAAATATAAGGTGCGATGATTAAATATAAGGTGTGATGATTAAATATAAGGTGTGATGATTAAATTTAAGGTGTAATGATTAAATTTTAGGTGCGATGATTAAATTTAAGGTGTGATGATTAAATTTAAGGTGTGATGATTAAATATAAGGTGTGATGATTAAATTTAAGGTGTGATGATTAAATTTAAGGTGTGATGATTAAATTTAAGGTGTGATGATTAAATTTAAGGTGTGATGATTAAATTTAAGGTGTGATGATTAAATTTAAGGTGTGATGATTAAATTTAAGGTGTGATGATTAAATTTAAGGTGTGATGATTAAATTTAAGGTGTGATGATTAAATTTCAGGTGTGATGATTAAATTTAAGGTGTGATGATTAAATATAAGGTGTGATGATTAAATATAAGGTATGATGAATGTAAGGAATGATGATTAAATTTAAGGTGTGATGATTAAATATAAGGTGTGATGATTAAATATAAGGTATGATGAATGTAAGGAATGATGATTAAATGTAAGGTGTGGTGGTTAGATATGAAGTGTGATAAGGTGTAATGATTAAATTTAAGGTGTGATGATTAAATTTAAGGTGTGATGATTAAAGTTAAGGTGTGATGATTAAATTTAAGATGTGATGATTAAATATATGGTGTGATGATTAAATATAAGGTGTGATGATTGAATATATGGTGTGATGATTGAATATATTGTGTGATGATTAAATATAAGGTGTGATAATTAAATACAATTTATGAAAATGTATATATAGTGTGATGGTTAGATCTGAGATGTGATATGTAGATATAAGGTATGATGTATGAATGGAAGCAAATCCTTACTGCAAAACTACCCGGGAAGTTTTCAGTAAAGACGAGCTTTTAGGTACAACTTATTTTAGGTTTATAATGTGCCTTGTTTTATTAATTGTTTTGCTTTTGTTTATTTATGAGTACATTATTTAATTCACTATAAATGTAAATATTACCTACACAACTTTTTCTATGCCATTTTTATGCAAATATTGCTAGATTTAATTTTTTAATTTATTCCTATACTAATTTCAACCATTAATTTTTCCCTAAAAAAATATTTTTTGATTTTAAAGTCCTCCAATTATAATATTTGAATTTTGAATGTGCAATACCCCGTAGTATATTATAAGTCGAGGCACTCCTTTCTCTGCTTACAGCATTCTGGTCGTTGGTATGGGTTGCACGGAAGGGTTGTGATACCGCCCTCGTATTAGCGTGTCTATAAGTTAGAGTTACGGATGTGCTTGGTGCATCTTGCTGCCCTTTTACCATTTTGGGCGTTAGTACTGGAGGGCCGGAAGGGTGTCTGACCGCTAGCGTGTTGAAATGTCTAATTGTGGAGTGAGTTTGTACATAGACTATAATAATAAATATTATATTTTTATTTTCTACTTCTTTCTTGGTTTTCATGCCAATGCCCCTGACCCTTTTCGCTGGAAGTACACTGCATTAGTTTAAGTCGCGCCGAATAACTTAAGTCGCGGTTAGATTTAAGTCGCAATAATTTTAAGTCTTCCTCCTTTCCTTAAACCCAAAACCATCCCTTCCCCCCTTGCCGTCGTGGAGAGACCTTGTCGTGGTGGCAGGGCTTAACCATCCTCTAAACATCAAATGTAAAATAATAGAGGATGGGACCAACATCTCCACTTTAATATTATATTGATATAATTTACAGATGAAGCAATTTTATAAATTTCTTTCTTCAGATATTTTTAGGGAATAATAGATGGAAATGAAGTAGAACCTATTTCAAATGGTATAATTTCTTATGAAAGCAGCAATTTTTATTGGTGAGTGCAAAATATTTTTTTATAAATAATAGTGCAGCAAATATTGTAAAATATGTTCATATATTTTAATAATTGTAAAAATAACTAATAGTTTTTTTATTAATGAGTAGTTTAGAAAAATATAAAATATTTTTTATTTTGCTAGGACTAAAGAAATTATAATATAATTTTCAATTCTTAATTCTTATGTGTTATTTAAAAATGTATTGTAGTAACGAAGATATTGAAATATATCCTATCCAAAAGTTATATTTAAAACATTATATTTTTATAGACTGACAGTTTCAGGTATGTTTCTATAATGACAGAAATGCAGAAAGAAGAAATATTTAAACCGTGAAAGAACTATGGTTGAAAACATTTCTAGAAAACTGGATGGATCAGAACCTCGAAAATCGTAAGTGCTTTTTCTTAAATTAATAATTTATATTTCCACTAATTGCCTAATCATTAATTGTTATTTATTCTTATTTGACATGAGAAATTGTTTTTCACAACGATTTTACTTTGTAATCATGGTAACTTTAACGTTTTATGACGAATTTTTCAGAATAAATCAAATCAAAAATAATAATATTTTTAAAGTAAATTACATTATATATTATTATAATTTTTTTTCAATACAGGTCGAAAACATTGTTATATATTTATATGTTTCATAATAATTCCAATGTAATTTTTATTATTTTTTTTTTCCAAATACCACAGTACAGAAACTATTTAAATACAGGGTGACCCATAGTATGTGATAGGCACGTAGTTCTTCGATTTTATTCCCCGGAAATGTGTATTAACCAGGGCATGTAACCGTAAAAAACACTCGTTAACGGTTAACCCGTATAGAAAACGTAATAATAATGACGATTTTAGTTCGAAAACCGGTTTTTATAAATTGGAAACCGGTTTAAACCGGTTAATATATCGGTAAAAAAAATAATTAAAAAAAAAACATAAAAATATAATAAAAAATAATTTAAAAAAATAATAAAATATTACCATCTGAAAAAATATAACGAATAAAACAATGCAATTTATTTAACGAATATTCACAAAAATTCCCGTAATAATCAGAAAAACCCAGGTCACTTATCAATTGCCTACCTACTTTTATGACACTCCAATAAATTATAAATTGTAAAAACTGTCATGACTTATATTCAAATACAAATAGGTAAATAACACAGATATAAAAAAATTAAAATGTTCGCGTTAAATGATAGTAAAATAAAGTTTTTAACCGGTTTATTTTTTTGTTGGTTAACGGTTACCGGTATTTTCGGTCTTAAAATTATCGGTTAAAATTACGGTTAAAGTTCGCAATTTTCGTTCAAAATATCGGTTACCGGTTTATATTAACCGGTTTTTTTAACCGGTTGCATGCCCTGGTAACAATAAACAAAAGTAACTTATTTATTTTAGAACTGATATAAATTAATTTAGTTAAAAATATAATCTACAAATTATATCCTTAAATATAATATATTTTTCGTACAGATTATTAAGAAAATAGACACAAATTTTGAGAATATATTCAAAAAGGAATTATTCAAAATTCGAAAATTTGATTTTAAGGTTTATGAAGCAAACATAACAGCAATTTTTCATTAAAGTAATATTCGAATCTACTAGTATTTAAATTTTAAATACCCTTATAATATTGAGAATTTTTAGAAAAATATTTTTCACTTACAATTGCTCTATTTGTTATATTGAAAAAATTTAATAATTTTTTTGATAGTGTTTTTTTTTTCAAAATTGGTATTGCGTCCAATCTGAGTTGGCCTGATGGAAAACAATTTTGTATTTTTTTTATTTTTTTAAAAATACAAAATATAATAAAAATTTACATATTTGCGTTGGTTGAAAACTTTTCAATCAACGATATTTGCTACAAATTTATTAAAATAACCAAAATATGGTTTGTATATAAAAATATCTTAAAATTAAATGATATTTTGTTGTCATATAATAAAAGAAAAAAAGTATTTAAATGTGTAACAAAAAGTAAAAATACATTTTCTTTTCCAAGCTTTATTCAGATGAATTGTTTTAAATTTTCCCCGTTTTTTGCGGTTTTATTACAGATTTCGTTTTCGTTTATGAAATAATATAGTGCTTTGAAAACAATAATATCTTTGAAAATTAAAAAAACAATGATTTATTTGATTTAAAAAAATCAATAAGTTTTGATGTTTTTTTGAAATAAATCATGATTTTTCCCAACCCTGCGCCCAACAGTACCTAAATGTCAAATTGATAATCTCAAATATTTTTAAATGATTTTTAATACAATTTGGAATTGTTATAAATTATAAATATAAAAACCAAATAACAAACCTAATTTAAAAGATATTAAAATTTCAGAAGTCCTAACGTATAGATTTTAATTTTTTTTTCACAATATTACAAATTGATTATGACAGTTATAAATATTCAAGTTCAATCAACAAAGATTACACTTAATTAATTTTTGTAATTTAAATTTATGAGATATTTATAAAATAAGTGAAGTAAAGTATAGAAAATAATATATTATACTCGTTTTATACGACGTGTTGTTCCATTCGTGTTTCTGGGACAGGACGAGCGTATAGGGAACAAAATACGGGCTTATAAAACTCTTATAATAATATCTAATTTTATACAAATTTAATAAAACGAAATATATGTGCCTAATATTGCATTTTAAATTTTAGTGAAATTAATAACAAATAAAATAAAATAAAAAATTAAATGGAAGTACATGTAACAAATAATTTTTTTTTTGTTTTTGTGTTGTTACGAAAACTTTTAAAAGGCTTACCAATTTCATTGTAAGTAGATGTATCCCTCTGATGATGTTCAATAATCAAAAGGTACTAAATTACTGAAAGTAAATGAATCACGCACCGTAATTTCAATGCTGCATCAGGCCGGTTTATAAAGTAATAAAGTAATAGACTGGTTTGACATTTTCAAAATAATTGTTAAATATTTTTTTTTATAACTTAATTCATTAATGGAATCTTCCCGATAATAACGAAAGACGTTAAGCATAGTTATATAAAATGTCTATAACAGGATTTGCAACCCAGGTGTAGCAGAATTGAATCCTGCAGGAACATGAAAGTATGGATGTTTCTGCAATTCCTGAATTGCATGTTCTGCAACTGCAGACTTCTCAGGTTGGTTTAATCTAATATGCCATTTGTGTTCCTTTAATCTCGTTGCTACAGTTCTACCAGTTTAACCAATATATATTTTACCACACTGACAAGGAATCTTATAAATTCCAGACCAGTGTAGAGGAACTGTATCTTTGACATTGCCAAGAAGATCACGGATTTTTAAACTTGATTTATATGAAGTTTTTATGTCATATTTATTAAGAATCCTTCCGATTTTGTCGGTCACATTGGCAATAAATAGCAAAGTAGCAAATAATTTCTTATCAGGAACCACTTGTGGAATTGGTAGAGGTTTATTCTTCGTTTTCAGTGCTCTTCTTATTTGTGTTTTGCTGTAACCATTTTTCAAGAAAACTTATCCAAAAAATTAATTTCTTCTTGTAGTTTACTGGGATGACATAGATAAGAAACTCTTTGATAAAGCGTTTTAATAGTACAAGCTTTCTGGGCTGGGTGGTGGTTAGAGGTCTCATGAAGATATTGGTTTGTGTGGGTTGGCTTCATCTCAATATGCTGCAAATTTAAATCTAATTATGAATTGTAAAACTATATAAATTTGTAGTAAATAATAAAATAAATGATAAATGAATTATTAATTTGTTCATTTCATAAATTGTAGATATTTTAAAATTCTTAAATAAATTATTTTACTATAAAAAGATCGGTCCATTTTGCCTGAGATCGGGCTTGCATTAACCACACCATTTAACGCAGAGAACTGTTTAGTTTGATAAAGAGTTTACTTTAGTTTATTTATATAAATATCTATGTATTTCCGTTTTATTTATTTACATATCTAAATAAAAATATCTCTAATCATTTCCTTTTTGATTTGGGGTTATCAGTTCGATATTTGATTGAATGGAATAAATACCATTTTAGTACACGCTAGTATTCCACTTTAACACACCAATTCCTATTTTGTAGAAAAACGATATTAACAATAAAAGTTTATAAAAAAATCAGCATGAAGGGATAAGCTACTTGTTACTATTACTATACATATCATGTCTGCTAAAAATGAGGGTTCGTATATGCTTCTTTATATATTTTTATAATATAATAAAAATTACATTTAATGTACAAATGATTCGCGGGTCATAGGTGGCCGACGTCTGATATATTGCATATACCAAGTAAAATGTTTATTTAAATATATGTATAAACAAAAAACATATTAAGTATTCAAACACAACCGATTTTTGCATTAAACATAGTTATATGTCATATAAAACTTGGAAATTCCATTAGTATTTATTGCATTTGTTGTCATCAAGGAATAAACAACACATTTTATTATTATAAATTGTTATATCAAAATAGTGTACAATGAAGGCAAGTGTATAATAATATTTAATATTTTATATTATAAAATTATTTTGTGAAATGTGTAATATATTGAATTTCTTCACTGGAGAATTACAAGAAGGAATTTCTGTTTTGTCTCAAGTGTGCTGACTAAATACATATTATTCCTTCTGCAAAATACTTATTTTCACAATCATAACTATATTTTACGTTATGCTTAATAAATAATGAAAAATAGTGTTAATACCAACTAATGTATCTAAATTTGAAGAAAAGTTTAACTGTTTTACATGTAAGTAAAATATAATGATTTTTATACGTATTTAAATTAAATAAGTAAATAATCTATAGATTCTGAAGATGATGCAGGAATATTTTTTAATATATTATATTAAGTTTTTATACTTAGCTTTAACAATTGCTCTATTGTTACTTGGAAAACAATTTAATAATATCGGAAATTGTTAAACTGTATTCGGTAATTTGTTGTTGTATAATTGGTACTTCTTAGTATTGCACCCCCGGGCAAATGTGAAATTGATAACCTCAAATATTTTAAAATGTTTTTCAATACAATTTGAAATTATTATAACTATAAAAACCAAATAAACAAAGATAATTTGAAAGAATATTAATATTTCGTTAGATTTTCTCAATTTTGTACAAGAATTATGATATTTATAAATGTTCAACTTCATTCAACAGATTACTTACTTATTTTACATAAATTTCTAGATTATACTTAATTAATTTTTGTAATTTAAATTTTTGAGATTTTTACGAATAAAGGTGCATTCACATAAGTGTTTAGTTTTAAGGTTTACAATTAATAATAATAATAATAATAATAATAATAATAATAATTTATTAATCCAGTAGATCATATACATGATATAAGACATGTCATTAATGCAGATACATAAATATATTAACAACTAACAAGGATCATCAAAGTAATCGTGTACATTGTAATAACATTTTCTAATAAGTTTTTCTTTCAATTTTGATTTATATGCCAAGAGGGTCTTAGAATTCTTAATTTCTTCAGAAAGTTGATTGTATAATAGGATACCCCAGTAATATGGATCCTCCTTGAAGAAAGCAGTGCGGTGTTGTGGAATTTGTAGCAGTTGATTATGTCTAGTTTCGTATTTATGTACATCGGACCTTTTAATATAGGAGCAAAGATTTTCTTTTACAAAAATTAAAATGTGATATATACACAAAGAAGATAATGTGAGTAACCTGTTTTTTATGAAAGTGTCTTTACATGACTGATTGTAATCCAATTTGAACATAAATCGTATAGCACGTTTCTGAATTTTAAATAATCTTATAGAAGAGGATGATGTACCCCAAAATATTATTCCATACAAACATATTGATAAAAATTTTGCAAAGTAATATGATTTCACAATATCTATATTACATATATTACTTAATCTTTTAATAACATAACATGTTTTAGACAAATTACTACATACAATGTTTAAATGCATTTCCCAATTAGCATTTTCTGTTATAGTTAGGCCAAGAACTTTAAAATTACTGACTTGTTGCAAAGAGGTCGAATTATATTTCACTAGCAAACTGCGGTCATCAGAATTTTTGTTATAGATTGAAAAATGCATAAAAACAGATTTATTATTGTTTACCATTAATAGGTTTTTATTCATGTAGTTTTTCAGCTCTTCAAGCTGTACATTGGTGCTGCGTATTAAATCCTGTAAGTTCTTATTACACATAAATAATGAAATGTCATCTGCATACAATACAAAATTATTAATGGCTGTTTGTTGTTTAATATCATTGATGTACAGTATAAACAAAATCGGTCCAAGAATCGAGCCTTGTGGTACTCCAGTACTTATAATAGTTTCATTAGAACTGGTATTAAATAAATTTACTAGTTGTCGCCTATTACATAAATACGATTTCAGCCAATTGTAGCAGTTTCCTCTAATACCTACTGCATATAGCTTTGACAATAAAATATTGTGGTTTACTAAATCAAATGCTTTTGAAAGGTCAAGGAAAATTCCTATAGTTTCAATATTTTTATCTAAGTTGTTATAAATTTCATGTAAGAAAGAAGCTAATGCAGAGATAGTCGACCTTTTTTTCCTAAAACCGTGCTGTTCATTGGCAATTATGTTATATTTTGACATGAAGGATAGTAGTCGTTTGAGAATAGCCTTTTCCATTATTTTATGAAAAACAGATAGCAGAGATATAGGTCTATAATTGCTAATGTCTTTACAGTCACCTTTCTTATATAGTGGTTTTATTTTAGATACTTTTAGAATTTCTGGGAAGCAGCCTTTTTGGAAAGATTCATTAATTATGAACGTAATTGGTTTTAATATAAAGAGATATACTTTTTTCAAAAAATTCGTTGAAATTTCATCAATACCTGTAGATTGTGAATTATTTAAAGATACAATTATGTGTTCAACTTCATTTTCATCTACGTTATTTAAGAATATTGTATTACAATTTTGTTCTAGAGAAAAATAATTTGACGTACAATTCTGAGAGACACTATTTGATATGTTACCGAAAAAGTCATTAAAATTATTAACAATATCTTCTTTATTTGAAGTAAGTTCGCCATTGATGAGAAAGGAATCACTTTTCACTTCTTTTTTTGACGAAATTGTGTTGTTAATAATGTGCCAAGCTGCCTTTGTTTTGTTTGAAGAATTTAAATATATTTCATCATTATGTTTACGTTTTGCAAGTCTTACAGCTTTGGAATACATTGTCTTATGTTTCTTATAGTCTTCGGCACTAACTAGTCCACTAGCTTTTAACTTGAACAAGTCTTTTAACTTTAAAGCAGAAAGTTTAATTTCTGGTGTAATCCACGATGTGCTCGCTTTATTTTTTGATTTAACCGACTTCTTTGGAAACACAGTATTAAAATAATAATTAAAAATTTCATAAAATTTGTTGAATTGTTCGTTAACTGAGTTTGAATTATACACTTCACTCCAGGTTTCACGCGAAAGGCACTGGTTAAAAATGTTAATATTGGTGTCATTAAAGTTTCTTAAGTCACGTACCACTGAAGAGGCATCACCTTGACATTCATAATGCACTAATAGGATTTGAGAGGAGTGATCCGATAGTCCATTGTTTACCACTGAAGCTGACCAGTATAATTCATCCATATTGGTAAATATATTGTCTATGCAAGACTTAAGTCTTGTGGGCTCGAAAATTGTTTGTGCTAAACCATATGATAAAAAAATATCTATTATTTCTCGCCTATGTTTAGAGTCAGTTAGAAAATTCACATTGAAGTCTCCACACACGATGAGTTGAGCTTTGTCATGGTGATGAGTCATATGGAAAAGTAGATCAGAAAGCTGCGAGAAGAATATTTGAATATCTGAGTTTGGCCGTCGATATAGACAAATAATAATATATAATTTATTATACAGTGTTATTTTAATTGCCGTGCATTCGATTATTGATTCAATATTGAATTGAGAGATATCTACATTGGAAGAATTTAAATATGATTTGCAGTATATGGCCACTCCTCCATGAATTTGATGTGATCTGCAGAAGTAATTAGTTAAATTATAATTACTAATGGCAAGATATTGAATTTCGCTTTCTCGCAACCAATGTTCACTTAAACATAAAATATCAATTTTGTATTGTTGTAAGAAGACATCTAGAATATCAACTTTGTTTGACAATGATTGAATATTTTGGTGCATAATTCTTATTTTTTTAACGGAATGTTTATCATTATTTTTGTTTTGCTTTAAATTTGTCTGTAATTGCTATTGGTCATCTTCATAGTTCGTTCGCCGTTTTACTTCTAAAATCATTTTTTGATACACAGGACAATTTTTATCGGTTGCTGAATGATGAATACTGAATTTTGTGCTTTGAATATTATTGGACTGAATGCAGTTGCAACATTTAAAATCTTCAACAGTACAATTTTTAGACTCATGTGAGTTAGCACATTTGGCACAAGCAAGGGTTTTTTTACAATATTGGGCAATATGGCCGTATCCTGAACATTTGAAGCATCTTATGATATGAAATGAATCTACACATTTACATCGCTGCCATCCAATGTAGACAAATTTATTTTTGATCAGAGTATTACGTGTTTTAGGGTCTACTTCTATTATAATATTAAATAGTTTATCAACTGCAATTTTTCTGACAATTTTTAAATGATTTAAATTATTTATATCAAGATTATTCTGGGATTTTATGTTTTCCAAAATTTTATTATCATCTCCATCAACAATGACTCCAAAAATCACTAATTTTGGAAGAATCTTTTTTGGTTCATGATAGCTAAATTTATCTTTCAAAGAATTATTTATTTCGTCTTTTAATTTGTTTACAGTTTCAGAATTACTACAATTTATGAGTAAACTGCCATCTTTTGTTGATTTTACTTTATTAACGCTCAATGACAAACTGGCGGGATTTATTAGTTTGCGAAATTCTGACTGCAACTTTGCCGGCTCTTGTTTAGTGTTTGCCGGTTTAATTATTAATATTTTATCAGCTGAGTTTGACTGTAAAACATTTTTATAGGATGGTCTACTAGATGTCTCTGCGGGTATTGATTTATCATTATTTTCATTAAATTTATTTATTTCAAATTTTTTTAGTTTTTCTTCTAAATGCAGAATTTTTTCGTTTTGCAATTTATTAATTGTTTCCAATTGTTTTACTAAATTTTTAAGAATACTGTTTTCATTAATAAGAGTACTTACTGATATGTTATCTCCACATGTGTATTCTGTCATAACATCATTAGATTTGTTTATACTGCCCTTAGATGTTAATAACTCTTCCTTATTGTTTGATTCCAGAGACTTTTTTACTTCAATATTGTTTTCCTCGTTCAGCGCAGTTGAATCAGAATTTTTATTCAAGGTTAAGTCACAATTTTTACAACACCACTCCGTATCCTCCAGATTTCTCATTTCATCGACTGTTAACTCAGCACACTTTATGTGAAAAAAACCGAGACACTTTTTTTTACACTGAATTTTGTCATCATAACGACCAATTTTTGAATTACAAATAGAGCACATAGATGCACCACCGCTTGGCGCCATGTTTACAATCTAGCTCTTGCGTTTAATATTAGGAAAGTTTGACGCCATGTATCAAAATGAAAACATTCACACTGCGCATCGTAGTGCATGCGTAAAACGGAAAGTATGCAAACTCCAAACTTTATGTTTAGGTTTACGTTTACGTTTAGGAATGGACCAATAGCAAAGCAGGTAGTATGCGTCATATAGTATTCTCTCTTTTTAAGCTGTCACTTCAAATATAACCACAAATTTGAAATGAATCACAAAGAAAAATTTATTTTGGCAAATACTTTAACTTTATATCTTCATAATAAACGAATAAAAAAAACTAAACGACGATGGTGGGTTCGTCCAATATTACAAAGACGTTATTCCCAGAGAGACTGGTACAATTTAGTTCAAGAGATGAGATTACAGACACTGAATCTTTTTTTGATTATACTAGGCTAACAGTAGCCCAATTTGTTGTTTTATTGGGGCTAGTCGGGCCCCTAATTAAAAAACAAACAATTAGAAGGCAACCAATTCCCGCAAAATTGCGGATAGATGGCACTTACTAAACCTAATAAATATCTTATTATGTGAATGATATGCTGTCAGGCTATTTCTAAACTTAAAACATAATTGTAAATCTTAAAACTAAACACTTATGTGAATGCACCTTAAGTGACGCAAAGTATATAAAATAGTATTTTACTCGTTTTATACGACGTATTGTTCCATTCGAGTTTTTGGAGCACCCTTCGCTGCGATCCTCGTGCCCCAAATAACTCATGGAACAATATTCGTAGTATAAAACTCGTATAAATAATAATATACTATAATACTAGAACCCTTGATATTTACATCGTTTCTTTATAATAGAATTTTTCTTACAGCTACTACTAATTTGTGTACTCTGTATTCATGCTGCTTTGTCCATCGACCCAAATTTGATTGAGGCTTTAATTGGAGGCACTGACTCCGGATATAGCGTAAATACTAACAATAATAATAACAAGTAAGTAAAATTAGTTATTTACGTACCAAGTGCGGGAACGCAACATTCCCGGATGAGTGCTTTGTGATTGCAATAGAATAAATCCGGGATCCAAATTCTCACAATGCAAGAGGTTTGAATATTATTTTTTTATATTTTTTTTATTTATTATTTATATACATCATTTTGGTTTTGTGTTTCAAACATTTACGTAAAATTTGGAGCATATTATTGTGGACGAGTACACCAAATTTAAGCTTACTCTTTTTGCCAGTATTCATGGAATCTGCATGAGTCAATGAAATATTTATTACAATTAAAAAATATGTATTTTAAAAATGTTATTTAAGACTGCTATTATTTCTATATCAAAAATATAATGATCATTTCATTACCATAAAGTTAAAGAAAAACTCAAAGTTTTACAAAATCTTTCACTTTTCGATTTAAAAAATGGGATTTTGGTATACAAATATTGTTTGTTTAACTGATGAGTTTGTAAAAAATTTAAAATTCACATTTCCAATTGAAAATTAATATATTTTTTCATCTCCAAATTATTTTGTAATAAGAATAAAACATGAAAACTTATAAACTTATAATTTTTAGTTTTTTACTCTAAATTTTTTTTTTCTTCAAACGTCATAAAAGTGACATCTTCTGTGACGTCATTGACAAGATTGAAGTTTAATTACTATGCCTCCGTAATATAATTTTTTATTCTAGCCGCCGTTTAATTTCTTCGCCGCCGTATGTAGAATCAGCCAATAAGAAGTAACTTGTACAATAGAAATCTGTAATAACGCCCTAAATGTCACTATAAATACTAGATAACCTAAGAATAAAGTTACTAAAAACTATGAATAACTGACAGGTAACCTACATATTAAACGTCAAATAGTAGTTTATTTTTTAAAATGTCTAAGTTCGAAGAAAAAATAAAATGTGTTATTCAGAGTAAAAGTGTCTTTGTGTGCCTCGCATGTAATTGTCCGACTCGCTTTGCTCGTCGTGCAAACTTCCATACTCGCCACACAAAATATCACTTTTACTCTTAATAACACAATATACTATTATATTCAGACGAAATAATTCAAAAATATCCCTATTTGGATCCAAAATATTTGTTTTTGAAAATGGTCCATATTGATAGACGTCGTTGCGTTGATTTGAAATTTTCAAACATAATTTAATTATCTCTTTTCGTTCCTGAGATTTTCATACTCAAAAGTTACACCTCAAAAAAGTGTATTATTTTAGAATATCTCTAAAATGGGTGGAAATAAAATCTCAACGATTATATCATAGGTATCAGTCGAATTTCAGTTTTTCGCTTAGAATATTATTAAAGTTTTTTTGACTTAAGTAAATATTGATTTGTTGATGACATTTTCAAACATAATTCAATGGGGAAGTTTAGCGTATTATTTTTATTTTAGCAAGATTGCCCTTAAATGTGTTATTCTACATTTAATTTCACCCAAAGATGCCTAGATTTCTCGAAAAATGAAATTTTATACAAAAATGACGTCAGTGTGGCTCGCGGAGAACGTATCGGCTATATTAACCAGCGCGCGCTGGGTTCCCATGGCAACAGAGAAGCGTGTGGTGTAACGCCTCAAATTCAACCAACGTTCAAAAAGTCAGGTCTCACCATCCCTTCAGCGCAAGCGCATAACTCACTTGTGACGTCAGAGTGGCTCGAAGATAAATCATTAATTATAAATAATTGGCAACATAATTTTAACTTTCAATTACATTTTAATTTCAACCACGCTAAACTTCCCCATTATCTCTTACCCTCCTTACATAAGTTTACTAATTTTATATTTTTATTCCTAGGGATACAATTTTTAGAATGGAAAAACTGAATTGGCCAAAATCGAAAAGAGTATACATGACATTTTTCGCGATTTTTAACGATTTTCGTTTTTTCGTTCTAAAAATTGCATCAATAAAAATATGAAGATTGATACACTTATATAATTTTCCTCGTAGAAACGGCAATGTCGCAAATGTCGTATCTCGACTCATTACAGGGCTACACTCAAAAAAACTTTTTTTTTCTGAGTATAATTTTGAACACAAGTATCTGAAGAACGATAAAAAATAATTGAATTATGTTTGAAAATTTGATATGACCATCTCAATATTTCATTTAGTATACAGGTGTTTCATTTAAGTGTGCCACTATTGCTATCTCGAGAACTATAAGAGCTACGAGGTTGATTAAATTAGCAAAGAACCACCATTTTACAAGACTAATACAAAGAGCAAAAAAAATTTTTTTTCGACCAGTGGTTCTCAAAATATGGGACACAACTTTCTTATTTTAAATGGGAACATATGTTTATTTTTAGGTTATTCGATAGAGTATTTTTTTTCTGAATTCAATGATATAAACATATCATATACTAATATAACAAAATAATTGAGAAACATGCATGTTAGATTTATATGTATTTTATTTATATCTGGCTGAAACGGGAGTGCTTTGGATAGAAAACAATTCATTTTCTTCTTAAAACTGACAGTTAAGAACATAAAATTTAACAAAAAATAATCAAACAATGTTAGACAGAACAATATGTCTATGTTTTCAATCCATAGCACTCTTATTTCAGCCAGATATAAATAAAATACATATAAATCTAACGCATTTTTCTCAATTATTTTGTTATATTAGAATATGATATGTTTATATCGTTGAATTCAGAAAAAAATACTCTATCGAATAACCTAAAAATATGTTCCCATTTAAAATAAGAAAGTTGTGCCCCGTATTTTGAGAATCACTGGTCGAAAAAAAATTTTTTGTAATAGTCTTATAAAATGGTGGTTCTTTACTAATTTAACCAACCTCGTAGCTCTTATAGTTCTTGATAACAATGGTGGCACACTTAAATGGAACACCCTGTATAATAAAATCTGTAATTTCGGTAAGTTCAATTTTCTCATTTGTCCCCATTTCGCTATTTGTTTATAAAACAATTGAATCACATTTATATTTTTGATGTAGAAAGCAAGAAACTGTGTCAAGTACAACAGAGGTAGAATCATTGACAGAAGCAGCAAGTTCTAGTTCTATACGCTACCAGAGACAGAACAACAGCCAACAAAAGAAGCGGAAGTTGAAGCGGAAGCACCAAGACAACTTCATCCTCGCCAAATTTATTAAAACCTATGGTCAGAGCCGGATTACCCATTAGGCAGAGTAGGCAATTGCCTACGGGCCCCTTGTCTTTTAGGGGCCCCGCGCTCCTCTATATTGATTTGATGTTGAAATCGATCGAGATGCAAAAATAAATAAAATTGAAAATGAACTAAATTTGTTATTTTATTATTAACTATAAGTCTAGATTTTTTAACTCATACAATACGCCGAACTGCGGTAGCTTTTGCCTTTGTATAAATTGTGCCGTTTCCTTAATTAACGAAATTTCCTAGAATCGAGGTATTATGTAGAGAATAGCAGATGTGATCATGATAATAAAGTATTAAATAGGCGGCCACCAACAAAGATATCGGTTAGTATGTAGTAGAATTATATAATAGACATTTCATTTTCCGTGAATCATTATTTCTCCCGTCAGTGAAACCTGTAGAATGATTTTGTGTGATAGCGAATTTGAGTTTTACTTGGGTAATCTAGTTTTGAATTTATGTTGTTCTGTCGTTCCTTACTATTGCCACAACTATTGCTTACACTGTAGTGTATGCATACAGGGTGACCCAGCGAAAATTATCAGCGCAGTTTGTGGCCACTTAACATCAATTTTGCAAAAAACGCTCGAACACGTCAATTTTAGTATAAAGGGGGACACTTGAATGGATTAGTACCAATGGCATAACTTCAACACTAAAATGGGGGTGGACTGCACCTCAAAAATTTTAAATGGAAAAGGGTGTCAAACATGACACATTTTGAAAGGGCTTTCAATTCTCTATTCAACAGTTTTTTTTATTTTTCAAATCCGATCATTAGTTCCAGAGATATGTCGTTTAAAACAAAATTTAACAGGTGTTTAAAATTGCAATCAAGTAGGCTTAAACAAATGACAGAAACTCAAGTATCAGTTTATTAGGTGTTCAAAATGAGTACCTCCAACTTGTATACAATAATAAAGATTTTGCTCAAAACTTTAGAGCTACGGTACGTTGCCGTAAATCTTCTAAAGATTCGGGTGGCGTGGCATAAACTTTAGACTTTAAATAACCCCACAAAAAGAAATCTAACTTACAAATTACTTGTTTATTACAAACAACTTGTCGAAAAAATTGTTTATTTAGTGTCTGTCATTTGTTTAAGCCTACTTGATTGCAATTTTAAACACCTGATAAAATTTGTTTTAAACGATATTTCTCTGGAACTAATGACCGGATTTGAAAAATAAAAAAACTGTTGAAAAGAGAATTGAAAGGTCTTTCGAACTGTGTCATGTTTGACACCCTTTTCCATTTAAAAATTTTGAGGTGCAGTCCACCCCCATTTTAGGGTTGAAGTTATGCCATTGGTACTAATCCATTCAGGTGTCCCCCTTTATACTAAAATTGACGTGTTCGAGCGTTTTTTGCAAAATTAATGTTCACTGGCCAAAAAATTGCGCTGATAATCTTCGCTGGGCCACCCTGTATAAAAACATAAATATAGGTATGTATATTAGTATGTTTTATATTGTCATTATTGTTGTTGAGAAGAAGTTGGCGCTTGGTGCGTAAATAACAGTATCTTATTTAAAACTGTAAAGTACACATTTTCTTTCATACTTTTATATTCCAGTAGTGAGTATAGGTATATTCTATTAATTTTTTAACAGTACTCGTATGTTATTTTTTTGTATATTATTTTATTAAAATTGTTGGGTAGTAAAATTATAAACTTATTAGGGGAGAGGGCCCCGAGATTTCGATTGCCCAAGGGCCTTCACATGGTTGAATCCGGCACTGCCTATGGTTGATTTATGTTATAAAAAATTATACTGTATTAAGTTTGGATATGGTACTGTAGAATATGATCAATAAAATTAAAATTTATTAAGTTGTTTTAATTCTGTTATGTGCATATGAAAATGCTAAGAATCGTTAACAGTTACTACTTAATTTATTTGTCATGTGTTATATGATCAAGTTACGACTTGACATTTGATTAACTGCAATGTATTTGCTTGTCTCATGTATGCCCATTTGCATAGCTTACAGTTAAATACGTAACTAGGGGTTAACAAAATAAGTGCATATCGAAATTTTGACAATACTATTTAATAATCCATTAGACATTATGTTTTGATAGAATATTGTGGCATGATTGGTGCAACTATAATTGATTCGTATTCCTGAGTAAATGAACATAATTCATTGCTTTAGAATTTACTTTGGGTTTAGTAGGTCACGAATCAGAACATTCTGAAATAATTGGTATAATTTTTTAACTACTGAAACCTTAGCAAAATCCAATTCATCAGTGCTTTATAATGTGCTCTGGTTTAAGCAAGCCAAAAACCGGTGCATTCTGAATTTTTCCTCCTATTTTTGGCTTATACTTAGTTATAGAGCAAACATTTCTGTTTGCTGTAACTCCTGACCTATTGAAACAATATCACAATCCAGAGCAGCTATATCTGACCAGAATGTGCTCTTTTTCAGTAGGCCAAAAATTAAAGCAAATGCTTTAAAATACTCTAATTCCTGACCCACTGCAACCAGAGCACAATCCAGTGCAGCTAAATCTACTCCTGAATGTACTCTGGTTTCAGCAGACTTAGAATTAAAGCAAACATTTCTGAATAGTCTAATTTCTAACCCACTGAAACTAGAGCATAATCCAATACAGCTAAATCCGCTCCAAATGTACTCTGGATGTAGCAGACTTAGAATTAAAGTAAACACTTCAAAGTACTATAATTCCTGACCCAATGAAACTAGAGTACAATCCAGAATAGCTAAATCTGTTCCAAAAGGTGCTCTGGTTTCAGCAGACATAAAATTAGAGCAAACAATTCTGCGTGCTCTAATTCCTGACCCACTAAAAGCAGAGCACAATCTAGAGCTAAATCTGTATGAATGTACTCTGGTTACAGCAGGCCAAGGATTAGAGTACACGTTGAAGCGTACTCCAATTTCCGGCCGGCTGAACTAGATCACCATCATGGTATTAGCTGCCTTGGAAGGCGGTCTAGCCAGACCACCAGGCAGGGAAGTGGCTCAGAGGCCTGCTGCCTCCCCTGAGCTCCGGAGAGCGGGACTGAGTGCTAGGGTCTAAGGTTACCCGGTATATCGGTCGTATGGATTCCTGCTGATTTTTCAATCTGTTTTGTGACTGTTCTAGTGGGATTTTTAAAAAAGAAAATTTATACACATAGGTAATTTGATGTGAGGAATTCACTGGCAATATTTAAGGGTGTAACTCACACCCATTTTAGGGTAGTAGTCAGTTTCTAAAAAATTGAAGGAGGTGCAATAATTCTTTAAAATAATAACATTTCAGTTTAGCTGCGCTAAGGAAAATGCATCCTTGGAGACATTGCTCATACGAATTTTTTTCTTGTGGACTGAAGCCCCAATGCTCCCGTGCAGTCGGCGCCAATGCTTGTACTATCTGGAATGGCCGCAGTGCAGAAGTAGAATGGCGTGCTAGATCACCCAATCTTACACCACTACAATATTTTTATAGTGGAATTTTAAAATCAAATGTTATTATTTGGTTTAATAAAAATTCAAATTGAAAACATTTCTCAAAATATTTCAGTTAGTCAAATATTAAGAGTTTTATAGCAGATTAGGTCTTTGCTTAGTAGTTAGTAGATAGTAGTATAATTATTGTTTAATTTTTCGTTTATGTTTATTTGTTTGCAATATTCCGTCTGATGTGTAAACAGGTATATGTTGATGTACGTTTTTTTTTTCGTGCGTCTTAAAATTTAATGCGCCTTTTTTAGTATTTAATTTTACAATGCACTTTAAAAATAAAATAAAAAAATATATAATAATAATCAATAATAATTGTATATTGCACTTATAAATCTGTTAATTTCAATTTTTATGGAATGTAAAACAATTTATTTATTGTTTATTTGTCTTAAAATATAGATCAAAATACTAAAAATATTCAAATACAAACTTCCATTTTCGAAAAAAAGTGAAAAGAGTCCGTTATTAATTAAATGAAAAATCAATGTATCTGAATGCACTAAAGTAAAGAGATATTTATTTCCTTTTAATTCCCAGAATTGGATTACAATTCGAATTACAATTGTTGAATAAATATTTAAGACTTAATGAGTTTCTTGATAATTTCTTCGGTTTCCTTATGCGACCGTTTCCTGACACCTCCTCCCAGCAAGCTTCCTAAGACGGAAGCGTCGAGTCCTCGACCGAAAGCAACGCGAGGACGATATCCTTTATCATCGGCAACATACTGCACGCTGTACATCATGCCATTGTCCCCCACGTACTGGTAGGCGCCTTCCACGACGGCATTGTCGTCCTGGAAGCGCCCGGATTCTACCTTGATTGTTCCATCTTTTTGATCAACTCTGGAGGAAATAAAAAATTAAGAAAAAATTAAAACATTCACACATTTCTCTGCAATTCACGTGTGAGCTGTGTTTCACAAGACAAGAACGTAAAGTGAATCTTTATTGTTCGAACTCGCAAATTGAAACGCGAGCGTAGCGAGCGCTACAATCGAGCTAGAGCAAAAGATACTTTACGCTAGAGATGCACACATAATTTTTTCTACGACTTTAACGAAATAAAAAAATAATAATATCTATTTAGTACGTTCAATTCAATCTTAACCAATTTCCTGTTTTGTATTGCTGTAACCATGACGACATGAGAAAATAAATAATCTAAGCGAGCAAATTAAGTACTTTACTTGTTACTGACTTGTAAACTATCATTTATCTTAACTCTTTGTTGCCAGGTAAATTAATTTTTACAAGCTACTACATTGTAAAAATGACAGCTGTCAGATTTACCAGTACCTAGCATGTTAAGATGACACCTGTCAGATTTACTGGCTAGAAGTTCCATTGTTTATTAAATTCCAAGGCTTACGATATATCATTTAAAACAATTTTTGACACAAAATTAGTAACTGTCAAAATTTGGTTTTAATTTTAATTTTATTTACAAGTCAATAACAAGTAAACTATTGTACATTATACGCCAGGTAACAGTTTTTACTGGTTCAAGGAGATGACAGGCTCGCCTAAACGGCTCGCCAGTCAATTCCTCCTATCACCAGTAAAAACTGTTTTACCTGGCTAATATTGTAAAATACTATTACCGCTCGTTGCTGTGGAGACGCGCCGTAAAGTATTTATTTGCTCGTTCCTCACTAATCATTGCCTTTACGATGACAAAAGAGAGCATAAATATCAACTTTTCATGGTGGTCGTAGAAAAATAATCTTGTGTCACATGTACAATTTTTTTGGATAGATAATATCAATGTCAATTATTAAATATATTTCTTATAATACATTATTATATTATTATTAAATAAATATTAGAAAAACAAAAATCCTATAGCTGCTCGTATTATATGTATATTTTAGCACAACAACGACATCTGTACAAGAAGAAAAGCTTTTTTTGAAGCTTATTATAAGAAAGCATTTCGTGTCACTCTTAGTTACATGATTTTGAAGAATAATTATATTATTTAGTCAATAATTATTATATTTATAAATTTTTTGAAAATAAAATTAACATAAATATATTAAATAAATATTTTTTTATTACTTACATATTTTTGTAGTTTTATTTATTTATAGGTATGTTCTTAGAATAAATTTAGATTTAAAATTAGCCATAAAAATGTGAAAGTACAAGAATTGAAGAAATTGCTGTTCTTGCACATTTCTTGCAAAACAATTTTTTGTCTTGTCTTGCTTTGAAATTTGTAGCTCTTGTCGTGTTCTTGTCTTGCATTTTTTACAAGACTGATGCAAGACCAAGAAAAATACAAGACTCTCGTGAAACACTACGTGCGAGTGAACTTATAATACTTAAAATGGAATAAATAATGCAGTACATTTATATTTACCTGTATTTGTAATTACCACTATTTGGGTCGGATTCATACGAAACAGATCCTCCATCCTCTAATTGAATTTGATAATTCACTTTATCACCATCACCTGGTGCAGCTGCTGTCAACGAAATGGTCAACAAACTTAAAAGAATTAACTGTAACAATAAACAAATGTTAATCATTTTATTTTAGAACTAAAATAAATTAATTTAGTTAAAAATATAACCTGCAAATTATATGTCCTAAAATATATTTTTTATGTACAGATTATTAAGAAAATAGACACAAATTTTGAGGATATAATCAAATATTTCAAAATTCGAAAATTTGATTTTAAGCTTTATGAAGCAAACAACAGCAATTTTTCATTATAGAAATATAAAATATTTAATTTTTTTAATACCCTTATAATTTTGAGAATTTTTAGAAAAATATTTTTTATATTTGTCGCTTACAATGTCTCTATTTGTTATATCGAAAAAAATTTAATAATTTTTTTTTGATAGTGTTTTTTTTAAACTGGTCATCAATTTTGTGTTTTTTTAAATTTTGGTAAAAATACAAAATATAATAAATATTTACATATTTGCGTTTTCACAATCAACGATATTTGCTACAAATTTATTAATAACAACTAAAATATGATTTGTATATAAAAATATATTAAAATTAAATATTTTATTGTCATATAATAAAAGAAAAAAAAAAAGTATTTAAATGTGTAACAAAAAGTAAAAATACATTGTTTCTTTTCCAAGTTTTATTCAGATGAATCGTTTTAAATTTTCATTGTAATAATAAAAACACCCATTTTTGCAGTTTTATTACAGATTTCGTTTTCGTTTATGAAATAATATAGGTACTGCTTTGAAAACAATAAAAAAGTGAAATATGTATTAACAGATATCTTTGAAAATTAAAAAAACAATGATTTATTTGATTTAAAAAAATCAATAAGTTTTGATGTTTTTTGAAATAAATCATGATTTTGCCAACCCTGCGCCCAACAGTACCTAAATGTCAAATTGATAATCTCAAATATTTTTAAATGATTTTTAATACAATTTGGAATTGTTATAAATTATAAATATAAAAACCAAATAAAAAATCTAATTTAAAAGGATATTAAAATTTCAGAAGTCCTAACATATAGATTTTAAATTTTTTTCACAATATTACAAATTGATTATGACAGTTATAAATGTTCAAGTTCAGGCAACACACAATTACACTTAATTAATTTTTGTAATTTAAATTTATGAGATTTTTATAAAATAAGTGAAGCAAAGTATAAAAAATAATATATTATATTCGTTTTATACGACGTGTTGTTCCATTCGTGTTTTTGATACACGACGAGCATAGCATGGGAAGAATATACCGGCTTATAGAAGCGTATAATAATATCCTATTTGATACAAATTTAATAATACGAAATATATATACCCAATATAGGAATTTAACTTTTAGTGAAATTAATAACAAATAAAATAAGTAAAACAAAATATTAAATGGAAATATTTGTATCAAATAAATTATTTTATTTATAAAATTTCCAGTATTTGTGTTGTTTCAAAAACTTTAAATACGCTTACCAATTTCATTGTAAGTAGTTGTATCCTCTGATGATGTTCAATAATCAAAAGGTATTAAATTACTGAAAGTAAATGAATCACGCACCGTAATTTCAATGCTGCATCAGGCCGGTTTATAAAGTAATAAAGTAATAGACTGGTTTGACCTTTTCAAAATAATTGTTTAATTTTTTTTATAACTTAATTCATTAACGGAATCTTCACGATAATAAAGAAAGACATTTCGCACAGTTATATAATATGTCTTTAACAGGATTTGCAAATTTGCAGGAGAATTGAATCCTGCAGGAACATGAAAGCGTGGATGTTTCTGTCCTCCTTCACCTCATCCTCATTTGACTGTTTATGACCTTAGCGGTCGTTAAACTTCAGAGGTAGTGGTATACCATGTAACAAACAATAAATAATTAAAAATAGGAAATAGTTGTTAAATAATTTTACTTCTATAAAAACATAATACATTTTAAGATCAAATATCAAAAAAATCTGATGTGGCCAGCACATCACCTATTGCCTGTCCTTTAATAAAATCTGAGAGACATATTTAAAAGTACAGAGTATACAAAAAGAAAAAATATATACATAAATACACCTATGTATAACAATCACAAATTAAACAATATTATTCAGAAATAGTACATGTTTAATTCAAAACTCACTTATTTCCGATACCATAATTATGCAATTGCCCAAAGAATAGTGAAATCAAGGTCCAAACAATATTTAATGCATGTTCTGCACATTGCATTAATAGGAGAATGTAAGTAGTGGTTAATTCTCGCAAAATTACATATAAATGTCAACGAACTTTTCGAATTAAAAGACCGAACATAAAAATTTAATTGGCAAAGAATATCAGGGACATTATAGATGTTATTTATAATTTTATATATACCTAAATAAAAAAATATATAGAAATGTGTCTTTATTTTTGTATTGAACGCACTAGGCGAATCTTGCAAAACAATACGATGTAATTGGTTGTTGTTATTTAAACAACATTTTTTAGTTACTTTACTAACATGCGATTTTTGATTGAATCTTCCTCTTTTATGACACTTTTTTAAAAACAATTTATGGTAATTATTTTATAAATACAACTTATTATAATACACATTCTCCTCCTGCAAAACTTCTTTTATATTATAAACATTCCACTTAATAAATATTTATTCTATATGATGACTATTAAATGATATCAACACTAATTATGAAAACAACCGCGGGTTGGCGCGCGGATCGACAAGAACAGCTGTTTGCATAGTCTATACATTTCTAACATTTACACGTTAAATACCTACGAGGGGCTAAAATAATTGCTTTGGCCCTGGAACACTAGTGCTCACCATTAGCTCTCATTTTATGTGTAAAACAAAAGTAAGAATGCTAAAAAAAATGAGATTTCGAAAAAAATTATTTATGAGTATTGTAATTCTGGATGGGTTTTTTCACTGGTTACCAACGGTACCAGCTTATTTCTTTTACACTCTTTATATCACATATCGAAATACTGATTTAGTTTTTATTCTTCTTAAAACCTCACATATTTCATATAAATTTCTAAGAATATTTTGCATATTATACTGTATTTTTTTTGTATATAAATTGTCAAAGTTCGTGTACCCGTATGTTTTAAAATATAAAAATTTGATAATTTATTGTCGCAATTTGCATAAATGCCTATAACATAAAAAATATATTATCTTCAAATATATGTTGTTCAAATATAATTTATGTTGTCGAATCAAATTATGTACCATCTATTTGTCCTATAAATATGGCCCTAAGGTGTCCGGGAGGTGAACACCATTTACAGTATAATTACATCATTACGTACATCTGCCATAAAACAATTTGTCACAGGCAGTAAATGAGTAATAAACAATCACAGTAAGAACATAAATAGTTATTTAAGCTACAAGGAATATAAGTACATTATAACCTTCGAGGAGGTATGAACTGAGGCGGAGCTTGTGGAGCCGAAATTATTGTTACCGTACAATATTTGTACTTATGTACATTCTGAGTCGCTTACAATATTTTTCGAGTCCCCCGTAGCAATTGTCTTTAAATAATGTTAAAATTCAGTTCAGATTTATTTATTTGCAACTTTTTATAGTTAATTTTGCCCGTTGTTAAATGAATAAAAGTATATTAAATTTGTATGATTTTCATAATTACAGGACCGTAGCTAGAGTCATTTCAGGAGGGGGCTGTAAAATAAATATTTAAATAATGCTATGTATTATCTGTATTTAATTAAGTACATTAACAAAAATTATATCATCTTAAACCGCTAAATAAAAATTATTTCAATTTATTCTGTTGGCCAAGAAATTTCGGTTTTTTTTGCATTTATCATGTGAATTATAAAGAGATGTACGATTTAAACATACTTATATTTAGAATACACATTTCGAAAACAATATGTAGTTATAATATACTATACCATAGTATACTATAGCTAACAGTTTTTCCTTTAAATATTTATCTGAAATAGATTAATAATAGTATACATATTATGCACTGAGGGACTAAATTGCATGATTTAATCTTGAGAGTGAGGTTTATTTCACGAGACGCAGGCGAGGGAAATAATCACTTGCGAGATTAAATGCACTTTAGACCTGTGGTATATACACTATTTTTGTATTATTATAATGTAAAAGTAGGTTTCCTAAAAGCGATTTTATTATAAAAGTGAGCTCGGAATACGGGCCATTATATAGTTCTGATTGCAGGTTGATATTTTTTTTTATTTATGAACAATTTTAATGTACCTAATGCCTAGTATTTGTATATACATTACAGAAACTTGTTTGTAAAGAAATGTTTTAAAAGTGTTCAAAATATTTACTTGGCAATTATTTTACATACATTGTAAATACTTCAATGCCAATTTGCAGAGAAAGGTATTTCATATCCTATTGAGTATGTCAGTGATGTACCTTATTACTTAACATGTAAGGTTAATCAAATTTTATAAACAATTCATTAAATATCTGCATACGTCATCAAATGCAAAAAAATAATATTAATGTTAAATATAGGTAAAGGTCGTTTTAGACTAGCCTACAAATTGTACAAGATCTTGCACCATTTTTGGTACAATTTGAATTGGCTAGTATCAAGCAGCAAATTGGTTGAAATATTGTGTACAATCGTAACAGAACACGTTCTATTTTTCATACAATCTGTCACTCAATTTGGCTGTGAGCATGCGCATATATGAATTTTGTGATCTCGCGCGTTTCTAACGTTTATTCGTTTTTATTGTATGTACTGTGGTTATAGAAAACGTATTATTACTACTGACTACTGGTAAAGTTGTAAGTATTGCAAACTTTAAATGTAAATGAATTTATGGTTAATTTTGCTTGTCACATTGACATATTTAAGGAAACTGCACATAATCAGAGCCAATATATTGTACAAGAAATTACATTAGAATCATACAAAACTTCGTCAAAATTTAGCAATGTTTGGTACAAGATATTGTTTCATTTTTTGTACTATTTATTGTTCCATATATAGGCTAGTCTACAACGGCTTTAAGGAAAACAGTAGTACAAGAAATGTGAACTAAACAATTTATATTTTAAAAAATTATAATTTCATCTTCATTAAAATCTCGAAGCAAAAATTTTGTTATTTCGTTTAAAAGTAAGGTTATTTTATTTATCCGGTGTGATTTTATTTAATTGTATATGATACACCACGGTTGAGAAGACTATCATTACTAACCCAGTGCCAAGTTGTGTTCCACAACTATTTTTAATTTTGTTTTATTTGATTTACTTTTTTAAATTTAAATTACATAGCAAATATTTTACATTTTTCTTGAGTTAAATGATTCAAACAATATATAGATTTTGAGTAAGTTTTTTTAAAAAGTGACAGTTTTCATTACCGATCATGGTCAATAATAATTTATTATTGACCTACATGATCACGCTTACCAAGTAAGTGTTAGTGGTAGGTAGTCTATGCTAATAGTGAAAAAATAAAATTTGCTACAAAATGTTATTTGTCTACTAAAGCTAGAAAACTGAAATATATAGAAATTTTATAAGTACATTCAGACAATTATTATATTTTATTTTCAATCATTATTTTGTTGTAGCACATAACATAAAATTACATTGTGATATTAATGTCTTTTATGGTTTGCTTATTTTTAATTTTCTATTCCTTTTTATTACGCGTAATGTATAATATTTAATTGTTATTTTTCATTTTACCTTGACTTTTCCTCATTTCTTTTATGGTGATTATTGTATGAATTTTTATTGTTTATATAGAAATTATTTATATAGTGATTATATATATATATATATATATATATATATATATATAGTATGTTCATTAAAATTAAGAACATAGGGATTTAAAATGGGAAAACAGTTTTTTAACGCGCGTTGCTTCCCATTTTACTTTATAGCAATGTTTTATACACAAAATTTAAAGAATAAAATCCTGCATTGTTTGGTAGGAATTTATTATTTTGTGTCCTCCAAAGTAGAATAAACTTAATTTGAATATTTCTTAAACAAGAATCCAGTAAGTGTAAATGTGAAAATAATAATATCAAATATGCTGTCATTACGACACTTTAGCTATGCGCTATGAGTTCAAAACCTAAGTTTCTATAAATATGATACATTTATAAGCATCATGAATAATTATAGTCATATGAACTCAATTCAAAAATAATTTAAACTGACACATGCGCTAAAGTGGCATAATGACAGCTTATCTGATATTCTTATTTTCATATTTACACTTACTGGATTCTTGTTTAATACATAGCATACTCAAATTAAGTTTTTTCGACTACTAAGGGTACAAAATAATAAATTATTATCCCGAAAAATGTAGGATTTAAGTCTTTAAATTTTGATAATTGCTATAAATTAAAATGGGAAGCAACGCGCATAAAGAAAACTGTTTTCCTATGTTAACTCCTTATGTTCTGAATTTCGATGAACACACTGTATATATATGTATATCTTACAGCTAAGTATAGTGCAGAATTGATTTTCAAAATTTGTGAAAACCTTGAATAAAATCTTTGGTATTTACTGACTGTAAACCAAATTAGTTTAATTTTTTTTTTGTAACAATTATTAATTTTTTGACATTGTAGGTTACTTTTTTCAAGTGAATTTTCTTATTTTTAATAAAAGTTTTTTAATTTTTCTAGTTAAATGTTTAATACCTACATTTTAAACACAATTTTACAACAAATTTTAAATGGTACAAAAAAACGGTAAATTACGGTAGTAGTATTGTATAAAATACAAAACCTTGAATAAAATTTTTAATATTTACTGACTGATAATCTAATCTACTAAAAAGCAAGAAAATTTGGTAGAAAGTGACGAAATTCTCATCTCGATTTTATGTTCCCATTGTTCTGTAATGGTATGATGAGACAGTACTATTTGCCAAAGCAATAACAAGAAAATTTAACATATAAAAATTGTAAATTGCAGTTTTTGCTTATGATGCAGTATTTCTATTTAAAGCTAAATAGACTTAAGTACTATGCATGTACACATTATTCTTTATGCAGTCTTCGCTTTGACTCAACCGTTAAAAATATATTTACACAATTCGTAATTTGTTGTAAAAAGTGTAATTAATTGAACTTTGATTTATGCACATATGTCATAGTTAATGCCCCCCATTTACGGCCCTCTTGCTTATATAAGCTCAAGGCATACTCTCGGGAAACTGACTTCGGAAATAAATCTTGTATTTTCCAATATTTGTCGTGCTTCGTTAAGTAGTGTTTGTGTTTGTGCCAGTATGAAGAAGGCAAGTGTCTACGTGATGTAGTCGACGTACGAATGTAGTATTTAATTATTGAATATTTACATCAATGGTGTCAATTTTTAATCAAATATAGGTCAATTCTGAACAAATCTGTAAGTCTTACAGATCTAACTTATTTTTAAATTTATAAGATAATGATTCACTTTGATTTAAAACGAATTTATTTTGAACTTGCATTATCTTTATTTTTGTCAAAAACTTATAAAATTCACAACGTTTCGACAGCTAAAGAATCTGCTGTCGTCATCAGGTGATCTGATACTACTTCTTACAGATCTGTAAAAAACTGACAAAAACGCATCTATTTTTGTTGATTAATATAAAACTATATATAAGAGTGGCTACTTTCGTTGCGATTTTGTTCATTATTTACAGATCTGTAAGTCTTACAGATTTGTTCAGAATTGGCTTATTAGTGTAGATTTTATACATTTCTATTAGGTCCGATATTTATACATTTTAATGACATTTTTATTAATTATTATAAAAAACTACGTGAATGTAGATATATAGAATGGTTTTGAAGTTAGTCATAAATTTAAGGGTATGTAGTGTAATATGTGTAGATTACGAAACAGAAAGATTTTTTTTTTAATTCTACTGCCGTTTTATTTAATATTATAGTGAAAATATGGTTATCAAAAATACATTCTAAATTACTTGTATAAGATATTTTTCTTAATAATACACTCGTTCTGCAGTTGTTAATAATATCCTAGATTTATGAAAATTTCGGGGGAAATAGCTTGTGGGTAATGTTATATGGAAATACTTTCAAGAACAACAAAATCTATTTAACTTCATCGGTAAAACGATTTTACTGGTATATTATTTTCAATATATAACTCAGAAAATTTTTTCCCTGCTGTGTGATTTTTTCTTAAATTTATTTTGAAATTTGTTACAGTATTAAAAAAATTCGTCACTATAGCCAGAAGTTGCTATAACTTATGTTTATGCGATATAAGTAAAATACGTATAGTTCGCGTATGTGGGTTTTCAAACGAGTGATCACAATTTTGACGTTTTAACTAGTTTATCGCTATAATCTATATCGTTATAAACCGATTTTAACGAAGTTTTTTTATTATTTCCTTAAATTTTTACTTATTCTTTACATTAGGTTTTGTTTTTCATAATAAAATGCTATTTTATGAAACATATTTTTGAAATCATATACTTTATAAAAAATAAAAAAAAACTGATTTAAATAGAAAAAAAATCCTACTTAAATAAAAAAAATATTTTCTGTCATTTTTATTTACAGAAGAATGTAAATGAGTTGCCAGTGTCGAATGGTACCAAAAAACTACCCTTAAATATACGAATTTTTTAAAAATTCTTTCTTTTTCGTAATCTGCTCTTCTCATACTACTTACCTTTAAATTTATGACATTATCTTCAAAATCAACTATTGAAGTTAATTCGGTCATTTCAAATTCGTCTACATTTGATTATTAAAAAAATATGTTCATATTTCTATTTCCTATTATTCTAAAAAAATATTTTTGCTGTACATTTTGGTTGTTTCAAATATTTACAGGTGTTAAGAAAAAAGGGTACCTGTAATTCTTGGAGGGTACATAAATTTCGATGTTCTTAAAAAACAGAATTTTTTAACAAAATTTGCAAAATTAACGATAGTTTTCTTGACTAGTCGAGAAATGGAGTAATAATAATTTTTGGAATTCTGTCAGTGTTTTAAAGCTTTTAGTTGGACTCCGACTGGTTTTGATCCCTCATGGGTCTTCTTATAATTTAATTTTGACGTTTTGTTGTATCCATAGATTATTCATTATTCGTTATTCATAAAATTGAGCATTTGAGTGCTCTAGTTTATAAAAATTTATAAAACGTGCCTTTTTTTTCGTATATTGAAATCGCCAATATAATTTTTATATACAGTTGTGCTACTGAAATCGCACTTCAAACGTTAGAATTAATTAATTTTTTATTAAACATAAGTTACGTGGTTAAATAATTCATTATAATTTTTGTTAAAAAAATTGTCGTCCACCAATGGCATTAAAATGTACGCTCTAAGACCACTGTTCTTAATTTTGCTTATGTTTTATTGTGTATCAGAATATCGAAATGTTTATACCCTCAAAGTTTTTTCTTAACACACCTTTATATATACATAGACTAAAATATTTAAAAATTTAAGATAATAAAACATAAATTATAAAATTCGACTGTAATAGGTATTTTATTAAGAATTTTTATGTGTGTATATTTCTTACAAAATTAAGTTATTTTATAGATCTTTCTGTCTTCCCATCCTTATTATGTTATGTGAAACATCCGGTATCCGGTATTACCAACAAACATTTAATTTTAAATGTGCAATATCCTGTAAAAATAAAATATTATAAAGGATTTATAACATTGCTGTTAAAATTCGATATGCTTTATTTCATTAAATACGCATTTAAAATTAAATGTCTGTTTATAATACCGGAGATAATGTTTTCGTTAAAAGTTTATTATTATTATACAGCATTGTGTATTTTTCAGAAAAAAAAATATGTAATGAAATGTTCCTCGTACATTACTTAGAACAAGCATGAGATACTGATATTACAAATTATTTTCAGATAATTATCTTGTTATGTTGTGTCTACTTCTCATTGTCAGCTCCTGTAGATGAAGATAATTCTGGTCCTCCACCAGAAGGAAAAGTAAATTATGAAGTCGACTTAGACGGAAAAGGAAAAATTGTTTATGAATCTGATTTAAAGGATCAGAGTTATTCATATAGGTAATATCATATTTATATTATTGCTACATTTTTTAATGAATTATAAAATCAACTTTCTTTAAGAGAATTTTATAAAAATAATGTTTATTAATAATGTGAAACCGGTAAATTATTGAACAAACCACAGATATTAGTATACCGGGAGTCCCAGCTCGACCGACACATGGTAGTTTTACATGGGAAATCAGTTAGTTATGAATAGTATCTCCCCAGTGCAAGATATTAACTTGAAATTTTGTATGCTTATTGGGGAATATTATTTCTATGGATTACAGTTATTTGAAATATATAATTTCGTCTGCAAGACGAGATTTATTAAATTATAAAATCTAACATTTTCGTTCAAAATCAGTCAGCCATGGAAATAAAAGAAAATATCTATGTGACTGTTCTGACAGTTAATGACATGCCATTTTAGATATTTATATTTTTGTAATATTGGTATATTATTTAACAAAAAGAAACTAAATTCAACTTAAATAATATTAAAATACAGGGAATAAGAATTAAAATCAATGATACTTCACTAAACTGTCAGATAAATATTTTCTTTTATTTCTATGGCTGTCTGATTTTGAACGAAAATATTAGATTTTAAATTTAATAAATCTCGCCCTGCAGACGAAATTGCATATTTCAAATAAGTGTGATCCATAGAATTAATATTCTCCGATAAGTATACAAAATTTCAAGTTAATATCTTGCACTGGGGAGATATTATTCATAATTAACTGATTTCCCATGTAAAACTCCCATGTGTCGGTCTAGCTGGGACGCCCCGTATATCATACCAGGCCTTAGATTATGCATTTTTACACTTTTCTTGCTCGGTGCAATAGCCCCTTAATATCGTCGCTCTTCGAGCTCGGAATTCAAATGACATCTGCGGCGGTTATGATACTATTCTATATATACTAATAGCCATAACCCTAGGGTAACCTAATATATGTCAACGAACAGAGCTACTGTTTCTCTTTCACTTATTGTGCTCACAAAAAATTAAATAATGTATTACTTGTTTCTTGCAGTTTTTTTTTTTTACAAAACATATAAATACGAACGTAATATTTTTATTTGAACAAAAACATGGAAAATCCTTTGGAAAAGGCAAGAACAATAATGTCGATTTCTTGCAGTCTGCAGACCGACGATGGTACCACCAAGAACGAGAAAGGCCACTTCGAAGGGGAGAATCTGATCGCAGAAGGCGGTTATGAGTACGTGGCAGACAACGGGGCGAAGTTCAGCGTGGTGTACGTCGCGGATGAAGGTGGGTTCCGTCCCATGGTGACCTTCGGAACCAAAGGAGGTTCCAAGGCTCGTGCCATTCCACCCTCTGTCCTCGAAACTCTACCAGAGAGTAAACCAACAGAGAGCCAAGCAGAGGAAGTTGCAGAAACACAATAGAGAATCATTGTCATATTTTACTTTTGTAAATATAAAAGAGAATATATATTTGTGCAAGAATGTTATATTTTTTTATTTCCCAAACACGACAACTTGAAAAGCTGTGGGTTTAGAACGTTTTATACACTGTTTGAGTTTATAGGTCTTCATTCAACAAGTCTATGTCTCTTATTTGTCGGAAAAATACTTTAGATAGCCATTAAACATTACAATTAAATAGTACATTTATGTATGATATTTATTCTTTTTCTTCGCTATTTTATTTTATTATAAATTTAAAAATATATTTGCTATAGGCGGATGCATCTAAATTTGAAGAATTCATATGAATTAATTGCAGATTAGTTTCTTTTCTCGTTTTTGAATAAAAAGAAAAATGCTTAGCATGTATTTTGCCATATATCAAGAGACATCGGGACGTCTCTTAAAATGTAAAAAATCTTGTATATCACTCGCCCAGAAACTCTTTTGCAAGATCTCGCATTATTTGCAGGCCTCACTTTCAGTTCGGCCTAACCATAAAAAATCTAAATATAATTATTTTATGTGTAACATTTAAATCCAGATTTCATAATAAAATAGAAGTACCTATGCACTAAAAATGCCAGTGGCATCTATTTCATCAATATCATATGGGTCTTAAATTACATTGCCATTTTTTATTCCAGTTTGTGGGAAACAGTTATACTTTTGAGCGATAAATTCCAAGGTCGCTTTTTTCTTTTTTGCCTTTTTATCAGCCGTTTTTTTATTTTATTAATTTCTATAACTTTTCCCTCTTTCTCGTTTCTTATCCATAATCACAAACGTGTCACAAGCAATAATTATAAACGTTAAACCTCAAATGTCTAAAAAATCTCATAATCACATGCAGTCTACTACAGTAAAATAAATAAGTAAATAAAAAATTAAAAATTAGCTACTAGTACAGAAGCCAGTAACAGATAACTTAAAATAAAAAGACAAATAGTGATGTTAATGTTAGTCGTAATTTACGGGGTAAATTACGAAATTAATTACCGTAATCCAAACCCACATTTTGGAAATATTCTTAACCAAAAATGAAATAAAATAACAGACAACAGATCTGTGCATTACAATTTAAAATTATGCGAATTTTGCAAAATAACGAGTACGTGCAAGATTCTATGGAATCAAATATCTTAGGTTTAGAGACAAACAGTGAATTCAATCTAAATGTAATTTTGTACCTGTTGAAAGGTTTCACATACATATAATTACTTTGTATAGTCGATGTTTATTTTCTTTTGTAAATAATTATACCAAATTCGTTTAATATTTTTTGTGTAATTGTTATTAATCTTTTGAAATTGTAAGTTACATTTTTTAACTATATTTTCTTATTTACAATAAAAGTTTTTAATTTTCCTATTTTCCTTTATTTTAAATCCAATTTTACAACAAATTAAAAATTATAATAAAATTACGATAAAATGGTAAATTACGAGGGAAATTTACCAAATTATAAATTCCGGTAATTTAACATCGCTGAAGACAACAAATAAATCTTAAGTTAGTATATTAAGACTTAAATTTGTTTATGAAACCCATATAATCACTACATTATTTATTTTAACATTTCTTTTTTAATTAATTTCTATAAATTCTTTAAACACTACTTTCTATACACTCTTCTGTTACTTTTAATATAATGTACTATTTTCTATTCTTAGATTAAAATTGCAGACTGGTTCTATATTTTACATAGGTACAATTAAAGTAAAAAAAATATTTTTTGTAACAGTAAAAAACTTTTATAAGAAATGAGTACCTATTAGAAAATTCTCTTTTAGTAACAGTAATATGAAAGATAATTATGTTTTATGTACAAAAATAACTAATTACTTCGTGAGTTACGTGTTTTATTATTTAAATATTCAAATTACTATGATGTATTATTACTACAGGGAACAAAAAATAGTAAAAGGAATAAATGATTAATTAATTGGAGCCCTCACAGTAGCTCACGTATCAAATTGCGTCAGGAACCCAGAATAGAAACTTGTCATAAAATGACATTAACTTATGGCAGTAAGTAATAACAAATAAACTAAAAGAAAATATCAATTTGCACTATTCTTTCCATTTGTAGTATTTCTATGATAAGCTAAAATTAATTAGAAAAGGAAATTGATAAAGTTATTTAATTCATAACATTTTTATTAAAATCGATCTTATTGATAGAAATTAAAAATGAATTATAGTAGTAATAGATGTATATAAAACCGACTTATGCGGATTTTATAACCTTTTATGGAGGGGTGGGTAGCTTTGTGGTCAGGAGTTATAAATTATCCTAACTCAAAGGTATCACTTCAAAAGTAAGAACAGGGCCGTATCATATTCTTCTCATCATAAGATAGATATTTGCGGTTCCGTTTTTTCGACGTCGACAGCTGATCTGCTAGATGTTGAACTATTTCTTCTGAATGTTGTTTTCAGCATGACTTATGTCCACAAAATTATATTCCAAGGATCTCTACATATTCCTATTTACAATTTTGATTTAGTCAAATCTCTGTTGATCACTCCGATTTAATCCCTTGTAGACTTTTCTACCACTGTAAAGCTAGTTAATACTTAGCTTCTGTCTTTATTCTTCTATGTATACTAAAAATTTTATGTAAAGTATATTCAATAGTATTTCCTGATAATGGATTTATGAGACGAAATATAATTTTTTTTTCTAACAACCAAATATGTCTTATATTTATGTGAATAACTGTTTGTATTTAAAATTTACTCTAATCTCTTTTCAATTTTCAAATTGAAATTAGAAGACGTGCATTTAAAATGCATTATTATTTGAATATTTTAATCTAGATTAAAATGTACATAATTAGGAAACATTTTGAAACAGCCTACGACAAAAGAAAGTACCTGCCTAAACGAACCATTGCCGCAAATCCCATATAACTTTATAAGGGCCAATTGGCTTATCCGAAAGTGAATTTCATATATCTATGCGTCTACGATATGCTCGGATACGAACGATGGCCCGTGCAAATAGCAAACCGGCCCAAATTAAAATCACCCTGACAGAAACTAGTCATAATTTGACATTCACTTATGTCAGTAAGTAATAACTAATAAACTAAAAAGAAATATCAGTTTGAAGTTAGCACTATTCTGTGCATTTATGGTTGTTGATAATGTAAAATTAATGCCGTACTTTTAATTTATAGGAAACGGAACAAGATTGTTTTATATTTTGGTGAAACATGTAATTAACAATTTAAAAGGACCACATTTTTTTTCTATTAAAATTATTTTAACTAATAACAAATTAAACTAAACAGAGTAACTGATAACAGAATATAGTTTCGTGGTCCAATTTTTTTTTAAAATCAATAAAATTTTGACCCCTGCACTAATAGCTGTATTACTAATATTTCTCGATCAACAGTGATACATGTAATTAACTATATGAAAAATTTAAAAAAATGTTACTTAGTTATTTTTTTACTCTCTACTCAAATTTTATTAATAAATGTTAAAAATGAATGAATTAAAAAGAATGATTATTTATATTCAAATATAGTCGCCGCCAGCCCGTATGGGAGTGACGTCACTCGATCGTCACGTGAATGTTCGTATGAATAAAGATTTCGTTTTAGTTAATATTAAGCTTCAAAGATGGTACTACAATTATTAAATATAATTATATTTCATTATAAATATTTAAATTTGAGTAAGTAAAGTAACAGAAATATAATTTCATTTAAAAATCAATAAAACAGGATATTAAAATAATATACAATGTAAAACAAAATAAATAACCGAACTGTCACATTGACACAAATAGTTTAAAAACTCAAAAATATTTAAAATTAACTGCTGACACGTGCTGTTAATAATATTTGTCGGCATTTTTACTAAAATAAATAAAAATTAGTATATATTAGGTATAAATATTGTTATTATTAATTAAAAGAAATAAACATAACCTTAAAAACAAATAAGCCTCGCCCCTTAAACAAACTTCAAGTCATAGACTTATACGGCTGTAATGAGTAAGACAAAGACATAATAATAATACTTTGAATGGGCATGATAAAAATCTTCGAAGTGACGTCTCTCTTATATGGGCTGTCGGCGAGCAAAATAACAAAAATAATTGTTGATATTTGGAATCGAACTTTCTAAGATTATATCATAATCCGGTTCAGTCAAGGCAAAATGATCTTCAGTGAATATTTGGCATTAGATGGGACCACATCACGTTAGCCATGAAACAAGTAAGTACTAAAAAATTCGAATGTTTTATAAACGTGGAGTTTTAGATTTTTCTTTTAGTTCTTGTTTTTAAAATAGTTCATAGTGCAGATAGAATAACAATAGATCATGGTGACACACAAAACACAAAGACACATATTGTTAAAGATGAAGAATATACTAAGATATACACAATACAAGACAATGAGGGTGGTTTATATTTCGCTACAAATGCAGCCAATGGGGTTAAAGTGACGTACTTACAACCGATAAATACAACAAAAAAAGATGCTATACTTCAACAAGATCACACGTTTAGAAAGAATAGTCAAAAATTTAGGTAAGGTACTTTAGTTTTTTCAAGATTAATTCACACTTGTCATTTTCATCCAATCAGAATGCTTCATTTGATGGCCATAGGTTGTTTTATAGTGAAGAAATTTGATAAAACCACAGTATCGTAGTCATGGTTACATTTTGTTCATATCAAAAATTGTATGTTTGAACTGTTGTCATTCGTGAAATAATCAAACAAATATAATACGAGCTATGAATTTAATAGGTAAAATTTTTTCATGATTCCTGCGAAGTAACGACAATTCGGGTCAAAAATGACTCTAAAATCACTCCAGCTTCGCTGTCGTGATCTAAATGTCATTTTTGACACTCGTTTGTCTGTTACTACGCAACAATTATTTTTAAATTTTTCCAATAAATTCATGGCTCTTATTATATTAAGTATGATAATAAAAAAAATTATCTAGATAAATAAATAAAATCACTCGCTTTTGTTTCACAAGAATAAAGATAATTTATTACAATTTCGGCTGTTATGCCATCATCAGAATAATACATAAAGGTGCAGAACATTGTTGGGTATTTATACAAATACAGTGCAAAGAAAGGAAGGTAGATTACATTTAATTAGTTAGTCTGGAATTTCAGGGAATAACATTCCTGATTTTTTTTATTTTATTATTAACCAAGGTATTTTTTAAAGTAAAAAAATTATGTAGACCTGAGGTTATGTTTAATTTTTTCAGTTAGTTTGAAAGGTAATTTGTTACGTTTTCTGTGCATTTGATCTTTTAATATATGTTTTTTCCGATTCAGTATGCTGATTAACATAAAATTGTTTATAAAGAATCTTCCTCTGCTTTTTATGTAACAATTTATGTACAACATTTTTGTTATAGCCATTATTTTCTGCAACAAAACTTTCTATGAGAGCAGCAAATGTTTTGCTCTAGGCGTCTAGGCGCTAGAAATGCAACGCCACTGAATATTATTACATTTTCAGGTACTCAGCCGCTGACAAACAACAAACAAGAGAAGAAGAGATAGAAATAAATGACTCGGGAAATGTAAAAGTTAAAGGCAGTTACTCTTATGTTGATTCCCAGGGCTATATTCATATCCAGGGATACGAAGCTGACGAAAATGGTTACCGAAGCAAAGTAGCTTTTGGTATAAAAATACCTTTTTCATTAAGTGGAGTAAAATCTGTAGTCGGTCAAAAACCAAAAGGACTCGACGGTGCTTTGCTGTGTTCTCTTGGTGGTGGAGGCTGCCGATAAAGATTAACCGAAAACGTTGATTGAATAATATATATATATATATATATATATATATATATATATATATATATATATATATATATATAGATAGGCAAGTCTGTATATTTTTGCGTACCTATATTTTGGAATCAGATTCGACAGACCCATCTAGTTCATGGTTCCATGAACTACTTTGCGGAATTAAACAAGCAAAATATCAGATAAATAGAAATGTTTTACATATTTACCGAAGTTTTTTGTACATATTGAAATAGTTCTTTCAATAATTTATTGGTATATTTTATAATAGAACTAATTTCAATTATAAGTTATTTGACGTTTGCTTTTTTTCTATAATATTTGACAGAAACGCCTGATATTAACCCCAAATGCAACCAGACTCACAGTTATGTAGGTGAAACGAATTTTCCCATAAGGTTGCCTATCTATATGTATATTTTTCAATCAACGCCGAAAATGAAGAATGGTCAAATATGGTTCGAAAGGTCATAACTTGTAAAACGTTCAAAATAATGTTAACCGGTTCTTATTAGATATTAAAATATTTATTGGTTTGGTACTTAATTAAATTATCATTTCTGGAATTCAAGTAATTTAATCCCTAAACCTTGACAGTATAGACACAGAATAGGTTTATACAGAAGCGAGAGTGAGACAGAGAAACGAAAAAAGAGATGGGAAAAGGCAACAAATTTAAAGGGCTCATTGTTTAAAATCGGAAAGTTTCGTCACATCTTAAGGAGAGTTAGGGAAAGTCAACAAATTTAAAGATCTACACAATGCTCTAAGGTCATAGAACTGAATAGGGTAACATGAAAGGTATCGACACGGAGTGTCGCTTCGGTGTGTAACTATTCTGTGGTATAGACCACAAGTGGTCTTCCTCAGGAGACGAAATTTATAAAGGTGTACTATTCATATTAGAATACTATATTATTATACAAGTTATAAGGTATATTGTAGGAATGACGATGGGTACCCGGGTACCCGGAACCTACCCGAGTATCAAAAATAGTACCCGATTACCCGAAATGTACCCGTTACCCGTTTATTACCCGTTACCCGAAATCTACCCATTACCTAAAATCTGTTGTTGTCAGTTAAAGACAGTTTTCAGCTGCCGGAAACATTGTAACAAAACGAAGATCAAGACTGAGTGCAGATACATTATCCATGCTGATATTTGTGAATAAAAATATGAGATATTCCTAAGTAATTAAATCAAATGTACTTCGGTAATAAGTTTTAATTTTGTAATTTTATACTGCTGATACACTCCTCTATTATATAACATACCTAACAATATTTTTTTTATTTCCATACCAGAAAATATTATTTTTTTTTCATTTAATAAATTTATATGCAAATAACAAAAATTTGTAGTAAAAAGATGAATATGAAAGAATAACGGATATTTTAAGCGTATCAGGTAATTATCGGGTATCAGGTAATTATCGGGTATCAGGTTATTATCGGATATCGGGTAATTATCGGGTAACGGGTAATTATCGAGTATCTGGTACTATTCATATTCATATCGGGTACCCGGGTACCAAAATTTTCAGGTTTCGTCATTCCTCGCTATATTGTGCCATGAGTTGTTTGGGGCTCGACGAGCGCAGCGAGAAGTACTCCAAAAACACGAATGGAATAATCCTTCGTATAAAACGAGTATAATATACTATTTTTTATACTTTGCTTCCCTTATTTAATAAAAATCTTAAAATTTTCCATTGAAAAAATATCAGAGTGTAATCTAGGGATATATAAGTGTGTAATACGGTAACACTGTTGAATAAAATTGGGCAAATTTATCTGTCAATTTGCGTTTAAAATATTATAAAAATATTTATGAATCTATGAGTTATGAAATTTTAATATCCCTTTAAATTAGTTTTGTTTATTCGGTCCTATTAAAAAATAATATAAATTGCATTAGAAGCATTTAAAAATATTTGAGGTTATCAATTTGATATTTAAAGTGAGGTGCAGTTGTTAGAAGTACCAATGTTACAACAACAAAAATACCAAAAACAGTTAGACAATATTTTATATTATTAAACTGTTTTCGATATAATAATAGGGCAATTGTTAACGCAAAGTATAAAAATAAATTTTTGTACTCTTATAATAAAATCTGTTGATTCGCGTCATCTAAGCAATGTCGAGAATCTTAACTTTCCACGTCTCCCTCAGATTAGCGTGCGGAAAATATTGAAAAAAACACTCCTATTTCTACAGCACTTATTAAAAAACTATATATATTTTATGGTAATTCTAAATTGCACCCCTTGCGTCAAAATCAGTGATAAGTAAGTAATTGTAATTTTATTTCATAATAATTGCCATTGATTGTTCCAAAGTCAATTTTATTTTAATTTATTATTACTCTAAAAGTAATCAAATTATTTCTTTGATTAGTTTTTTTTCACTGATTATTTCAACTATTTTGATTATAATAATTTCTTAGGGAAAAAATAACATTCGATTTAATTTATTGATTATTCTTTCTTTCCTACCGTATTCACGGGTTTATAAATTTTGTGTTATTGGTAGAACCGTTGATTGAAAACTATACTTTTCAATCAACGGTAGAACTAATACCGTCTCTTGCGTAACTGTGCGTCGTAAAATTATTCACGAAATCATAATTTCTTCATTGATGATGATTGCTGCTAATCATGTTGCGACCTTTCGTTATGTGTTTTTTTACGAAATATAGTTAAGTCAACACTTTGGAATCCACAGTATATAATAACTAACAAACTAACATTATTAAAGGATAAATTTAATGTTTTCTCTATGAAACTATATATTGTATTTGATAGTCTCCCGGAAAAACTTATAGCCAGGTGGCACTGTGTTCGCAAAACACTGATGCTTACATAGCCTATACAAAAAATATTGTACAGACCTCATACGTGAATTTTTCCCGGATACTTACAAATACCTACTTATCCGGGAAAATGGTGTCCCCATATTTGATATGTAAATAACAACTAACCTTTAATTTGAACATGAAGATGTTTTTATTTCATGAGTTTTCCATGTCCAGATAAAAATTTAATAATTATTTACATATCAAATGTAATGTAATGTCATCTTATTAAAATATAGAGAAGCCAAAATAAAATAAAAAATGGTATGGCACACCATATCGGACAACTTAAACTAGTTTTTATTAACCAGTTTCTTTCAACCGGTTACATACCCTAATTTAAATACAATCTATTTCCTTCGATTGGTCCTCAAGTTATCAATTGTAAAAGTGTGGTTCAAATCGTTGAGCAGTAGGGGATTGATGGTATCATCTTGTCGTTGTGAAGTCGTATGTTTTCCAAAGTAAATAAATAACTGACAAAATTAATGTAATCCTGTATCTCCTCAGCGGATCATACGGCAACCGAACTTACCGAGCCGCAGTGCTAACTGTCGTACTGTCGGATGTTTTATTTGCCAGCGCTACTTCTATTTAAAATGTATAGATGGCAACGGCAAGGGTAAGTTTATAGCATTTGAGTGTGAAACACAAGTATAGTAGACGCTTAGATACATGAAATTCACTTTCGGATAAGCCGATTGGCCCTTATAAAGTTTTATGGGACTTGCGGTTCATTTAGACAGGTACTGTCTTCTGTCGTATGCTGTTAAGGGTCGTACCAGAAATTTTCTTTCAAAATGTTTCATAATTATGTACTTTTAAATCTAGAGTAAAATATTCAAATAATAATGCATTTTAAACACACGTCTTCTAATTTTAATTTGAAAATTGAGAAGAGATTAGAGTAAATTTTAAATACAAAGTTATTGACATAAATATAATAAATATTTGGTTGTTAAAAAAATAATTTTATTTATATTTCGTCTTATAAGGCCATTGTCAGGAAATACTAATGACTATCCTTTACAGAAAATTTTTAGTATTTATATATAATCGAACAAAGCCTGAAACTAAGTATTAACTAGCTTTACAGTGGTATGAAAATCTAAAATGGATTAAAGCGGAGTAATCAACAGAGATTTGTCTAAATCAAGTTGTTCATTCGTAAGATTTTTCATTTTATTTGAATTTCAAATTATTATAAGAACTCCATTATTAGTTATTAAAAATTTTCTTTAGAGGTACACGGTTGATTTTGGACAAGTCATCAAAAAGTTATTTCTGTGCTTGCAGTTTTTAGTATTGTGTGTATAAAATTGTAAATACGAATACGTGGAGATCCTGGGAGTATAATTTTGTGAACGTAAGTCATGCTGAAAACAACATTCGGAAGATATTGTTCAACATCTAGCAGAAGATCAGCCGTCGATGTCGAAAAAACGGAGTCGTAAACATGTATCCTAAGAAGATAAGAGTATGATACGGCCCTGTTCTTACTTTTCAAGTGATACCTTTGAGTTGGGTTAATTTATAACTTCTGACCACAAAGCTTCCCACTCCTCCATAAAAGATTGTAAAATCCGCATAAGTCGGTTTCATATACATCTACCTTTACTATATTTTTTTTATTTAACGACAAATCACATGTTGTCGGTCGCTGGGACTTGAACTCACGATCTATATAGTTCTAATGATGTCATCAGAGACGTCGCTAGCTAATTTTATTTGGGTGGGCACAGGCTGGTCCGACATTTTTTAGGGTGGACACTTAAAGTAATAAAAGCTAATATTTTTTTCTAATAAATAAATGTTATTTAACAAAAAATAAAAAAAACTTACATTATAAACAACTTTAATGATAGGTTGTTTTTTCATCTTTGGTTAAAGTGTAGGTTACCTTATATCCATCGATTAATAGAAAAATATCGCATTGAGAAACTGTCGTAAGTGTCCAAACTTTTAGGTTGGTCAAGTGCCCACCTTGGCTCACCCTTCGCGACGGCCCTGGATGTCACAGCGATTTAAGGGCGTTTTAGACGATCATAAGTGTACATCAATTTCTACAACTTCGTTTTGTTCAATGTGATTCTGACACTTTACACGTTCAAAGAAATTTGACTGTTCATAGTTCATATGCTATGACATAGAAATTCTCACTTAGAGCATGTCCTAAATTTCAAGGTCGTTTACTTCAAATTTTAGTTAATTCTAGGGATTATGTTGTTATCAAATATCAAAAGTGAAAAATAAACAAATGTGAAATCATATATCATTGTGATCAACCTATATTTTTCTTTTCTTTATTGATACCCCTACTTTATAAGGGAAAATAGTTCAAAAATTTTGAACGTGTAAAGCGGAGCCATTTGATCAAAGAATATGATTTAAAAATATGACATAAAATAGTTCAAATTCTTTGATCGTGTAAAGCCACCTTTAGAGATGTGCGCTAAGTCGCTCAGCCATCCAGTCGACTACTGACGGTATTATATATTTAAAAATTAATGAACATACGAAAAGAGTTGTCGAACAAAGTAACGAAACACAATTTAGCACAAATTGTCGATGTCAAAATCACCTTTATAAATGACAGGAATGATAAGAATGATATATTAAAATTTTTTAAATATTTTAAAATATCCGTTACTACAGTCTATGGTTACACTACTGTTTATATTTCATTTTTTTCGTTGGTTAGACGGAGATAACATAGACCCCTCTGTAACACGTAAGTAATATTTGAAGATATTATTGAAGTATTTACACCGACGAAAGCAAAAAAGGTTCCAGTGTGTTTTTTTATAGAATAGTAGATAATTATGTTATACATTTATATATACATAATAAATAAATAAATCTATTATTATTCATAAAAATGTTACTTTTTTTTGACCTTCAGACCTTCTTTATGCAGGAGAAAAATATAAAGCAAACTATTTTTATACGCAATATATCAAGTGATTGATCATAATCGATGATGACGTAATAAATTATAGCACATTTTTATATAAATAAAAAGATCCCTTAGTGACGAATGTAAATAAAGTGACAATTTTTTTCTACTCATGTATAAATATATTCCCAACATATCGATGTTTTCGATTAATTGTAGTAAATCTAATTCACGGCAGTAAACTATGGACTCATAATTCACTCTTCTTGGTCAATAGATATTATTCTCGTTTATTTTAAATCTTACGGCCGTCGGACATTTGACGGTGCAGTCATTTGTCATTGTATATTTTTACTTTGTCGTTTTCCAAAATATTTATGCGTATTTCTGAATTTGCAGTAATGGAAAAAGTACAGTATTATATTTGGATTTATGGTCATTACTCAAGAAGATGAAGTTTGCATCACGAGCTACAGGCGACTGATACAAACCATTCGTGTAGAACTATTATTGTAACATTTTATTTATTTAGGTGAAGTGTAAATATAAATAAAATACGAATATTTATATAACTAAGTTTAATAAACAAGTAATAAATTATAAAAATATAATAAAAATAAGTAACAATATAAAGCAACAAATATTAACACTAATTTAGAAGTAATTATTATAAATAAAGACTTAAACACTACGAACATTTATTTAAACACTTAAAACTACGCAATATTTATTTCTACAGTATATTTATATCACCAAATATTTATTTACATCACCAACTATTCATTTATATCACTAACTATTATTTATTTCTACTTTACATGTCGCGGACATGTACTGACCGACACTGACTTTCTTCAGTGACTCTCTGCACCACTCTGAGTGATACTCACTTACCGACTTCCATGAACCGCCCTATGCGACCCTTATATATCGCCAATTAATCTTTACAACACGCTAGAGTCTAGAGCCTTCCGACCTCCATAACATTCTTGAACAATAGCAGCGATCTTTAACGGGACAACCTGCCCAGCCATATCAGGCGTGATGACTCATCCGCGGTGAATATCGTTCGTTACACTATCAATATAATATTATTTTTATACATCGCTGTAATAAATTAGTAACTACGGAAATTATGAATGTAAATTTCATAGTGAAACGCATGCAACGTAACTAATGAATTAAGTTCTCACAAGTATTATGACAATAGTTACAATTATAACATAAATTTGCATTTTAATATGTTTACAAAATAGAAACGTATGTCCTTGATAACTCCTACAAATTAAAAAGTTACCTGATCTGAATGAAGATTTTCTCTCAGTGAACTTTCAACTTTTACCACAGACACAAGTGTTGCCTTCTAACGATGATACATGTAAGTATTAAAATATCACTAAAGATAAACAACAATATATATTTTCAGTTATTATTTTTAGTTTTAATAATTATAGAGTCATGTGTAGATAATCTTCCCATAGTGATTGATCATGGAGATTATGAAACAAAAGTTGTTACAGACAATGGAAATTTCTTAGTGAATACGTTCCATAAAGAGTATTATCCTAGTCCATATGTTTTAAAGAATGACGATACAAAGGAATATGTCGATTTTATTATCCCTACGAAGAAAACTGATAAGAATTCTATTCTACATCAAATAAACAGAGTTTCACAGAATGGACGTGGCTATTACTACAGGTAACTTTCTCTTTATGCACATTTTGTATTGATAAATTTATAAATAAAAAAGGTGTTCTAAGACAGACATAAAAGTATTACTAAAAATTACACTTTGCTTAGTGGCCTGGACATCACTTGTTTTTAGTTAAAATTATTCAAAAACAATATGGTTGCTACTCGTATTTATGTAGGAAATAAGGAAACAAAACTGGTTATTTGGGAATACCAAAATTTTATAAAAACAAAAGTAAAATAACCACCTAGTTTCCTTTACATGTTTCATACAATATTTTTTCTAGTGCCTTTTGAAAAAGGACAAAAGTATGTTTGAAATTGTAAGTTTTTGACATTTAGATGATATTTATAAAATAAACAAAAAAAGAGAATAAAAAGTGTCCTTCATTTGGTGAGTTATTACTACAACAAAATTATTGGTTACAAAACAGATAAACGATATAAATAAAGTTGCCATTTGAGTTTTTTGCATTGCGATATATGAATTATTTTAAATGTGTGTTATTAATATTTGTAAACAGAATAAGTACTTTTCAATTTTTGCAGCTGTTAATGTTTCTGTCAGTTTCTGTACCGTGAATATTTTTTAACGTGCCACATGGGAACGGGATTTATCATATCCATGGTAACAATTGATGTATAATTGACAGCATATGGGCGCCGACTTTTCAAAATTTCCTTGGAGGCAAAATTTTTATAATGACCAAAATCAAAACATACAAACTAAATTCTAGAGGAAATACTACAGAATGTATTCTGGTTGTAGTAAGCCATGAATCAGAGCATTCTAAATGTTTGCTCTAATTTTTGGCCCACTGAAACCTGAGTACAATCCAGACCACAAACCTTGATGCCCCCATGTAGTCGGCGCTCATGATTGTCAGCAATGTACATCTGTTAGAACCTTTTTATTGGTTTACTTTTGAATTTGAATTTGAAGTTTGTACCGGGGGAATTCTTTAAAATTTAGACCAATTAAAAGTTCAAATTCAAAACATTTCTCAAAATATTACAATTGCCCAAATATCATCGTACGTAACTCAAAAGTTGGAGTTTTGGAAATTTATTATAATAATTGTTTAATTGTTCGTTATTATACTTATTTGTTTTTTAGATGGTTTATTAGATCTTTACTTTGTAATTTCGTATAATATCAAAATTTAATATTTCTGTCAAATTCATTTCTGTTTCATTTTAATTAAGACAAGCAAATATATTGCTGTCAATCAAATATCAAGTCGTTACAATGACCATGGATATTATAAATCCCCATATATTTCAAGTTCAAAATAACTCACGGTCATAGGCGCCGGGTTTGTATTTTGATCGGGGGTACCCATTATCCCATATAGTAAAGTATATATAAAATCGTTTCAATTTAATTGGGGCAGTTGCTTTTTTGATAAGTTATTCAAACTAGTACATAGTTTAAACGCTTAATTGAGACAATTTTTCGTTCAATTCTGATTGTAAATAAGTTTTTTTACAGATGGTTATTTTGATCTAATTACATTGAACCAAGAATTAGACTTCCTCTCAGCTCTAATTTTTCAGCGGATTGAAATAAATTTTAATTTAATATTCAATTAGTCAATTATTCACTTAACTACATAAATTGCAGATGTTGAGCATAGTATTTGGTTTTGTTCAAACATGAGATACTGTCCGACCCAAATAAGTTGAATTGAGTTTTATTCAGATTTTCAAAACTCACAATCCTTTTTTGATATATTTTAGTAAATGCGAGTGTCCTTATTTTGTTTTGTTTGGAAATGTAAGGCTTCCTTCTGACTACACGACCATTAAGGCAACAATTTCCTAAAGTTTCAGTTAAAATAGGCTGTTTAATTATTTCACATATTTCTTATGAATTTTTTTTTGCATTGAAGCATAGTTTTTTGATATTTAAGAATAACTACTTCAATATGAATATAAGTAAAATAAATATAAATCCAATACACAATATTTGAACCTCAAAATCCTAAATATATATTCATTTGTGGGGGTGCTGAGCAGAAATTTTACCGTGGGGCACCCATGACACCCACATACTGGACACCTATGCTCACGATATGCCTATTTTCCATTTTGATTTCGAGTGAAATAATGGAATTATAATAATCTAACTGAAATTAGTAACTTAAGAATCTTTTATTAAACGGAAATAGAAAAAAAAAACATTTTTTATTATACCTGAATCATAATCCTTGTTAAACAAACTAAAAAGCGTGCGAAAAAGATTAAAACACGCCGTGCGCTTTAAAGTTGCTATGCAATAACAACTAAAATCAAAGTAATGTAAACAAGAAATGCTAATATATCTCCAGGTAAAGGATGTTATGTCAAATCACACAAAATTATGAAACGTCAAAATCAAATTTCAATTCCTGTTTTCCAGCTTATCTTTCAGGTATAATAAAAAATATCGTATGATATACGTGTATAATTGCTATTAAAGTACTCGTGTCTTTAAAAGCACTCCGCTTTGCGTCCCGCTTTTAAATTTGTCACGCGTGCTGTAATTCCCGACTTATACACTTGTATCATAATAATAATAATAATAATAATAATAATAATAATAATAATTAAAGAGCGGATTATATGCACTAAAAAAGTGTAAAAATATGCATGCAATATGCATTAAAAAATCATCAAAATATGCATGATATATGCAAAAAAGTTATAAATATGCACTTTACAATAAAAATATGCAAAAAAGCTAATGTCATCAGGCTCGTTTTACTGATATCATTTTCTTATTTCTATTTTTACATGCAGTGTTTTATTTGGAACATTTCATGAAATGTATAAAGACAATAAATATCACAGGTAATTCTAACAAAAATAAGAAAATCTCGAATTCATATTCATATTGAAATTTACAAAAGCTCTTTTTTAAAACAAAAATCCAAAAAGTCATCTTTAACGAGAAAATTGCTATATGCTTCTCATATTTTTAATACATTTTTTTCGGCATTACTAATTGTTGTTATAGTTCCAAACATACGAATTTCAGTGACAGATATTATTTACATACCTTACTTACAAAATAAGAATTACTTAAGTTCTAAACAGTTCTAAAACACTGATAGAATCACTTTTTTTTTGTTCTGACGAGAAATTAAAAATGATTGTAATGATTTCAATGAGTACATTTTATATAAATGCTCACTTGTTAAAAGTACGATCAAAATTATATTTCTTGTAATATACTGTTTTCAAAAAAGAACAAAATTTGTCAAAAATTAATTTTTGTTTTTGAAAAAAGTCTTAAAATATGCACTAATATGCAAAAAAAATCAAAATATGCAATAAAGTATCATTAAATGCAAAATATGCATTATTTTTTTTTGATATTTGGCATTAATTTTTTATGAAACGTGAACATATGAAAACAGTTTGTTGATATGCCTAATATAAACAACACATGCAATTGCATAGAATCCGCTCTTTAATAATAATAATAATAATCTTTATTGACTGTTTGTCAAAGGCGAGGTTCAGCCACAGGCTGCTCTTCCACCTAACCCGTACAATAATTATGAACAAAATAAATGTATAATGCAGTCAACAAAAAACAAAAATGAATATATAAATATTCAACAGTAGAATTGAACAAAATTAGACACAAAAAATATTGTATACACAAAAAATACTGATACATGGTCACTCTATGTAAATTCTTGAATAATAACAAATCAAAGAAAAGAACAAATTTAAACAAAAGAATTATATAAATGTTTTACATGATTTTTAAATGCAATGTAGTTTAGAGACTTTAGATTTTCAGGAATGCAGTTGTATAAAGTGGGTGCGAAAAAGATGCTTTGTATTTTGATTTTCTGTATGATGGAACTATGAACAAGTTTTTAATCCTTAATTTGTAGTTATATTGCTTATGTATTAATTTGTTCATCAAATAATGTGGCATACCAGTTAATTTTATTTTATGCACGAGACAGACATAAAATAATTTTAATCGGTCATTCACTGTTTTCGTTTCTGCATAATATACTATTATAATTTACTATAATTATTTTTCAGTTACTACGCAACAGCAAACCACCAAACTCGACAAGACTACATCAACACAGAAGATAACAATTTGAAAGTTTTTGGTAGTTACTCTTACATTGATCCGAATGGCAATGCCAACATAGTTAATTACACAGCAGACGAAAATGGATACCATACTAAAGTAACATTTGGAACGAAACTAAATATTTCTATTTCTGATGAGTTGTCAAGTTTTCAAGAAGAATTAGCAAGACGAAACATTACATTGCATTTAGATGAATTGATACTGAGAGCCAAAGGCGGTAAAGGTAAAGACGACCAAGGTAAAAATATTGATGGAACCATTCTTGGAAGTTTAATAGGAAGTGGTGTGTAAAAATTGTATTTATTTTATAATTATGTGTGATTTATATTTATTTTCAAATAAAGATATATTAATTATTGTATTGTTTTGTCTATCCTAACCTAAATATAGGGGATTTCAGAAAAAGTTATTAAATTAAACCAGTGATAAGACCATACAGAGAGCAACAATATTTATTAGTAACTTTTTTCGATATCTTAATATCTTAATATTTTTAGTATTTTACAATCCCATAAATTCACGAGTCATTCAGGTATTTTCAAAAGAATTTGATCCAGTAACAAAAACAATTAAACAACTGTTTTTGACAAATGAGAGTTGTCAAACTTTTCCAAAAAATCGATAAATAATTATTATTATAGTAATAGTCTGTAAAATTTTCTGCCTTTACAAATAGTGAGTACACGATCTTTATATTGGCCTATGTAAAATATAATGGCTCAAAACGTCAGTAATTTCTGAAAAATGGTAGTTCATATGTTAAAATTATAACATAGTTTTTCATGTAACTACTAACTAGTGTGTAAAGTAAGAGTTTTCTAATGGAGTGTTGTTTAACGCATCAAGTGTAGCCGAATGCGGAATAAAAAATAATTTCAAAAGTAAATTAAACCATTTCGAGCACTAGAGCGTAAAAAGTAACTCTTTACAAACTCAAAACAGGGCATAAACTAGGTACTTTATGCGTTATAAATACACTATTGTGCAATTAAGAAACATTTTGAATTTAAACTTTTATTTGATCCAAGTTTCGAAGATTTCCCCCGTGTAAACTTCTGATTTTAAAGGTCATCAATAAAAAAAATCTAGATATATAAGATAAAGTGTTCTAGCAGACCATTCTACTATTTTACCATTTCCTCTTAAGGTATTAACGATTCTTAAAATTGTGTTGCAATTGGGATAGGCCTGTCGGAAAATTTTATAACCCAAAAAGGAAATGTCAAATATTAATTCGTAACCATAGATAAGATAAATCTCCCTGTTTCACGTTAAAATACCCACGGTATGTAGGTACTTTGTAAGCCTATTTATATATTTTCACTAAACATTCGTTACATAATTACAATCATTATTCAAAGAACAGATGTCCTACAAGATACTGTCTTTGAAAGTGTAAAATATATTGTAAGTGACGCACTAACATTACTTGATAATAATGTATAGAATAATTTTAACTTGAGATTTTTGTACATTTTAATTTATTGTTTAATTTAATTTATTTCACACGCTAATACAACTGCTTGATTTTATAATTCCTAAGTTTTTGTTATCAATTCTCATCTGTCGTATTTTCAAAAATTAAAATAAATAAAAATCATTTCACTCCTTCATCAATTATTTTTTAAAATATAGTTTCTTTAACTACCCTCTATATTATAGTAACATTAATATAATATTAATTCTATATTCACTGTTTTTGTGGACAAACTACAAAAGGTCAAGAATCTAATATCCGGTGAATTATTTCTTTTGTTCCCAAAGTTAATATTATATACCGAATAGTATATATTTATAAAGGATAATGTACCTATATCAATAGAAATTACGAATTACTTAAGAATGTATTTTCAACCATTAATTATGTCGTTAAATTTAAATAAATGTCTGGTTTGAAACTTTATACCGCGTTGTAAAAAACGCCTACGAAGTATGAAAAATTGTAAGATGAATATTATGTAAATAAACCATTTAATTTTACGGGACCATAAAAAACATTAACACATAAAATATCAATAAATTATAATTACTAAAAAATGAGATGTTCTTAACACATGCTAAATTAATACATGTAGAATTAATGTCTCTTTTAGATTTCAATTTGAAATCAGAACAAACATTTAAGAAAACATTCCAAAGCAAATCAAAAATCAGGGCACTCTAACGCGTGTGCTCTGATTGATAATCTATTGAAACTGGAGCACATTCCAAGGCAGCCATCTGCTATAAAATTTCAACATATCCAGAACTAGAGCAAACACTTGAGATACTTAAAAGCAAAAGAACAACTTTTTGTTCCAAAATGTGATATAGTTTCAACTGATCAAGAATTAGAGCAAACACCTAAGAATACTCTGATTCTTAAACCACTGAAACCAGAGCACATTTTAGAGCAAGTATTTGCTCCAAAATGTGATGTGACTCAGTTTCAGCATATCAGGAATTAGAGCAACACCCAAGCATGTTCTGATTCTCACTCATTAAAATTAGAACATAATCTGGAACTGCTCTAGAATGTGATGTAGTTCCACCAGGAAAAGAAATAGGCAAACATTTAAGAATGTTCTAATTATTAACCCACTAAAAAATGTGTACAAGCGTACTCTAATTCTTAAAACACTGAACTAGATCACCAAATGGGAGGACCGGAGGCTCAAAGCCAGACAGCCTTCCTGGACCCACACCGGAGCAAGGGTCAGCACTCCTGACGTTGACGCAAGACAATCCTTATATAACCGGAGTTGCACATAACGCATTTTTACCTGGAAAATCCTTATTTGATTAATTGATATTCAATCTTTAACAGTAAAAGTAATTTTAAACAAAAATTTATACATCTATATAAAATCAATGTATGAGTCAATTACTCAAAATGTGGATAGATAAAAAAAAGAAAGACGGCACCTTACTTAATTATTTCAGTACCGTTATGTTCTATAAGAAGTTTATTAATGTTAGCTTAGTTTTATGTCTTTAGTTTTTTATGTGTGGAACAAAGTAGACAATTCACTATATTAAACTTCATTTTATGGGAGAGTTCTCAATGAATTGCTCGTGCTCGTAAATCGAGCTAGATCAATAAAGATACTAGAGATGCACACATAATTTTTTCTACGACTCTACTAACGAAATAAAAATTCAATTCAATCTTAACCAATTTCCTGTTTTGTGTTGCTGTAACCATGACGATATGAGTAAATAAATAATCTAAGCGAGCAAATTAAGTACTTTACCGCTCGTTGCTTATGGAGACGCGCGGTAAAGTATTTATTTGCTCGTTCCTCAGTAATCATTGACATTACGATGACAAAAGAGAGCTTAAATATCAATTTTTCATGGTGGTCGTAGAAACAATAAATTATAATTTTTACTTTATGTCTGTTTTTTTTGTCCATTTTTTTACAAATAAGTATATGTTTGCAGTTAATTTCTGACATCATAGCAAAATCCAGAACATCAGATTACTTTAGAATGCGCTCTGGGTTAAGTAGGCCAAGAATCAGAGCATTCTAAATATTTGTTCAGATTTTTGAACCAGTGAAACTAGAACACAATACAGAGCTAAATAAAAATTCTTATTTATTTTTTGGATTGGTTTGTAAAAGTGATTTTTAAAGTTCATTGAGAACGTCTTACATAAAATGAAGTCTATTATAATTAATTGTCTACTTTGTTCCACACATAAAAAATTAAAGCCATAAAACTAAGCAAACATTAATAAATTTCTCATAGAACATAACGGTAGTGAAATAATTAAGTAAGGTGCCGTCTTCTCTAAATTTGCGAAAAGCCAGGACCTTTGACAAGATGTTAAAAGTGACACACCAAGATATTTTGGGTGACAGGCATCATTTACACACATTCTTCTTTTTAGAAAACTTATTTTCTTCGAAAAATAATATACAAACGACTGTTTACGCCAGGGGTTCATCACCCTCCCGGAAATAATGAAATAAAATAAATTCTATAAATTATGAGCAAATTATACTTAATTCTATATTTTTAATTTTTACCATTTATTTATCTACAATATCGCTACCACAAAATCGGCAGTAAATCTTTTTGCAATGGGAAATACGATCATGTGATTAGTTAGTATATGTCAAACTTTATTATTATGTAGTAATTTAAACGAATTAAACATAATATCAAAATAATTAATGATAACAACGTTCAGTCCGCCGATGAACTACACAAAGAAAAGTGTTGACAACATAACCTAGTATGTGAATATTATGTTGAAATATGTAATTTATATAGTGTTCTTAACTTTTTTTTTCTTTAAAGAACAAAGTGAAATAAAGTAATGGAAACGCGTCTGAAAAATATGTCTTTGTAAACGAGATATTAATTTTAAAGTGAAAATTTTGGTCTCTGACGTCATATGTCTTCTCCAAGGATTAACAAACTGTTAGTTGTACAGTGTATTGGTTATTTTCATATTCGTGTAGTTAAACATTGTTTATATACAAATTTGTATGTAAATGAATTATTATTAGGCATAAATAATAGTTCTTCCTGTATTAAGGGGATAATCAAAATATTATAGCACGAGAGAATGTTTAAATCTCGACGCGGAGCGGAGGGCTTTAAATTTCCTGAGGTCCCTAATCTTGATTATACCCGTGGTACATACAACGTTTTATTTCATTTTGGTACTTGACATCTTTATAGATTATTTATATTTAGCATTGTTAGACTGTTCTTAAACACATTTAAAATAATCTAATTGTCACTGTCACGGCCAAATATATATGGAACATTACAAACTGATATTCTGGCGAAATATAATATTAATGAAATTTGAGGCTGCACAAACCAAGTTGTTTTCTAAAAATTCAAAATATTTACATGAAAACGAAATTGAATAGTTCTGTGAATGCTGAGTACTGACTTCATCAAAATTAAAATGTATTGTTTGACATTTACTTATTAATCACAATTATAAATTGTTAGAGTAACTATTGCTAGCAACTTTATTCGCCCTTGGGCGATAAAAGCCAAATTACGCCCACAATTGAAGGCCTTTAAACATGTTTTCCTACGACCACTGTTAAAAATAGTATTTTTAACGGTTACTTAGCAAGTTAAAAAAAATCTGTTGTGTCCAACACAATACCTCCCGCCACTGTAGTAATATATTCTATGTAAGTTTTTCAATACATTTAATTTGTAGTTTTAAAATTAGTTTCTTATTGCAGTTCAGAATATTTTTAATTCATTTCATACCTAAAATTTCCTTCATAAATTTTGTATGACCAATATGACAGCTATTTTTGACGTTACCTAAAACCGGAACTGGACTTACTTATTTGATTCACGCATGCAAATACATTCCTAATATATTTCTTCCATCTTTTTAAATTTTACAATAAAATTACTTCATTTTTACTTATTTTATCTTTTACACTTACTTACATCAAATTTGACATCATATGTCATATTTTGTGAACATATGAATAACTCATCTGTTTTATCGAAATTCCTAAGCCTAAACGATATGTAAAATAATTATAATTTATATATTTTTTTTTCTATCTAGCTAGAAGTTATATACAAACGTAATTATGCAGATCGGTAGAAAATTAAAAAATCTTTGTATTTATAATAACGAAATTTGCGAAAATATGGTATTTAGAGGTATTTTTTAGGAAAAACGGTTTAAAGCTTCAAGTAAAGTACTACTTCCGGTTAACCAATTGTAGTCAAAATCTAATCATTTCATCATATTAGAATAGAACTCTTAAATACCAAATATTATATTTTTTACATGTATCGTATTGGAGTTATCGTGGACGAAAAATCGTCACAGACACACACACACACACATACAGACATCACGGTAAAAATAGTAAAATCGTATTCTAAGGACCCTAATTCGTGCTCATATGTTGAAAACACACACTCGAGAAATCTGACCAAAAACAATACCTCCCTTATCTATATATTGATAGGCGGGAGGTAATAACAGTTTATAACACAGTAAATACTTTTAAAACGTTGTCATTGACAACGAATTAAAAGTAAAAAACAAATTTACTTTTAACACTTCTTATGTCCAGTTGTTCATAACAAATACATCATGACCTGTCATAAATGTCATTCTATAATGCTTAGTTTTTATTTAATAATAGGTACATAACTGGGGTTGTAGGAAAAATAGTGTATGATATTTGTGTTAAAAGTGATTTTATTTCGTTCGTAGGGTTTGTTACACTCGGCTTCGCCTCGTTTCATAAACTTCCCTACTCAGTCATAAAATGTCACTTTTAACACTTATATCATAAATAACTATTATGATACCAAAAGGTAATAAAATATATTTTTTCGAAATCGATATTAAAGTAGACGGTATAAAGACGAATTCAGAGTTCAGGTAACGTAACTTAACTTAACGAAATATTCAATATATGATACGTCATATATATATATACATATATTTCACACTTATCGTAACGTTACATAACTTTTGATATAACCAAATTTTATATTTTAACTTACATTACGTTACTAATCAGAGGTATCTGTCATCTGTCATAATTAAACTGATCAATTAATATATTAATTGTTTGATCATAATGTCAAGTTTATCCTATTTTTCGCTGCTATAAAATAGAAAAACATGGATGAAGGCAAATTAACAGAATTAGTGACAAAAATGAGATACTATATAAGCAAACATGTGAAAGATTTCAAATATAATTTTAAAGAAGAAAATTGTTGGACAAAAATTGCTCAAGTAATGAACTACACCCGTAAGAAATACATTTAAACGTAGTAATTATAAAATCAAAATAAACTTATATTACGTTTGACATTTCGCCAACTGTGAAATATTATTTTACATTTCGTGAACTCGGAATTCGCCTTCACTCCGCCAAATTAGCCAAAAAAGTAGCTTAACTTATTTTACAGAAACTTATGTCAAAATTTGATTTTACGGACTCATCTGTCAAACTTGAATTAACTTTAATAATTTTTAGAACTATCTAAAATAACAACCATATTATTTATTTACGTTTGAAAATAAATTATCGGATTTAATGAAGACCACGTCTAAGCACGAGTAAACATAAATGAAAATTATAAAGAAAAATTTAACACTTTGACAGTACTTTTGTTATCACGACCATCGACCATTCCCGTCTCAATAGTTAACTGACGTTTTACAAATACAGAATGCTATTTATGTTTTTAATTAATAATTTACCGATTTCGGAAAAAGTATAATGTATATCTCAGAGTTAAAGTATTTTTATATTACTCATTATGTTTATTCATCTCTGTTATCGCCTCATAGTATAAATTCCATATTCGTACCTAATAAAAATATACTTTAGTACCTTGGTCAGGACATCATAACAAAATTTAATCTCATAGCTCGCGAAGGAAATAATATTTAAATAAAATATTTATCTAATACTCATTAATTGTTATATATTTTTCATATTCTTCTTTCAAATGGTAATATTTCGACAATGGTTTAGGACACTATTTATTAATTTAGTTGATAAGTGAGCATTTTATGAATCATTTAAGGTTACTTTCTAATAATAATAATAAAGATTATTTTTTAGGAAAGTAATATAAATATTTTATTTATTAGAATGTTATATTTTAAAGGATCATGACGAAATAAACTTTAATTGATTAATGAGTTTAATTCAAATCAAAATAATAATAAGAAAATTTATCGATGAACTTTAAACCCTGAGAGGTACCACATTATCACATTCCAATATTATACAATTCACAGAAAACATCATCAAATTTCTCCATTTATGCATTTTCTATCCCACATACGACTAGAAACATTTATTTTAATCAATAATTTACATGGTAGGATTTCCTTGTAGTGTTTTGTTTTTATAATGCCTATTTGTGACCGATTTGATAAAAATGGAAATGTATTCAGTGGAATGAAGAGAAATTTAGGGATAGATTAGGATTTCATAATTTCCGGTAGTTGGGAGGGATTCCTCGGGTTCTTGTGATGAAGAAGCTGCATATAAAGTCGGGAGCCACAGATTTGACATACGTCTTCAGTTGGTTGCTCTGCTAGCTCAAACATGAAAGTGGTAAGTGTTTGTTTTACTATTCCTTGTTTATTTCATCGATCGTCAAATGTATTCATCAATAATTTAATTTAAATTTTTCAAATAATTTTACCTTAAGACAAAATTTAATCCTACAAATTAATATTTAAAATAATGACATAAGTTATTTTTAAAATTTCACACCCAGTTTTAAAAATGTGCAATTATTGTTAAATAAATCATTTCACATTTAATTTCGATATCATATTTCCTATTTAAGGTAAACATAAAATTTAAATTGTTAATATAGATTTCAGTGCTATCGAACAAAGAATATTGTTTGTAAAATTTACTGTTTACTTCTTTTCTCAATAATTTTTGTCAAATAAATAAAATATTCGGTATTAAAAATAACAATATTGTATTTATAAAAATTATAGAAACTAAACAAAATAATAGCATTTATATTTAATAGCTACATTAGGTATAAACTATATAAAATATAGGTAATAAAGATTAATTATTTTGTGTATTATAGGTACCTATATGAAAATACTATTTATTTTTCTGCATAATTTTAAAAAACTTTGGTAAAGTAATAATATTTATATTATAAAATTCATATTGTACATACTCTATAATATTTGAATAATTTAATTTAAACAATTGTTAGGAATTAATAAAAATATGATAATATAACATTAATCTTACTAGATTTATATATAATATTGTTTTATTGTATTATATGAAGTATAATTTGGATTTAAAATTAATTTTAAGTATATAAAAATTTTTTGTTGTTTCAAAATGAAACAACAAAATGTAAAGTAAATGTTTCATGTATTTTTATTTACGGATAAAAATGATATTAATGCTATCGGAAAGAAAACATTTTTTGTCAAATACACAAATAGTTTAAAAAAAATCAAGATCTACTTTTTTAAAATCTTTTATAAAAAATAAATTATAAATAATAGAATTAGAGATTTTATCTTAATTATCTTAAAATAAGTCCAGTGAAATTTTGCAAATATCAGCATTCTGTGTAAAGTACCTATAAGTTTTAAGAAATGTATGTATGTATATAAAAAAAGAAAATAATAATACTTATTGTGTCATATATAATATCATAAGTGGCTAATTTTTCTGAAATATTTTAAGACAATAACTTTAACAATTAACAGGCTAGAATATATAAAGCAATCAGAAAATTTATCTGAATAAAATTTAAACACGAATGGTAGTAGGATGACTATTTTTACTAAAATAAAAATATATGAGCAAAAACCAACTTTGACAGTTGACAAACAATATGTTCTTAAAACGTCAAAAAATTTAAGTTTAACCAAACACACTTACTTGTATAATATAACATTTTTATTGGCTTAAAAGATTTTTTTTGTGATGGTGTTTTGTCAAAATAAATTTTGGTAACTAGGTAGAATCTTGAATTTGGATTGATTTCTAAAATGAGTGAAATAGTCAATGCAAAATTAAAAAACATATATTTAAAGTAATCAATTTATCTTAAATATTTTTTTACCTACCAAGAAAACAATTGTTTTGTTTGGGGTATTATATGGATTTATTTAAAATACACTTTTTCTTTTTTTATTTGTTAGTGTAATAGTTTTTTATTAGTATAATTTGTTGTATTTTTTAGGTAATTTTATTGACGATTTTCGTAAATGTGGCTTTGAGTGCCCCTAAACCACAATTTCAACCACAACAATTTCAGCCTCAGCAACCACAATTTCAGCCTCAACAACAACAATTTCAGCCACAACAACAACAACCGCAAAGAGTGTCGTCCTCACGAGATGCAGTCCTTTTGAAATATGATGCTGAAAATGATGGAAATGGCCAATATCAATTTGCGTAAGTTAATCAAATTATTAGGAAATATTTCTTCACTATTTTAATGCTGCATTCTTCCCTGCAGCTTTAAGTGTCTGCTAAATTATAGCGCGAGTATATTTTAATGTGCAACATGGGCATTTGTCAAAATCTTGGTTAAGAATTTGACAGGAATGTATTAGTTCGTTCATTTTAAAATAATTATTATTAACTATTAAATTGTGAAAATTATGTCTTCTGACTTCATATCATCTGATTTGTTTTTACTGGGGAACATATTTAATTGCAAAATTAAAGAATTAAAAAATTAAATTCCAAATCACCTTACAAATGTTATATATAAGTTTTATCATTGTTTAACCTCAATATTATACTGCTGTTTTATTTTTAAATAAATACTTTAATACATTGCTGCCAAATTCGTAACAATGGATATAACAAATCCCATGTTTCACGTTAAAATAAATTTGCGGTTTACATACACTGTTATTTATTTTTTTATTCAAATCAAAAATTGTCGATTTTTCTTTTGATTTATGTTAATCGTTATTTGATGATTATTATTAATTCGAGGAAATGTCACGATTATAATACCATCACTCAAATTTCAATAAAGAAAGCTAAAATCATCTCGCATTTTACCATTCTGTGACATTTGAACAAAAACTTACAACTTTTTACCAAATAATCATAATGTTCAAAAGAACAATTTAAACGTACACGGTCAAGGCTTGATCTACTACTGTTTTATTTGTTTTTATTTGACCTTAATCTTGTGTTCGTTTCTTTGTGGGTGTTTTTAATTTTCTTTTGGAATTATAATTATGTTCTTTCACATTAATTCATTCATGTTCGTGTTTTCACATTTACATAATGTGATATGTCAACAATATGATAAATACTATACTAACAAATATTTAGAAAGTTATTTAATTTGTCATGTTTTATGATGTAGTTATAATTCACATAAAGTTTATCGTAAAGTCATAAATACTTTTAATTTTTAAACATAAGAAACAAATATATTTTTAGTGTTGAATTATTAATATTGCTTTATTTTCAGTTTATATCAAAATGTTGAATTTTATCTTTAAAAATTACATAGCGTAAACCTTCGTAAAATGAAGCAGTAAAGTTTAGTATACTTTTAGATTTGTATATTTCTGTATTTTAAAACAATTAAATTATGGGTTATGTAATAATAATATTATTTAACTAGTAAATAAAATATGAAATATCCTACACTATCAGTGGCTTATAAGTTAAATACGTAAAACAAATTTTCAAATTTATTTTCGGTACAAATTCGTCAAAATACAATATTTTAATGAATTAAAGCAATAATATACGAATTACACTGACAATTCCACATATAATTTGTCTTCCAATGAAATCACAGAATTTTGGCGAATTGAACCAATCAGATTCAAATCTCACTGACAATTGTCAGTTTCTGGCAATTGCCGCGGAATATACACGACTAAATAGGCGTTGCTTAGATACAACGTCTGTCAAAATTGTAACAAGTAATTGATTGAAAAAAACATATATGTATATTTCGAGAAATTGTCATGCTGATGCTGAATATCATTCGTAACTAGAATTTTACTTGTAATTTTTTCTCTTGCTTCTTACTTTAGAAAATCGTCACTCGTCCTATGGACTCCTTTGAATTTCAAGTAAAATTCTATTTACTAGTATTACATATGACAATTTTTTCCAGAGCAAATTGCCTTAAATTTGACCACTAAATAAGCGTTGCTTAAATACAAAAATTCACAGTAATTTATTAAAATGTATATATTTCGCTGAATTATCATGTCGAATAGAATTCATGGTCTCGATCATATTGGCAAAAATTGCCGGCATATTTTTTTTATTTAAAAATTCTAAAAAAATAAACTTTGAAAAAAGTCACTAATAAATTTTGTTGCTCTCGACGATTATCATTGGATAAATTTAATGTATTTATTTTTATTACATTCTACACATGAACATTTATGACAATTATTTTATTACAGCTATAATATCTAAAGAATTATAAACACACAATGATATGGACATTATAATAAAAACATTTTTGGTTTTATTTATTTACTAAAACTCGCTACCGAGAATTCTGATAGAAAATGATTTCCCTTAATTTGTAACTCAGGGGTTAATTTTTAACCCGTTGCTACATTTTTCCTCCAATGAAAATAGACAGCACTCGAGAAAATATCAAATCATCACTTGTGTTGTAATGTTTGTTTTATTTTGTCAAAAATTTTAGTAACAGGTTAAAAATTAACCACTGAGTTACAAAATAGGCCCCATTATCTTCCCTTCTGATACAGTCGAAATGTAAAATGTGTATTATTATATAAACATAGTAATAATTAAAAATTTATATACTTTACATAATGACTTCAAAACCAGGACAGTGAATGGGACAAACTGTCATAACCATCAACCAATTGACACTATGAAATATGTTTAGCACATATATAAAACTTCATACGCTTTAGGAAGTACGAACAATAGAATCTACAAGTAATCTTTGTTGATGGTATTATGAAACAATATTTTAGCAAACATTATCTACTTTCATATGTGTAATAAAAGTTATATTGGTAATAATTTGGAAAATGTGAAAATAATTTAATAGACATTATAATTTATTTGATACATAATGTAATTAAGAAAATTACTCTATAATCTATGCAAATGTTTATTACATCATGCGTTCATTAGTATTGTTTGCGTTAGAATTAAATCAAGATTAATATAAATTATTGCTTAATACTGAAACAGTTTATATGCAAATTATTTTAATTCTAAATCTCAACATTTTTTTTTTATTTCATTTTTATTTAAATATTTAATGTTCGAATAATCTATTATCACAAAATAATTACTATAAATTAATTGATTAAATTGTTTGGCTATTTAGATCGCTGTTATAATTTATATTTAATTTATAGAACAATGGGGTATGTAACCAAACATTGATTTTTACATATGTATATGATATAAACAAAAAAAAATATCCGTACTTTTTTAAATCGATGCATTACTCGCAGTTTCCGAAAAAATAATTATTAAAAATTTGGGGAAGGGATATTGTAACTTCAGTGTGGTAGAATCGTGAAAGATAGACTGGGTGCGACAGATGCAGTCTACTTTTTCCATGATCCTACCATGCTGATGTTACACATCCCTTCTCCAAAACATTAAATTGCTAACTATATTATTACAAACTAATGTTTAGTTTTTATTATTATATTGAGAAGCAGTAGAAGTCTGTTTTTATATTTTATGACTTATATACCCATACCTCATTGGGTTTCAAGAAAATGTTCTGTATGTCCAGGGCCGTTTCAAGCGGGGGTGTTAGGGGTTTTTAGAACCCTGATGGCAGACTTTAAGGGGCGGCAAATAATATAAAATGATTTTATTATTTTTATACATTCAAGTTTATTTGATGCTGTACTACCTAAAAAATAATTCCTGTAATGAATAAATAATTTATCACTGTTATTTTAATTTAAACAAAGTGTATTGTTCAATGTCTTTCTAATTACATTTAAAATTTGTACAGTGTTTTCGTTCTCGTTTATGTTTATTAGGGAAACAGTTTTCCTTGTGCCGCAATAGGGTTGTTTATGCTTTCCTGATTTTTTTATATGTTAATCTATATTTAAAAATATGACATACGTATTTTTTTATTTTGCAAAAAAATACTGCATATAGCCATAAAAAATTTACAAAGTTCCAAAAATATACTCTCGCGAAAAACAGTAGTATAAAGTGACGTCACGCTCACTGCTTAGAAAGAGAAGTCTGGAATGAGTGAAACAGGCGTAGTGATAATACCTGGCGTATTTCGAATGATGTATGAAAAGACAAACGTTCTTCACAACTACTTGTTTGCGACTGTTGTGCGCATGCGTTAGTCGTACGGCTTTCGTCAGCAAAATAGCGTTCGTTTTGAACACAGTGAATTTTTAATTGATAATTAGTAATATTAAAATGTCAATAATTTAACATTTTTCTATTTTATTATATTCTATTCGCAACTAAAATTAAGATGCAACATGTTTTTTTAAAAAAGCAGGATACTGAAACAGGCCTATTTGGCGTCGGTCCCTTTTATCATCGGTTATCAATTATATGAAACATTTCATTGGTGATCCCTTGCAGCGTCGCAGCTCAAAGTTTATTTTTCTGTAAATATCTGTCAGTGGAATAGTTACTTGGAATCTTTTGGAACTTATTTTACTACCAACTTAATATATTTCCTAAATAATACCCAAAATTAATAATTAATATTTAATTCAGTTTCAAATATTGTATTATTAAGAAGATATTTTTTTTATTTAGTTCAAGTACTTAATTCCATATATTCTTATTATTAATTTAAAATACATTTATATAGCCCGGCGTCAATGCAAGCTGGAGCGGTCCTGTGTAAATCTAGATAAGTTAAAGAAATTATAAAATATGTACCTATGGCGTTATTTTTAAACATATGCTCTAGGGCGTTGTACATTTGCATTGCACACTTCTTTAGATATATTTATTGACTTAGTGCCTGTTTTCCAATCGGTTATCAAAGTTCCTATAATAAAATTTTATTAGCAAGGTAAAGCAGTTTTTACTACCTCGTTAAAGATGAATTATTATTGATAAATTTCAACGACTGGTTATAAAACATTGAAAATTCAACCAATGGGAACAGTGTTATACTGAAAAAATTCCGTTCCCCCCATAAATTTCAGCTACTAAGTAAATAAACAGTTATTATCGTTAATAATTGTCAGTGTGATAGTTAATTAATAGTTCAATATAATAATAAAACTGTTTAATTTACGTTGTCTTTGGAATTTATCTCAGCAAATACCATATGACTTCTCTGATTTTCTCAAATAAAATTGTAATGTTCCTTCTGATAATTTAAGTCCAATATAAAGTAAGCTAAAAATAAATTACAATTTTCTCGATATAACAGCTGATAAAAATAACTTTGCAAATGGCAAAAATATATTTACCTTTCCCCAATCACATCTAAACACAACTATATTAATGGTATTTACATTATTTTTTAATTTATTTCACCGAATTACACTCTAGTATTTTATTTTCTTGGGATAAATGTCCAACTTGACCTTATAACAGCAATTTGACTCTAAATATAAAATCACTACATCTATGATATATTCCTGTCAAATTGCTAGGTACTAAAGTTTTGTGATTAACAGAAATTCATTGACTTGTTTACCTAAATATTAAGTCTTTCTGCACATGTTGCACAATAACTTCAATCTATTTATTGTAGTTATTGTATCATTCTTTTCTGAGACTATCAACATATTTTATAATTATCTAAAACCAATATTAATCTTTTGTTCATCTAAATTTTTTGTCTTTCTGCACATGTTGCACAATCTTTTCCTCTTCCAGATTCGAAACAAGCGACGGCCAAGCCCGCCAGGAAACAGGAGTCTTGAAGAACCCGGGCACTGAAAACGAAGCTCTTTCCGTTACAGGAAGCTTCTCGTTCCTGGCTCCAGATGGCGTTGTCTACACAGTTAGATACATCGCCGATGAGAATGGCTTCAGACCTGAAGGAGATCATCTTCCAAGACGAACAGGAAACGTAGGGATTCCTTCCGCTGTTATAGGGTCTCTTATCGGAGGCGGCGTTGGAAAATAAATCACAAATGACATTATCGTACTAACAATTGTTAAATTTTAAAAGTTTATATTCTAAATGTTGTTGTAAATTGTATGAAATATATTATTTCTAATATTTTCAAGGGTTTTATTTCTAGTTCTTTTTTAACATCAGATCTCGTTATTCTCAAAATGTTATAATTCGAGTACCACAAAAAGTGCAATTGACATTAATTTATGGCAAATATAATACAAGTGTAAACGTCCTACAAATTAAATTAAAATTCTTCAAAGTTTTGTTTTTCATTACCAGCTTACTGTTGAATAAATATTTTTTTAAATTTTCACATACTAAGTCAAAATTGATTCATCATAGGCCAGCATAACGATTGTGTTTTTAGGTTAAACATGAATCCAGATTCGAAATTCAAAAATTCAAAGTTTAAAACGAAATAAGTAACAAAAAATTGAAAAAAGTAAATGAAATAATAAAGATGTTTTTTTCTAACTATAAAATTATAAGAATAGAATAATAAACTATAGAATACCTATGTATCTCATTTATTTTAATATATTAGTATTTACTTAAGTAAGTTCCCTAAAAAGACAATTTTTCCGCGGTTTCTATATTTATGTACAAACCAGCAAAACCAAATAAAATCGAAAACAAAATTCGAAATTCACAATTCATTCATCAATTTGAAATTTAAAATTCGAACATCGACTTTCAAAGTAAATTTTTTGAATTTCGAATTTAACAAAAATCGAATAATCAAATTTAACAAAATTCGAAAATTTGAATTTTATCATCAGTACTAGTCAATATAAACTTGCTCTCACAAAAGTTTAGTTTTTGGACTAGTGATACAAATAACTATGACAACTCACTTTTATGAAAAATAATTGTTTAGTTGTTTTTGCCAGTGGATCAAATTATTATGAAAGTATATAAACGACTTGTAAATTTATAGGACGGCAAAAATGTTCACAAAAGTTACTTGTAAATATTATTATTTTTTTTACAAGATCAAGCAATTTAATGTACATAGTTCTGTTACACTCTGTATAAATAAGCCATAAATTATATATTTGAAAATGTAAGTAAATATGTTAGAATAATAATGGAAGATACTTAAACAATTGAATAAAGCGTTTATTGATACATTCAAACAATGTTTCGTAATTTATTTGACACATGTAAATTTATTTTATTGACTTGTTTAAATGATTGATTTACACAGACAATTTTGTTTTATTGCTTTTAAATATAGAGAATTTCATTGTTATTTAATTGATACAAAATTAAAACTTGTAATTTAGACAACACGGTTTACATGATGTTTTTATTTATATTTAATTTAATCGTTTACTAATATCACTTTTATACAATAAAAATACGTGTTACATTTTAATTTGAAAATCTATATGTAAGAAAAATATTGGGACTCAATTAATAGAAATAAAAATATAAATATATTTTTTTTAAATTGTAAAATACGTTAATTGTAACTTCCTTATAATATTGAAAAATATGTAGCTTGTCATCACTATATTTACTTGAAAACTAAATATATACGCAACACGTTTGACAATAAGAGACTTGTTGAAACGTTAGTATCAATGCATTTTGAGACAACACAGTTTATTAAAAAGCACAAGTAAATCGTTTCGGTGACGACAGTGATAATTCGTTAACAATTTTAATATTTAAAAGTGTATATTTTAGTGACTTCCAATATATTAAAATTAACATACTAAAAAAACGTTTATTTGAAAAACACTGGAATTTAGTTATATGAAAAGATAATTGAAATATTGAAACTCATCATAAAATCATAAAATCAGCCGATAGCCTTATATAGTTTTATGGGACACAGTAAAGGTGATGCAGGTACTTTCTTCTATTATATAATACTATAGGCCGTACTTAAATTTGCGTTCAGAATGTCTCCTAATAATAAATGTGTTGCTCTTTTGTTAGATACAAGTAAATATTGTTTTCTAAATCTAACTGCACTATATTCTGTTCTCTGTAGTAAATATTAAATCAGTTTTTTTAGATGTAATACTTATACAAAGAAAATTCAGTATGAATTTTTTTAATACAGCCCATTTTTCCCCCTCTAATGATGCTTTCAAGTTGAAATAATTCAGGATGCTTGACCTAAAGTGACTATTCGTATTTATTTTGTAAATTCAATACTTACGTTCAGACCCTTGTATTGATAAACAATATTAAACATATTTTGTGTTGTTTTTTTACATATCGTGCTGAATGTGCTGACGAGATTTTTTATAATTATTTTTGGACGATCGGGCATTAGAAAAAGTTTATTGATTGGGTTTCCAGAACTGTAAGTTACTTTTGTTGGTTGCTACTTCTAACAAAACGATAAGAAATGCATATCATTTTTGGACGTATGCAGGCAGGGGCGGATCTAGGTGGAAAGATAAGGTGTGCAAAACCTCAAATTTCCGCCCTCCGTTTACAGAACCAACCCCCCTCCTCACCTAACAGTGAACTTGTCTGACCATAAAACTTTATTTTATTTTGTTTCCAATAAACTGGAAAAATATGTAAGTCTCATCGAACGGCAAAAACAAATACTGATTGATGTTACGAATAAGTATGATGAACAAAGAAAGAAGAAAACATACATACTCAAAAAGAAATAAAACTCTAAAAAAATACAATAACGTAGAAGTAGGTAATGCAATTCACAGCCCATGTAAATTGCCTACTATAAAGGTACTTTTCTTGCCTTTGCTTGAGCAAAACGCTTTACTATAACGTTATGATTTATTTTTCGGTAATTTCATGTTCTATGGAAAGTATAGAAAGCGCTACAAGTTTTTCTTGTGTAGATCTTAAATAATTTTTGATCAATTTTAACTTTGAAAATGATCTTTCAGCAACACTAATAGGTAATGTTAGTAATAAATTAATTAATTAACTATTATGACATTTTGACATTTGGAAAAAGACTAGTAAAGTTTTGTTTATAAATATAATTTAATATTTCTTTAAGAGTTATATTGTCTTTTACAATTGTAGTTAAAGATTTGAGTTCCGTATAAAGCTCATCTGCATCAAAATTCCGTTCTTTGGTATCTTTAACAGTAAACAACAACTCTAAATTTTTACATTAGTTTATTAATAATTTTGTATCCATAGGACCAATATTTTCAATGTTAAATAAAAAGGAAAATGAATCGGTGTGTTGTTTTAGCGGGACAAATCGTTCTTTTAATGAATTAATTGCTGCATCTAACTACATATAAAAGACTGATATTTTAAATTTATCTTTTTCACTAGAAATTGGTTCGTCTGACTGCTCGTACTTGAACATTTTCTTTCTTCTTCGAACATGTATTTCAACAGAAAACTTTGCTTCTTCTAAAACACTCTAGTCTATAGTTTTCTAGAAATTCTGTGATACTTTTTATGTTGTTCACAGCATCTGGCAAGTCAATATTTTTCAGCTGGTGTTGAGTACTAACAATATTAATTCTGTTTAAAATATTATGCTATAAAATTAAAGAGCAGATAAATTTATATGATTATAGTTTGGAAGCTAAAATGATTAGTAAATTGTAAGATGTGGTAGATATGTTATAACAATATTTATATAAGTATGTAAATATTGACATAATACAAGAATAAAAACAGAATAGGTTCCAAATTTTGTAAATTTTATTTTTTTATAGTAATTTACCTATATCTACAACTACCTACTTGTACCTTAAAGGTTTCAAGCTTAATGGTAAAGTTTTAAATGAAAACATACCTATTGCACAAATTATTAATTGAATGTTGAGCACAATTTCAAATTTAACTTCACAGTCAGAAAATCAGAAAATAAATGTACACGTTCCGAACATGTATCCCTGCGCTGAACTGTTAGGTCCACCTTCCTTGAGTTATTTACTAATTGAACAAAAATGGTGTTTTGATAACGTACTCTACCGACACTACAGATCTATGCCGATACAAACAACCTGCCGCTAATTGCTATTGCCGTTTGTTGCATGTAATATAAAATTCTGGAAACAAGTCAATATGTGTGTGGTCCTACATACGTCAAACAATTGTAATAAAAAATAATTATGCTAGATATGATCTCATAAATGCTTCAAAAGTTTGTAAATAAGTGTAAACAAAGATGAATAATTAATTAAAATTTTAATTTTTAACAAATTGCTTTTCTAAAATGCCGCCCCTGAAAAATTCCAGGTGTGCTATTGCACACCCAGCACACCCCTAGATCCGCCCCTGTATGCAGGTTCATAATTAATACAAATGTACAGAAATGATTTAGTAAATTCATTTAGTGCTATTAAAGTCCAGTTACTAATCCTTCAATTATTAATAAATAATAATACCTTTCAAATCATTTTCGCACAGTTCTTTCGAATGTTTGAAAAATACCATGCAAAAGAGGCTTCAATTTTTCACGATTTCAATTTACATATACCTTATTTTAGATACATTTTTTACTGTTATTGAGGGAAATTTAAATTTGATCGTATAAATAATTATATAAGCATTTCGAACGCTAAGAAATTCCGATCTCAGACAATAATTGGAGTCATCTTTTCGCCCCTCTTCCAATCAATTATCAGTTCTTAGTTCTTTTTAAAATTTAAATATTAACTAAAATTTCTGTTATCTATATATCGAGTACAGTAATAAAACAATTGATTTAACGTTTTATTTTAAACTTGGTATTGATAAATTTACCATTATATGCCCTAACACAGTGTTTTCCAAAATTTCGATCAGTGAGTACCCTTTTAAAAAAATTACACTTATCCCTTAATAAAAAATTACTAGAATGTACTATTAATAATAAAAACTAGACCAATACTTTTTTATTAATATACAGTATGTCTATATTATCTATTTTCAAATACAATGAACTGTTGCTTTTATTTTTATATTTACTTTGACACAAAAAAATAAATTCTTTGCGTACCCCTTCCAAAATCTTTGCGTACAACTAAGGGTACGCGTACTCACTTTGAAAAACACTACCTTAACATGTGACTCAATTATATTACCTATATAGAATATAGGTCTTATACTGATTTCATCAAAAAAATAAATGCTCACTGTTATCCTGACTACTAAGCTACTCATCTATCCACAAAAGATTGTAAACCCTGCATAAATCTGTTTCAAATATCGCTTCATACAAATTACTTAAAAGTGGTGTAGGGACAGTGGTGTTCTCTAATGTTTTTATATATACATAGAGATTTCTAAATTCAAGTTTTGTGATAAATAAAAGTTCAAGAAATACAAAATATACATTTATTAGTTAAATAGGAAAAGATACACCATAGACTTGTTTACTGCGAGGGGATGTGTTGACCTTGGGGTTGGAAGCCGTTTTCGTCGGCGATGTAAGTAACCGTGTACGTGACTCCGTCAACTCCAACGTAAGTGTATGATCCTTTCACAACTAACGCCTCGTTCTCGGTTCCAGGGTTCTTCAGCTCGGCGGATTCTTGACGGGCGCTTCCATCGCTGGTCTGGTACCTGGGGAAGATGGTAAGTTAATGATTATTTTCTTTATTTGGAATAGGGTAGTGGGTACCAGTTATCAACTAAAAGTTAATAAATGTTTCTTAAGGCATACTACAGAGATCAGTATGTACCGCTATATATTTTGTTAGGTTCGTTTTAACATTTAAGAAATATTGTTTAAAGCAGGGCATGTAACCGGTTAAAAAAACCGGTTAATAAAAACCGGTAACCGATATTTTGAACGAAAATTGCGAACTTTAACCGTAATTTTAACCGATATTTTTCAGGCCGAAAATACCGGTAACCGTTAACCAAAAAAAAAATAAACCGGTTTTAGCGAACATTAACCTTTATTTTAATATCATTTAGCGAGAAAAAATATTATTTTTTTGTTTTCTATTTCTATTTGAACATGAGTCATGACAGTTTTTACAACTAACATTTTATTGGAGAGTCATAAATGTAGGTAGTCTCTTTGGCCGTTAAGGTTACTTAAAAAGTCCCAAATAAATACGACCATTGTCAACACAGGCAAGTTTAAAATTAAAAAGTGACCTGCGTTTTTCTGAAGATATTACGGGAATTTTTGTGAATATTCATTAATTAAATTGCTTTTTTTAAATTGTTATATTTTTCTCAGATGGTAATTTTAAAATTTTTTTTTAATTAATTATTCTGTAATTTTTTTAAATCAAATTTTTATAATTAATTTGTTTTAATTAATTTTAATTATTTTTTAACCGATATATTAACCGGTTTAAACCGGTTTCCAATTTTCAAAAACCGGTTTTCGAACTAAAACCGTTATTATTATAACGTTCTCTATAAGGGTTAACCGTTAACCAGTATTTTTTTCGGTTACATGCCCTGGTTTAAAGAAATAAAAACATTTAGTTTTAAAATTTTAAGTCATATAAGTGTTTTGTATCTATATTAAAAATATTTATTATAAATATATATTTTTTAAATATATATTTTTTAAGTCATTTTACCCATATTTAATTTAGAATATTAATAAAAAAATCTGTAATCTTAAACCGCTTATAAAAATTATTATAATAAATTTAGGAGATAAGGAATTTCTTGCACTTATCATATGAATGATAAATATGTGTTCCAGTACACGATAATAATTAAATATTCATTTCGAAAACAATGTAGCTGCTACAATTTAAAATAAATACATATCAATAGAATTTGTATGTAAAATGCTATTTATGTCACTAATAAAATTGTTTTGATTAGAATATGTACATTTAACTAAATTTACGAAGCAAGTAAATGTATTCTGTTCTTTATAATACCGGGTATTAATAATATAATATTAAATCTCACATAAGAAAATGATTGACTTCCATTTAAAATTATATATTTCAATAATATATAATTTTAATTGGATGTCAATCATTTTATCAAACAATGGTAAATGTTAGAAAATATTATTTGAATATACATCTCTACGTAAAAGATGTGGAGAAAATTTAAAATAAACAAGTAAGGATTTCATAAACAAATATAGTATATTAAAACACAAGTTATAGAAGGCAACCTATTTTATCATGAGTTTGAAATTGAAATTCGAACAAGAGCCGCACAGTACTTGAATTGTCTTCTGCAACGAGTATTTTATACTATTATTTCTGTTTCGGTTTTATTAACATAACCTTTTAGAAAAATATCTGATAATTTCTCTTATAGAAATTTTTTAGTAAAATAATTAAATTGGTGACAATAACAATAGATATTTTGCATATTAATGCAGTCATATCAATCCATGATAACAATATGTTACCAAAAATCGTTGGAGAATGAACCTCATTCTAATATGAATAACCGTGCGAGAATATCTTATATCTTTCCGCAAAAAGGAAAGGAATACTTACGCAAAATTGTAAGGTCCTACTCCAATATTGTAGTTTTCATATTGTAAAATAGTAGCATCTTGAGGATTTCCAGAACTAAGTTGTTTTTGAGGCCTACCAAGGCACACTGCGATGAGGGCTACGAAAATCACAGCCTAAGACAAAAAAATAAGTTTTAAATAAATTTAAAATCGTTTTAGTCATTGTATTTTATTGTGATATTTTATAAAAAAATATATCACAACTTTTAATATTTAAAAATTTAAATTATTTTAAAAATAAATATCTATTTATAACAGAAATGGTATGGTTAGCTGTAGATCAAAAAACATACAATATTACTCAAGAAAAAAATGATAAATTTAATAATGTTAATGTCCTGGTATTGTATTGTAATATTTTGTAATAAAAATAATTATAAACATAAAATTCCTTGAAATGACAGTTTATATTTCCCACAAATATTTAAAAATAAAACACCACACAATTAAGTTCACTGCACCCCAACTCACAGTTTTCATTTTGCGTTGTTGTTCGTTGAGTCTCCAGCCGAATCTGCTTCTCTGAAGTCACAAGTCTCTTTTATACACCCTGAGTTCTTGTGTTCCCTCCAGTTCCGCTGACCGCTTCAGTGAAAAAATTTCCTGCGTGTCACTAAATCACTGCCTTATTTCCATACCAACTTGCTGATCATTGTTACTAAATCATCCATAATAGGATATTCTACTGGTTTTCCAGAAATAATACACATAGCTTTATGGATATTGTCACATTATTTTTATGAGAATTGACAGAAATTATACAAAAAATAATTGTTTTGTGGTTTTTTTAATTATGCGTTAGTAAACATAAAATCATAAATTAGTTTTTATAGAAAGAGGATCTTCGATATGAAAAATAAATATTTCATTTTAATATATTTATAAGAAAATTCTTTTTTGTAATTTCTTATATAATAATGGATTTTTTTATATGGTACAAATAGTAAATTAAAAGTTTAGTTTCCGATTTTTTCGGTACACATTAGTAAGTGAAAACAGAAGAAAAAAATATTTGCGAAAAACCACATTTTTTTCATTTCAAGGGGGGAGAAGTGAGAGGTGAGATAGGATATAAATTATATACTCAAAAATTATTTTTCTATCAGCTAAGTATTTAATAGTTTATTCATTTCGTAATTTCACAGGACTTTATTTTAGTAAACAGAAAATATTCTAAACAAGAATAAAACATCAATATACAGAAAAAGTAAAACAAAACAAATCGTCTAATTTTTTTTAATATGCTCTTATATGTATATATACAACTAAAGCTATTTACGTAACCAGTTAGTAATTGTCTCTTTTCATGTAATAATGGAATATTTGCGGAGCGAGCGAAGCGACATCTTACAAAATCTCACATGTTACACAAAATTGCATTTTCTAATGTGTTTCATTCAAGATTTATTTTTTTGTTCTAATTTTATTGATTGACATTAAGAAAAAAAATTCTAATTTTGATATATAAAGTGTCACTTTGATTCACATTTTGAAACGCCACATTTTTCATAACCAGTTAGGAAATAAAAAAATTTTATCACTGAGTTATGAAAAGAGTGTCGTTTACGAACGTCATTTATTTTTAAAACGTAACAGTCTATAAGTCATAATTAGAAGAAAAAATTAAAATTAAAAGAATTTTATCAAAATTAGAAAAAATATTGTATGAAACACATTAGAAAATGTAATTTTGTGTAGCTTTTGTTTTTCTAAATACATACATAAATAGGCATTTTGGCTATTTTTTAAAAAATATATGCATTATTTTTTTTCGATATATAAAAAGAGCATACTGATATGCCAAATAAAAATGTCAAAATCCGCTCTTTAATCACAAGCTGTGAATGATATATTAATGTGTTGCTGATATGCAAAAGAATTCTTATTATTATTCATATTTTTGGAAACTCCTTACAATATCTTGTAAACGAAGACAAATTAGTATTATGCCATATAAATTGGGTCATCGTATCATACGGATTTGACATTGCTCAATATTCTGTTCTATTCACAAAACAATGGCTTCTATAATTACGAATACAATGCTACATACGCAGAATCTATTCATGGCGTATCCGATACACCGTAGCGGAATTTGCAAAACTCGCCTATCTCGCCATCACAGGAGGTCTGTAATTGCAAGGTGGACAATTTACACAAGACTTACAAGCGATCACTCGATACCGAAGATTTATTAAGTTGTACACAGGAGACAATGCCTTTTTTCAGGGTATGTGACTCTCAAATCCAATTATTTTGAAAGTATTGACAACCACAGGCGTGCACAGGGGGGTGCCTGGGGGTGCCCGTGCACCCCCATTACCAAATTAAAACTAACAAAATTGTAAAATAGTTTTGAATAATACATTCATATTTGGTTCAAAAGTTGATTTGAGAAGAAACTTCAATCTGTTTTTACACTAGAATTAGTATTTTTTAAATTAAGTTGTTAAAACATAATATTTTTACTTAACTAAATTTATAAAATGGTAAAAAAATGTATTAATTAAAGACCCTTATTTTGAATGTAATACTTTCCATCCCATATCAATAAAAACATTATTGGTTCGTTTTTATCCCATTTATTTTGTAAAGTTGTATTTATGAAGAAATAACTAACGAAACTAGTATGAATTTTATTTCCTGGGCACCCCCATTACCCAAACTCTGTGTACGCCTATGTTGACAACATAATAAAAAATTGCAATATAAGATTGGAATTGAATGAGATAAAACTTAAAGAATGGTATTGTTTTTGAAAAATATGTGTAAAATTTAAAATAATGATTATAATAAATAAAACTTCGAAGAAATGTTAATGGGATAAATGTCAATAACAATAAAATTTTAGGATCTTGTATTTTACGCATAATATTTATTTTTGCATTAACAAAAGATAAGACCTGTTGGCAATATTTTTGTTTTATCATATTATAAATATTATTAATTTTCATCAAATTTTCTTAGTTTACTTTTATTACTGTACTATTGCTATCGCGAGAACTATAAGGGATACGAATTTGATTAAGTTAGCAAAAATTTTCCATATTTCAAGACTATTAAAATAAGCCAAACAATATTTTTAAAACCAGTGGTTATTAATATATGGGGCCCAGCTTTCTTATTTTAAATTGAACATCTCTATATCTTTGCTTCCTAAATATTTTTACATATTTGGAATTTACATAAAATTACAAATCCAAAAATATATTTAAAGATATTTTTTTTTAATTTTAAATTTATGCCAAAATAGGAATTTAATTATTTAACTAAAAACTAACTACAAACATATTGGACTTGTAATTTTTGTAGATTCCAAATATGCCAAAATATTTAGGGCGTTCCATTCAAAATAAGAAAGTTTTAATAGTTTTGAAATATGACAAATATTTGCTATTTTAACTAACTTCGTATCTCTATATCTCTATAGTAATACTTTTCTTCTAATTAAAATAGTAATGTCTTTATTTAGATCACAGAAGTAGTAAATAGATTAAATAATTACATCAGGAAAATATATTTATTATAAATTACATAAAATGGAAAAAATTTCTATATAAATAAAACTAATAAATACTAGAAATTAGCAAATGGAATAAATAAAAGATAAAACATCGGTAATTTGATCACATAAAAAGTAGACCTAAAATAAAATAACATTGGAAACACTTTCTTGAATAAATAAATAGATTTACCGTTTTATTTGATATGTTTAATCTGATTTTGAATATAACACTATTATTCAACAACTGTTTTTGCAGCAAAAGAATTCCATTTCGGGAAAATTCATTAATCACCATGAAAACTGTACGAAAAATGCTATTTTTAGTCCTTAGGATTAAGAAAAAACAAGGACGTATCCATGGAAACATAAACATAAAATATATACATACATGCGTATAACATTAACTTTAAAAACATTAGTTTTGGTCATGTGTAAGCATTGTGTCTTTTTGTTTTATTTTAATTTGAATAAATCTGCAAAATCAGTAAAAAAAATATGTTTCATTGGGACTAAAAATGCTACTTAATAGTTAACCTTTGGGCGCCATCTACACGGGGGTATTGGAGCTCATACCCTCAAGGAGACATATCCTTTAGCACAGCATTTTTTAAAGATGAGTTTTCTCGTTTTTACTGAAAGTTATGACGTGAACTAGAAAATCAATGCACTGTAACTTATGGTTCAATTAACATAATCTAAACAGACATAAGTACTTAGGTATTTAGAAAATGAGAGACAGTAAAGATATTTAAAATATTTTTCACTGAAAAGTAGGATTTTAGTTTCCCTTCATCTCTTTTCAGTATTTCTTTTTTGTAATGCGTGAATTGCATATTTTATATTTTTATTTTAGTCATTATTCAAAATTTTGAAAAGGAAGGGACCGTGCCTCTGGTCCTCCATCCGAAAACTTGAATTTTTAGTCCTACATCCACAACCGAAACGTTGTCTGACTTTTGAAAATAAAGGATACTCTAAAGCCTACTATCCAGTAGTGGCTTAAGGCGAAGGACATTTAGGCACTGACTTAGGGTGCCCGGCTATTAGGGCCAAGAAAATCAGTGTATAGAATATGTCTCTGTCCTATTTAATTTTGGAGCCCGTCAAAGTTAATTTTGGGTAAATAAATTAAATTTACGCGCCACCTCATCGAAATTTGAATCCAACCCTCAATTGATCCTAAACGTACCCGGATTAGTACCAAATAAACAATCAAATTTTACAGTTGGTGTAAATTTTAACCAGTTAATTTCAGTTTTTTGTTAGTTACTTATTTAAGTTTTTCATTTTAACCACAGAATAGGTTTATACAGAAGCGACAGTAAGAGAGAGAAACGAAAATTAGAGAGAGATGGAGAATGTTCACAAATTTAAAGGTCTACACAATGCTTCAAGGTCGTAGAACCGAATAAGGGAACATGAAAGGTGCCGGAGTGTCGTTTCTGTGTGTAACTATTCTGTGATTTTAACTATAAAAGATATAACTTCTGACAGAAATAGAAAGAGAGCAATGTAAACAAAGATAGAAAACAGGTTCAACTCACTAACCCAGCAAAATAGCTGGGTGAATTGGATCAGTACAGGATCAGTTCTGGGTTACTTCAAACGTACCAAGTAAACAGAATTAACCTACTAGGTTCCTTAAAAAGTCCCAAATAAATACAGCATTACTAACTACGAATCAAGCAGACTTACACTAGTGCAATTTTTACAAAGCGTAACTACAGGTACTACCTAGAAGTATTGTTTGTTATGGTTACATTAGACACACTACAAACAACCCTAAATTATTTTGAATTTTGAAATAGAATAAAATAGGTACCATAGAACGTAAATGAATTTCTAACTAAAGTATTTTTTAATTTGTAATAAAATTCAAATGTGTCTATTACTTTGTTTTGATTTATTAGGCGGGACCTTAATAAAATGTATAGAAAAATAAACTCTCTGGATCAGAAGAAGAAAGGTATGATAATTTTTTATTGTATTGTTATTGCTTATTACACTTCATATGAATATATTGAAGTACGTGTTGTCATTTAATATCCGAAAATAATAAATAATCTTTGTAACAAGTAATGTAACAAATTCGTATAGTATTTAAATTTATAATATTTTTATCAACAAATATCGGTACGCGGACATTTTCTTATAAATATTTATATGTAAATAAGAAATTATTATTATGGATATGTATCTGTAACATAGAATTCCACTTTACTATCCACTTACCTCCTAATTTAATCAAGATAAAATTCTAATTTCCTGTGTTAATTTTATCACCGCTTTCCTTTTCATTACCACACCTCGATAACTTCACGGCTTCATGGCTGATTGAACTAGTTATTCACCTTGAATACTATCATCACTCACCGGTTACGTCACTGACCGTGTTTGTCTAGTCGCGAGGTGAACGATCTTGGCTCTTGAAGAAAGTGTATCAGTGGAGATGGTGCTTCCATCTATGGAGTATGTACGTGATAAAAGATGTTTTCTTTCCTCATAATTTATTTCACTTTATTTAAAGTAAAGTAAATAGAATTGATAGCCAGTGGCGGATTTAAGGGGAGGTGACGGGGCAATCGCCCCCCTCCCCCCTTAGACGGATAAAGTTTTCGAATTTAGAAAATAATAATAAATAAATATGAAGCGCAACGGCGTCTCATACATATAGACATTATAAAGAATTTAATTTGGAGTAGAAAGAGCAAAAACTAATTGCAAAATATTGTTTGGAAAAACAAATGCGTAATTTATAATGAATCTAATATTCCCGTCAGAGCAAATGAATATCTTATACTATTTGGTGCTGATATTTATTTACAATACAATAAATTATTAACAATATCAATAATAATAATGTAAATATGATTACGACTGGACGGAGCTCTTCTATATTATGAATACATCGAAAAAAAAAAATTGTTATTCTTTTGTATTTAAAATTTTAATTTTTAATAATTTTTTCTATTTCAGTGATTTAATTTAATTTTGTGGTTAATATTATTATAGTATATTTTATTGTTTGTCATTACCTAAAAAAAATCATTTCTTATTTTTTTAAATATTATTCCTCGAATAGAAATATTAGACACGTAATTTTAATTTTTAAAAATATTTAATGAAACACGATATATAAATTAATAAAGATTTATTGCGATGTCATTAATCGAACAATAGCTTTGAGTAGTGTTGAATCCAGAGAGATTCTCCCGGTAGGGAAAATGGAAACTATGTAGGCATTTGAATATTTGTATTATTTAGAACTAGTTTGTTTTTCTATTTTACATTAAAAGTGATACCTTAAGACAGTAATCCATGACCTGTGAGCAGTTTTAAATATTTGCCAACTTAAACAAGTAACAATATTTATTTTTCAGTATTAGCCTAGATACTCACTATATTATTAACCGTTGTTTGCCATGAGAATTTGTTTTTCGCTACCACTTACTCGGTAACCATGGTCACCTAGGTCAATAATACATTATTATCAACAATGGTCGATAAGAAAATTGTCACTTTTTAAAGAAATTCAAATCTCAAAATTCAAATATTGTTTGAATCTTTTAACTCAAGAAAAGTGTAAAGTTTGGATTTACAATTAAATATGCCGTCTAAATTAAATAAATAAATCAAATAAAACCAAATTAAATAAATAAAACAAGTAAAACCAAATTAAAAATCAAAAGTGAGGCTGACAATCTGAAACGTCAAATATAAAATCAAAGACAGCCTTCTTTATTTTTATGAATAGTATGAAACAAGTTAATGTTCATATCAAAATGTTTGTTATAGTTAATATAATTTTTTTGTAGGATTGGGATTGAAATGCTAGTAGTGAAAAAGTTATATATATATATATATATATATATTTATATATATATATATATATATATTATGCGGTTGAGAAGACGATTATTGACCAACGCCTTATATCCCTCGGTTGCTTCGCACTTCGTGGTACAAATTAGCGCTAGTTCAATAATGACAGTCTTCTCAACCTTGTTGTATAATATTGTATAATTTACATATTTTGGCCATTTATTCGCGCGGGATTAAAATTCACCGGGGGAAGGGGGGTTCGTGTCAATTCACGCCTTGGTATTTTTATTTTCTCATCCGATAAAAAAATGATACGTTGCCTATGAATGATGACGTATTCGATAAACCTCTCCTCCACTGCCAGTTCAACTTTTCTTACCACAACTATAATTTTAATTTTATTTACAAGTAAATAACAAATAAATTATTGTATAATGTACGATATATGCAAAGTAACGTTTTACTGGTTTAGGAAAGTGAGAGGATTGCTAGTGAATTCCTCTTCTCACTAGTAAAAATGTTTTACCTCACTAATACTGTAAATAAATAAATCATTGTTATATAAAAAAAGGTTGGATCTAAAGTGAAAATATTAATTTCTTATGTCACATTTTGGTTGATTTTGACTCGCAGCCAAAAAAGGTTGTCGATAGATAATAAAATAAAAACTTAGTTATTCCACTTTTTTTTATAAAAAAATTCATATTTTCTTTTGTAATCTATTAAAGGTTCTTATTATGAATGTTGTTCCATAGTGAAATGGAATGCAACAATTTGTTGAATTGTTGTACTAGAATTGAGTAATCTAGCTAATTGGATGAGAAAGTATATAAAGAAGGAAATGTCTAAGATATGTAAACGAGAATAACATTTGAACTTATATTTACATAAGTCACATACCTTATAAGTAATCTTAAAATATCAACTACTTTAAGAACTAAAAAATGATTTCTTGTTGAATGAATAATAGGATATTGAAATTATTAGGAGTATTGTGATTTTATAAATATTTATTCTTATTTATATGCTTTTAATATAATCTTTTATTAAACAATAGAATATTATAAAAATACAAATTACTAAAGGAGTAACAATAAAACAAATAACGTTATTAATAACAATACAAACAATAAAATAAGAAAACAAGAAATGGTAAACTTACAAGATGTACAATTGTTGTAAAATATGGAAATTATTAGGTGTATTATGATTTAAAAATTATTTTTTAAAGTCATTTGATTTTAATATAATCTTTTATTAACACAATAGAATATTATAACAAGTATAGATGACTACAAAGAAGTAACAATAAAACAAATAACATTATTACAATAACATGAACAGTAAAATAAGAAAAACAAAAAATAACAAACTTACAAGCTTGTACAATTGTTGTAAAATTGTAATACTGATGTATAACAAATGTAAACTATTTTCTAGAGGCATCATTAGGATTTTAAAACATGGGGGAGGGGCGCACATTTTCAACTTCCAAATACCTCATATTTTGTAAATTACTAATGACATTACATATAATTATGTAGAAATAATCAGACAGTCAATTGATAGAATTTATTTCAAAGCCGACGTTTCTATTTCACTGAAATCTTCTTCAGGACGAGTGAAATCGAAACGTCGACTTTGAAATAAAATTTATCAATTGACTGCCTGTCTGATTATTTCTACATATTACATATTACATCCTACAACAGTCGATCATCAAATTTCCGACATTATTATTCCTATAAAAGCACAATTTAAGAAAATATTTATATATAAACATAATATAACTATAAAATAGAGGGGGCGGAAATCCAAATAAGAGGGGTAAACGTCACCCGAAAACAAATTAAGGACGCCACTGTTATCTTTGATCACTGCTGATATACTTAAGTAAAGATTGTTAATTATTTATTTGATAAATATATATATATAAGTAATTTTTATAAAATTTAATTAAAAAAACTTTGTTACGATTGTTACTGTTAATTATTTTCTATAACACACTGTTGTGTTACATAAAATAACTGTCCTACTAGGTTAGGGTAATTAAGAAAATCATATGAATTCCATATACATTTGGTCGTCTAGCAACGAGCAAAATTAATTATAAAGCATTGTAAATAAATAAATCTGAACTCGAAATTAAAGACGTACTTACAAAATATGTTTGAATAAAATATTAATTAAGCAATTTAAAGTAAGTAAGTTTGTTAAGGTACCAGAATAGTCTGAATTACAAATGTTATTATAAAAATCAAAGGTGTTTTTGAGTAAAGAAGAAAAATTTTACGTACATACAAGAAATTTTTGAAGAAAAACTAAAATAAAATATTCTCATGGTCAGTTACAACAGCTAAATCATCCCCCATTCCCATCACTGATAATGTCCCTGGTACTCCTCCTCATACTCCGGCTGCGGCTGCGCCTCCTGGTGCTGCAGCGCCTGCTCGTAGGCGTGCTGCAGCTCCGGGGGCAGCGGCACGGGGGTGGGCAGGTGCGAGCCCTGCGGCTGGAAGCCGTGCTCGTCGGCCACGTAGCTCAGCCGCACCGGGACGCCGTCGGGGCCGGTGTACGCCACGCTGCCGTGCATCACCACCACGTCCTCGTCCTCCTTCTCGCCTTTCTTGATGTAGCCTGCTTCTTCGGCTTGGATGCCGTTGCCGGTTTTGAAACTGAAATGGGTTGTTTGTGAGGAATAGATATTCAACAAATTTACTACATTCTAACACGTATTGTGTAATGTTCATTTTTATACCTAAGGTTAGAAAAGCAAAATTTTACAAAATCTTTCGTTTTTTTAGATAATCATTGTCAGTAAAAAAATAAAAATTCCTATTTGAAGCGAAATATGAAAAGTAACAATTTTTTGTTTTTCCTGTAAAATTTTTTCATATACAGCTAGAATAATCCAAAAGTACCCATTTTTAGAACCAAAATTTTGGTTTTTGAAAATAGATCATGTAAGATGAATGTCGATGCGCCGATTGCATATTTAATTATCTTTTTTCATTCCCAAGATTTATGGTCTCAAATTGAACCTCAAAAACGTGTGATTTTTAGTACACATATATAGATACAATTTCAACATGTATACCAATCGTTTCTACGGGAAAAGTTACATAAAGTAATATTTTCTTCGCATATACATTCTTTGGAAAGATTTGGTGTAAAATGAGAAAAACAAAAGGCAGGAATTCTAAATTTTCGCTCGGGTACATTTTATCTCCAAAATTTTCTGGACTTTAATATATACCCACGCATTGATTCCAAATTTTCAAACAGTTTTCAATTATCTCTTAACGTTCTCGAGATATTTACGTTCAAAGTTAGTCCTTAACAAAAACTATTTTTAGGGTACTCTGTGACCTCAGCGATCTTACCAATCAATTCTATGAGTAAAATTACAGAAGTGTATTAATTTTAAGATTTTTTTTTAACAGACACAATTTATTGTTAGAGCGAAAAACGAAAATTTTCGAAAATAGAGAAAAAAACTAAGGTTTCTCTTTACCATTTACTCGATTTTAGTCATTTTTAGTAGTCGTTCAAACAAAAGTCCGAAAATTGGTACACGTATAAATTTTTACCCCTAGAATTGATTGGTGAAGTCGTAGATTGATCCCTCTCAAAAACAGTTTCTTTAAGATCTAACTGAACGTAAACATCTCGAGAACGGAAGGAGGTAATTGAAGTTTTGGAATCTATGCGTAGATATTTATTTAAGTCCAAAAAATTAATTTTTTTTTTTTTGTTTTTCTTAGTTTTCACCACATCGTTCCAAAGAAAGAAGAAGTGAAGAAAACAGTTCTTTATGTAATTTTGCCCATAGAATTGACTGGTATAATTGTTGAAATTTTATATCTACACATTTTTCAGATATACTAAAAAACCACAATTTTTTGAGGTTCAGCTTAAAGAACAAACATTTCACAAACGAAAAGATATTTATATTTTATTTGTAAATTTGAAATCAGCGTACTTCTTTCAACATGAACTATTTTCAACAACAACAATTTTGGACTCAAAAATGAGTACTTTTGGATAAATTTGGATGTATAAACGCAATTTTACACTAAAAACCTAAAATATATATTTTTGAGGTTCCTTTTTGGTCTCTCGTATTTATTTTTTCAGCAGGTTTATAATATATTATTTGATTTCTCTGTTGCCACTTTTCTTGACTCAGAAAAATCCTACATATTTATGTATTGCAAATTTACTTTGATAATATTTATTATTTGATTAAAACCGCCCTTTATTTTGTACATTCTCCGACCCATCCAGTATTTTTTTTAAATAAAACTATTCGCTTAAAAATAATTAGTAATTATCATTAAGTTTATTTCAAAGAAATATTAAAATTTTATTGTACAGTTAACTAAGTAATTATTTTCAACATAATAATAAAATATTTCATATTTATTGTGTACATATGTTTCTAGCAACATGAAGAAAGTAAAATTAATTACTTGTTTATAACTGAAAATAGTTACATTGTAAATTACAAGCCAGTAGCAGTAAAATAAATAACTTAACATCGTGTGCAAACGAGAGTAAATCTCTAATAATTTCCTGGTAATGTGTAGAGAGTATTTGCAGTGTATTGCCAAGTGTTTTGAGAGACAATTACATGACAGATAAAATAAACGACGCCTAACATCTGTCTAGAAAGCAAGTTGAAAGTATCAAGTGCAGGTTTATATAAGGATGTGTACTATATCCACAATTCTTAGAAATTCGGTCGAGATCTTCATTTTCTATCCCGGATCAACATTTAAAGAAACAACAATGACTTTCTCGGGCTAAGAAAAATGGACAACAATGCAGAAAGCATCATTAAATTTATGAATGTACATATTAATATTATTTGTTGTAAGTTACTTTTACTTTGTTATCAGTAATTGCATACATTTGAAATATTAATTATAACATAAATAATAATATTAACTGTCAAATATACCATTCCGTATTCAAGGATTGATCCATTGATCAACTATGATCTATAAATTCAATTCACCATAAAAAAAATCAAGCTAATCAAGTAATCAAAATCAGTTTTGATGTTTTGAGATTTGTATTTATATGCACAAGATTTTGGCTGTAAAGATTGATCTAAAAATTTCAATTTCTCAAATCTATATGAATGCATGTAATTTCTTCCTTGTTCGTACTTTTTTCTCTTTCTAATTTTTTTTCAGATATGAAAAATATAATTATAAGTCATATGTCAACAAAAAATGACGAAAAGTTTAATTCAAACATGGAAAATTATATGAACTGTGAAAAACATTAAACAAAACTGTTAATCAAGGTGAATTTGAACAAATGTTGATCTGCAAATCAGCTTGATACTTTAATCAGTTATTTTTTATTAAATAATTAAGATTTTGTTTTCTATTAATCTTAAGAATAAGATACACAAGGATTTCAAATACTTTAGATACTTATTAAGAAACTATTTTTATTTATATTTCAGTGATGTATATTATTGAACTATAGTGTTTATAAAGGACAAAAAAGAATACATTATAAGTGCGGTAGGTTGAATTTAACAACATGAGGATCTACACACTACACTATCTAACGATTTTTTGGCCGACATTTGTCTTTAAACAAAAAAATGGTAGGCTCTCCAATAAGACACTTTGAAAAAACAATGAAACGTCAAAATAATAAGAGAATGTATTTATCTAAGATTTTTAATATTACAATTATTTTTTTATAACCTCTAAAAGCTAAAAAATGTCGGGTTATGTTATCGCACTGCAATGCGTAAAATCGCTACCGGGGAAGTCAATGATGTGTGATTGTTATATGTTTACACTTTAGGAGACCAAATTTTTTTACAATTTCTACAATGATCGTCACAATAACATCAATAATATCATTGCATGTTTAAAATTATTTAGATGTCACAATTTGGTATACTTTACCATTGTAAATGATATTAATAGAAAATATTATACATCAAAATTATTTTATTATTCAATAATTTGTAAATGTTTTGATTGTTCTTACAATAAATATATTCAAATTTATTTCAAAGATATTTAAGAAATATATGAAAGAATAAAATGAAATTAACTTAAAAACGTTTAAAAACCAATAATTTAAACAATTTTTCTGTAAATTGATAAAGCTGTTGGCTCTTGGTGAAACATCTTGACCAAAAATTTGAATAAATAAAACACTCACACAAATTTCACAAATTAAATTGATTCTGTCTTGATTATAATTTCGGCTACACGGCCATCAATTTTTCTGTCTTTTCAATAATTATAAAAACATGATTTATCTATAATATTTTCTCACCTGAACTGGTAGCCTTCTTTATGCCTTTCTGATTTGTGGCTTAAGATAGGAATAGGAGTAGTGTGTAACTCTACTTGATGGTGTTGGTGATATTCGTGTTCACCTCCATATTGGGGGGCTGCTGATCCGTAAGCTAAAACGCTGAGTAGTATTATTATCTGAAATGTAAATCAATGATAAACTTATAAATTAATAATATCAATTAGCTACAATTAAAAAACAATGTTACCAATTATAAAATGAGTAATAAGTAATATTGAATTGACATTTTAAAAAATGCTTCTTTTTGGTGAAAGTATTGTGTATATAACAATTCATAAGATATAATGAATTTTTATTCCTTTAATAAAATTAAATTAAGTCAATTTGTAATAAATAATTAATTTTATACAGCTAAATTTGTAAATATGTTTGATTTCAAATTAAATTTGAAACGTATGACTAACTAGTAGAATTACATTAAGAAATAATAAAAATTATTCATTTATCTAAATTCAGTGTCAAATCAAGATTAATCAATTTTGTATGTACCACAAACAGAGTAACGATATAGGTACATATGTGTATGTATTATAATATTATAGATTTTTCTTTAATAATTCAACATTTCTTCAAAATTGAACTTTAATAGTCAATTATGCTTTCAAAGTATAACTCTAGTACTCAAACACCTCTCCGATATTACCAATAGACATTTAACTTTAAATGTACATTTGACGAACCAAAGCCTGTAGAGATAAAATATTATAAAGGATTTCCTACATTGGTGTCAAAATTTCGGTATGCTTTTTTTATTAAATACGCATTCAAAATTAAATAGCTGTTGAGTAAAATTTCGATATACTTCTTTTCATTCAATACGCATTTAACATAAATGTCTGTTGATAATACCGGATACTAGTAATAGAAACTGAAAATAGATGAACAATTGAAAAATATGAGTCCCATTAATTGCAGCATAAAATTAGTTTTGGGTCTTTATTTTTTGTTTGAGTATTTATGTAAATTATTCGATAATTTATAATAATAAAATTGTAATAACAATCTATAATTCTAGGTGACGGAAACAACAAATTTGAAAAACTATGACGCACATTAATTGGAGCAAGAAAATTAATTGTGGATCCTTACTTATAATTTAAAATATAGCGCTCATTTTACGCCTCTGGTTAAAGTGCCGGTTACCTTAATCATCGGTTAATAGAAAAGTATCCAATTAAAGCAGTAAGTAACGCATAATTTTAAAAACTTACGTCATTTTTACATTTAAGGTAGTTGGTACTTTACCAGATAAAAATATAAAAACAAATTATAATGAAACAAAAAAAAATATATATATATCCGTTGTTAAACAGCAACTCACCGTAAACATGTTAGTCGTCTCTCGCACAGACAAGAATACGAATATGACGTTGGTTGTTTCCCTTTTATACAACAGTAGTCGGAGTGTCGGAGTCCACGTCCCATATGTCCAGGCTCTCTCTTTGCTCCATGTGATGCGGTGGTCCATATGCGCCATGCGTGTAGCGATGCGTTTGTGTTTGTTCACTCCAACTGTCTGTCATGACGATTTCAAATCTACAATGCGTTATTAACAATAAAAAGTGAATGTGAAATTGCGGGATTTATGCGCTATGAATTGGAGCGAAATTCGCTATTTCAAACTCTTTCTTTGTACCTATTTGTTATTTGTCAAAATAATTTACATTACATACTGCTATAATGGTTTTGAAAGATATTGGGTTTTCAAATTTTAATGACATTTACAATCAATTAGTTAAATTAAAAGTTAAAATAAAATGCATATTATAATCATAGAAGATTTTTGGTCGCAAATGAAATTGCGAACTCAACTTCACTTATCCCATAACAATTTTATTTGTATTATGGTCACAGAATAGGTTTATACAGAAGCGACAGTAAGACAGAGAAACGAAAATTAGACAGAGATGGGAAAAGTCAACAAATTTAAAAGGCTCATTGTTTAAAATCGGAAAGTTTCCTCACATCTTAGGGAGAGATAGGGGACGGCAACAAATTTAAAGGTCTACACAATGCTCCAAGCTCATAGAACTGAATAGGGTAACATGAAAGGTAATGACACGGAGTGTCGCGTCTGTATGTAACTATTCTGTGTTATGGTGGAGTAGGTTTTCAGTCTAAAGCCTTACAATATCTTGAATTAATATGTAAAATATTAAAACGCACAAACATTTCATTTCAAATATGTTCTTTTTCTCAATGTGTTCCGAACCACTCACTACAGTGGTATTTTTATTTAGTTACTAGTTGGCGACGCTGGGAATGGAACCCTAGACCATACATTCCACTCAATTCGAGGCATAGCAATCGAAGGTGTGTTTCGTAAGAAGGTTGTTTAAATTTTTCTGATTTTTTATATGATAATCTATATTAAAAAATATGTATGAGGTTCCTTTTTTTATTTCTTAAAAACATATAGCATGCAACCATAAAAGTTCGAAAAATATAATCTCTCAAAAAAGAGTAATATTTGGTCACGCTCACTGTTTAGAAAGGGAAGTCTGAAATGAGTGAAACAGGTCTAGTTCTAAATTTAATAACGCTGTTTATTAAATGGTTTCTTGTATTTTCTTACTTTTAACTTTAATTATTAGGATAAACTTTCGAGTGACGTACATAAACATAAATTTTCGTCAGAACTACTTGTTTACGACTTTTGTGCGTTTGAGTTTCTTTTTATGAAAATAGCGCTCAATTTGAACAATTTTTATTGTTAATTTTATTTGATAATTGGTAATATTAAAATGTGAATAAACGAACTTTTCTATTTTATTATAATCTATTCGCAACTATTAATATACATTTTTTTATATAAATGAAGGATGCTTAAACAAGCCTATTGAACTAGAATAAACGGGACAGTGGCTTAATTAAGGGAGGTTTGTTGTTAGAATCCCTCCCGAAATTAAATTATACATTGAAAAAATTGTACGTATTATGATAATCCCCCCCAAAACTGAAGGTCTTGGTTAAGTTTTAGTGATTGAACTAACCGCGATAGATTTGCGGGTTTTAAAAGTTGAAGGTCAGACACGCAGACGCTCAGTTTGGATTATTTGTGAGAATACCCCTTGGGTGTAATTCTGTAAGATTAATAATTTAAAACTACTATTCAATTATAGCCTATTAATAATTAATTTGTCTAAAAAATTCTTCATCATCTTCTGCATGAAACACACTTTTAATCTTTTGACGTTTCTCAACTATGGTATCGGTCAAATTAATTATTATTAAACCATAACCGTACTTCGGTTCATTTTCGAAATATACTATAAGTGAATCTGACTTTTTTATTAATTTTTGTGAATTGTTAAATAATGTATAAAATTATAATAATTTTCACATTTTTTTACCATTAAATATAAAAATATGTAGAAAACTTCTTACACTTTTTTGTTTGCTTAAAGTGCTGTTCCTAACATAAATGACTGTAATTTAAAAAGAAAATTATTTTTATTGTAAAATAAACACCATTTAGATTTCTTATCTCGTGGAAATGTTTTCTCCATTTAATTTAATTAGTAGATAATTTTTCCATTTTCTTATCAATTAAAATTTTTTACGTGCACCAGAAATAAAACGATAAAATTTCGCTTTCTCTAAATAAGGCGAATCAAATCAGAAATTTTAATTGTAAATTAAATAATGTATTCCTGTTTCAATAAAAGGTAGTATAAAAAATATAAATAATTTTAAGTTTCATACAAGTTTTATTATGAAAATACATACAAAATTCACATATATTTCTTTTATATTAAATATTATATACAGATTTAAATATACATTATTAGAGCAGTTCATGTATTAGTAGGTACCCTGATATGACTACAGCAGTGGTGGTGAATTTATCCAAGACAATCTTCAATAGAGTCAAGAAAAGTTTGCAGTAAAAATTTTAAAATGTTCCGAATATCTTTTTAATATAGGTAATAAAATGTTTCATGGTAATAATATATGAACAGAATAGTATACTGTGCAACAAGTGTAGAAAGTCGCTAATTTTTAACAAGGTAATATGTGATCCTGCACGAGTACTAAACTATAATTTTTCTACGACCACACTGCTAAATATTGTAAAGCAGAAATACACGCACAAAAGCTATTTGACATGAAGAACAATTATATGGCATAGATGAATTCATGTAGAGTAATTATGCGAAGTCGCAGTGTTGGCAATTACTGTGATAAATTCCAACGACTAGTTTTTAACCAATTCAACCAATAAGAACAGAAGTATACTAATAAAATTTCAATACCCCGATAAATTTCCAATACCAAGTAAATAAACAATTATTGTTTATAATTGCCAATGTGACAGTTAATTAATATTTCAATACAACAATAATTAAATTGTGTCACTTTGCATTATCTTTGGAATTTATCTTACCAAATACCACAAGACCTCTTTGATTTTCTCAGACAAATTTTTAAGCACTACTTAATTTGCTTTTTAGTAAAATCAATTAAGGAAACTGACATTTGATATTAGGTAAAGTCCACCTTTTTTTGGAGTCACGATTTACCATGTAGTTTGCTTTCGTATCCGTTGCTAGGCAAAAAAAAATCGTACAAAGGGGCCTATTCTGTAACTCAATGGTGAATTTGTAACCAGTTGTTAAATTTTTTGACAACAAACATTACGTGCTGTTTTGATATTTTCTCCAGTACTACCTTTGGAGAAAAAATTTAGTAACTGGTTAAAAAATAACCACTGAATTACAGAATAGGGGGGAAATCTATAAAATCATAAGGTCTTGTGATATTACTTCTAAAAATAATATTTCTCACACTGCCATGCGCAATGTTAGCAAATATTGTGAGAAATGATTTCTCACAATTTTAACTTTCAAGAAGAAAAATGCCAGTTTCTATAGTGGCCGTAGAAAAACTTTTCTTACAGAATGAAGATCTCTTGCATTCTATTTATTTTCTTTCAACTGTCTCATAAACTGACCCCCCTTGGATACCTCCCCCCACTGCTCCACCTTTCTAGTACCTCCTGTTAGCTTGCTGGTAGCTAGGCTGGGGAGCGCTGGCCTGTCCAGCATCATTCTCCTCAGGATGAGCGGCGATGTATTCCAGGGCACGCTGGATGGCCTCTGGGATGGGGGGAGGAGTGGGCAGATGGTCTCCTTGGGGCTGGAAGCCGTTCTCGTCAGCGATGTAGGACACCACGATGTGCTGACCCTCGGGGGAGGTGTAGGCGAACTGACCCTGAGCGACTTGGATCTCGTTGTCGGGCTGGCCGGCGTTCTTCACGAAGCCTTGTTCTTCGGCGGTGATCTGGTTGCCGGTTTCGTAGCTAGGGATGGATTGGAATGTTAGAACAGGGTTTTATATAATTGGAAATAATTCGAACACAAGATGCTGTAATTACATTCAAGTGGTGCCCAGTACAAATTATTTTAGGGTTTAAGTACCAAATGAAATCATTTGACAAGTGCTGGATTGCAGAAGTGACAAAAATTTGCCATATCGATCGGCTTTTGTCAGAAATATGTTGTATTTGGTATCAAATGAAAGCGCTCGACAAGGGCTGGTTTGCAAAAATGACAAAAATTTGCCATATCGATCTGCAAAATATGTCTTGAATAATACTTTTTAAGTCATTGAAACCCGATTTTAATTATTGAGGTGGAGGGTCACATACTGGCCCATTGTACTGCTTCCGGATGTACAAGTTCCTAGTTATCTTGAAGCCATTCTTCGCTCTAGAAGAAAGCTAAAAATTTAGCCAGTGGGGTCGTACTGACTGTGGCCTCAAAGGGCCACATATCTCCAAACAAGGAACCTCTTTTAGAGGATAAAGCGGGACATTCCTGAATAATATCCTCTACTGTTTCATCGTTCATATCACAACCTCTGCAAAGCGAAGTACAAGGTCGCGCCTAGCAAGCGTACACGGCGTGCAAGGCATGCAGGCGGCCTAAATTAAGGGCTACCAATTATTTTATTTATTTTTTATTTAATTCACACTGTCCAACAGACCGAAGTCCAATAAAAAGACAAGGGACCTACTGCTTATAGTGAGTTCCGAATTACTCGAATAGAGCAGTATTTTTTTGCACACACTACGCTTAGCGAGTTGAAGCTTGCTTACCAAGTGAATCACCGCTGCCCGTTTTTAAAGTATAATTGGCAATTCGCGATCATATTAAAATTTGCAGAATTAATTTTTTCAGTTACGTATACAATTTACTTAAATTCGAAAGAAACAATAATTTCTTTAGTTTTGTGTAGTTCAAATTATCAACACACTTGCTTTGCTACCATATATAAATGATTCTTCATTCATCCAATCACCAAAATATTACAAATAAAAATCTTTTAGCTGGAGCTCAATATAATAAGCAGCTAGAAAAAAAAAGAGAAATAGGGAATCGCACACATATTTTTAAATTTAAGGTTACGTTAGGGGCGGCTAAGTAATGGTGCACACGGGCGACCTACTATCTAGGCGTGGGTCTAGCGAACTATTTGAGGTTTTTATAGGATGCATGTGTTTTAAATTTTTTTACAAGGAGTTTGAGATTATTCCTTGAAAGCTTTATTAGGTAGATGGCCAGCTTAAAAGTTGATTTAGATATGACATTGTGTCTGTTTGCAATTAGATCTAATGTTCCAAATAGCTGAAAATTTCTCAAAAGTTTTTGTTTTAATTAATAGATAATCTTTTTCTATGGCACAACATTCGTATGTGGAATAGAACCTCAAGCATCTAAGGTACTCATTTGATGAAATTTACTTTTTGTGATGTATCGATGTTCGTAGTAAATTACAAATGTTAACTTGTATCAGTATAACACGAATAATAAAAATGCTGTGATACTGATACTTCCACAACGCGAGAGTGAACTTGGTTGCGTTTGATTTTTAAAACACAATTATAGTTGGATTGTTATTTACCTGAATCTGTAGGATCCATCGGGATTGACTCCTTCTGTTTCTAGTTTAAGGATGGGGATGGGCTCTTGTTGCTGAGGAGCAGCGAAGGAACTGGCAACGAAGGCCAAAAGGGAAACAATTATCTGGAAAATAATTTTCAATATTATTATTAATTTAAAAATAAAGCAATTTTGCATATCTTTTTTATGAAGTACTATTAGGTTTCACTTGATTTCAAGCCAAGTCAAGTAGTAATATTTCAAGTACTTGAAAAATAAAGTAGTTCTTCTAGACTACTTGATTTTTCAACAATTTTTTAGCAAGTTTTAAAAAATCACAATTAGATTATTAATAAAGACTTGTTTACAAAACTAAATCATAAATAATTTTAATCTACAACTTCTTAATGACGAATAATATAAAGGTAACAAGATATAAAACATGAGGATTCTAATAAAGTAATCATCTAAAGTTTTTTGTAAGAGTTAGAGCAGCCCGAAGTAAAATAAACTAATACAACAAACATCATGCTACTTGACATGATGAACTCCTAAATGCTATCGTTGATTGAGAAATTATTATTTTTCAATCAACGGCACTATAAAGTTTGAAACTTCAACATCTACTTAAAGATTTATAAACAATGATGATAAATATATCTATTAATTTAATTTACAAAACTATTCTTCCCTTTTCTTATACCTTGTAATCAATTTTAACATTGTAATTAAATAAATAAATTTATTCCAATATTATAAGTGTAAAGACAATTTAAAATTTATAATATTAGTCATGTCCCATTTTTTTTTAATAACAGACAAAGAAACAACTATATATTGTAATTATTAATTCTAATATTGATAACTTCATTAAATTTTACTAAAAATGTTTATAAAAAATGCATATATTATTATAATCAATTCAAAATTTAAAATTTAAAGATAAATTTATTGTGAACGTTACATGAATTAAATTACTTGAAAAAACCTTTGGATTTTTATATATAAATCGCATATTTATAATTTTAAAATTTATTCATTTTACCTATGTAACAATACTTATATGTCAAACAAGAGAGGAAAGCGTATATTTTTACCACTTGAGCTTGAGTGAGAGAGGATATAGTTATTTGTCAAACTATAGAGGAAAGCATATCTTTTTACTACTCAAGCTCGAGTTTGATTCACGATTCGAGCGAGAATGGAAAAAATGCTTTCCTTTCGTGTTACACACAACATTATTTTCACGACATATTTCAAAAATCGATTTATTCGAAAGAAAAGGCGCAGCAACATGATAAGTTAGAAAATAAGGTTATGATTTTTTAGAGAATATCATTATTACACAATAATGAATTTTTCCAATATTTCATTCTAAAATAATATCCATATTGGTAACACTACATTTACCTCTCTAAAGAAGGAAAAGTAATTTTCCTCACTATTTCGCGAGATGAAAGTACAGCTTTCAATGTATGTCGTGAAAAATATTAATTTATAGACAAAAATTAAAACCAGATACCAGATATAAAGCAAAGTTACTGATACTGAAATACCGAATCGTCGAGACTTCAAAAATAATATTAATTACAATGTAAGTATTAATTCATTGTGATAAGTAAAAAAATCTGTAGGTAAGAATTGATAAACGGGAAATGTAAAACTCAAAAAAAATTTTTATTCGATTGTTATAACGCAAGATTAAGTTATTAATAATGTACAAAGTCTATTGAATTCATTCAATATTATATATATATTTTAGAAAATAAAATTATGGGTAAAAAAAATGATCAACAATAAATTATTTAAAGATTAATTAATTAATACAAAATTTCTTTTGGAATACATCTTATTCTGAATCCGATTCGCTAACAATGTGAACGCTCACATCTGTCATCATATCGCGACCCGCGAGAACAATAATCAATTACTAGAATCACACGAGTGCACTTGCATAACCGATTCGGCATTTCATAACTGTAACGTTTGGCGTTGTCACTTCTCACAGTACGTACCACTTTCATTGTAGAAGATGTGTAACTCGCACTGACACTACTGATGAGGCTAAGGAATTATATGTATTTATACACGGCGAGACCACCCCTACCAACGCCAAACTTCAGCGGGTCATACTCTTTGTTCAGGTTACAGATTACGTACGCAGGGACGGAGTGAATGGATTTGTTGAGCAAGGAGCGGAATTCGTCATGTGAACATGTTTTTGCTGGTTTTGACACTGACGTTCGATGTAGATTAATTAATCTTAATTAGGTTCACTCAGCTTTTGTTACATATTTCAACAATTTTTAACTCGTTTCATTCTCAACTCTTGAATGGAAGTAATATTTTGAAAATGGGGCCAAACAAAACAAATATTGGGATAATGACGGAATGAAATATAGAACTGGAAATTAAAGCTGAGCTTACATTTATCGAATTCGTCAAGAAACATAGACGATGTATTATTTTTATCGGATAAAAGCATATTAGGTATGAAATAATAAAAATAATATTTATTAGAGGAAACTATAATTTGTTACATTTTGCTTCTTCTTCACATGCCCCAATGACATGTGCAATAATTTCTCTTGTTTCGCTTCCAATATCTGTCCTTTACTATTTAACATTTGTAACATTAAGTACAGCCTAAATTTAATTTGTTTAATAATGCAACTAACCATGTTTGAGTATGAGTCTCATAAAGAAAGTGATAAAATAAAAAAAATGAGGTCATCCTAATTTAATACAATATAATATATTATATATCCCAATTTAGTATAATTTGCAATAATAATAATAAACTATCTTATTTCACATTTTGTCCGCAAGAATGAGCCGAATCATATAGGCAAATTGCGTTCTATTGGATTTAAAATGGAAGCTTATTTTCAAAAAAATATATCTATAAAACAATGTAAACAAATAGCATAAAAATAATAGTTTTGTTCCAACTAGATATTCTTGAGGTTTGTGATTAGTTCATGTATCAGTTCATGTTCCACGGTTTGCACATGTGCGAACTATGGACAGTTCCGGACCATGTTTTTGTTGGAACTTATTTCGGACTGATTCTGAACCAGCAATGTCATTACTGTCAATTGTTTTAGGTTAGTTTTACTTTTATTTAAAAATAACTCTATAAATATGGAAGATAAATAAAAAGCTCACTGATTCCTTTACAAACACCTCATTTTTAAATTAAAATACAATTTTGAGATTAATTAAATGAAATTGTGAGAAGTTGTGACTAAGAGTACATGCTCCGATCCTTTGACTATTTTGACCGTCAGAGAACTGGTTCGGGATCGGTCAGAAATCAGTAGCAACAGCCGATCTAACGTCAGAGTTTGGGTTTGAAGTTAATTGGAACGCTTTTTTCAAAGTAATCATGCGTCGTACAGTTCCGAACTGATTTGAAGAATAATTGGAACAAACCTATTATTACATATATTTCAGGCGGTAGACTTTCAGAAAAAATAAATAAAAAAAAGAATGAAGGAAAACCCCATATTGTATTCATTTCATAATAACAAGAAACACTTCTTTTTTCAAATAAAAATATATAGAAACTCTCTTTAAATATTTTTTAGAAATATTTATTTGTTAAATATTAGCAAAAATCCTATAAATGGCAAGAGTAAAGTATCACTTCTAATTGGTCGTTTTTTATTAAAAGTTGCTAATAACGTCAAATTCTTAAGTATAATTTTATACTTTATAACCTATATTAGTAAAAATAAAATTTAAGAAAGATACTGTAAGAAATGCTAGTAATAATATTTAATTGTAAAACATTTTTGTAATGGCGCTTCATTTTTTGGTAGCCACCGCTTATTATATATTTTTTATATATGTTTAAGTAGAACATACTATTGCTATCTCGAGAACTATATGAGATACAAAGTTAGTTAAATTAGCAAATAATTTATGTACCTATCAAGAAACTATTTTAATAAACTAAACAAAAAAAATCGACAAGTGATTCCCTAAATTTATTTTAAATGATAAAATAAATATCCTATATATTAGTTCAGGATTTTATTTTATTTTATGGCTAATGTAGTAATCAAAACAACTTTCTTGTCGATAATTATCTAATTACAATAAAAATTACTTATTTTCTTAAAAGACTTTTCAAAGCAACCTATAGTTAATAGTTTTGCATAAAAATGATTTATGCTTATAATTTTCACGTCAATTACCGAAGAGTGTTCAATATTTTCTTTATTGTACAAAAATATTAAAATAAATTGGTAATAATTGTAAATAACATTTTTAACATTTTTTGGTAAATTTTACGTGCTACAAATATCTAAATACCTAATAAACAAGTTATTAATCTTGTTGACATTTTAAAAACATATGTACAATGTCGTAAAATGCATTAAAATTACAAATTTATGTTGTTGTGTTTCTATGCATACAAATATATTAAAATACTAATTATAAATAGGAAATCGCACTAACAAGTATATTAAAACAAAGTAACATTATAATAAATGTCTTGTGGAGTGTACAATTATTTGAAAGGAGAAAATAATACTTATATGATACAAATAGCCAATGGGAAAAGAGGGATTGATGACATCATCTTGTCGGGTAAAATCGTGTGATTTCCGAAGTAAATAAATGTCAAAACTGAGAATTTTATAAACAAATATAAAAACGGAGGAAACATACTAAAAGGGTTGTAGATTAAACTAACGAAACTACCAATACGCAATGAAGCACAAATTGTAGTCGTTAAAAACACATTAATAAATGATACGAATGACATGAATTATATATTTAAATTCTTTCAATATTTTAAAGTAATCATTTCTTCGGTTACACTACTATTACTAGTTAATTTTTGTCGTTAGTTGGACACAGACTTAAACATGGGATTTCAAAAATTCTCTCTCCTGTTAGATTTAGAGCAAAACTACAAGAGTATAAAGTTGTTCAAAATTAAATTCTACATTAGATAAATCCTAATTGATGCAACAGCTCGTCTGCAGTACGAGATATACTAAATATAAAATGTAACATTTTCGCTAATAATCACACAGCCAAGGAAATAAAAGAAAATATCTATGTCACAGTTAATGACATGTCATTATAAATAATTTGATATTTTTGTAATATTGATATATTATTTAAGAAAAAGAATCTAAATTCAACCTAAATAATATTAAAATACAGACAATAAGAATTATAATCAGTGATACTTCACTAAAGTGTCACATGGATATTTTCTTTTAAATCCATAGTTGTCGGATTTTAAACGAAAATATTACATTTTATATTTAATAAATCTCGTAAAGCAGATTTAATGTTGCATCTATTATGATTTTATCTGATGTAGAATTAATTTTGAACAACATTATATTGTTGTAGTTTTGCTTTAAATCTATCAGGAGAAATCCCATGTTATATATAGTCTTATGTTCCGCGTTTTGTTGTACAGCTGTATACCCCTCTGTAACACGTACGATAATGAGATACATGATAGATGGGAGTTTAAAAATTCTTGGAGCATAAATTGATGACGTGAGTATCTACTTAAAAAAATCGACTCTAAAACACCAACTATAAATAGGAAATAGTACTAACTAGCATATTATAACAAAGTAACATTATAATAAATGTCTTACAAAGTGTACAATCATTTACAAGGAGAAAATAATTGTTATAATAAAAATATATGTTCCTTACATAAGCAAAACAATAGTTCATTTATATGAAACAATAAACAATACTGCATGAATCCGTCCCTGCATTCGCGTTATGATATAAGAGACGTAAGTAACATTCACACATACAGAGATAATCGCAATTACTTAGAGCAGCTAGCAGTCATCAGCCCACTAACACACGCACGCACGTTGTGTAGGCAGTGATTGCTCAGTTGCCGGCTCCGAAATGACAGCTTTCGTCGTGTGAAATATGACTGTCGAAGACGCAGCTTACTGGATAATGAACTAGGATAATGTCAGCCTAGTGATTAGGAGATGAAATTGGAGGTTATGTAATGATTGATTTCAAGATTGGACGGGTGCATTGTTACTTACATTTACACATATCAACTAATCATGTTTGGTATTTATTTAGAAACAACTCTATGTCTTCGGAGTTAAAAATGATAGACATTTGACTCGTAACAAAGGGAGAATTGAAGACTTTTGTTTTTATTTAGAATCATTTATATAACGACGAATTTACCAAATTGAGATTGCAGAATGTCAATTTTTTTAGTTTTAATTGGAGTTTATTAGATGGAATGATAAACCATGTCATATTCTTTTTTAGTGGCCGACCGAAATACGATTTTTACCCGAAACTGAAACCGTAGCCGAATATTCGGCTTCTAGGCTAGTTTCGACCGAAAACGTAACCGAAACCGAAACTTATGTAGTTCAGGTTTAGTTAAATTTTTATTTACCACGGAAATATAGTGCTTTTCTTACCTTTTAAGCAGAGTATGTAACCGAAAAAAATACAGGATGAAAATTGGAAACCGGTTTAAACTGGTTAATATATCGATTAAAAAATTAATTAAAAAAAAATAATATAAATTTACCGTCTGAAAAAGTATAACAAGTAAACAAATGCAATTTAATTAACGAATATTCGCAAAAATTCCCGTAATACCTTCAGAAATACGTAGATCACTTTTCAATTGTAAACTTGCCTAATGCTGACAAAAGAACTACCTCTAAGCACTACATACTTTTATGACTCTCTAATAAAATGGAAATTGTCAAAATTGTCGTTACTCCTAATTATATACAAATGATAACACAGAAATAAAAAAATATCAAACATTTTTCGTGCTAAATGATATTAAAAGAAAGGTATAGAGATAATATTACCAACGCACTTTTATAATAAAAGTGGCTTCTGGAAACGTGCTTTTACATTACAATCTTATTAGGCTAGACGTCGCTTTTAACAAAAGCGCTCTAGAAAAGTGAGCTCGTAATACTAAATAAGTAAAGAGTTTAGTTATCTATAACAACCTTATAAATAATTACAATCAAATAAGTAGTCTTTTCAAGAAATATTTGTCGAAAGGAAAAAAATTTAAATAACGTACAAAAAAATTATTAAATAACAAACAAAGAAAATCTGATGTTTCCAACACATTACCGCCCGCCATTGTAGTAATACATTCTATATATAAGATTTTCAGTATATTCAATTTGTAGTTTTAAAATTAGTTTTTTATTGCAGTTCAGAATATTTTTAATTCATTTCATACCTAAAATTTCCTTCATAAAATATGTATTTCCAAAATCAGCTATTTTTAGCATTACTAAAGCCTGAACCGAGGTTACCTTGATTCACACATGCAATATTCCTTATACCGGGTGGCCCCATGAAAATTAATAGCGCAATTTTTGGCCACTTAACATCAATTTTTCAAAAAACTCTCGAACACGTCAATTTTAGTATAAAGGGGGACACCTGTATGGATTAGTACCAATGGCATAACTTCAACCCTAAAATGGGGGTGAACTGCACCTCAAAAATTTTAAATAAAGAAGGGTGTCAAACATGACACAGTTCGAAAGGCCTTTCAATTCTCTTTTCGACCTTTTTCTTATTTTTCAAATCTGATGATTAGTTCCAGAGAAATGTCGTTTAAAACAAATTTTATCAGGTGTTCAAAATTGCAATCAAATAGGCTTAAACAAATGACAGAAACTCAAGTATCAGTTTATTAGGTGCTCAAAATGACTACCACCAACTTCCATACAATAATAATAATAATTTTTGAGAAATCTAGACATCGTTGATTAAAATAAAATGTAGAATATAACTTTTGAAGATAATCTTAATAAAAAGAAATATAAAATAAAAATCGCGAAATTCATTGATAATGTGTTCTGAGGTACCATTGAAATCTCCAACATAAAATGTTTTTGAATCGCAACTTACATGTGTTAAAAATTTGAGAGAATGTAATACAATAAAATTAAACATTCATTTTTCGATTCATTTATGTAACATTACTTACTTAAAGTTACTTTGAGATAGTACAGGTAACAAAAGTTTCCAACAAGTAATATATATTACAAAACGTAAGTTACATAAACTTTATAAACTATAGGACATTTTCAAAGGTTGAGTGTTGATATTTGATATCTTTAAAATGCAAATAAAATTTGTTAATACCACTAGAATTTCACATTATTTTAAGAAAAATAACCTTTGTAAATAACATTTATTTATACGAAAACTATAAACACATCTACTAAAACATATTGCATTACAATCAAATTTTTGTATTGATTTTCCCACATTTCATTATTATAGCGAAACAATTCATAAATTATTGTTTTGAAATTTTTACACCTTTACAATGTAGTGATAATTGCAGTAAATTAATTAGCTGACAGCATTCATTTCATCCTCAAATTCTGATAATATTACCATGTTAGATTTCACAATATATGTCACAACATTACCAGAAAATTAATTCGAAATATTTTCACAATAATGTACCATTAATTGCCGAAGTCAAAGGCCACTGTTTATTAAACGATAAAGGTTATGTTTATCTTCAGATAAATATCTACAAATTCTTAAATGTCACTATTTTGTGAAAATGATCTTAATATGACATAAACTTTATAGCGTTTTATTTGTAGACTTCGTTTGTTAAAACAAAATGAACAAGTGGGTAATATAATTTATAGCTTTGGACATCGATGTCAAAACATAAAGTGTTGTGAAGAAATTATTTCTACGAAATTACAAACGCCGGGAAGATATATGAGTTTTAGAAACACACTTTTTAACCTGTTTCTTAATTTAGACATTTGTGTACTCATCTAAGGTGCGATTATTTATGTTATTTGACAACACAATTAGGAAAAAGTAATAAAAAAATATTTTTATATGTAAATAAAAAATTTATTTGACTTCAAATATAAATGTAATCCTTTGAATAAAATGACAATAAATTAGTTAATATAAAGGAAAATATGTATGTAAAGGTAAGGTAAAAAAGTTCATTTTAAATGGGCTACCATTGTTATCTCGAAAACAATAAGAGCTACGAGATCGGTTAATTAGCAAACCTATTCTATTTTACGAGACTATTAAAATGAGACAAACATTTTTTTCTAAACCAGTGGTTCTCAAAATATGGGACCCAACTATATTATTTTAAATGGAATATTCTATATAATTTTACATACTTAGAATCTATATAAAATTACAAATTCAATGATACGTTTGAAGTTTGTTTTTAGATAAATTATAAAATTCTTATGTTGGCAATAAATTTGTTTTTTTATTTGAAAATAAAAGAAAACAAACGTCAAGTTCTGCACTCTTATCACACTAATTGTATCTTTAAATTAAAAAATCTAGTTAAAAGAAAGGAGTATTTGATGTTTATTTTCTATTTATTCATGGCAACTGATTTTAACTAAAAATTAACTTTAAATATATCATTGAATTTGTAATTTTATATAAATTCCAAATATGTAAAAATATATAAGGTGATCCATTCAAAATAAGAAAGGAGGACCCCACATCTTGAGAACCACTGGTTAAAAAATTGTTTGTCTCATTTTAATAATCTTGTAAAATAGAAATTGTTTGCTAATTTAACCGACCTTGTAGCTTTTATAGTTCTCGTGACAGCAATGGTGGCGCATTTAAAATAAACAGTCTGTATACACGAAATAAATTTTATATTATACCCTACTATATTAATAAATAAAATAATGCATTGACTTCCTAAATTTTTCGTAATGAAATCGAAAAAAAAAATATAATTATTATAACAACTTAGTGTGCCATTTTAGTCTCCATACACCTGTAAATTATATAGATCAATGATTTTTTTGGATCGCCAATCATTAGAATTACATTACTTCCCTTAAACGTTTTGTCTCACTTCTCACTAATTTTTTTGGAGTTTGGGAGTCAATTTTACTCATTCTTGTACCATAAATATAGTAGTTCTTTTATATACTTTGGACGTCTTGTTTTACATATTATTATATTTTTAATCACAGAGATGTTAATTGTTGTCTACAAGTATATAATAACTATTCTAAATTATAGCAGTTTACGTGTAATATATTTGGAGTCATTATATTCTTGATAGATTTAAGAATCCCTTAAATCCTATTTTTCAGGATATTTTTCTAAATTCTCGTTTAAAATATTCAAATTTCCCATCAATAGAAATGTAGTTTCTAACCCCTTCTGCACTCATCCCCATACATGCTCAGGTCCTCCTCTATATTTCACTGTTAGGCATAATTTTTTTGTTTTCATTTCTTCATTTTTCGTAATTCGTCCATTTGATCCAAAAAGGTTTATTATGCTTCATTTGAAATAATTACTGAGTTCCAGAAGGTTTCAGGATGGTTTATATATTTCAAAAAACAAAACGCAAAGATGTGTGTACGGAGACTAGTTGGTTTGAGTGTATATGATACAAAACAAAAAAATAAAATACCCGTATTATTTTAAATCTACGCAAAATTTGGGGAAGGGATATTATGACGTCAGCATGGTAGCAACTTAAAATATGATATACATATAGACTGGGAGCTATAGACACTACATCCAGATTATTTGCTTTGTATTTCTTTGTACTAATATAAATATTACTAATGAATAATTTTTAGATCTATGATATATTACATAAAAAATAATAAAATAATTCATGTACGCACAATTAATCTGAACATTATAAACCCGGTATTTGAATATTTTAAAAGTAATTTTAACATTTTAAAATAGATAGTAATATCTAAAAATAAGTTCATGATATTTAAAAATATAATAATTGATCTTTAAAAAATAGATATTGACCTTTACAAAAATGTTAAATATCTTGAATGCTTTAATTGATAATTTCACCTTTTCTACAAATTAGAAAAAAAACTTTTCATTAAAATAACTTCGCATTGGTTATTAGTTTTTTATATCGTTTTGATTATTACATACATGTAAAAATGCTTTATATCATACAAAATTCCCTGAGGTACTATAAAGAGATCAATTAATATGTTATGAAGATAGATTTACTATATCTTAAATATTAATGAATTTACCAACATGAAACTCAATCTCATCATAAATTTTAATTATGCAAATTAAATATTTAATATATGCTTTGCATGAAATGCTAATTTATATTTATTTATAAATTCAATTTAATATTGAAAATTATAAAACTATTCCTTTATTCCAAAAATTAAACAAAATGTTATATTTTAATTAATGGTTCCAAGCCTTTTGCAAAAACGATATACAGTACCAGCATTAAAAATAAAAATTAAGTTGAAGAAGATGTATAATAATGAATGCAAATAAACGTATAATAGCAGACATGCTTGCAGTAATCATAATGATTTCATTGGCAGAAAATTGCACATTAGTGAAAGAATATTTTCCATTAAATGGTAAAGTGAAAAAATAGATGTTTGTTGAATGGCAAGGACCTGTTTATATGTCAATAGCAATAAAACAAACAATTATCATTAAGCAATATTTAATGTGATCCTTCATATAGATTTTTTATTTTGTTTTTTACATAAGAAGAATTACAAGCCATTGAAGCTAAAAACTACTTAAATGTATACACATTATTTCATGTAATGAAGAGGGGAAAATTAGTATTTATATGCTAAATGATATGTTCTATCAGTGGCGTAGATGAATATAAATAATAAAAGCGTTAATACGTAAAAAAGTCACATTTTTTTTGTTGTCTGGAGTAGTAAAATAAATTTATGAGAAGGATCGTATTAATAATATAGTAGGGGAATATACTTACAAATATTTACTTAACAACTTGTAACAACAAAATAATTTAAAAAATAAATGAATTTGTTAGAATAAAATTATTGATTATTTAATTTAATGAAATAAAATTCCAAATGTTAAAGTAAAATATTACTAACGAAAATGATTTTACTACAAAAATTAATTGATTTTATTTTTGAATGTATGTGTATATTATATTTATTTGATACATACAATAATAACCACACATGTGTTGTTTTCATTATGCATTATCAGCAGGTTTTTTTTTTCATCATAAGTTACTGAGAAATATGTACGAAATAAATGAAAACAATATATCTTTCTCTTCAAGTTTTTGAGCGATTACAATAGTTTTGTGTAGTGCAGTAAGAAATAGCGACAAACATTTTAATAAAATTTTTAAAAGATAATTCATTTCGAAGGAAAGATCGAAGACATGAAACGAATGGAAGTTGAAGAACGATTAGATGTAGATGTAGAATATAATTTAAGGTATAAGAAAGTCATGTGGTGTCCACATCAAATTTTTATAACTATGTTTTTAAAAAATTTGTTAATAGTACTATTATTTATGAATTGTTAGTTTGTTTTCATTTTTGATATTACTAATTTTATCTATATAAACTATATATTTTTTATTTTTGGTACTAATATTTTATAACATCATAATTACTTATGATATTATATTTTTCATAAATTTCATGAAATAATGAAAAATTATAATTTGGAAAAATTCATGAACTTTACTGGGATTTGAACCCAGGGCCTTCCCATAGGATGCCCTAACAACTGAAATACAAAGTCCCGTGTATGAATCTTCTACAGTCTTTTTGCCGCGTTTTAAAAGTGACAGTGAAGTTCATAAATTTTTCCAAAATTTAATCCTTCATTATTAAATATTGAATCGTCATGCGGTTCTAAAAGTTATAATTGTGTAAAAACAGTGTCCCGTATTACGAGCTCACTTTTATAATAAAATCGCGATTTTAACGCCCACTTTTACATCATAATCATATGTAAAATTGAAAGTTAAAATCACGATATTATAGTTAAAGTGAGCTAGTTCGCTTTTATAATAAAATCGCGATTTTAACGTTCGTTTTTACAAAAAATTTTGATGTAAAAGTGAGCGTTAAAATCACGATTTTATTATAAAAGTGAGCTCGTAGTAAAGACCATTGTCTATGTTTTTTCATGAAATGTTCCAAATAAAACTTTGCATATAAATAAAAATAGAATTAAGTACCTACATAAATGAAAAAGGGTAAAAGCATACCTGGCATTATTTTTCTAATATATTTTTATTTGAAAGTGCTTATGTACGGTTTTTTTTTCATATATCGTACATATTTTGATGATGTTTACTTCTTTGCAGTTTGTACGAAGTAAAGAAAACATCCGTTTTTACCATCCCTAAATCCATTTAGATATATGTATCTACGTACTTATGTATAACATTTTGTTTTGCACCTTTATTTTCATTGCAATCGACAGTGCTAAAAGGGGACTTTGCGCGAAGGCTTTTTGAATTTTTCGCGTAACTCAAAAACGGTTAGCCGTGTCATACAGGGTTGACAAAAATCATTGTTTATTTTAAAAAATCAAAAATCATTTATTGATTTTTTTTTATTTTTTAAAGATATCTGAGTATTACTGTACTTTTCAATTGTTTTAAAAAGCAATATGAATATTTAATATCATAAATGAAAACGTAATCTGAAATAAAACCAAAACGATTCATCTGAATAAAATTAAGAAGAGTAACAAAGAATTTTTACTTTAAGTTACATATTTAAATTCTTATATTTTCCTTCTTTTCTATGAGAATTAAGATGACACAATACCATTTAGTTTTAAGATATTATTATATACAGAATACATTTCAGTTATTATTAATTGTTCCGTTGCAAATAATTAAATTTTTGTTATAATTATTATATTTTTTTAACTTTGATAAAAATCAATGAGTTTTATTAAAAAAAATAAGTTGATATAAATTATGATTTAAATCGTGATATAAATCAAATGATTTAAATTAGGCTAACCCTGGAATGTTTTATTTTTATATGTTGGATTGACTGATCTCAATTTGAAATGAAATAAGTTTAAATGAAGTGCAGAAAAAATTTGTAAAATTCATCTGATTTTATATGCTTATTTCATGTATATTTTGACACTTTTTTACTGCGTATAATCCGCCAAATTACTGCTGTTTAAACATAAATATGTTCTTCCATTTTTTTTTCCTTTTGCCTGATTTGACTGTAAATGGAATCAATGACATTAAATTAAGTAAATAATAAATAAATCTTTTATGTTTTTGATTGCATATTGCGAAGTGGGGAAGGAATATTTCCCCCTACGCCTATGCGTCTGAGGCAACGAGGAGTACCTCGAGAGGTTATGTAAGCAGGCGGGCCTATTCGAGAAGAACTTTCACTCATCTCGCTCTCGGCAATGTCGTTCTCCATACTCACACTACGTCCAAATACAATATTTATTTATTTATTGCATTGCACTTTGTAATTACACCCATTATAAATAACGTAGCTCTTCGCTAAATGCCACATTTCATTTGAAATTGTGGACTTACCAACGAATGTGAAATATTGTGAAAGGACAATCATTATTATCAAAGCATCATAAAAGAATATATTAATTATTTATTTTTTATTGATTGTGTACTGTATTTTGAAAGTCAAATATAAAATGTTTATGTACCTACATGCTAACGGTACTTCAAAATATATATTTTATTTGTTTCTTTTATTGTCGAAATAACCTTTCATTTGAAATAAAATTTATCTGGCTATTTTCGTATATTTTCATTAGACAATAATGTAATTTTTACAACATATACCAGCTAGCTCACTGCTAGAGGTATTTCTACCTCAAGCTAAGCGAATTGTGAATTTGAGATTCGATTTTCAGATCGGTAAATGTTCATCAAAATCTGATTGCTGTTTCCAAATCAAAATTCAATATAAATTGTAAATTACTAGCAGAGACTGTTTATTTACAAGCACGCTACTTAAATCATCCAATAAAAACGAACAAATATAAAAAACCGTTGATGTGTTTTAATATCTCCTAAATAAACATATTATAAGTTTCAATAAAAATAGTAATTTCATTATTATAAAATGCTACATTTTCTAAAAGATACAAATTTGTGGCATATACTTTGTATTATTGAATTTATCAATGATTTGTTTAACTTAAACAATTAAACAAAATATGAATTTTGTGTGTGTTTTATTGATATGGTATAAAATCTAATTATAAGAAATTATTAAAAGTCAAACATTTGTTTAAAAAGTATAAATCTAAAATAAATATTTTTTATATATTTACTTTAATTTTAAAAGTAATAGAAAAATATACCACCACAATTTATTATTATTACAAAACTCTGTTCGCCTCAATTTTTGTAAAGTACGACATATATATTATATAAATATGTATTCTTATTTTATTAATCTTATAATGGAATACTATATTTTTCTTATGGGTACATTACATTTTCTATCTTTTCCAATTATATTTCAAATTGGATAAAATAATAAAAAATAATTATATTTTAGACATGTTATAATATATTTTTTGTATTTCAAATAATTTTAGTCTCTAGAGTAATATTTAATACTTATACTCGTATGTTGTGAAAATTGTTAACTTAATAAAAACCAAATTGATATCCTCAATTATTTAAAAATGTTTTTTAATGCAATTTGGAATTATTATAAATATGAAAACCAAATAAACAAAGCCATTTTCAATTAATATTAAAATTTCCTAAATATTAACGTATAGAATTGATTTTTTTTTCAAAATTTATAAGTAAATTATGTCAGTTATAAGTGTCCAACTTCATTCATTAATGTTACCATATTTTACACATATCTCTAGATTACACTTAAATAATTTTTTCAGACGACCACATATGAAAGTAGCCATATTTACACTGTAATTAACACCAGAAAATGTAACATAGCACATGGCGTGTGTTATAATAACACACTAGTGTGTTATATAACCGGATATGACGATTAGTGGTGAATAGAAGGAAGTTTGATAATGAAATGTAACAAATTAATGAAATTTGCTTAAAACTACAATTTTAAAATTGGTAGTGAATTAATAACAAAAATAAAGAGTCAAAATGTACTGATAGTTTTATTAATTGTTCAAATAATACGTACTAGATTTTCAAATCAATTTCCGGTTAACTAGTGATACTTAACCTCAAACCCAAACGTCAATGCTTTCTTGAGTTGTGTTTGACATTGACACTTTTATATAAACCCTGTTTTTATTATATTTTGTGGTCGTCTGAAAAATAGTGTACATAACTCGCTTGAAAGTGCATAGCAACGCTCGTGTATTAAATCACTCGGCGCTACACGCCTCGTTCTTCAATCTCTACACACGCTTGCTATTTACCACTTTCCACGCTTGTTACGTAAATAACTATTGTAATTTAAATTTTGAAGATTTTTCATAAAATAATTATATTATACTCGTTTTACAAGACGTATTGTTCCATTTCAAGATTCCAACTCATGGAACAATGTACCGGCTTATAAAACTTGTATAATAATATATTATTTTTATATAGAAACGGAACGGTCAAAATTTTTCTCTACAGTAATATTTGATGTACATATTGTGAATTTTGAAACTAATTACAATATTTTGAGCAAATATGTCCATTTTTATTATTATTAATTGTAATATAATTTATTTTTCTTCAAATGTCTTAAAAGTACATTGTTGTGTATTTGTATTGCTGAAATAAAATATTGTATCAATAATTTGACAGTAATGAATAAAACAAACAAAAGTATCACATTAACTCCTAATAACATAACATATGTACTAAGTACTATTGTTAGGTAAATGATGTACTATGTGAGTTAAAAATACAAATATTTTATTAGAAAATAAATCATATGCAGTTTGTACAAATAAAATTACAATAATAATTGCACAATAATTAATGTATTCACTAGAGTAGTTGTTTCATACTGGTTCTCTGCTGTGGTAGCGGCCGTATGAAATGATTTATGACGTAGAATCACAGGGAGATTTAGTTCCGGCCACAGGGTGGCAGCACTGGTGTTTACTGGCGGTACTGGCCGTTGTGGTCCCTGGGGATGTTTCTAGGGCCTTGTGGTTCTTGCTGGGGTTGTTGGATGTCGCCACGAGCTGCGGCCTCCTAAAATAAACATTCATTTGTTTATTAAATCAGTTAAATTGTTATTTATGTCATAAGTCCGGTAAATGAGATTTTAGAGTACGAATAAGATATTTAATTTCCTTCTGTATCACATGTTTCAATCATATGTTTGGTATTATTACTCTTACTATAAAAATCTTAGTGGTCATTAGAAAATTTAAAAAGAAAAAACTGTCATCTGTCACTTATGACATGTCAATCACAAACTATAAAATAAATAAAAATTTATTACAATAAGGGCAGATTTAAAGAATTTAAAGTAAGTACTACAAAATATAAGAATGCACAAATATTTTAATAGTTATTTGTATAATAACTAAGGAAACAAAAGTGGTTATTTAACGCATGCGAAAAAAAAGTTAAATAACCACCTAGTTCGCTAGTTTCCTTACGTGTTTCATACAATATTTTTCTACTTCCGTTTGAATAAGTACAAAAATATTTATTTAATTTAAAATTATGATTTTTTACACTTTGATGACATCTGTAAAATAAACTAAAAAGACAATACCAAAGACTTCTTAATATTGTACGTTAAGTTACTAAAACAAAATTAAAGGTTATAAACATATAAATGATATATGTATATTATTATTATTATTATTATTATTGAAAGATAAATAATGAAATGAGAATATGTATATAATCATTTAAAAACAATTTCACTTGTATTTTAAATTATTCAGCATTTTTAAGATGCATTTCTTTATCTGGTAATAACTTTGGAACAACCGAACAACTACAAAAAGTAACCAAACTACATTGAAATTTCCTGTTAATTCGATTTCTTTTATGTTCAATTTCTCTTATCCGTTGTTGTTCTTGAAAATTTACTCTCTCCTTCAACATAACCGGAAAGATACTTATATAAGTATAATAAGCTTTACATAAATTATTAAGATTTACTTTTGCGAATTATTGCTGGCTTAAATATATAACAATATTTAGTAAAAAAAATACGAATTTGTACTTGGGTAATTTGGATTGTTTTATTAAAATGTAATCAATCTGTCCGTTGACGTTCGAAAGGAAGAAACTAAAGTCCCTAGATGTAGATATACAAAGTACCGCTACATCAGCCATTTTTGGAAACAACAACCCGTAAAATGTAAAGTTATTAACATACCTATGAGTATTATAACCGCCACAAATGTCAATTGAGTCCCGAGTTCCGAGAGCAAGGATTTTAAGACATCTAAGGCCCTGGTATTATTCATAATCCGTGGTTTGTTTAACAGTTTACCAGTTTTACATTATTAATAAATATTATTTTATAAAATTTTCCTGTGAGTAACGTTTTCGTGATCAAGTCTGTATGGGTTAATATGAGATCTGTATTATCCAATTGTCCCACCTTATTTTGACAAATCTGTAGGGTAATAGTTTTACCATAAAAATTACATGGGATATAATTATGACTTAGTTACCCTGCTTAATTTTGTGTATGTAAATAAAGGCTTAATATACTAAAACCGATAAAAAATTAACTTTCTTATTATTTTTACTCTTCTTCATTACTATTTTTACAGTTCAAAATACAGATTGCTTTTCTCGTATCGCAAATTACTACAAATTTACATGGTCGTAATTTTTAGGCGAAAATATAGATAACTCTCTTTAACGCAAGGGCTCTATGGATTGTGGTACTTTTTATATCTAGGGATTTTAGAAGAAACAATTGTCATTATATTTTTCCAGTTAAATATAAAGAAATCAAGCGAAAATTGTATTATTTTAAAACATTCTTATGTGTCGGTTCAGGTCATTTAACTAACTATTTTCAAGGTACGGTGAACAATTACGAAACTATAAAAGAAATGTCTGAAGTAAATTTAAATTGTAATGTAACAATGGTGTTAAAAGATACAAAATAAAATTAATTAAGGAAAAAAAATTCAGAAAAACGTTCATGGTTGACTAGAGCACACTACCGAAAACGATCTGTAGCTATTAAATTGAACAGTGTGAATAAGTAGTTTTGGAGTTTTATTTTAAAAACGTCTTCCATTATTCATCCTTCACAATTGGGAACCCAATTGTTCACCATATTTCAGTTTAATTTAAATTAAACAATGATTTATTTTTTGAATATATTATTTTCTTTTAAAGAGAGAAATTGCATTTTTCAGTCAATAAAACAATTAAGTCACATCGATGTTTCGATCCAACCCGGGATCATCCTCCTTATTTTCTCATCTTTCTTCCTACCTGTTGTGCCTTGATTCCGGCATAGATCAAATCCAGTCCCTTTTGCACTTCGGGGCTGACTGGTGGAGGTGTAGGTAAATGATCTCCAGTGGGTCTGAAGCCGAATTCGTCAGCGGTGTAGTGGACAGTGATGATCTGACCCTCAGGAGAAGTGTAGGTGTATGATCCGTGCTGCACTTGAGCTTGGATCTCTTCGCCGTTGTTGTCGGGGTCGGGGCCTAGGCCCTTCAGGAAACCTTCTTCTTCGGCGACGATGTTGTTGCCGGTTTCCCATCTACAGAGAAATAGATTATTAGTATGAAAATTTTACAAGTGTACAATAAATTTCAATGGTGAAATTGATTTGTAGATAAATGGTCATATGTAACATCATCAAATGTAAGTGCGACGCAAATAAAAAGGATTTTCTAAGTTGCATTCTTTGCATAATATTTACAAAATAGTCATTAAGATTTATATTGCAATTTGAGTTATATGGCATATAAATAAATAAGTCATCCTCATCATCGAACGTTTTATGAATACGGGCATATATCCTTTACATCAGATCTACAATTTACGTTACGTTCAACATTTTCTCTAAAATGTACCGAAAATATGATTTTATAAAAGTCAAATGAATGAATGACATTTTTTGTAGGAAGATTATGCCCTGAAAAGTAAGTTTTTAACGTTTATTTTATCGATTTGCAATTTTAGAAGTAATTTGCTTGCTAAAAATGATAGAGACGATCTCTTTTTTGTAAAAAAGTTATATTATGTACAAAGCCGTAACTAGGATTTTGAGAGCCTGTGACACTTATTTTATTTGCGCTTCTTCATATTAAGAAAATTAATGTTAAAATCAACTTCTGCTAAGTAAATATTTTATTCTGAATATAAATTGATCCGAAAATTTAACGGCCTGATATTAAATTTTAAAATTCTCGTTGATATTTCACTTAATTTTATTTTGAAGGGATCTTGCAAATGGTGTTCTTAAAACGGTGTATGCAATTTTATTTGCATTTGTTTTACTTTTTTCGTTTTTAATAAACGATGAGAAATTTATTGCATTGTAAGAAGTTGTAGTTCTGATTTAATGCATTGATTGCGGACCGAATTTTTCTACGTCCTCCTGATAGAAGTCATGCCACACTATAGTTCAAATAAAAGTCAAACGCAAAAGTAGAAATTTAAAATAAAACGTGCGCAAGCAGCGCTTGAAGAAGATTGAAATTACCGCAGAAGGACAGAAGTTTGGCATGTCCCATACATCGTTTTTTCAAAGGTTTTAAAGGTAAAGAGATACTAGTGGTTATTCCAAAATACCTAGACATAGTCAAAATCGTGCAAAAACTCTTAGCCAATATCTTTCTTAAAAGTTTCTGCCTTAGGGCAATGAACTATGTTCTGCATGCAACATTTATAAAATAATATCGTAATTTAATTTATTGGCTATATATTTTTCAATTATATTTTAGTCATATTTGTCAGCCTTTTTCCTGTAGATAAGTGGAAGTAAGATTTAACAGTTATTAATTTGCTAGAAGATTGTTCACAACAGGGTCTAGTAATTGGTAAAATTGTTGCAGCCATCTGTATAGATATTTATTTGTCAAAATTTTAAATGTAGACTTTAGAAATAAAACCACATAATTCAAATTTTCTACCTATAACTTTTATAGTCAATTAGAGAATCCCAATAACGAACGAATTAATTTCTATGGAAAAATATTTTGGGGTGCAATTTCCACACTACTTAGAGTGCCCGGAAGGAGAGGTCTGATAATATTCTCTTTTGATAAAAATATATCATTACCAATATAATCTGCACGCTTAGCAATAAATAATAAATCGACAGTGATTTATTTTATCTGACGTATTAGCTAATAAATTTAAAATTCCAAACTATCTTTTTCCGAATTCAGAAAAAATCTCAACACTTACTTTTCTTACGAAATCAAAGGAGATTACAGTTTTAATTATCCTGTCTTATAACAGAGCAAAAAAACAAAGCAGGATGATGTATAAGAAGAGAGAGTTATGAATAATTAACCGTCCATCAAACCGAGAAATATTTCTCCATTTCAAATTTAAATTGTTAAGCAAAACGTTGGAATTGCGTAAATATTACAAGAGAAATTTCACGAGACAAGAAAAGTTTCAAAGGTGAGAGTGAAGTTAAAGGTTAATTTGTCGAAGATCAGCTTCACCGTAGGGCGAGCCGTATCCTTGAACTTTTCAACAGGATCTTCTCGACGAAAGGAGATTTTTTCCATAAAAAGAAATGTATTTACGAAGACCCGTTATCTACCTCATATTTCCATAAACATGAAAGCAAATTGCAGATTTAAATTTATAATTATGTGTGGTGTGATGTACACTTTTTATAAGTTTCTCGCTTTCAGAAATTCATTTGTTAGCGCGTATTAGTTGGCACACTTAAAAATTATTAGAAGTAATTTCGAAAAGTAAGAAAATCAATTCTTTAAACCTTGTAACTTATTTTCGGTTCTGTATTATATTATTTTCGGTTTAAATTTCTGTATTTTTTCCACATATAAATTCCATTCCTGTTCTAGCTCAGATATAAAAAAATTTAAATCAGTAAATACATATTTATAAATATACAGGATGTTCATTTTAAGTGGTACACTATTATTTTCTCGAGACAAGACTGATCATAAAATTATCTTTTCTTCAAATGTAACATAAATAACATATTTTTTGACGTGATTGGCAAGGTAGATATTTAATTTCTACGCCGTTGAAATAAATATTTTACACTTCTACATGACAGCAGTAAAAATAAAATAAATAAGTATCCGTAGGAACTATGTAAAGAATCAGCGAATCAGTACAATAGAAACATGTAATATCGCTCTAAATTTCATTAAAAACTAGATAACCTAAGAATAAAGTTACTAAAAACCATCAACTGAAAGATTCAAATTAATAACTTATAAATTGAACGTCAAGTAGTAAATTCTTTCTTAAAAGATCTGTTTTTGAAGAAAAAATACTTATTTTGAATATGTTTTCAATAACTTGCTACAAAACAATATTAAGAAATATATAATTTTACTTAAAATATATATAATTTACTTCTAATAAATTATAAAGTTTTACCGCTATTTAGCTGTGACGTATCAGTGCATCTATAGAAATGGACATATAAGATGAGAGACACGAATATATAACATGGCGCAGAAAATTTCGTTAATAAATACACAAAAAAAAAGTTTTCATTGTCAAAAGGAAGAACTCGGTTGTTATTTTTATGTATAATTATAGGTATACTTTACTTATGTCTTTATTCTTCGTATTTATTATGTATTTGAACAGAATAGTTCTCATTTTCTTGTTTTGTAGTACTACTGAAAATATGAAAAATATTCATAAAAAAATTTCTATTTTTGAAAAAAAATAATTAAAAAATTGTGTGATGAGTCCGTTTTCCAACCTTATTCGATAAAGAACAAATAAATTATTAACAAATCTCAATATAAACTAATTATTTTAAAGATATTATTGACTTACAGTTTGTAGGTACTATTAAATTCTTTCTAGAAGTTGCTCTTTGCTTCGAGGAATAAATAATGGGACAGTAAATATAAATTAATAATATATTTATGTTCGACTGTATTGAACAATGAATAATAAAATATATAGTAAACATAATCATAAAAACAACAATTCGAAATGAGTTATGTTTCATTTTTATTAATATTGTCATATATTATTTATTTACTTATATATTACTTGTGTTGAATTTACAAAATACTATTTCTCATGCTCATAAAATTTTGTAAATCTTTAAATTTCACTTTCAGCCTTCAGTTTAATACTCTGTAATTTAGTAAATGTTCTGCGTAGTATTTAGTAGAATTATATCACCCAGATTCACTTTTAACTGACCTTTCTAACTATTTCTACACCGCATTCTCTTCGAGTTGTCCGGAGACTTGAACGTTGCGTTACGCGCGATTATAAAATTAGAACCGTTACTTCGCATCTTCTCTACGACCTTGGAATTAATTGCAACTTACAATACTTGTGTTTTGATACACGATATTTTTAGAAGAGACTTCCTCTTGTATAATAAACTAATTAGTAATTTACTTAATTAGAGCTTAGTAAGATTTACTATTAATAAACATGAAGGTTAAATCAATTATTTCGATGATTAGTTAAAAAAAATAAAATAAAATAAAATGACAAATTTTCCGCTTAGCTCTTTTTTTCTCATGTTGTGTTACATTCTAGTAACAAACATAATAAATGACAATTAATTATTTTAAGGATTTGTTGACAAAATAGTTATTTTAGTATTAAGTGCGCGAAGTTTGTGTTTTCTGTGCGTAATATGTTATTATTATTATTATTACCAAAAACATTTCGCATACAAAATTCATACAATATTTTTTCTTCAACTAATTGGCATCATTAATTATAACAGATAAAAAACAATTAATCGAAATTTTAGTCATACAGCATTTATTCCTACAAAACAAAATGATTCGGTTGTCGTTCGTGAGACAATTTAGATGCGTATGTGCTTTTATGAAATTTGTACGATGTATGTAATACTGAATGAATCTACGAATGTATGCTGTGTACATGATTGTAATCTATAGATTCTACTTACCCTGATGAAGGTATAAGTGTATACCGAAACGTCGGTTTTGTAGGAATAAATGCTGTATGACTGAAATTTCGATTAATTGTTTTTTATCTACACTACACCACAGTCGAAAAAATCCCATCCCTCATTAATTATAACATTTTTATTTTTCTAAATAAATTGGATGAAGAAATGTTTTCCATCACCGAGAAAAACCGTTTTTCAAAACTGCGTTCAAAACTTTGCGCACTGTGTCAAAATAACCCAACAACATTGAAAAAATTACCTACTTTATGTATTGTTATTAAGGTAGAATAAAAATGTTAACATTTTTTGACAAAAAAAAAAATACATAAAATAATGTGACAAATTTTCCTTTATTATTTTTTTTTTTTTTTTTGAAGTTTTACTATCAATAAACACGAAGGATAAATTAATTATTTTGATGTGTTCTTCACGAAAAAATAAATAAAATAAAGTGACAAAGTTTCCTTTAAGCTTTTCTTTTTTCCTTTCTTTTAAATTTTGCTATGAAATTTTCGCAAAGCTCTTCTTGTTATTTTTTTTATTAAAAAAAAATGTAAAATAAGATGACAAATTTTCCAACTACATTTTGTTTCTATTTTTTCTTTTTTTTTCTACTTACGCAGTTTTGTAGCTGCCATCATTTCCCTGTTCCTTATCGAATCGGATAATAGGGATGAAAGTGGTGGATTCGTGTCTTGGCCTGGCTTCGAAGTTCTGTTGGTTCTGCTGGGGGGCATGTTGGGGTTCTGAGGGGTACTCGTTGGGTTGCTGGTCGAACTGGGGGCGGCGTTGCGGGGCGGCTAACGCACAACCCACCAGGAAACAGCTTACTACCTGGGGAACGAAAGCAGGGTGAGAAAGATGTAGAGAAGAGGAAGGGGTTAGAAGAAAAGGGAATTAGCTTGGGAAGTTTGGGATAGGAAGGAAATTAGTAGAAAATGGTAGAGAAAAAAGTTTTGAGGTAGAGATATAAAGGAGTGGTGAGAAAAAGAAAAGAAAAAGGGAAAAATATAAGAAAATTTGTAGAAGGTGAAAGATAATAGTTATTTGAAACAGAAAAATTACTAAAACGATAAAAACAACAGAAAAATAATAAGTGGAAATAGGTATCATGCTAGAAACATGAAATAAGAAAAAGTATAGAAAAGGATGTAAGGATTCAGGAAATAGCAAAATAAATACAAGAAAAATTGAAGATAATTTCAGAGGATAGTTTTTAAGGAACGAGAAAAAATTATAGTAAAGAAATATAAGGACAGTATATTTACATAGTTTTAAAAAGGTAGAAACAGAGAATAAAGTAAAGTATAGAAACAGCAATAATCGATCTTAGGAATCATTTTTGTTTAAACGTTGATTTTTGTAGAAAACATAATTGTATTTTTATTGGTACGTTTTAGAGATTATATTCTCTCCATCATCAGCAGAGTTAATTTTAGTTGAATACATAGTAGTAAAAAGTTTAACATTATTTTAAATTTTAGTAGTGTATGCCTCTCCTCATTAGAACCTGCGTCAATTATGTTTTCTACAAAAAACAATATTTAAATAAAATGGATTTCTAATGCCGATTATTCCAGTTCCTTCAAATAATTCCAGGATCTAAACTTAACCTTAAAGAATAAAGTAAGTATAGTTAAAAAAGAAAAAAAAATGAACAACAATTTGCAAGAAATTTTATATAATATAACAAATATAATTATGGAATGGTTTAGTAATATAGAAAAATCACGAATACATATTTTACATGCGTCAAGAAAAGAAAAGGGAAGTAAAAAATAAATCATAAGTAAAGGATGAATAAAGTATATGACAATATTAAAATTAAAGAATGAAAATTAGAAATAGGAAAACATGCATTTATAAAAAATATGTGGAAACATAAAAAATATAAATAAAAGATGTGTTAAAATGAAAAATATATACATATATAAATATAGAGGTTAAGAAAACATGCGTTATAAAGGAGAAGGAAAAAGGGGGCAGACGAAAATATAAAAGGCATTTCAAAGAAATGTGCAAAATAGTAGCAACTCTAATATCAACTGTAACCAATGTTGATAATTTGAGCATAAAATTGTGCATAAGAGAAAAAGTAGAGATATTGAAAATAATAAATGTGTATAACTAATACGACATGCAACAGTGCATCAAAGCGTGAATTCATTTCAAAAGAAAACAAGAAATACGAGCAGGTATATTGCTTAACAGATTTGACATTAAAGAGAAATTTAACGGCCCATCTCTAACATTTAAATAAATTATCTCGTCCATTAAGTAACCATCGTAAACAGTTGCAAAAACGATAAAGTGGCTCACTTTTTCTTCCAAGGTTAGTTTTTACTCCGAAGTTAAGTTCAAGTTCGGTTGCGACATTTTTAATCAGATTCATCACGGAATTTAGACATTAATCACTGATGATATTCAGTCATTATCGCCTTACATTTGCAAATGTTGTAATGTCAATTTAGTTAGTTTTGCAACAATAAATAGGAGGAATACATTAACACTCCTTGGAATAATTTAAATGTACCACGCATTTCTTCATTAAGAAAAGAAATTGACGATTATTTCTCTCAAAAAAATTTAATTAGTCAGGTTTCAGTATCTCGAATTTCTACCAGTGAAAATCGAATATTAGTGGATATTTTGCACATGTGCATATACCCGCGTACATTTAACGTTTATCAAGTATTTTAATATCATAAATGACGTTTATACGACAGTTTAAAATAAATAATAAGTATTTGTGTTAATACTTTGTATTTGTACATTTAGTAAGATATTTTTCTCGAGTAATGTACTATTAAAATAAATCACTCGTGCATGGCAAATACAACAAAATATTTTTTATTTAGCAAAATTATATTAAGTAGTTTTTAATCTATTTCTTTACATTTTACTTGGAAATTTGTAGCAAACATTGTTAAAACTTTTAAGAAATAAAATAATACAGATTTTTTAGATTTTGTATAATTTTTACTAGAAACTTTTAAATATTAAATTTGTACCCTAAATTATATTAATAATTATTTTGATTTATACACCGCTGGTAATTTTGATTTTGAAATAAAAATTTTAAAAATTATCAAAAATTATAAAAGTATTAACAATATTTAAATATAAACTAGTTTTAATCCGGAAAATTATACATTTTCAATTGTTTTATTCTAAATTATTGAAGGAAATACAAATAAAAATAATATTCTCGATTAAATAGAATATAATAATGTATTAAAATTAAAAAAGTACTCGTATCTCTAATAACTATATTAGAAATATGGACAACATTGTTTATAACATATTTTAAATATTTAATAATTAAATAAAAATAACAGAATTGGAGTAGCTAATTTACTATATGAATAAGTTTATAAATAAATTTTCAGCATTAAAGAAATATTAAATTGAGAAATTCTTTCAATATATGTCAATTAAATAAAAAATAAATAAATAGAATACTTCTAGAAATTTTTTATTGCCAAATAAAATTCGTTTAATGCTTTCTTTTAATGTTAAAAGCAATAAATAAACAAAATGATTATCAACAGCACAAGGTTACTCGAACACGTCTCATCGTGTTCTCTCCAGCAATTAACGAATCCAATTCAGAACAATCTCCGTTATGTAATTTAGAAATCTGAGGTTCACAGGTCAGTGTGACTGGTGAAAGGTGCGGACTTACCAAATATCTCATCCTTGCACTGCACGTAACTCGTCCTGCGAACGATACCGTATGCGGGATCTGGTGCAGAGAAACGCTATTTATACTCGAGAGCGAAGCGCCGGGAGGGAGCGTGACATACATTAGGTGAGGATGGGATGGACTATCTGGAGTACTGAGAGGAATTTACCAAATGCATAGGACAGACTTACTTTTAATCTCTTCAAAAATAATATATATATACTGTTTACAATGTTGTTTATATTGAATTTAAGTAGCAAGCATAAATGAAGAAAGACATACTCCGTTCTATTATATGGACTATTCTTGTAAGGAATTTACCAAATGCTTCGGACAGATTTATTTCTAATATTTAATAATACGATATATACTGTTAATAATGTTGTTTATATTGAATTAAAATAGCAACCATAAATGAAGAAAGACACATTGTATGTGGTCTCCGTTCTATTATCTGGAGTATTCTTCGAGAGGAATTTACCAAATGCATAGGACGGATTTACTTTTAATATCTTCAAAAATACGATATGTTCTGTTAATATCGTTGTTCATATTGAATTTAAGTAGCAACCATAAAAGAAGAAAGACATACTGGATGTGGTTTCCGTTCTATTATCTGGAGTATTCTTCGAGAGGAATTTACCAAATGCATAGGACGGATTTACTTTTAATATCTTCAAAAATACGATATGTTCTGTTAATATCGTTGTTCATATTGAATTTAAGTAGCAACCATAAAAGAAGAAAGACATACTGGATGTGGTTTCCGTTCTATTATCTGGAGTATTCTTCGAGAGGAATTTACCAAATGCATCGGACAGATTTACTTCTAATCTCTTCAAAAATACGATATACAGGTGTGCAACGAAATGCGGAACATAGGACTTTAGCATGGGATTTCAAAAAATTACGGATACTCTCTCTCCTACAACAGTACAAATTTGTTCCAAATTAAATTCTACGTCAGATAAGATCATAATTGTTGCAACAGCAGGACTGTAATACGAGATATACTAAATATAAAATGTAATACTTTCGTTAAAAATTAGATACCCATGGAAATAAAAGAAAATATCTATCTGTCAGTTTAGAGAAGTTTCACTAATTATAATACTTATTGTCTATATTTTAATATTATTTAAGTTGAATTTATATTCATTTCTTTAACAATATGCTAATATTATATAGAGGAATTTACCAAATGCTGCGGACAGATTTACTTTTAATCTTTAAAAATACGATATATACTCAAAGCAATTAGTCTCCGTACACCAGTAAAGGAAAAAAGTTTTCTATTCTTTTAAAGTTTTTTTATTGAATATATGTACTCGAAATAAATTTTATATTATAACTTACTATATTAATAAAACAATAATGTATTGATTTGCTAAAACAAATAAGTACGCAATTTAGTCTCCCAACACCTGTAAAATATATAGAATCAATGATCCAAATGGTTTGTCATACTTCCCACTAATTTTCTTGGAGTTTGATAGTAGATTTCACCCCATTCTTCTACCATAAATATAGTAGTTATGACATAAAGTTATAAATGATTGATGAAAAAAAGAAAAAATATATAGTAGTTATGACATAAAGTTATAAATGATTGATGAAAAAAAGAAAAAATATATAACAAAATTTATGGAAGATGAAAGATAATAGTTACTTGAAATAAAAATATTTAAAAAAATGATAAATAAAACACAAAAATAATAATTGGAAATATATATCATATTTCATTAGAATTAGTTCCCTTAAACGGTTTCTCGTACTTCCCACTAATTTTCTTGGAGTCTGAGAATCAATTTCACCCAATTCTTCTACCATAAATATAGTTGTTCTTTTATTTTTATTGCGCGTCTTGCTTGACACATTTTTTAAAATAAATCACAATGATGTTCAATGTGATTTATATCTGAAGGCGTTTTTAATTGTTGTCTATAATTGTACAATAACTATTTCAGCAGTTTACATGTAGTATGTTTGGGGTCACTATCTTGTTGAAAGATATAAGAATTCCTTAAAGCCAATTTTTCAGCACATTTTTCCATTTTTTTTTAAATATTCAAATTACCCACTTCCTATTAATAAAAATTAAGTTTGCCACCCCTTTTACACTCATTCAGCCCCATAAAAGCACAGATCCTACTCCATATATGACTGTTGCGCATAATTTTTTTGTTTTTATTTGTTCATTCTTTCTTTTTCCAAACAATAATTCGTCTATCTGATCTAAAAAGGTTTATTTTGGTTCATCTGAAACACTGAGTTCCAGAAGGTTTCGGGGTCGTTTATATATTTCAAAAACACAGCGTACAGAAACTAGTTGGTTTGAGTGTTGAAGAGAAAAATACTGGGTGTAACAAAAATCAATAAAAAATAATTTAGAATTTTGTTACTTTGTGAGGTCTCCGTTCTATTATCTTCTTTTTATTAACCAATGGGTGACCAATTTTTAAATTTTATATTATAGCTTGAAAAAAATGATATACACCTGTTTTTTTTTAATTATTAATTATATGTAGTTTTCAAGTAAATAAAGAATAAAGTTCTTGGGAGGACATTCATAAATATATGTATTTTCTGTAATTCAGTCGTTCTTTTCATTAAAATTTTATTATGGTTACCTACTCCATTGCTTCGGACAGATTTACTTTCAATCTTTTAAAAATACAATATATAGTTTTAATAAATTCGTTCATATTGCTTTTAAATAGTCACCATATATGAAGAAAAAATTCCGAAAAGCATTTACGAATTATTTTGGACATATTCATTTATTATCATTTATCAAGAAAATAACATACCTTGTGGAAAAGAAATAAATACATTACATTTAATCAAAATCATTTTTTAGCTTTTTTATCTCCCCGTAAACTAATGAGCCATTCAGGTATTTTCATAAGAATTTGATCCAGTAACAAAAACAATGGTAAATGAACTAGAACTAATGATATTGAATGTACTTTGTTAAATTATAAGTTGATAAAAATGTTAAAAAGTGAGATTTTGAGAAAAAGTTGCGCTTGGCGAGTTATATCACTCTTGGTACTTATTTTTATTATAAAATTTTGGACAATCAAAATTTGATTTCTATGGTATTTTTCAACATTCGTTCCATTTTGTAATATGTCAATGTCCTCTCATTTGTGATTATGTATTTATGCAAAAAATAACCGCGAAAATAATTCGTTAGATACCATTATTTATCAATAATTGTAATATTAGTAACTGCATTTTTTAATTTTAATTGCAATTTGTACTAACCATGGATTTACTTACCGTTCAGTGAAGGGTAAGTAAATACATACAGTTTTGTTAGATAAAGCAACAAGTAAAATCAATTTACTGCCCTGGAAAGCCAGTCAATTAAACCTTTTCTAATGCCCAATCGTACAAAAAGCGTAAAACAGGTATACATCTGTTTACTTATTTATAAGTATTAATATTACATCAAATAATTAATAGTAGAAATAATATAAAACTATAATGTGTGTAGTGAAATCAATACTCTTTGTGTAAAACTGTTATTAAAGATGCATCTTCAATTATACATAATAGAAAATTATAGTAATACCGTTGAATTGTTTAAAAACAAGAATATATATAATTTCACTTTTTACCAAAACAAATAACAGTTTTCTAAATGTAACGGTCTACAAACTTACTATTAGTCTATCAAGAATTAATTATTCTTAGTATTTAAATTATGTCTACGTCAAAAATAATTGAACATTAATTTTTCAAGCATATTGATGTAGGCTACAATTAAAGAAATTAATGAATTTTGCAATGTGTAAATCTAATTTTAATTTTGATGAGTTGTATTGCTTCATTGTTAAGGCGTCAATCAAATTATTTAATATAAACAATGCGACTTTGGCATCATTTCAATTATTTAAATGGCCGATGTTTCGACATTTCAGATATTGGATAATTTATGAATTTTGATAAAATAAAACTCGTTTGAACTAAATACCAATGTTATGAAATTATAGAAGATGATTTTATAACTTATTTATATAGAAGAAAGTGTTTTATTTAGACCTGAAAGGACAGACATTATTGAACTATAAAAAAAAAACTTTTTTTGTGTAGGTATCTATTTAAAACTCAACATATTTTATTTCAAAAGCAACCATTGTCATTAACAAAAGGTAATTGTATTTTATTGTATAACTATTTAGTCAATTTTTATGAGATACTAGGTATTAAACATAATCATTTTACATTTTATTATCACAGCTATGAAAGTATTTTTAAAGATGTAAACATAACATATTTATTACTTTATAAATAGATTAATCGGTTAGTGTTTTGAAATTCTATGGTTTCTCCACTCTAATAAGAGAGTCCTGTTAAACCCAGAGTTCGAAAAAAACCACTTATTTTAAATAAAAACCAGACCATTGGTTAAAACTGGTTAAAACCGTCCGAAATTGGTTTAAACCATACATTTTTTAAAGTGTTGCCGTCTTTGTCTAGACTTTCCAGAGTTTTTTCCTGTCTTGTCTAGATTATCGAGACTAGATTGGTTAAAGTCTTGTTTTGAAATTTCAAGACAAAACAAGACTTTCGTATTCTAGATCAAGACGAAAAAATTGTACTCTAGATTAATAATAAATATATTACCTGAGCTGAAAGAGTGATTAGGTTAATGTAGTGTCTTGATATCTAGAAAAAACTTTTTAATGTAGACTTAGAGTTAGCCAAGTCTTGTCTAGATGGCAACATTAATTTTTATAATAAATTTTTGTTATTTTACGTAGAATCATTAGGGATCTGATTTAATAATTTTTTATGATTATACATAGCTTTAAAAAATTATTACTATTTAGTAATATTTTTTATTTCAGAGTATAATGACTTCACTTGCGAGTGATACACGGTATTTTACGTTACAGTAGCGGTTTAAGAAAAATAAACTAAATTACTAATGAAGCATCATACTCGGTAGCTACAGTTATGCTATTGAGCAATAGTATATTGTGTCACAAGTGTCGAAAGTCGCCTATTTCCCATGAGGTGAAAAATAGGTGGTTCTGCAGGAATAGCACAATTTACTTTATTATATTACGACCACACTGCTAAACCTTAAGGAACGAATGCACGAAAGCTATTTGACATAACAAATAATATGATGCACGTAATCTCAGAAAAAGTACCTTCACGCATGCATATTGATAATTACTATGAGAAATGATTCCACACTTTAACCCACGATTTTGAGAAATACTCAATTTTAAAGCTTTATACAGTGTGAGAAAAGTGCCACTTTCCTTACTGGTCATAGAAAAAATTCATTGTTTATAAATAATGTTGTTTTTCACTTTTAAAACTGACTGTACTGTGAATAATGAAGAATTTTACTATACAGGTTGTTTCTATTCCTCTGCAGGAAACTTGACATATATAATTTGATATATTGGTTATAGAACAAGAAGAATTATTTAAAATTTGCAAAAATAAGGGCAGTATATTTATTGCGAACATTTTATTGCAATTTAATAAGGTTTAGACACCTATATAATAACTAATTAATAATTATATATAATTTTACTTCATTAATAACATAATTATAAATAATTAAATGTATTATTAAAACAGTGGCATTAAAAATGTTCTCTAACATTGAAACCCTTATTTTGTGAATTTCAAAAAGAAATCTTTTTGATATGCAATCAATGTATCAAATTATATCCATCATAAATTTCGTGCAGTGATATAGAAATATCCTGTATAAAAATAGTTCATTTTAGTCAAAAATGAAATCTATAAAGTACTATAAAACTAGTTCTTAATGCAATATTATTCTCTTTAAAAAATTGACTCTAAACAATTAGTTGTAAATACGAATTATTTAAATAATTTTCAAAAATTATACATTTTACTAATTAAACAATAAATTTTAGAAAAATACCATTGAATAAAAACTAATTTTAACCACAATGGTTTTAATCAGTGGTTTAAACAAACCATAGTGGAAGAAACTTGCCAACACCTGGTTAAACCGACCAATGTGAATTTCTGGTGGCATGAGATTAAATATAGAACAATTTTTTATTTATTATTCTAAGTTGTACCATACTTTATTATTAAATTTGAAGAATAGGTTATTTTTCCCAGAAACAAAGTTTTTCAAATTTGGATGATATGACTACAATTATTAAGAAGTGACTATTTATTTGTTCATTGTGTATAGACTACTCACCTAACTTAACCTAACTAACAACGAAGAAAGCTATTTTTTATTACAAAAAACTAAAAATAAAAAATTTGTTGAACAAAAATTAAAAAATAAATACTTGTGTTACGAACCAGAGAATGCCCACCCATATAGTAACATTTAATAATTAACAATTAGTTCAAATGTCCCAATCAAAAAATATGTTATTAGATGTTCAAAAGTGCATAAAGCATAGTCTAATTATTAAATTATCTTGAACAAACAACTAATTATTGTCATAATTGAAGTATGTAGAAGAAATAGCGCTTAACCATTGGTAATGGCCGTGAAAGTTCTCAGTAAATGTTGCAATTTTAAATACACTTTTTATCTATTCATTTACAAATCACAATTTGCATAAATCTTATTAGCAGTTGATGGAAACAAGAGAGTAATTATGGACAAACGAGCGATAAGAAATATAATAACCAGATCATAATTGCAAAACGTCATGCGATTTTGCGATTTATGTATCTTTTGATTAATTGAGATGTTTCATCGAGATCATTATTAACTTTAAATGATAACACGATTAAAATTATAAAATGATTAGTTAAATTTAATTTTTGTTCTCACAAATTGTTATTTGTTAATATTAATTTGTAAATATTTCTTTGAATACCGCGGGTTGAAACATTAATATATTATTGATATTTAATATGTATTTAAATTTACACACCCATTAAATGAAATCAATAACAATAAAAATAATAAATTTTATAAATTTATTTGAAATTCAAATTACTTTACTCCTAATAAAACATAAATTTAACGAAACAATAAATAATGTTGTTTTATAAGGCAAATAAATGTAATTCATTATTTTTATTATTATATTGATATCTATATTATATTTATATTTGATGTTTAAAGTAAAAAAAAATACATTATTATTGATTTAAAAAAAAATTAATAAAAATTGAAATTCTTATTGAAATCTATAAATTATTTAATATTTTAAAAATAAACCCACTGATAAATAATGTAATCTTTACAAAATTCGCAGTCTGTGTATTTTTATTTATATTATTTTCTAAATTAAAATAATTACAATTACAATAATTTTTTTTTCAGATTCGGAGTGAACGAGATTAATTTGTAAGTTAAATTTATTGTTACTATTAGATATTTAGTAATTTAATTATTAGTTGTATGTTTATTTGTTTATGTTTTATTTTATTTTTATATTTTTTTTATTATCATTATGAGATACTGCTTTAGAAGAGTGGTGCCACCAATGCGGTATCATATTATTTTTTGGGGTTGATTAAATTAAACCAAAGTTACCGCATTAAGGAACCATTTTAATGATATCTTTGTTTTCCTAAAAAAAATGCAAAGGTTACATGTTATGAACGAAAACGTAAATTTTACGATTTTAAATATTTGCTCATAACTTCCAAAATAAAAAGATTAAGTGACTTTGGATCGACCATTCTCGAGATCCCCCTGCTGAATATGTTATTTGGGACACTCTGTATATTTATATGTTCATATTTGTTTATATTTTTCTTATTATCATAATTTTATTTTCGATTGTTTCCATGATAAAATACTACACCATTTTAAACTCCATATTTCGTAAAACATATTTCAGCAATCATGCCACAATTTTCAGAAAATTTCCGTAATGTTTACCATAATTATAAAATATAACAATTCTGACATTTAGAAACTCTGAATCTGCAAGCATTATCCTCTATCAATGCATGTTTATCATAGAAGATATCTTAATTCAAAGAAGCAAATCTCTTCCAACAATAACCTCGTGCCTGAAGAGAAGAGAAAAGTAGGAAGAGTTTATCCAGATGTTAAATCATCGAGAATAAACACATGCAACGGTCGGAGGTTTAGTCTTCAATATGCATGTGAAAGAAAGTTGTTTGGAGACGTTTCGTTTACATTCAAATTAGTCGGTTGTTAGACTCCGCTCAAACTTAAATATGAAATTCAATATGGTATTCATAATAACAAGGTATTATGTTACTGGAGAAATGTTTCCCATATTTAAATGATTCATTTCTTATTGGGAAGTATCATAAAGACTGACATTTATAGAAAATCAAAACAATTTCAATTTAAAGAAAAATAATAAACCAATACTCAAAATTTTAGATATTATTTAGTTTAGTCTTTTTATTTATTATAGTAATAAAATAAAATATAAATCATATATATTAAAATTAGTTGATAAATTATTATAATTCAAAAAATACAATTAAAACATTTTTTATTTACATCGTAACAGGTACTAAAATGTCAACTAACAAATATTTTTTATTGGTCCTTTATTGCGAAATATTTTGGCATTTGACATCAGGACATATAATATACTGACCTAATATAATATTCATAAGGTAGAAATTAAATTATATTATTTTACGCTGCCGGCGAGAAAGAAAAATAAACAAGTACCTATCCGTAGGAACTATGTAGAATCAGCAAATAAGAAATAACTTGTACAATAAAAACCTACAATATTGTCCTAAAGGTCACTAAAAAACTAGAATGAAGTTTCTTAGAAACCATCAACAACTGACAGATTTAAATTGATAACCTAAAAATTCTATACACCAACTAATAGAATTAATAGTATACCATTAAAATACAAAATCAGAAACCTGAATTTTCGTAATTTTTGTGTATTTTTATATGACTATCTGGTACGCAAAGACAAAATATAGGTGGAGCAGATAATTATATTGTATTTACATATTTTTACTAATAATTATAGTCTGAAAAAGTAGTCTGATTTATTTTTTTATTTTAATTTCCCAAAAGAAAATTCAATTTTCCTAGATTTAGGGAAATTTAGCTAGGTATGGAAACACTGTACATAGATGGTGTGCTTAACAAGCCTGCAATATTTGACCTTGGAAACTGGACAAATCTCGGTGAGATTCGAGACCGAGACGAAACGAGAAATAAAGGAGACGAGATGAAGTACTTTACATTTAAAATGAGATAATACTAGAAAAAGAATAATTTCGTCACGTCTCGTGTCACATAATCTTAACAGCAAAATTTAATCAAAAGTAGTATCATAAGACTTTCCGATTTTATCGAAACTATCGAAAAACTAAAATAATTTGGTGAGATAAATTGCAACTGAAACGAAAGTGAATTCATTTAATTATTACTTTTTAATTAATTGTCACACTGCTAATTATAAACTTTAAGAATTTTGTATTTACTTCGTAGTAGAAATTTAAGTACCAGAATTTTATTAACATAATACTGTTCCTATTGGTTGAATTTTCGAGTGTTTTACATCAACATTGGTTGAAAATTAGTCGTTGGAATTTATCAAAATTAAATAATATTTTATTAGCAATGCAAGATATTGAAATATGATTACAGAACTGTTTAAAAATATCAGAAACTTGGAAATACCAAAATTCGTAATTTAATTTCTCAATTATTGCAACATATGGTACACCTGATATAAATTGCAAAGTGTTCTACGAATTCAGGAAAAATTGAATAAGTTGCATATTCATTTGTAAAAAACCCATAAATACCAAACTAATCTTAATAAATATTTAATGAATGAGGATAATGTGAAACATCTCTTCCCGTTGTGCTTTCGATTTCAAAGGTATTCGCGTTCAAGGTTTTCAATCTGGTTTGAAATACCAAGACCAGCCTAATATTTCTCTATGGAGCAAAGACGATCCCAATGCCTCAACATATTTGTAACATCGTAACTTGGTAACGTAACTGGCTGTATTGAAAGTAAAAGAGTAGATCGATGTTTTGTCCTGGATTCGAGATGTACCTATTAAACGGGAGAATGAGTACGAAGTATTTTACAAGCTAATGTTAATGAAGATGAAGATGTAATCTCGTTTTAGGTTATACAACTACTTAACAAGTACTGTTGTATTCGTTACAGTACTAAAAATTTTAAATTTTTATCCAACACTGTTTAATCATAACGATCTAACTATGGTGTTTTTAGATAAATAAATTAGGTTGTAAGTTATAACACACTAGTGGATTTCAAATTATAACTCACTGTTTGTTGGTTCGTATCACAGTAACGGCATTATAAAACCTTATCTACACTAATATTTTATTAAATGTCAGTTTGAAATGGCAGGTTTCAGAAAAACTTTTATGTATTTTACATTAATGAAAAAAAGGTGTTGGATAATACATAAGTCACTTGAAGACGGCCTCATGAGCTAAACACTTCTCACTTGATTTTTATGTAACACATTTGTACCATAAATAACTAAAAATCCATTCCTTTTCTGGTAATGTAAAAAAATTGACCCAATAATATGTACATTACATTACAACAGTTATATCACAATACATCAGAATATTTTTACATGGATGAAATAAAAAGCTTTAGGACTGCATTCCAATTATTATTTCTTCTCTATTTCTATTTCCCAGTCGATCATCTTACCTTAGTAGAATTTTTCTCGAGAAAAATTTCACATTAAATATATATAAAGTATTGTAATAAACATTTTAAACTGTTATTTATGACGTTAAAATACTTGATAAACGTCAAATATATTCAGGTTATGCACATGTAAAATAAGTTCACTGATATTTAATTTTCAATGATCAAAATGAAAAAAAAAATGGTGTAACCTGATTGGTTAAAATTATTCGAGGGAAATTTACTCAAATATTTTATAATCATTATTACTTCCTAATATGATAGTTATTTTTTTTTACTTCAGTATGATTATATACACATTATTTAAATTTTTTCGATTAATTATAATAGCCATATTTAATAACAGTGAAATTTGACTCATATTTCACTCTTCTCGACCAATCACAGAACCAGAAATCAATTATTCACGTTTATTTTAAATCTGTCTTGCTGTGGATCACCCTTCCTACAGCCATCTGACATCACGGTATAGTCATTTGTTATTGTATATTTTTATGTTGTTATTTTCTAAAATATTTAATTGTTATGAGAAAAGTTTTGTATACATTGGTGAAAGACAAAATCGTTGGGGTTACGGTTTAACAACAAATGATCATAATTTAGGAATGAATTAATAAAAGAAACTTATGAATCTGTTATAACGCAAATTCAAGAATAAATACATGGAGTAAGTATAGTACCTATTTATAAAGTTTAAAACGATACGAGATACGAATTTTCTTCTTTTCTTCTCAACTTACTAATTTTTTTTTTCTTTACCTGAACCAATAGTGGAACACGAAAATCAGGCAATATTGCGCAACCATATCCCTGCGATATTCATCCCAAATAAGAAATAAGTGCCACATTACGCAAGGGCTCACTTTTACCAGCTCACTCATCAGCCGCCAACGAGCAGGTTGAAACCTGTGGTAATGAAGGCGAGATGATCGCGTGTGCTGTGATTTAATTCCAGTACGGAAGACGTTGTTTCGGATCGCGCGACCTGGGAGGTTAGGTTTCACTTTTAACTTGCGTTTTCAGCTCATTTACGTCAATGGGTTACCGAAGAACGAAGAAAGAGAAGCGTTTCAAGGACGTTTAATGGACTTGAGAAGAAAATTTCATCTTTTAATTTCTTTTCAAAAAACTATTGTAATAATAAATGAGCGTCAAATATAAAATAATAAATAATGGTTCTATTAGTTTATCTTTACGTCATTAATCACAAGCGTGTGGTTCAAATTACGTAAGGGAAAAGGGTTGATGACATAATCTCGTCGGGTGAAATCGTGTAATTCTCGAAGCTTCCGAAATAAGCAAATGTCAAAACTGACCGTACTATAATATAACTTATATTATCTGAATTCTATAAAACAAAATTCAACGAATAAATCAAACAACGAAGCACAAATTGTCGACGCCAGAATCACCTTATGATTGACAAGAATAAAATAAATATTTCAAATTTTCAAACATTTGAAAATATCCATTACCGTTGTTAGACTACCGTCTCTATGTCATTTTTGTCGTCGTTTAGACGCAGATAGCATTCATACCCCTCGGTAACACTTACGATAGTGAAATAGCGAATACAATTCTCCTGCATGCAATGTATACAGGTAGCCAATAAAACTAAATGCATGTGTAAACGGTCCCCCAGCCTACTTTGAGGCCCATACAAAAATTGAAAGTTGTTATCAATTTCTCGAAAACAAAATGAAAAATAAAAAAATTGAGTACTGAAATGAATTTATCGTTAAAAGTGCCTGAATAATGTGCAAATTAAAATATTTTGTGTATTGATAAAAAAAAGTTATAAGCAAAAAACTGAAATTGAAAAATAGACTTTTTTGTTTATATCTCGTAACCTATGCATTTTTTTGGCTGAAACAAATACATATACAATATGACCCCCATAAAGGGAAACTTTTGTCTAATTTAACCGATTTAGCATTTTTTAGTTCTTGAGATTCCTACGGTTATACTAGTTTCCTAGTTTCAATGGTCATCCTGTATACTATATAAAAGACTATACATAATGTTTCTATAATCTTGTATTGAATTATTAGAATGTTTCGTTATTTAATGTTATCTTTATATTTTTTGTAAAATAATTCTACAGGAAGTCATTATTATGGAAAGGAAATTAAATATTGAATAGACTCCAATTTACATTAAAAATTATAATATTACAAAATGAAAGGAGATCTGAACCTAGGTCAATTTTCTATTCATCTTTCTAAAACTTTGTGATGTACTTTCTACTAACAAATAAAAAGTCCCACACTATATCTATTAAAATTTCAAATTTACTATTTACATAGATTTTGTTCATCAACTGTACTAAATTATTAGACTTTAATTCGTTGATAAACCTTAAAATTTAGAAATGTTAAAATTTGTATGTTTGCAATATATTTTTTATTAATTGGTGTCATAGGGCCAGAACGTCGTTTCGGTACTTTTTTTTAGGGACGGTACGGAACGCTTTAATGAAACCAGGGCACAAAAATTTAAAGAGCATACAATTTCACATTAATATTCTGTTGAAAGATGTAGCAAACTTATTTTGGAAAATTTCGCTCGTTTTCGGTTTCTTAGGAAAATGAAATGAACCTATGCATATATTTTTACTAAGCTTTTTGTTTAATGTTTTATAATTGTTATCTTTGCTTTTTTTTCGAAATATAAACATCTGAATTTTCACAAATCTACATACGATATCACGTTTAAATAGTATCAGTCAGAATCAACAATTATTGCGTTCCGTTTGCTTTATTTTTTAAATATATATTTGATGAAGTGTTTATATTGTTAATTTAAAATAAGAAGTATATAAAGAACAAAAGAACATTATATTTAATATTAACACCGATAGTCATTGTTTACAAAATAAAAGATGAGCTACCAAAAGAATGTCACTTTCATTATTATTAGTATGAAGAAAAGATAATTTTGTTAAACCTAGCTCTAGATCAGTATTTCTGATTTTAATCGTCTTTGTAATATTTTTTTATAATTTTTAAATAAACAACTTTTTTAGGCGGCTGGTACATAAATTGTTGTTTTTCGTATCTGCTGGCAACCTTAAAGTATCAATTTTTATTTGACATCTGTCAAAGTCAAAATTTTTGGCCGCTAGTTTGTTCATTATTGATTTACATAGTTCATATTAATGTGATTAATTATTTTAGAATATAAAAACAAATGTAAGTAAAATTTTAACTATTCCTTTACAAATATTAATGAAAAAGTAATGAATTTGCGAGTAAAACTAGTGGCCGTAAAGTAAATGCGGCCGTAAGGTAAATGCGGCCGTAAAGTAAATGCGGCCGTAAAGTAAATTTTGACAGATGTCAAAAATTGATTTTGAATGAAAATTCATAATTTCTTGTTGCAATCGCCTAAAAAATGTTGTGTGCACCTCGGCTAAAAGTTCTTTTTGGACCTCATCTGATTTGTAGCCTCGGCTTTGCCTCGGCTGCAAACTTCTGTTTCGGCCCAAAAAGATTACTTTTAGAACCTTGATACACAAATAACTATTTCTGAACCGTTGATGATAAACAAGATTGAAGATTATTTTTAAGTGTTCTAAGACAAGCAGAAACTCTTATAAAGAATAACATTTTCTCTAAAAAAACTAAATAAGAATTAAAAAAAACTTTTTTTTTTATCGAGATGTATACGTTTTATGTTCCCATTTTAACATGTGTGGAGGATAAAATATAAAATGTATACGTCTCGATTCCGCACACTTTATAGAACTAATAAAAAAGTTAGTACAGTTTTTGTTTTCATTTGTATGTCTCAGAATTTTTCCACTAAAGGATACGAAGTGTTAAAAAGTATTTAAACGGTGTACGCTCTAGACTAATATTTTACCTTTGTAGTTTAATGTTGTCCAAATAAATTTTTATCTTCATAATGCAACAAATAAAACGAAGGCAGCAAATATTATCAGTATCAACAAACACTCTCTCCTGCCTCATAGCTCATCTTTTATTTCACACACAATATTCTACACTTCTTCACTACAATATACTATGAAAAGCAATACTTAAAAATAAAAATAAATTATCTCTAACAAAAAGTTGTGTCGGATTGGGAATTTATACCCACTTTCATTTTCAAAGGAAGTTCATATAAATCATAGTTTATTCCAAGTTATAACACCCGAGACACGCTGGTGGGTGTCCGAAGCCGCTTCCGAGGGGCAAGGGGTACTCTGAGGGCGTTTACCTGGTGAAAGTGACCTCGGGGACCCCGGCACGCATCGTCTTGGAGGCCGCCCACGGTACGCTTCACTAGGTGCGCCACGTCGTCGCAATAGCACTAAACAAGAATGTAAGGTAGCTGTGACTGGGAGGATTCTATTGTTTCCGAAGGAGAATGGAATAATTGCCAATCTGTTAGCCCACTTGGATAAAGATAGGAAGATGAAAAAATGTAATTTGGTATTTACCTTGAACTTTGAGAATAGGGATACCGGATGCTGTTAAATATAGGCGATCCCGATTAAGATCGCAGCGCCAAAACGGTGGGTTAAGAAGCTGTCAGATAGACATAGATAAATTCAGATCTTTCTTTATCCACGAAATACACTGTAGAACACAGCAATAATAATTAGATTATGACATTATAACACAGAAATAAATAGAAAAATACACGAAATACGTAGTGTACGACTTATAAAGTTATGTCTATCTGAGAGCTTCCAAAACCGCCACCAGATGGTATATCAATTAGGAAGAATTGCCTATAATTGATGAAGATAAAATATAATAGGGAAAAATAGTTGAAGATTAAATGTGCTGTCATAATAAAATTTGTGTCCAACGATATATGGAAATTTTTCTATATAATGTGTTAACACTATGTGTGGAGGAAATGGGGTATTATAATGTACTATTTAAGGTGAAAATTTAAATTGTAGATTATACTACAAATAGGTGGAATAATGAAAAAAAATCAAAAATAAAAATTCTAACATGAGTTTTCATTTAAAGGGAGGAATTGCTGCATTTCAGTCAATAAAACGATTACTTCACATCGACGTTTCGATCCTACCCGGGATCATCCTCAGGATGTGAAATTGTTGTATAAATGTGTTTTCATGTATTTCATTTTGGCGCTGAACAGGTATCACGTGGGTTATGACGTACGTGGGTCTCATGACATATCTACATAATTTATACATGTCTGTATCCTTTGGTGACAGACTACCGCGCCAAGCGATATGTTTGTAAGCAACGACAAAATATAACTAGACAAAACATTCCCAATTCTTCCCTATTGAATTTTTTGTTTTAATGATTTTAATGTTTATCTTAAGAGCTCGGGCTCCTTTAGTGAGCAATAATCTGTGTCTATCTCTATTTCCTCTGTCTGGCTTATCGGAAACATAACAATCCAAATGAAATTTTATCTAGTTATATATTTTGTCATTGTTTGTAACATGTCCTCACCAATCAAATAAAAAATAAATTCATATCTCGCCCAACTTCAATAAAAAAAGAATTTAAAATTTTGATTTGTAATATTAAAATACGTGAATTTCAGAGAAAAAAATTAGAATACCACATTAAGAACATCTGTATGAACTAATAGTTACTGATTTGCTTGCTGTGTTGTGGTTTGTATTGACGAACTGTAGCAATAACTTCAAACATGTATTTTTAACTTGGGTCGCAGTTATGTTATTTATGTATTTTATACGCATTTAGAAGCTTTTGATTGTGAGTATGGAAAGAAAACAGTCAGATGTGCATAAACATTTTATGCAACTTAAAAAAATCTTGAATTACAGTATCCATAATTATATAACTTTAAATATGCCTTCAAGGTGTTTTTGTACCTAGCTAAATTGTGGATCAAATGACCACATGAAACCATCTACCTCTGGAGTTGTATATCAATAAAAGAAAAATTCCCTCAATTTTCTCAAACAAAAATATAGCACGGGAATATTTTTGGGGAATTTACATATATTGCATATACCGGGTGTCCCAGCTCGATCGACACATGGGAGTTTTACATGGGAAATCAGTTAATTATGAATAGTATCTCCCCAGTGCAAGATATTAACTTGAAATTTTGTATACTTATCCGAGAATATTAATTCTATGGATCACACTTATTTGAAATATGCAATTTCGTCTACAGGGCGAGATTTATTAAATTTAAAATCTAATATTTTCGTTCAAAATCAGACAGCCATGGAAATAAAAGAAAATATTTATCTGACAGTTTAGTGAAGTATCACTGATTTTAATTCTTATTCCCTGCATTTTAATATTATTTAAGTTGAATTTAGTTTCTTTTTGTTAAATAATATACCAATATTACAAAAATATAAATATCTACAATGGCATGTCATTAACTGTCAGAACTGTCACATAGATATTTTATTTTATTTCTATGGCTGACTGATTTTGAACGAAAATGTTAGATTTTATAATTTAATAAATCTCGTCTTGCAGACGAAATTACATATTTCAAATAACTGTAATCCATAGAAATATCATTCCCCAATATCAATAAGCATACAAAATTTCAAGTTAATATGTTGCACTGGGGAGATACTATTCATAATTAACTGATTTCCCATGTAAAACTCCCATGTGTCGGTCGAGCTGGGACACCCGGTATAGTTTTAGTTGAAACAAAACAAATTAAATAAATGAAAAAAAAGATAAGACAAGAACGATTTACATTTTAGATAGACAGAATGACAGGTAACTAGAAGTTGAATAACATTAAATAATCTAATAAACAAAATACAGGAACGGTATTTTAATAAAATATTTTAAGTAATTTAATTTTTACAAATTTCCAACGTCTTACGGAATATAAGGATACAAATAAAGAATGAGAATATATTTTCTCTGTTTCGGAATTAGAATATCATATTCCAGCATGCTTATTGATGTTAGAAGGAGCTTCATTCTTAAACGATTTTTGGTTATATTTTGTTATTGAAGATTGGCATGACTGCATTAAATACACAAAATATCTAGGCAACTGACAAAGTAATTACAATTTATTTGGGAGGCCATGTTACAAATTGCTTGTGTTACTATGTATAAAAGAATGAATGTGAAAATTTTGACAGATGATTAAACAGAAATCACTGTCACCAACCTAACTATTCTATCAAAAAATCCCTTAATGGAAATTGTCAAATATTATTATAAAAATTAATGTAAATAAGAACCGAAACAGAGAAAATAGTATAAAACATTTGTTATAGAAGGCAATTCAAGCACTCGTTCGTCGGGCACTCGCTGCTTCGCGCTCGTTCCCGAAATTCAAACTCGTGCTTGAAAAGGTTGCCTTCTACAACTTATGTTTTAATATACTATTACACTAAAAACTTAAAATGGAATAAAAATTGAAATATTTAAAGACAACTATAGTTATTTTATTATTATAGTAAATATATCAAATTTGATATAGCAACAGGTAAACACATATTGTAAGGTATTCATTATTCAGAAGTAATAGTATATTACAAACCGAATCGGAAAATGCTTGAGTAATCTGTTTCTGTCTATCAGGAGAAATTCAAATTTTAAGTTCTTTTAATGCAATTAAGAATTAATGAAATAATTTGCATTAAAAATAAGAAAATTCCTTTCAATATTGATTCAAAAATTGCTTTTATTTCACCATCTATTTTTTCATCATCCATCATCACCGAATAACATTCGTGTGAATGAAATTGTAGTCCGTTTTTGTTCTGCATACAATATGACCGACAACAGATTCCTCGTTTCAACATTCGAAGTGACATTTCACGTTGGCATTTGTTCTTGTACTCTCAGTTGCTTAAATAATAGCGGATTTCGCGTTGTACTGCACAATGATGCATCTTAATTACATGGATGTGGAGATGTAATAACGCAACGGTTTCACTTCCGAATACCACCTTCATCAATCAATCTTCACGCTGTGTAACTTGTTGTAACACGTTTCTTATAATTGGCAACAGTGTAAGAAAGATGGATGTTCAATAAAATTGATTAATAAGCAATAAAATGTAACGACATATTAAAGTTTCACTGTTTATTACGCAAATGTAATTGTTCGGAGGCACTTAGATTGAAAACGTTGAAGTATTCCAATACAGCTTGCTGTTCCTCAGAGTTGTGTTTAATAGGTTCAGACTGGTTTAAGGATACTTTTATATTTTAATAATTTGTTTTTAAGTGAAAGTTTGGAGGCTTTACCGAATAGTAAGTAATGTTGCCTGAATTTTTATGCAAGTTGTTTCCTTTTAGAGAAGATATCTTTACATCATGTTAATCTTCTTTGTAAATGCATTCCTAAATAACTATCTTGCTTCATTAGTTTGCGGTAGTGAATGAAAATGGTACAAGTTACATGAACAAAGTTTGGAGGTTCTATGTAATAGCCAATAATGTTGCCTGAATTTTAATGTAAGTTTTTTCCTTTTTGAGAAGGTGTCTTTACGTCATGTTAATTATCTTGTTAGATGCATACCTAAATACCTATCTTGTTTCATCAGTTTGCGGTAGTGATTGAAAATGGTACAAGTTACATAAACTGGGGTGTTAAAATATCAATTATGAATCTCAAATGTCCAATATCACCATGGCCGAAATATAAATTTGCTTTGAATTTAAGGTATTCCCACTGTGTAGACTTGTAAAGTGTTCTCTATGTATGTATGAGTATATTTAAGTATGTATCCAACCATAAATAACCATTACTGTTATAGAATAGCAAGTATAATTTGTAGTTGATATTTGCAATTGATATCATAACAAGTCCAAATGATAGCAACCGAAGTTATAGAATCCCATTCCTGATTTTGTTTTGCTGGTTTTTATTCCCCAGGTTTTTAACCTTTCTTCGATTTTGTTTTTAAGTTGTACTTATAACTGGAACGTGCTATGCAGAATTAAATTGAAGCTATGTGTCAAAATGAAAGTAAAATGATTATGAAACAGTCAGTTTCATTAGTTAATTACTTTGTTCTAGGAATAGTACGTTAAGGGTGCATTTTTTTATGGCCGTAGCTAGACAATTTTGTAAAAGGAGGCTAAAGTCATTCTAGGGGAGGCTGTAACATTAAAATTAAAATAAAACTATGTATTACCTGTACCTACTTAATTAAGAACATAAAAAATATCTCATACCGATAAATAAAAATAATTTTAATTTATTCTATTATTTCAGGAATTTCTTCGATTAATCATGTAAATTACGGATACAGTACGCATTACGAGTTAAATATACCTACATTTAGAATATACATTTCGAGAATAATATGTAGCTGCTATAATTTTGAAAATCTCAACATATCTAACAATATTTACTTGTAATAAATTATCATAAGTAATATAACAAGAGCCATGAATTTATTAGAAAAATTTACGAATAGTTGTTGCGTAGTAACAGACAAACGAGTGTCAAAAATGACATTTAGATCACAACAGCGAAGCTGGAGTGATTTAAGAGTCATTTTTGACCCGAGTTGTCGTTACTTAGCAGGAATTATGAGAAAATTTTATATATTAAATTCATAGCTCGAATTATATTTGCTTGATTATTTCACGAATGACAAAGTTCAAACATAAAATTTTTGATATCATCAAAATGTAACCAGGACTAAGATTCTGTGGTTTTACTAAAATTTCGACACTGAAAAACTATCTATTTTCATGAAATGAAGCAGTGAAAATGACAAGTGTGAAATAATCTCAAATAAATTCATAATAGTATATTGTGTTATTAAGAGTAACAGTGATACTTCTTGTGGCGAGTGTGGAAGTTTGCACAACACATTTACTTCGATTGAACATTCAATTTTGTCTTCAAACGTACATAGATATTCAAAAAATAATTTACTACTCGAACTTGACGTTCAATTTGTAAGTAATTAATTTAAATCTGTCTTGCTGATAGTTTTTAGTAACTTTTTCTTAGGTTGTCTAGTTTTATAGTGACATTTGGAGCGATATTATAGATTTCTATTGTACAAGTTATTTCTTATTCGCTGATTTTACATAGGTCCCATGGACACTTATTTATTTAACTTCTACTCTGGCGGCGTAGAAGTATCTATATGTCTACCTTATATGTCTAAATCTATAATTTCAAGGCAATCTATACAATTAGGTTCCTATCTACATATACACACATAATAAAAAAATCATATTTTTCAATAACTTCATTAATTTTAAATACAATAATTGGTTTATTCTGATGCGATAAATAGGAAAGTAGAATGTTTTATTTCGCTCAGGGGGGGGGAGGTGGGGGGTCTCTAAAAGTCACAGGGGGTGGCCGAGCCCCCCTAGCGCCCCATTGTCTACGGCCCTGATTAAATAAATAAACTGTGAAAAATGAGAGAATGCACCTAATGAAGATGAAATTAAAAATTTGTTTTTACATCTCCTTTTACGAAAGACTATTGTCAATCAAATTAAAAGAACCGAGTTTTTCAAAGACATTACTATTCATCCTACACCTAGCGACAACAATTTACAGCCCACTTAACATTGTGTTTCTTCCGTTGGTCTTAAGAACACACTCGTAAACCGTGGCTACTAGTAATTCAAGACACCTTTTGAAGATGTTACGTGAGAATTTGTAAAGTGGGTGTTTCTCATTAAAATTCTGCACGAGACAAATCCGTTACTGTGTCAATCACGTCATCAGAGATGAGACGAGTTTTAATTCCGGATTTGGAAGCTAAGGACAAGAAGAAAAGAAAGTTGTTTCAGTACCTTTAGGAATTAAGTTATTAATAACGTGGGATTTTTGAAAGATGCTGGGAAAAAGTGTTTCTTTCTTTAAATCGGGCAGATGGAGGAATAATTTAAATTTTTAGAATAGCAATGATACTATTAATTCCGTATGTTAATTAGTTCTTTACTAGTTTTGCTACAAGACACAATGATCAAACCTCAAAATATATTCGCCGAGCAAAATCATCTAGCCCATCAAGCCTCATTTTTTTTTCCATAAATAAGAATAAAAGTAAAATATGATTAATGATGATGAAAATATGATAAATGTACAACTATTACTAGTAGTTCAATAAGTCTTAAAATAAGATAATATTTATGTTTATAAAAAATAAATATAATGAAGAATATGTGTTAATTTTTGTGTCAATCAAAGATTTTAAATTTAGTTTTACTAAAAATGACTTACAAGTAGTGTTGACGCCTGGATCTATACTTTACAGACTCTTGTCTTGTCCTGTCTTCAGATTTCAAGACAAGACAAGACTTTCTTATTCTAGATCAAGATATCTAGACAAGACTTTTTAATCTAGACTTAGACTCAGTCAAGTCTTGTCTAGATAGCAACCTTTATTTTTTATAATAAATTTTTGTTATTTTATATAGAATCATTATGGATCTGAATTATTTTAAACATTAAAAGCGAAAGTGTAAAGATTAAACGATATTGCACAGTAGAGATATATTATGAGACATTTTACAGTCTTGTCTAGACGGCAACACTACTTATAAAATAAAATGGTCTAAATTTACCGCCATTAGTTGGAGGGAGGAAAATGTATAAAGTGGAAGAAAACATTTGTGAAATAGGGAATTTCATATAACAACACTAATTATTAAACATATTTTTTTATTGAATACATGCTTTGTATAAAAATATAAAAAAAGATTACATTGATACAACCTTCTACAAAGTAGTTCAGTTCCTACAATACAGAAAAACAAGAATATAAAACAAAGACTAGAAATAGTAAAGAATACTTACAAGCATAAGAAACTAAATATAAATGTGAACTGATCTACAAGTGAAGATGTAATTTCTTCTCAACTCGGTGGGGCGGTTTGAGCAGGAAGAATTTGAGGCGGAGCAGGAGGTCCTGCTTGTTCCTGCGGAAGTTCAGTTTGGTTTAAAGACCTCAGTATGTCAGCAGGAATTGGTGGGGGTGTTGGTAGATGGTCACCAACAGGCTGGAACCCGTTTTCGTCAGCGGTGTATCTATAAGAAACAATATTAAATTGTATTTAAAAATTCGGTCAAAATAAGTATTTCTAAATTAAAGCGGCCAGAGTAGAAATAAAGTCTACGAAATATTAATTGAATTCCAGAAATGATTGCCTTATTCTGGTTATTGACCAGTCAAGAAAATTCTTTAATCATATAATACTAATGTTAAAAAATAATAATAGTAGATGTTAATGTGTGTAATTCTTTTTTTTTACTATCTTATATAGCATCTAATTTCAGAAATATTCAATTACATTTTATCAATGCGTATAGAGCAAGTTACTAATTATTATAATATGTACGTACGTATTTTAGAATTTTACAAATTTAGAAGTTTTTAATGTGGGACTTTCATAACATCTAGTTGTGCACCTCTCTTTTTCATTGCAATCGGCAGTGCTAAAAGGGCACTTTGCTCGTAGTGTTTTTTTGAATTTTTCGTATAACTCAAAAACGATTAGCCGTAGAATGTTGAAATTTTATTTATTTAATTATTATAACATCTGGTCATGCATCTCCATTTTTTATTTCAATCGGCCTTTTCAAAGGGCAGTATACTTTTGGCGGAAACTTAATAAAAATAATTGTCTTTGAATTTTTGTTGGAAACATTAGATGATCCATTTCGAAGGGAATTTCGAAGATATGAAAGATAGTTGAAGAATGATTAGCGGTAGAATGATCTCACTTTTCAGTGAAATAAGTTTAAATGAAGTGCAGCAAAAAATGTGTATAATTTAGAGTACAAGGAAATCAAGTGGTGTCCACGTCAATTTTTTTTTTAATAAATAATCAAACCCTGTATTGTTGATATTGAATTAACATTATTTACGTGAGATAGAAACTTAGTTCACTGCAACTTGTGGTTCAATTAACGTTAGACTAAAGGGACATAAGTACTTTTGTGAAAGAAGAAGAAAATAAAAATTATTTTAAATATTTATCATTGAAACTTAGGTTTTTAGTTTCTTTTCGTTCCTTATCAGTATTTCTTTTTTTGTAATGCATTAATAATAATTACAAAAAAAATCCCCAAGAAAATTTAGAAAAATCAACGCTTGCAAGTTACTGAAAGACCTGTCGCCTTGGTCTTTTATTAACAGCAACCATTCTCTCTCAACCGTTTCTTTCGTTGCGGAGATCAAGAAACAAGCACAATTCAATCTCAAACCAGTACCGCAGGCTGATGACGGTGCCATCTGGTGCCGTGTAGGTGAAGGAGCCTGTTTGGACAAGGATGTCGTCCTCGTCAGGAGTGTTCTCATCGGCCGCAAAGTTGGCCCTGGATCGCAAACCTGTTACATGTCGGATAACACCGGCTTCTTCTACCCTGATACCGTTGCTGGCTTCGTAGCTGAAAAAGATAAATACAATACATGATGAGTATCTTGTAATTTTAGAACGACAAACGGAATGTAGTTGAAGGAATCGATATTTGAAACTCATGTCAAAATTAGCCGATTATCCCTAATAAAAGTTTCTTGAGACAATTACTTTCTTCTGTAGTATAATGGCCTGTACTTAAAATTTACGTTCAATATGTTTCCTATAACGAGTCAATAAGAAAACTTGTATGTTTTCTGTGGAATATATTGTTCTTTTGTTAGGTATATATAAATATTTTTTTACTAAATCTAACTGCACTATACTTAGTACTAGAGTTTCATCAAGTCAAGTAGCTTGATGTTTTTGTGAATTATTTGACTTGACTTAATTTTCTACCTTACCTACTTGACTTGATATCAAACAATTTCAAGATAATTGATATTATGAAAGGAATTACATATTGGAGACTATGGCTTTGTTTAAATTGAATTTTCTTTATTTAAAAGACGACGTTTCGGTTCTGATTGGAACCATCTTCAGGTGAAGATCTTTGTTAACAACAATGTTAGTGAAATTACTGTAAAGTTATAAGTTTAAAGTTGAAATTTAAAATTTGTTTCCAAACATGTCGACAGTTGGAGAGTCATATGATACTGAATTTTAAATTTCAACTTTAAACTTATAACTATACAGTAATTTCACTAACATTGTTGTTAACATAGACCTGAAGATGGTTTCAATCAGAACCGAAACGTCGTCTTTTAAATAAAGAAAATTCAATTTAAACAAAGACATAGTCTCCAATATCTAATTCCTTTCAAAATATCCAATTGTTGACTTAACATTATAAAATTTCAATAATTGATATTACTTGATACATAGATTGCATTTTAAATTTATCTAGAACTAGAATTAAGTGAGGGAGAAATGGAAAATAATTTATGTGAAGTGAGAAAAAGCTCGAATTACCTAAGGATATTTCATTTTATTGTAGTTATCACTTACTAGAGTACCGCAAACTCCGCCATTTTGACTCCAAAAATTGATAGACATTTTCATTATTTTACAATAGCACGTAGTCAAGCTTGTACTTCAAAAACCTGTAATTATTTATTAGAAGCCTCATGTTGGTTTGTATTTTCTTACCTTTATATTATTTTTGCAGTTTAGAATTATTTATGATTTAATTTTGTACAAAAAATTTCTTATTGAAAATTTCATGGTTATTTCTTTAAACTACATAAAAAAAAATTGGTGACAAATTAAGTAGGCTTGAAGAACTATTTGATTTTTCAAATAGCTTGAATATCAAGTCAAGCCGTGAAACCCTACTTGTGATTTTTTTAGATGTAATTATCTTTTGCAATTAATAAACTAAAATTTTGTATTTATTATGTTCTCGTTTATATTCTCAGTTCATAATTCAAAGTAAATTCAGTATGATTTTTTTTAAGACAGGCTATTCCTTTCCCTTCAAGTGATGCCTTCAAGTTTCAAGTCAAGAATAATTTAAACACTTGACCATTAAGCTACCCAACCTTCCACAAAGAGTTGTAAACCCTACATAAGTTAATTTCAAATATCGCTTCTTACAATTATAATAAGCAGTAGAATTATGTATAAAGTTAGTTATTAGGAAAAACGTTTAGAGTAAGAGTTACTTATTAAATTTCAATGAAACACCAACATTTCGATTATAAATCAGGGTGATAATTGATATGAAAAATTATTAAAGAATAATATGCAAATTACTTTACAGAAATATATTGTCAAATGTAGATACAGTAAAGAAGTGTTGGTGTTTCATTGAAATTTAATAACTGACTCTTAGTCCAAAAATTTTACCTAATTCTTAAATATCCAGCCGCAAAATCAATCTTTCAAAGTTAATTATCTTTAATTTACCTAAAATTGAAGTTTCCATTGGGATCAATAGATTCAGTCTGACTGACTATAGCTACAGGGGTAGTAGATGGACCTGGAGGCTGTTGGTCTTGTGGGCGACAAAATATTGTGCCGAAAAGGGCAATCTGCAAAAAATTATATTTAAAGAAATAATATATTTAAACATGTAATTTTTAAACCTAATACAACATAAGAACTAAAAAAAGAATAGAATGGAATACAATAAAAATAAAAAGAGGATAGGAAGAAAAATATAAGAAGACGAGAATATAATTTAGAAGAATTAATTAGAAACAATGTGTCATAAAATAAAAAATAAAGCGAAGCAAATATGTAGAATAGGAAGAGTTAATCAATAAAATAAATATAATATCAATTATATATATAATATTATTAATAATAATAATAATAATAATCTTGAGATCTGTAGGTGTATGAAATATTAAAAAAAAAATTAAACTTTAAAATAAAGGAAAATCGTGATATGAATTTTGTATTATTTTTCATTAGTAATTATTTGTAAACCTATTTTTAAAGTTAAAGTCTGGTTTTCTAAAGAATATTATACAAGATTATTATTATTTAAATTAAGCTAGCATATGTTACATAATTACTTATTTGAAGAAAATGAATAATATAATAAAAATTATAATACTTAGTTATTTCATAGTATTAAAAATTTTATACCTAAACGATAACCTATTTATAAAAGCTTAAATATTCATTAAAACATATAAAATTTCATTGCACTCTGTTCAAATTTATGATATTCGATGTACATATTTTAGAATATAGTATACAAATATAGTAAACAATATTTGAATCTTTTATGAGCTATAAAATTTTCCCACTTAATATTTATTAATTTGATTATATAACCTTTACTTTTCTTTTTATATTTTTTGCTCATTAAAATAAAGTTATTCAAGTACTCAAATTGATATTTCATAATATAACAATGAAATAAAAATCCAATGAAGGAAAAATTTGAAAATTGGTATACTTATGTAACTTTTTTTCTTAGAATCAAATGATGAGGTTGCTGAAGTCATAAACTTAACCTTTTTTCGATTTTCAATTTGTGTATACTTTGAAATAAAAATCTTAAAAAGTGATACACTTATGTAATAAAGTAGAATCGAATGGTGACGTCTCCGAGGAAGTATATCGGCCTAATAGAAGGCTATGATCAAACCCTCTATTTTGAGTTTAAATTTGAATGGGAATATCTCGAAAAAGATCATTGAATTCAGTTTTAAATGAGCACATTAATAATTACTTAAATCCAATTTTGGATAAAAATTCTCACCGAGAAGTTGAAATTTAGATTTTTTAATTTTCCATTTTTTATAATCATCCTATTTTTATAATAAGATAAAAATTCATATTTTTTGAGGTACAATTTTCAAAGCAAATATTTTTCTAACAAAAATAGACAATTAATCATAAAATATAAAAGTAACCACTATAGCTTCTTATTATAATAATAGAAACTAAAAATTAGTTTGCAATAATATACATATTAGAAATTTATTGTTTTAGAGAAGGGATATGTTACGTCCTCATAGTAAGATCGTGGAAAAAGACAAGTAATCTGTCTTGTATGCTCTCAGTCTATCTGTCTTCTTTCACGATTCTACCATGCTGACGTCAGAACATCCCTTCCCAAATGTTTAATAATTATTTTCTGGTAAATTACGAATAATGAATCGATTTAATAAAATATGGGTATTTTATTTTTTATCTAGTATTATATATGTAAAAATTTGGTCACATATCCTATTTAATGAAAAATATGAAATCAGTATATTTAACGAGATTTAACGGCATAATTAATTTAATTTTCACTTTTTTTTACCAAAATAGTAATATTTACACAAATCTACGATAAAAACTAAAATGAAATCATTTTTGGGAATTAATAGAGTGTTTGAAAATATTTTGAAAATCAAAGAAACGAATAATTTTAAATTAATTTTAATCCCGGACACTCTAGCTAGTATGGAGAGTGTATTTAATTATTATGTATAATAAAGACAAATACCAAGACAAATCCAAGAGAATACGAGCACACCATCTTCAAGACACCACACTTCACAATGCAATGACAATGTTTGACAATAGTGTTCATTCCGCAGTTTATATACGGGTGGTTATATTTGCTGTAGCAGTTAGTAAACAATCATTACGATCGCTAAGTAATTCAACCTTTCGATCTTTCGTCTTTGTCAGCCATTGTCAAATATTGCATAAAGTACACCGTGGTGTTTGACCAGCAGTGAAAAAAGTAGCCACTAAGTGCGATGTATAAGATTGTGGTAGATAATAAAAATCAGCGAATTATTTAATAAAGTTCCAGGAAGCATTTCGTAAACATTTTGGAGTACAATTTTTCAAGGAAAAAAGTAGTGCTAATAGTAAATTTTACAACTTAATTACATAAATGTGAATTAGCCAGACGTACTTGAAAATTCTTAAAATAAATTTTGCAATAATTTCAGGAAATGATGCCGACTAGTTAGGTTAGATTAGGCTGTGGTTCGATGCTCAGAATTGTAAATATTTAACCAAATAAAATATCGAAGATTGTATAGGCGCCCGAATGCGAAATATTAAATAATAAATATAATTAAAATAAATGTTAAATATAGTAGGTACATAGGTTTTTGCAGAGCCAAGAAAGTGGCATCGGACAGATTGCCTAAATAAAAAAAAATGAATTAAACCTGCTGGAAAAATAACTACAGGACACCAATAACAAACTTTAAAAAATACATCTTTTAGATATTTATTGAAAAAATATGTTCATACATCCGATATCCGAAATAATACAAAAATACTAAATATTTGGTTCAAAATTTTTGTTTCTGGAAAAGATCAATATTGACAAGTACGCTGATTTTAAATTTATTTACAAATAGTATTTAATTATCTCTTCGTTCTGTAGATTTTTGCTTTTAAAATTACACATCAAAACAGTGTGTTTTTAAGTATATCTCAAAAATGGATACAATTTTACAAGTCGATTCTACAGGCAAAGTTACATAAAGAAATGTTTTCTCCGCATATACATTCTTTAGAACGATTCGATGAATACTGAGAAAAACGAAAAAACTAGAATTTTAGTTTCTCTGAGGTATTCTTTTTTTTATTTTTTTTTGTCTTAAGTAAAATGATGTGTTGATTCCAAATTTCTATAGATTCTAGATTTTAGAAAGGAAAAACATCAATATTTACTTAAGTTCAGAAAATAAAAAAAATTGGAGAAAAAAATTCCAGAGAGAAAAGCCGAAATTCCGGTTTCTTAATTTTTGCAATTTTTCCCGAAGGATTTTTTCCAAGGCAGTCAAAATTAAAATTTTGTTCGAAAGTTGTTATTTTCGCTTATATTTTGTTACTTTAAAATATAATCCATTATTTTATAAAGTTCTCTTGCGTCTAACGTTTTCGTGATCAAATCTGTATGGTTTGATATGATATGACAATTGTCCCATGTTATTTTGACAATTCTGTACGGTATTATTTTTACCATACTAACTTGGGAAAATATAAAGGTATACAATTATGACATAGTTACCTTGCTTACTTTCGTCTATGTAAACAAGAATATAATATCCTTAAACCGATAAATTTTATTTTTATAACATATATTTTAGAAATCTTCTAATAAATTAAAGAACTAAGACAGCAACATTAAATTCACATGATTTATAGAGAAGAAAACAAAAACATATATAAAAACAAACTAAATAAGTACGAGCCTATCATCATATTTGACTTTTCATGGTAATGTTTTACAAAAAATTATAATACATTTAAATAAAATATAATATTAAAGTTTCCTTATTAAGGTTTAACTATTTATGTTTTGTATTATATTTTTCGATATTATTTTGCAAAGACATCTAAAAACACCCAATAACCATGAACTATTTATCGCTTCTTCAAAATGAGTGGGTGTTAATTATTTGAGTGATGCCGTTAAACACGGTAATTTTGTATGTAGGTACTATTACTTAAAGTGAATGATTTTGTAAAACTTGTGTTCTTTATTAACCTTATGGTAATAAAATGAACATTACAAGAGGTAAAAAGGAGTAAGTTAACTTTAAATTCACGTGGCCGATCAAGAACTAATTGCAGTTTTATAGAATATGGTATAAAATTTTGAAATTATAACTGAAGACACAATTTTTATTAGTTAGTACCTATAAGAACTTTTACTATTTTATTAAAAGAAATACTTCATTAAGTCATACAAACAACACACATAATAAAAAATATTTTTGTAGTAGTTTTTAAAAAATATATGAATAAAACATATATAATTTCAGTCAAGGTTTTAAGCCTCTAAGCTTTATTTAATTTGAATATTAATTACCTTTCCATAGAAATAGAAAACTGTAAATATTAGTGAGTATATACACAAAATGACATTGCATTTTTAATTGGTCATTAGTAAAGAAAGACAATATTTATATGATTTGAAAATTGCGCATTTAAAAATTGAGCAATAAGAAATATCAATTATGAAAAACAAGTGAATGAAAACGAAATTTCAAGGTTATGGAAATGTCATTGAACTATCTGTAATTGATTTACTACTTAGATAATGTACCGTTGCTAATAGTAGTTTGATTAATTTCAATTAATCACGAATATTGTGATAAACTAATTGCATATGTAAATAACGGGGACATTATTAACCTTTCTTGGTGTTTTTCTTATAATTTGTCAATGGTTTTTTCTTTTTTAAAACAAATTGTTGAGTAATATGTTAAAATTTAAGTGAGGAATGTAGCAAAAACGAAATGTTTGCATATGAAAGAAAATTTCACAGTTAGAGTATTGTTAATATTGTGCAAACGTGCCTTTACAAGTCTAATTGCAAGTGACATTTCAACGACTTGAAAAGCTTGAAATTCTGTAATAAAACTTATGCAAAAATACAGGTGTGAAGTATATTGCTCATGTTAGCTCACACATTAGGTTTTATAGGTTATTAAATTAATATGCATAGGTGCATATATTTGCAAAAATGATGAAAACTTTACCGGTTTTTATAAAGTGATGATTTTGACGTCAAAAGTTTTTTCAAAATATTTGTTCTTTTGTTACTATACAATAAATTAACGATTTTATTGAAAAACTTGTAAAGTGTGAATTTTATTGTCATTAATAAAAAATCGCATTTTTTCCAATTAAGAACTTTGTAATCTATAATAATCAAAATATTTAGCAAAATCATCGCTATTTATATATTAAGCAAGAGGGGACTGCGGGGTATACCTTCGTTTGTTTGCTTCTACTCCTACTGTACTGTGTAGTCCAACTGGCTTGGAATCCATTACCTATAAGCTTCGTTATAGGCAATAGACTGTTATCCTACATTGCAAAAATGCAATTTGCTCTAAATATATAGAATTTACATTTTGATTAGATCTTCTCTTCGTTCCTCAATAAAATGATGGGCAGGGCCGTACCAAGGTGCACTGGGGCTAGGGTGCCAAATAAAATTTTGCGCCCCCTAAAGTTTTTGTTTGTAATAACAATACAAGGTAAAATATGAAAGATAAAATAGTTATTCCTTAAACATGAATTTTATATAATCATGAATCTAGCTTCTAGCTTCTCAAGAAATAACCGTTTTTCTAATAAAATATTTGAAACTGTTATTAAATATAAATTATAATTTTAGGGTATTATTCAGGAAATATATTTACAAGAAAAGTTATTACCTATTTACTATTTGTAAATTTATTTTCAATTAGCTTTAAATGCAAATAAAACAAAGGATCCTATTTCATTGTTAGTCCAAAATATTAAAAAATTATTCATAATTTGCAACTTGTTATAATATAATATGTGGAGGAAAATAAATAATAAAACAATGATATTACGAATAGAAAATAATTATTCCATTGAATGGTAATACAAAAAACTAAATTGTGAGCTGCGAGGAACCATCAACAAAGCGTTTCATATAATTTGTGATCGATAATAAAAAGAGCCGATGCCAAATTGCGGCACAACAAAACTGTTTATCTATTAAACATAAGAGAGAACGAAAAGAACAATATAATTGTCTAAATTAAAATAATAGGGACGAATTTGCAAAAATTGGTTTGCAGATGGTACACAATCAAATAAAACTGAGTATATGTTATATGAAAATATGAAAGCATATAACAATATAATAAGAATAGCAAAATTATTTTATTTTACTTGCCGTCCCTCAAGTCTGCCGCCGAGGTTTTGAGAACCTCTAACACTCCCGCTTGAAATATACCTGATTATGGCATAGTATTTGATCGTTTTTATTTTATCACGATTCGCTGTCGCATCCACCATATTCTTTAGATTTGTTCTCCTGCGACTACATCTATTTCCAAACTAAGGAAAATGGTTCGATGAACAAAATTTGGTGTTAATAAAGAGATGATCGATGCAATAAATTACTATTTTGTAAGGTTAGATAAATCGTTACACAAAAATGGTTTGCGGGTTTTTGGAACATCGTTGGGCTAAGCGTATATATAGAGCTGAAGTGACTATGTTAAAAAATTTAAAAAAAAAACCCGATTTTCTGCTGTTAAACTTACTTATCAAACAGACCTCCTAGTTCATCTCATATAGAAAAGAAGCTGCGCGAAACAAGTATTTTCGATCCTATTTTGAGCAAACAATAAGTGAAGGTCATTCTTTTTTTTATGGTAAGACATGAGATATTAATATATGTATATATCTTTCTGTTATTATTTTCCTATGAATTTCAGTGAAATTATTAAATCCCACCTTCAAGAAAAAATAATAAACAAATGTTATAGAACACTTACACATCTAGAAGTCATGGATGAAATTGAAAATTATAATATGAGTATAGAGAAAAAATATTTAAATGTGGGGAATTCATTATTTTCCAATTAAAAAAAAAGATGAACTACAAAAAACTAGGTTGTCACCTAATCAATAAAATTAAATTGGACAAAATTATATAAATTAAATTATAATTATGAATATTTTAAATTATATTTACATTAATAAGAAAAATCATATTTCCTAATTAAATTTTTTATTTTATCGAATCATCCTTGACCTTTCATTAGACGCCAAATTAATTATGCACTGTTTACAAAGTAGTTTTCCAATATATTATTGTCCTGCAATACAAAGTTATCTAATGACTAGTTTTAGTGATTCTTACTGTTGACATAATTTTGACGACCTTCGAATTGTATTGCAAATTTGCAATGAATTAACATCGTGTAACAATTCAGTACCAATTCTCATTTCCTCCAATGAGCATGATTGGATCGAATGAAAGACGATCTTGTAAGATTTTTTATCTGCTTAATTCAGCATGAATCCTATATCAATAATTATTGGATTGTGCGATTGGAACTTTGTGTTTTTGCTTTTCGGAAATCAACTTTTAGGTATTCAAAATTAGAATGGAGAGAATACAATACGTCTAGCAATATTACTAGAAAATCATTAGACATTATAAAATATGTTTATCACATAATTATCATTAGATTTGAAATTCAAAACTAAGATATTAATAGACAAAATCATACAACAACCCAAATTTATATAAAAATGGTGATATTTTAGAATATACTAAGTTAATTCAATTTTCAAGTATCTAATATATTTTAGCTAGATATAAGAATGAATTGGACTCCAAAAGATTATCTTATACATTTTTAAAAGTGTGAAAGTTGTAATTTTTAATTAGAGGATAAAATATGACTTAAATGAATAGTAATACATTACTCGTGGTCCTTCACATTTTAAATACTGATGAAATATGAGTACATTTTATAGATATATTGTCATATGTTGTGACATTATTACGAGAGAGATTCTATCATAACGTTCTAAGAGTATATGAAATAAAATAATAAAATACGGTTTCTTGTTTAACAATAACATGCAGAATATTTTAAAACTTACAAAAATATAATATTCTATGTCATACTAATCCTGATTTTTTTTTTAAAAATCGCAAATATTAATTTTTTGTTCTACTGGTTCCACTTCTTTTATAATAACAAAGTATTGGAAATTAATTATTAAAAATTTTACATATATCTGATTAATTTGTAATTAATATTAGAAACACCTGTGAAGCTAGTGAGTCTAAAGAGTTTATTTCTAGTAAATCATCCTTAATTTAGTGAATATTAGATAAATCTTTTTTTAATCTGTGCGTTTTTATTTTTTTGCCGAAGTATTCATTAATTTTGATAAAGAGTATTTTCGTTTTTATGATTTGTACTCTTAGTTATTATTTTTTTTTTTGATTTATTATTATTGTTGATCACTTTATATATCAGCTATTAACCCGGCGGTACTCGCTAGGTATTTACGAACATGAACACTCGCTACCGGGTAATAAATACCACAGACTTTTAATTGCCATTATTTTCGAAAATTCGTTTGTGTTTTACGGTTTGACAATGTATTTGTGTTATTGGTACTATTGTCCATAAATAAAACTACAAATGCAAGTTTTAATGTTTATTTATTTGTACTGAGAGCTTATTCCTTAAAAATTAACAAAAGAATACTTTTATAGTAGTAATATTAGTAATCTTACAAAATCAACAATAATATTTATTTTTCTTACAAATTTGGCAAAGTTGAGATCAATACCAAAAATAAACTAGGTACACTCGTAAAATACTAAAAAATAATGATGCTTTTATACTGAGTGAACATTGAGATGAGAACGAAATTACTTCACTCTATCATTGCAATCCTCACATATTGGGGTTGTATGCTCGCAAACTGGATGCCCTGCGGAGTAAGCGCGTGTAAACTATCGGCTCGAAGGTACTTAGGATCTTGGGTTGCCAGAATGCGTAGAAAAAAAAATACAACCAATATTTAGTACTCTGTGGTATTTTTTACCCAGTAGCGAGTACCGCCGGGTTAATAATATTCTGTAAATGATTTTAAAACTTATAAAGTAGAATGGTAAAAAATATATAAATATTTACTTTTTTAGTAAATTTATAATAAGTCTCTTCAATAACTATCAAAGTATTGGTATAAACTTAAACAAATAATGTTTTAAATTTAAATACATAACAAATAATAAACAAAGTTAAATTTACTGATTAGATTCTTAAAGAAGAATTTTTGATACTCCCTATGAATTTGAAGTACGAGTATGTTGTGTTGAATGAAATGTAAATAGAATTTTTATTTCTAGCACATTTTAATAACTGAATAAGTTGGCATTGAGATTGAAATAATCTTTACTATTAAAGATGACGTACTTACAGTAAAACGAATATTTGATGACCTTTATTTGCTATTTGTTTATTTATTCTTTACTTCTTCCATTGATAAATTGATTTACAGTAGCTCGACCGAATACCAATGGAATCACACTTCCAAATGTATTACGATAACATATTTGACAATTTTTTACAAATTAGCAATAATATTTTTAATTGGTTGCATTGCAAGGAGGGGATTATAGTCACTCAACAAGTTTTTTTTCTCTTCTTCATTAGAGAGTAACAAGTATTGATTTGTCCGACTGTGTAAGGTTAATTGGCCCCCAGATTTGGTGTATATAAGCACTCGTGTAGTGAGTTTGGTTAGTGTAGAAGCAGCATGATGATGAAGATCTTCCTAGCAGTGGTGAGCCTGGCAGCCGTGGTGCTGGCGCGTCCCGCCGACGAGCCCGTGCCGATAGTGTCGCAGGAGTCCGACATCCAGCCGGACGGACACTACCGCTACAGCTTCGAGAGCGGCAACGGCATCCGCGCCAACGAGGAGGGCGAGCAGAGGACCGTCGAGAACGAGCAGGGCGTGGCCGCTAGAGGAGAGTTCTCGTACACCGGGGACGACGGCCAGACGTACAGCATCACGTACACGGCCGACGAGAACGGCTTCCAGCCGCAAGGCGCGCACCTGCCCGTGGCGCCCCCCGTGCCCGAGCCCATCGCCAGGGCCTTGGCGTACTTGGCCACCGCCCCCCCTCCCAGGGAGTAATATGTCATTGTTGCCGGCTCTTGATCTGGATTTATTATTTAGTTTGTAAGTTTGTAATATATGCATAAATAAAGTATGGCATACACACCTACCCTACACTTATTTCGTTTATTCTAATTCTCCTTATTTGACCCTTACAAAAAATGTATCTTATATACCATCGGATCTGATAAAAATTATTAGTGTTGTGACAAGTAGCAGTTCAGTCGAAAAAAGCAAAATAACGAATAATTGTGTTATAAACGATGAAAAATGATGGAAAACTGTTGATTGAAAAATTAGTAGATGGTAGTTATTTTGAACCTTTTTAATTAAACTCCTAAATAATACAATATAATCATTTACAAACTATAATGCAGCTAGGGTCCTGATGGCTCCTAATTCTTACTCGTCCTTGATCCTAGAAAATGAAAAAGAACTAAGCACAAAGCTCAGTGAGGAATTATCCAAACACTCGCACGCTCTCACACACAATCGTGTTTCATGGGCAGCCTAGTCAGGGCCACTACAGCTCAAAGCTGCTCACTGCATCGTTGGCGGTCTGGCTAAGATAAACTACAGCCCAAAGCTGCTCGCTGCTCCGTCGGCGGCCCTCCACGATCAGCTACAGCCCAAAGCTGCTCGCCGCTCCGTCGGCAGTCAACCACACATCCTCAATATCTCAACATACTACCATCACGCCATATTCAACTCAATACACTATATAATACTAACTTATCTCATATCATCCACGGTAACTCACTCACATCCATACACCGTAACTCAACTCACAAATCTTACGAATTTCATATACGTTTCGTTCTCTAGCAACAGGAATAATAAACTAAGAAAGTGGCAAATAAAGAAATCTCGTACGGTAACATAGACTTCGGTTTCGTAAGGGTCACCTTAGTTCATACCTTGTCGAAGGTTATAATGTACTTAGATTCCTTACAGTTTAAATATCTATTCTTGTTAGACTAAACCATGTAACAAGATATTTTATATTGTGTATATATTTTGTAGGAAAAGTGATATATTCCCGAACGGTGGTGGAAATTGCAGGACGAGCCATAGGTGAGGCCAACAGCACCAGGAGACCGGGAAATCACTTTTCCTACGTGGTACACATACTATTTTCTATTCGATCGGCTTGTGTTCCATAATAATGAAAAAACAATGTACTGCGTACTAGTGATATGACGAATATCAATTTTAAAGCATTCGCGAATGCAAATGTGAATGTGAATGCGAATATTCAGTTTTTCAGACTTGAAGGAGAGAAGGCTTCGAAACTTTTATTTTTGAAATTCAATATGTCCCTTCTGAAGTTTGAATATTAATCTGATTTTAATGCTAAGTGTATATATTTGATAAGAAGAAGAAATAATAAATAACATTTCTAATGTTTATTTTTTCTAAGAGGAATGTCATTTTTGTTGATTTATTAATATTTTTTTCTACTCCTGCTTTGAAAATACAATTTTCTGGTTTGTTTTTCATGTTGAAAGTGACTCTTTGCAGCACTAATAAATGTTTGTTACATTGTTGCTGCCATGGATACGCATCACTTGCACATCACAATAACAAAATTTGCAATAAATGTCAAATTATGTTTAAAAAATATTTTTTTATTTCCTTATTTTTTATCTTGCAGGAGTAGAAAAAATAGTGTGTATAACACGTGTTGAAAGTCCTTTGTCGAACACAAACGATTGCAACCTTCGCTTCGCTCAGGCTGCAACTTTCGTTTTGGTTCGACAAAGATAGACTTTCAGCACTTGATATACAAATAACTATTACTTTCCAAAAATTAATAAAAAAATATTTATTTTTTTCATTTACCTAAATTATTTAAACCTTATGTATTTTTCCTGGCGTTCATATTCGCAAAATATTCGCATGAATTTTGCGAATGCGAATGTCAAGAAATATACGAATATTCGCGAATGCGAGCATTCGTTACATCACTAATGCGTACTGCGTACTGTACGGGAATGCTTTGTCTCCGGTCGGAAGAAATATTCCTGGACTATTATTTTTCGTAGCCTAGCAACTACACTAAAATACTGGAATAATGCACTTTCCGACTTGGAAACACACCGGAAAAATATCAGTTTCCGTTTTATCGCAAAAAAAATCATTACTCTTAATGTAGATACCTAATTCATCTCAATATATTTTTTGTACAATTGGGTATTAAAACAAAGTTAACTGATTGGGTTTCCAAGGCAGTAGATTGTTTTTATTGGTTACTACGTCTAACAAAACGGTAAAGATTTACTTATCGTTCGATGTACAAAGGCACAGAAATGATTTAGTACTTTCATTTAATGCTACTAAATTTAAAAGTGGTTACTAACACTAAAATAAATTACTGATAATCAATGCTATCTAACGAATTATTTTCGCAGTTATTAATGACATAAAAACACAACCATAAATGACAAGATTTTGAAAAATTGTAAAATGGAACAAACTTTAGCATGAAAACAAATTTTTGTTTTTCATGAACGAATTTTAATACATCTCATATTGAACATTTTTGTACTGATGGTTAGGGAAATTTATTTTTTATCGTGCAAAAAATAGTATAAATATTACTAACGGTAAGAAAAGCCAGTTTCCGACATTAATGAGGTTTTCCAAGATAACGATTTTTATCCAACACCGTGTAATTATAACGATATAAGTATGCTGTTTTTAGATAAATAAAGTAGGTCATAAGTCACTAGTGAGCTAAATATATTAGCTCACTGTTTTTTGGTTCGTATCATAGTAACTACGTTATAAAACCTTCTCTACACTATTCTGTTCCTAAATGTCATTTCGAAATTTCATCTGTCAAAAATCTTATATGTATTTTATATCAATGATTAAAATGTGTTGGATAAAATGTTGTATGGCACACGTGTACACACTTGAAAAAATACCACACTCGGTCTAACGACCTCGTGAGCTACACTTTTCCCACGTGGCTTATATATAATGTAACATACTTGTACCATAAATAACTATTAAAGAAACAAACTGAAAATTAAAATTTGAGTACTAAATAAAGAGTGATAATGTAAAGATTATTATACAATGTTAATTATTAAAAAGAAAAATTCAAAAATTAAGGAGAGGATCATGCCCTGTGACTGCCTGTCACACAATGACCCGAACGTACTACAGATTTCAATGAAACTCTACCATCTCTACTTCTGCCTAGTTTATGTCTCTCACAAAATATTAGTTTTCTTTCTCTAAGCTGTCAACTGGGTAATGACATCACGATAATTCTTTATTAATTTATTTCTCGTGTATCATTATGTATTTTTAAAAGTAAAAAATACATGTATAATATTTATATTTGATGTTTTATCTACAAAAAAAAAATAAATATGGATAACCTTATTTGATCTGTCGCTTCGCATATCCTCCAAAAAATTGTTATCGGCCAGAAAAATGTCCTTACCGTTTCTAATATGTAATACACTATTTTAAAAAATGTATTAACTATTAATACTAATAACTAATTTAACCTTTAAACGAACAAGACTGCTTTATATTTAAATTATTTCTTATAACAAAATATTCCGTATTACAACAAAATTTCTGGCAAATATCGAATAATGAAAACATGGTCGAATTGATTAAATGATTCTTTTAATTCAAACGAATACTAACAAAATCGCACTTCTAAATGAATTGCAATAATATATTCAACAATTTTTCCAAATTAGCAATGATATTTTTAATTGGCTGCATTGCAAGGAGGGGATTATAGTCACTCAACAACTTGTTTCCCTCTTCTTCATTAGAGAGTAACAAGTATTGATTTGTCCGACTGTGTAAGGTTAATTGGCCAGCAGATTTGGTGTATATAAGCACCCGTGTAGTGAGTTTGGTTAGTGTAGAAGCAGCATGATGATGAAGATCTTCCTAGCAGTCCTGTGTGTGGCAGCCGTGGTGCTGGCCGACGAGCCCGTGCCGATAGTGTCGCAGGAGTCCGACATCCAGCCGGACGGGCACTACCGCTACAGCTTCGAGAGCGGCAACGGCATCCGCGCCAACGAGGAGGGCGAGCAGAGGAGCATCGAGAACGAGCAGGGCGTGGCCGCTAGAGGAGAGTTCTCGTACACCGGGGACGACGGCCAGACGTACAGCATCACGTACACGGCCGACGAGAACGGCTTCCAGCCGCAAGGCGCGCACCTGCCCGTGGCGCCGCCGGTGCCCGAGCCTATCGCCAGGGCCTTGGCGTACCTGGCCACCGCCCCCCCACCCACTAACTAACTTGTCATTGTTGCCGGCTCTTGATCTGGATTTATTATTTAGTTTGTAAGTTTGTAATATACGCATGAATAAAGTATGGCATACACACCTACCATATACTTATTTTGTTTACTTTAATTTTCCTTATCTGACCCTTACAAAAAATGTATCTTATATACCATCGGGTCTGATAAAAATTATTAGTGTTGTGACAAGTAGCAGATCAGTCGAAAAAAGCAAAATAACAAATAATTGTGTTATAAACGATGAAAAATCATGGAAAACTGTTGATTGAAAAATTAGTAGATTGTAGTTATATTGAACCTTTTTAATTAAACCCCTAAATAATACAATATAACCATTTACAAACTATAATGCAGCTAGGGTCCTGATGGCTCCTAATTCTTACTCGTCCTTGATCCTAGCAAATGTAAAATAACTAAGCACAAAGCTCAGTGAGGAATTACCCAAACACTCGCACACTCTCACACACAATCGTACCTGGTCAGGGCCACTACAGCCCAAAGCTGCTCGCTGCTCCGTCGGCGGCCATCCACGGTCCGCTACAGCCCAAAGCTGCTCGCCGCTCCGTCGGCAGTCAACCACGGTCTGCATCACACTTCCTCAATATCTCAACATACTACCATCACGCCATATTCAACTTAATACACTATATCACACTAACTCATCTCATATCATCCATGGTAACTCACTCACATCCATACACCGTAACTCAACTCACACACATGCCATACAACAGCTCAACTCACCTATATACACGGTAACTCAACTCACCTCAACTCACCTCAGTTCTATTTAGATCAATATCAAAATCACATCCGCATAATACTCATGCTACTAATTAAATTAGGAAACTTATATTATTATAAAGGAAATAATAATTACCAACAAGTTATTTAATTCATATTCGTAACAATTGGTAATGTTTTAACCAAACATTGTGTTTTACTGAATACTATATGCTTCTTTTTTTTTTATTATTATTTCATTTATTTACAATCTGTCATACATAATAACAATAAGTAAATCATTTATCTGCTAATAACATTTGAGGTCAATTTCCACTGAAATTGAACTCTTATATTTACTTATATTTAAATTAAATATTTATTTAATTAAACCTGTATGGTAGTTCAAGGGGAGTGCACCTTTTAAGGCGATAATTATCACTGCTGTTGTCTAGAAGATTTATTGCACAAGGGTTTTTATGTTTTTCTAGTCTTTGTAAATATTTTTCACTTGCTTTAGTGATTTCTTCTCTCACTGTACACATGTTTAAATCACTATGAATTACTTCATTTGTCACATACCATGGAGCTGCAGCGATTGCCCTCAGTGTTTTTGATTGGAACCGTTGAATAATTTGCATATTTGAGTTACTTGTGGTCCCCCATAGTTGAATACCATATGTCCATACTGGTTTTAGTATGATCTTGTATATTAATAATTTATTTTTCATGGCTAATTTACTGGTTGGTTTAAGTAACCAATATAAACTGTTGAATTTCAATTTTAATTGTTTTCTTTTAGTTGTTATGTGTTTTTTCCATGTGAGTCTTCTGTCCAAGTGCATACCTAAGTATTTTGCTTCGTTTGCCTGTGGGATTTCGTCGTTATAGAGAAATACTGGGGGACATGTTTCTCGTCTTGTGGTAAAAGTTACATGTACAGATTTTGTTTGATTTGCTTTTGTTCTCCATTTTTTGAGCCATTTTTCAATATTTATGAGGTGTTCTTGTAATTTATCAGAAGCTGTCGTTGGATTTTCATCTGTTGCTAGGATTACGGTGTCATCAGCGTAGGTGGCAGTTGTGATGTTGGGTGACTCGGGAAGATCTGCGGTGTAAATTTGGTACAAGGTTGGTCCCAGAACGCTACCTTGCGGAACGCCTGATTTTATGGGATGAAGAGATGTTATTTCATTTCCAACTTTTACTTGAAAATATCTATCTGTTAGATATGCTTTTATAATTTGATAGAATGAGTTAGGTAGTATTTTTTTAATTTTGTACAGAAGGCCGGTGTGCCAAACCTTATCAAAGGCTTGTGTAATGTCGAGAAATGCAGCAGAACAATATTTTTTTTCTTGGATTGCTGTATCTATTACTTGTACTACTCTGTGAATTTGTTCGATTGTGGAATGTTTTTCCCGAAATCCAAATTGGTGATCTGGTATTAGATTTAGGTCATTTAGTATTGGTTTCAATCTAGCTAATAAAAGTTTCTCAAAAACTTTTGATAAAATTGGGAGTAAACTTATTGGTCTGTATGCTGTAACTTCATGTGTAGGTTTTCCCGGTTTTGGAATGAGGATGATTTGGGATACTTTCCATTGAGAGGGGATGTAGCTAATTCTGATTATGGCATTGCAAATGAAAGTAAGTAGTTTTATTGCTTTCTCAGGAAGTTCTTGCAGTAATTTTCCACTTATTAGGTCGTATCCGGGTGCCTTTTTTGGATTTATTTGGTGTTTTATTGTATTTTCAATTTCATTTTTACTTATGTTTTTTATTAGTGGTGTAAGTTGTTCTGCAGTTTCCAAAAACGAATGCATTTCTTGTTCTTCTTCCACTGTAGTTTCTTGTGGAAAGCATTGGAATACATTTTTTAGATGTTCACTAAATGTTTCGGCTTTCTGTTTATTATTTCTTGCCCATGTGTTATCACTTTTTCTTATAGGTGGTGATATTGTTTGTGGCTGTTTAAAATTTCTAGTTGCCTTCCAAAGAGAATACTCTGTTTCATGTGAGCTTGAAAGATTGTTCAGATAGTGTTGTAGATCTGAGTTTTTCCAATCTTTCATTAACATTTTTAAGTCTTTTATTGCTTTGTTAAGATTTGTTTTTATATTTGGTAGTCGGGTGTTTTGCCATAATTTGCGAAGTTTCCTTTTTTCTTCAATTTTTTGTTTAATTTTCTGTGGTACCTGTAGTTTTATTTTCTTTGTAATATTAAGCGGAGTTGCTGACCAGGAAGCTTTTTGTATGCTTACTGTTAAATGTTCGGTTGCGGTATCTATATCTTGTGGAGTTTTAGGGGCATTTTTAGGTTTATTTCTTGGGTTAATATTTCTCTAAACTTATCCCAATCGGTATGTGTATTATGGAGAGAAGGAGGTTTAGTTTTAGGCAATATTTGAGAATTAAGTGATATAATACAAGGTGTGTGATCAGATGAAAGTTCTAAGCAAGTTTCTGCATGTATATAGTTTCTTCCAATATTTTTTGTAATACAGAAATCAAGAAGATCTGGAATTTTATTTAAATCACTTGGCCAGTAGGTGGGTTCTCTTGTAGAGACGTAGGATAATTGATTAGTTTGTATAGTTTTTAGTAGTTCACGCCCTCTTGTTGTGTCTAGTCTTGAGCCCCATGTGGTATGTTTGGCGTTGTAGTCTCCACCAGCTATAAATTTATTTCCAAGAGTTTCAAAGAATCTTTGGAAGTGGCCTTCTTTGATATTGTGTTTGGGAGGACAGTAAATTGCTGCTAAGGTTATTGGTCCCGTTCTGGCCTCAACTACTATGCTGGTGGCTTGTAGATGATCCATGCAGTATTCTGGCAATAGGTAATGTTCTATAGTATTTTTAATTATAGCAGCTGTTCCCCCATGAGCTGTACCATCAGAATGTTGAGTGTCATATACAGTGTAGTTTGGTATCCTTAGAAACGTTTTATTTGTGAAATGAGTTTCGGATATTAGTATTACATCTAAGTTATGTTCATTTAAGAATATTTTCAACTCTTGGCTATGTTGAGCCAAGCCGTTAGCGTTCCATATTGCTATCTTAAGATTATTGGCCATTAAGATAGTTTTGTAACGAGAGTAGTAAGGAGATTAAGAATACTATCCATTCGCTCCATAAGTTTAATCATCATTTGTTCTAATTTCTTGTTTTGATCTTCATTTTGTATATTATTTCTTGTAACTTGAGCATACGATTTGTCTGATTTATAATTATTATTCTCGTTTGGTGTGGCATCGGGTTGTTTAGGTAATACTCTTTCTCTCAAAGATGGAAATTTTCTGATTTTTATCTCTTTATACACCTTGCAACCTTTGTAATTAGCAGGATGGTTTTCTTGGCATGTAGGAGGAATTTCGCTTAGTTTATCGCAGTCTTTAGTCCAATGATTCTTACCACATTTGACACATCTTTCAGGTCTTGAACAATATTTTTTTGTGTGCCCATATCTTTGACATCTAGCACACTGTGGTATCTCTTTGTTTGTCCTTGGTGGTTCTATTTGAACTTTCGTGTGTTGTATATATTGTATATTATGTATATTTTTATTGTTTGGTTCTGGTGCTATTTCTACAAAGAATATAGGTAGTGGTTGTTTTGTCACTTTTTGTTTAATGTTATATACATTAATTATTTTATGTCCTTTTGATTCTAATTCTTGTTTTATTTCTTCTGTATTTGTTGTATGATGTAAATTTTTTATAACTGCTCTGTAAGAGCGTTCTTGTTTCAATTGATATGTATGAAAACTTGCGTTTTTCTCTTTCAATACTTTGATTAACTTCCTATATGTATCAGGATCAGTTGGTTGTACTTTAACTTGGTTGTTGCCAGTTGTTTTCAAGAAATATTTGTCTTTAGCAGAAGAGTCTAGTATTTCCACTAAAGGCCCAATATTCATAACATCCGGTATAAATATGGGTGGCGGTTTTGGTATCTTTGGTGTTACGTTTTCTTCCATAGTTGTGGTCAGCTGTATGTTATTGGCTAAGGCTTGAAACCTATTTTCGGTATTTATTATGGGTGGCACTGTACTTGTTTGTAATTTTTGTCTGACATTCCTTTCAGTAATGTCGATGGCGTTTCTTTTCTTTGAAGCAACTTGTTGCCATTTTGTAGTTGCATCTTCTTTGGATGCGATATGTTCTACTCCTGGTGGATGGTGTATATCTGCAGTGGTTACCTGCATTGAGGTCATTTGATCCGAGTGCTTTCGCACTCTTTTGTTTTATTTTTATCACTAGTTTAAAATGTTGGTGCACACTTATGTAATTAAGACACTAATTACAAAAATTTTATTGTAGAAATAATTAATTACCTAATCACTTAGGAGCTCTGTGGTTTTACGTCTGTTCACGTTGAGTGTCAGAACGCTACTATATGCTTCTTCAATCTGAAAAAAAGTGATTGGGATCTTTGTTTCGGAGTGGGGTTTGTTTATGCTGAAATGCTAACCTTACATAAAAACTTGTTTATTTGTTAAGGTATTTTATTGTTTAATCACTATAACTGCCGTAATTCACGTAATTTACTTCCATTGAAACTTAACCTGTAAATTTCTGCTAACAATTATTATGTGGATACCAATTTCAATAGATTTTTATAGATAGTAACTGACCTACTAGCATGGTATTTATAAAAATATTACGAATTTCATATACGTTTCGTTGTCTTCGATCGGCTTATGTTCCATAATAATGAAAAAAACAATGTACTGCTTACTAGTGATGTAACGAATATCAATTTTGAAGCATTCGCGAATGCGAATATCTGCCACCGATATTCGCGAATGTGAATGTGTATGCGAATATTCAGTTTTTCAGACTTGAAGGAGAGAAGGCTTCGAAACTTTTACTTTTGAAATTCAATATGTCTCTTCTGAAGTTTAAATATTAATCTGATTTTAATGCTAAGTGTATATATTTGGTAAGAAGAAGAAATAATAAATAACTTTTCTAATGTTTATTTTTTATAAGAGGAATATCATTTTTGTTGATTTATTAATATTTTTACTTTCAAAAAATTAATAAAAAATCATATTTTTTTGTTTCATTTACCTAATATTATTTAAAGCTTATATCTTTTTCCTGACGTTCATATTCGCATGAATTTTGCGAATGCGAATGTCAAGAAATATGCGAATATTCGCGAATGCGAGCATTCGTTACGTCACTACTGCGTATTACGTACTGTACGGGAATGCTTTGTCACCGGTCGGAATAAATATTCCTGGACTATTATTTTTCGTAGCCTAGCAACTACACTAAAATACTGGAATAATGTACTTTCCGACTTGGAAACAAACCGGAAAAATATCAGATTCCGTTTTATCGCAAAAAAATCATTACTCTTAATGTATATACCTAAGTCACCTCAATTTATTTTTTGTACAATTGGGTATTAAAACAAAGTTAATTGATTGGGTTTCCAAGGCAGTAGGTTGTTCATATTGGTTACTAGGTCTAACAAAACGGTAAAAATTTACTTATCGTTCGATGTACAAAGGCACAGAAATGATTTAGTAATTTCATTTAATGCTAATAAATTTAAAAGTGGTTTCTAAAACTACAATAAATTTCTGATAAATAATGATATCTAACGAATTATTTTCGCAGATATTAATGAAACAAAAACACAACCATAAATGACCACATTTTGAAAAATTGTAAAATGGTACAAACTTTAGCATGAAAACGGATTTTTGTTTTTCATGAATGAATTTTAATACATCTCATATTGAACATTTTTTTACTGATGGTTAGGGAAATTTGTTTTTTATCGTGCAAAAAATAGTATAAATATTACTAATGGTATGAAAAGCCAGTTTCCGACATTAATGAGGTTTTCCAAGATAACGATTTTTATCCAACACCATGTAATTATAACGATATAAGTAAGCTGTTTTTAGATAAATAAAGTAGGTCATGTCACTAGTGAGCTAAATATATTAGCTCACTGTTTTTTGGTTCGTATCATAGTAACTACGTTATAAAACCTTCTCTACACTATTCTGTTCCTAAATGTCATTTCGAAATTCCATCTGTCAAACATTTTATATGTATTTTATATCAATGATTAAAATGTGTTGGATAAAATGTTGTATGGCACACGTGTGTTAATTACCTAAGTCACTTGAAAAAATACCACACTCGGCCTAACGGTCTCGTGAGCTAAACTTTTCCCGCCTGGCTTATCTATAATGTAACACACTTGTACAATAAATAACTATTAAAGAAACAAACTGAAAATTAAAATTTGTGTAATAAATAAAGAATAATAATGTAAAGATTATTATACAATGTTAATTATTAAAAAGAAAAATTCAAAAATTAAGGAGAGGATCATGCCCTGTGACTGCTTGTCACACAATAACCCGAACGTACTACGGATTTCAATTAACCATATCTACTTCTGCCTAGTTTATGTCTCTCACAAAATATTAGTTTTCTTTCTCTAAGCTATCAACTGGGTAATGACATCACGATAATTCTTTATTAATTTATTTCTCGTGTATCATTATGTACTTTTATAAGTAAAAAATACATGTATAATATTTATATTTGATGTTTTATCTACAAAAAAAAACAATATAATAACCCTATTTAATCTGTCGCTTCGCATATCCTCCAAAAAATTGTTATCGGCCAGAAAAATGTCCTTGCCGTTTCTAATATGTAATACACTATTTTTAAAAATGTATTAACTATAATTTTATAATTTACCCTTTAAACGAACAAGACTGCTTTATATTTAAATTATTTCTTATAAGAAAATATTCCGTATTACAACAAAATTTCCGGCAAATATCGAATAATAAAAACAAACGAATACTAACAAAATCGCACTTCTAAATGAATTGCAATAATATATTCAACAATTTTTTCCAAATTAGCAATTATATTTTTAATTGGTTGCACTGCAAGGAGGGGATTATAGTCACTCAACAACTTGTTTTTCTCTTCTTCATTAGAGAGTAACAAGTATTGAGTTGTCCGACTGTGTAAGGTTAATTGGCCCCCAGATTTGGTGTATATAAACAGGCAAGTAGTGAGTTTGGTTAGTGTAGAAGCAGCATGATGATGAAGATCTTCCTAGCAGTCCTGTGTGTGGCAGCCGTGGTGCTGGCCGACGAGCCCGTGCCGATAGTGTCGCAGGAGTCCGACATCCAGCCGGACGGGCACTACCGCTACAGCTTCGAGAGCGGCAACGGCATCCGCGCCAACGAGGAGGGCGAACAGAGGAGCATCGAGAACGAGCAGGGCGTGGCCGCTAGAGGAGAGTTCTCGTACACCGGGGACGACGGCCAGACGTACAGCATCACGTACACGGCCGACGAGAACGGCTTCCAGCCGCAAGGCGCGCACCTGCCCGTGGCGCCGCCGGTGCCCGAGCCTATCGCCAGGGCCTTGGCGTACTTGGCCACCGCCCCCCCACCTAGGGACTAACATGTCATTGTTGCCGGCCCTTCATCTGGATTTATTATTTAGTTTGTAAGTTTGTAATATATGCATGAATAAAGTATGGCATACACACCTACCATATACTTATTTTGTTTACTTTAATTTTCCTTATCTGACCCTTACAAAAAAAATATCTCATATACCATCGGATCTGATAAAAATTATTAGTGTTGTGACAAGTAGCAGTTCAGTCGAAAAAAGCAAAATAACGAATAATTGTGTTATAAAACATCTTTTATGATGGAAAACTGTTGATTGAAAAAAATAGTAGATTGTAGTTATTTTGAACCTATTTATTGAAACCCCTAAATAGTACAATATAATCAATTACAAACTATAATGCAGCTAGGGTTCTGATGGCTCCTAATTCTTACTCGTCCTTGATCCTAGAAAATGTAAAATAACTAAGCACAAAGCTCAGTGAGGAATTATTCAAACACTCGCACACTCTCACACACAATAGTATCTCGTGGGTAGGCTGGTGAGGATCACTATAGCCCAAAGCTGCTCGCTGCATCGTTGGCGGTCTGGCTAAGATCAACTACAGCCCAAAGCTGCTCGCTGCTCCGTCGGCGGCTCTCCACGGTCCGCTACAGCCCAAAGCTGCTCGCCGCTCCGTCGGTAGTCAACCACGGTCTGCATCACACATCCTCAATATCTCAACATACTACCATCACGCCATATTCAACTCAATACACTATATCACACTAACTCATCTCATATCATCCATGGTAACTCACTCACATCCATACACCGTAACTTTACTCACACACATGCCATACAACAGCTTAACTCACATTCATACACGGTAACTCAACTCACCTCAGTTCTATTTACTCAAGATCATTCAGTTTAGATATTTTATATTGTGTATATATTTTGTAGGAAAAGCGATATATTCCCGGACGGTGGTGGAAATTGCAGGACGAGCCATAGGTGAGGCCAACAGCACCAGGAGACCGGGAAATCACTTTTTCTACGTGGTTCACATACTATTTTTTTTTTCGATCGGCTTATGTTCCATAATAATGAAAAAAACAATGTAGTGCGTACTAGTGATGTAACGAATATCAATTTTCAAGCATTCGCGAATGCGAATATCTGCCACCGATATTCGCGAATGCGAATGTGAATGCGAATATTCAGTTTTTCAGACTTGAGGGAGAGAAGGCTTCGAAACTTTTATTTTTGAAATTCAATATGTCTCTCCTGAAGTTTGAATATTCATCTGATTTTAATGCTAAGTGTATATATTTGGTAAGAAGAAGAAATAATAAATAACTTTTCTAATGTTTATTTTTTCTAAGAGGAATGTCATTTTGTTGATTTATTAATATTTTTACTTTCAAAAAATTAATAAAAAATCATATTTTTTGTTTCATTTACCTAATACTATTTAAACCTTATATATTTTTCCTGACGTTCATATTCGCAAAATATTCGCATGAATTTTGAGAACGAGAATGTCAAGAAATATGCGAATATTCGCGAATGCGAGCATTCGTTACATCACTACTGCGTACTGCGTACTGTACGGGAATGCTTTATCTCCGGTCGGAAGAAATATTCCTGGACTATTATTTTTCGTAGTCTAGCAACTACACTAAAAAACTGGAATAATGCACTTTCCGGCTTGGAAACACACCGGAAAAATAACAGTTTCCGTTTTATCGCAAACAAATCATTACTCTTAATGTATAGGTATACCTAAGTCATCTTAATATATTTTTTGTACAATTGGGTATTAAAACAAAGTTAATTGATTGGGTTTCCAAGGCACTAGGTTGTTCTTATTGGTTACTAGGTCTAATAAAACGGTAAAGATTTACTTATCGTTCGATGTACAAAGGCACAGAAATGATTTAGTACTTTTATTTAATGCTAATAAATTCAAAATTGGTTACTAAAACTAAAATAAATTACTGATAATTAATGCTACCTAACGAATTATTTTCGCAGTTATTAATGATTTTCATGAATGAATTTTAATACATCTCATATTGAACATTTTTTTACTGATGGTTAGGGAAATTTAATTTTTATCGTGCAAAAAATAGTATAAATATTACGAAAGCCAGTTTCCGACATTAATGAGGTTTTCCAAGATAACGATTTTAAAGAAACAAACTGAAAATTAAAATTTGAGTAATAAATAAAGAGTAATGATATAAAGATTATTATACAATGTTAAATATTAAAAAGAAAAATTCAAAAATTAAGGAGAGGATCATGCCCTGTGACAATAACCTGAACGTACTATGGATTTCAATGAAACTCTACCATCTCTACTTCTGCCTAGTTTATGTCTCTCACAAAATATTAGTTTTCTTTCTCTAAGCTATCAACTGGGTAATGACATCACGATAATTCTTTATTAATTTATTTCTCGTGTATCATTATGTATTTTTATAAGTAAAAAATACATGTATAATATTTATATTTGATGTTTCATCTAAAAAAAAAAATATGGAAAACCCTATTTGAACTGTCCCTTCGCATATCCTCCAAAAAATTGTTATCGGCCAGAAAAATGTCCTTGCCGTTTCTAATATGTAATACATTATTTTTAAAAATGTATTAACTATAATTTTATAATTTAACCTTTAAACAAACAAGACTGCTTTATATTTAAATTATTTCTTATAACAAAATATTCCGTAATACAACAAAATATACGGCCCAATATCGAATAATAAAAAAATGGTCGAATTAATTAAATGATTATATTAATTCGAACGAATACTAACAAAATCGCACTTCTAAATGAATTGCAATAATATATTCAACAATTTTTTCCAAATTAGCAATGATATTTTTAATTGGTTGCACTGCAAGGAGGGGATTATAGTCACTCAACAAGTTTTTTTTCTCTTCTTCATTAGAGAGTAACAAGTATTGGTTTGTCCGACTGTGTAAGGTTAATTGGCCCCCAGATTTGGTGTATATAAACAGGCAAGTAGTGAGTTTGGTTAGTGTAGAAGCAGCATGATGATGAAGATCTTCCTAGCAGTCCTGTGTGTGGCAGCCGTGGTGCTGGCCGACGAGCCCGTGCCGATAGTGTCGCAGGAGGCGGACATCCAGCCGGACGGGCACTACCGCTACAGCTTCGAGAGCGGCAACGGCATCCGCGCCAACGAGGAGGGCGAGCAGAGGAGCATCGAGAACGAGCAGGGCGTGGCCGCTAGAGGAGAGTTCTCGTACACCGGGGACGACGGCCAGACGTACAGCATCACGTACACGGCCGACGAGAACGGCTTCCAGCCGCAAGGCGCGCACCTGCCCGTGGCGCCGCCGGTGCCCGAGCCCATCGCCAGGGCCTTGGCGTACTTGGCCACCGCTCCCCCACCCACTAACTAACATGTCATTGTTGCCGGCCCTTGATCTGGATTTTTTATTTAGTTTGTAAGTTTGTAATATACGCATGAATAAAGTATGGCATACACACCTACCATATACTTATTTCGTTTATTCTAATTCGCCTTATCTTACCCTTACAAAAAATAAATCTTATATATTATCGGATTTGGTAAAAAAGTATTATTAAGAGCGTCAATTAAAAAATTGTTACTAAAAATTAAAATTGAAACAAAAAAAGTCTGTTGTTTTGCAATGATAATACATTGGTTATTATCAGAATTCTATTATATTTGTAAATGGTTTTACCAAAACAAAAGTTTTCCATTAATTTAAAAACCACAATGAAAAGCATTTATATGAAAATTTATTATTTTCATACGAAATGAAGAAGATAAACCGCAAGATATTTCTAAATTACTTTAATGCTTTCATCTGACGGTTTATATTTAACTATTCTTCTTGGAATATTTAATAATTACGTAATTACTGTTGGAGAATAAATGAATATTCTATTTCCAATATTAACCATTTTTATGCTTAAGATTTTTTGCGTTTATTATTATTGTAAAGTGTGAATTTATAACTGGATTCTTCGTACGAGTCAAATCAATTATACATTTTTATGATACTGAGTCATTTTTGTACATTATATTATAATTCTTAAATGTTATAGGTTTATAATAATAAAATAAAAAACTAAACAAAAAAGAATACCTATGACTTTTGAAACAGTATATATGTAGCAAGTCGGCTTGGTTTGTTTTGATGAAGGGTTCAAGTCGGCTTGCGACAAGAAAAAACTTATTTGTTGTGAAGGTTGTTATACCAATAAAAAAGAACATATCGTAACTATTCAATAACAAGTAACAACTAGCTCAAACAAGTTTAGACCCTTCTGCCAAAATCCATTTATAAATTATTTCTAATACATATAAAATTATTTATTTATAAATAATAATATATAGTGGCATAAGCTGCTATAAATTGGTGACCCCTAAGTGTGAGAATTTGTGTTTGTGCCTATGGAGAATTTTGGTCAAGATGAAGTTTCTATTCCTGCACCACCATTAGTTGCTGCTGTTTCTTCCTCGTTCAAGTTACCCGATTTCTACCCCGATGATCCTGAACTTTGGTTTGTGCAAGTGGAAGCAGAGTTTGACAGTCACAGAATAACATCAGAAATAAGTAGATATCTTAAATTAATTAATAATTTGAAACCGGAACAAGCAATAGAAATTCGAGACTTAATAATTAATCGTCCGTCGCAAAACCCGTATACTACAGTTAAATGTGAAATTATTAAACGATTTACAATTTCTGAAGAAGAAAGATTTAATATATTATTTTCGAAACTTGAATTAGGAGGAAGAAAACCCACCCAATTGCTAAGATATATTAAGCAATTATTAGGAAATAAAGTTATGGATCCTACTCTGTTAGAAGAATTATTTTTACAAAAATTGCCACTTAATATTCGAACTTCACTTGTTACTGCACAATCAAGCAGTTTGGAAGAAAAAGCGGAAATGGCTGATAAAATATTAAATTTATCGTCATGTCATTTATTCACTGACAATGTGAGATCTGACGAAATACGAAATTTAAAACAAGAGATGTTGGAAATAAAACGTTTACTCACAAACTTGTCTCCAAAGAAGAATATTTCTACTGCATCAAATGGAGATATTTCTTCTGATTCCTGTTGGTATCATTTCCACTACGGGACGAAAGCCAAGAAGTGTGTACCTCCTTGCAATTGGACTTCTACCTCTAGATCGCATACCGTTTGTCAAAATTTTGATTCTCAAAATTTTGAAGTTATTAATAGTTTGCCTCTTCTTTCCAGAAATAGACCTTCCTTTTCTCCTCACTTACTGTTCGTTGAAGACAGGTTCTCTGGTCATCGATTTCTTGTTGACACTGGTGCAGAGGTTAGTATCATTACACCAAATCCTACACAACAATATATTAAACAACCTTTTCTTTTGCAAGCAGTTAATAACACTCAAATTGCAACATTTGGTTCTATCAAAATTAATATAGACATTAATCTTAATAAAATTTTTAGTTGGAATTTTATAATTGCTAATGTTCAGTATTCTATTTTGGGGGCAGATTTTTTAAGTTACTATAATTTATTGGTTGATCAAAGACACAAACGTTTAATAGATGCAAATTTATCATTTTTTAATAGTCAAATAAATAATATATTTTCGAATAATGTTAATTTTTGTCCTTTTAAACAAATTTTATCTAAATTTCCATCTTTAACTAGTGAATTCAATATTCATCGTAAAATTAAACATAACGTAAAGCATTCGATTATAACAAATGGTTTACCAATTTTTGCTAAACCAAGGAGATTGGCTCCAGATCGGTTAAATGCAGCTCAAACTGAATTTAATAAAATGCTGAAGATGGGTATTATTCGGGCATCTAATAGTAATTGGTCTTCACCCCTTCATATGGTTCCGAAAAAGGAACCAGGTGAATGGCGTCCTTGTGGTGATTTTAGAGCTCTTAACAACATTACTGTTCCTGACAGGTACCCTCTTCCGCATATCCAAGATTTTATAAATAATTTACAAAATTGTGAAATATTTTCTAAAATTGACCTTGTTAAGGCATATCATCAAATACCTATGGAACCAGACTCAATTGCTAAAACTGCTATTACAACTCCTTTCGGACTATTCGAATATGTTGTTATGCCTTTTGGTTTACGAAACAGTGCGCAAACTTTTCAAAGATTTATTAATGAGGTAATTAAAGGTTTAGATTTCTGTTTTGCTTATATTGATGATATATTAATTGCAAGTAATAATGTAGAATCCCATAAAAAACATTTAAGTATTATTTTTAAACGTTTAGAAGATTATGGAGTATTAGTAAATATTAACAAATGCAAATTTGGATGTGATAAGATTGAATTTTTAGGCCATCGTATTTCAAATAACAAAATTGAACCTTTAGAAGATAAAGTTAAAGCTGTTAAAAATTTTCCTCCTCCTAAAACACAAAAGGCTTTACGTGAATTTTTAGGGATGGTCAATTTTTATCATAGATTTATTCCTCATTGTTCTATTATATCAAAACCTTTAACTCAATTAATTGATAATCATTCGAAGAGTACGAAAGAAATTGTTTTGACAGAATTACAATATCAAGCTTTTTCAAATGTCAAAAACGCTCTGATTAATTTTACTACATTGACAGTCCCACGAAATAATGTGGAAACTAGTATTATGGTCGATGCTTCGGATACTGGGGTAGGAGCTGTACTGCAGCAATTTTATGATAACTCTTGGCATCCAATAGCTTTTTATTCAACATGTTTCCAACCTGCAGCTTGTCGTTATAGTACGTTTGGGAGAGAACTTTTAGCGGTGTATTTGGCAATTAAAAAATTTCGATATTTTGTAGAAGGACGTGAATTTTTCATTCTGACAGATCATAAAGCATTGACATATTCTTTACATAAAAATTCAGACACTTACTCCCCTCGTGAAGTACGTCACCTGGACTACATATTACAATTTACTAATGACATTAGACATATACCTGGTTCGGAGAATACGGTTGCAGATGCGTTATCACGAATTTCTATTAATACGTTAAACCATTCAGATATCATTGATTACAATGAAATTGCTAAATTTCAAAAGTCAGATAGTGACACTATTAATTTTTTTAAAAACAAAAACACATCTCTCTCATTCAAAGAAATTCCGTTGGCAGACAATCAATTGACTCTTACTTGTGACGTTACTACTGGAACAGCAAGACCTTACATTCCACTTCCTTTTAGAAAAGATATTTTTAATAAGTTACATTCCCTGTCACATCCAGGGATTAATGCTACAAAGAAATTAATTTCTTCTCGTTTCGTTTGGGAAAATATGAATGTGGATATCAAAGATTGGACTAGATCATGTTTGAAATGTCAATGTTGTAAAGTTATTAGACATTCTAAGGCAGAGATAGGTAATTTTATTGTACCTCAAAAACGTTTTGACATGGTACACCTTGATATAGTAGGCCCCTTGCCTTGGTCCTCGGGCTATACTCACATATTGACTTGCATTGACAGATATACCCGATGGCCAGAGGCAATTCCACTTCAAAATACCAAGGTAGATACAATAGCAAGATCTTTTATAGAAAATTGGGTAGCAAGATTCGGTGTACCGTCATCAATTACTACCGATCGTGGTGCACAATTTGGATCTCATTTTTTTCTAGAATTGTTATCAGTTTTGGGAACTAAACATATCAGAACTACATCTTATCATCCTGAGTCAAATGGAATTATAGAACGTTTTCACAGACAACTCAAAACTTCATTGAAAGCCTGTTCTTATCCTGATAATTGGGTAGAAAATTTACCTTTGGTTTTATTAGGTATTAGAACCTCATTCAAAGAAAGCATTCAATGTAGTTCGGATGAGATAGTCTATGGAACACGTCTACGTCTTCCTGGAGAATTTGACTCAAAACCGGATTCTACTGTAGACTTATCATTTTTCCTTAAAAAATTAAAAAGACATTTTCAATATCTTAAAGCTAGGCCTCCAAAAAACCAAAATACTAAAACATTTATCCATCCAAATTTATTCTCTTGTTCACATATCTTCATAAGACATGACGCTATTAAAAGACCACTACAACAAAATTATGATGGACCTTATAAAGTTATCAAACGTTTACCAAAATTTTTTACCATTGACATAAATGGCAAGTATGAAAACATTTCCATTGACAGGTTAAAACCAGCCTACTAATACTATTTTTGTTCTTTTTACTCTACAAAAAACACAAAGTCATATATATTACTATGCAACTGCACCAGCTATATTTTCAGAACTTCGAGAATTATCAGCGAACAGGTAGTGAAGACAACGGAAGGATCTAATAGAGTTAATTTATGTTACTTTTATATATTTATATCAACATTTTGTATATTAATTAATTTAAAAATTATTGTTATTTAATGTATTCATATTTTGAAATATATGCATTTTTTTGGGGAGGGGTAATTGTAGCAAGTCGGCTTGGTTTGTTTTGATGAAGGGTTCAAGTCGGCTTGCGACAAGAAAAAACTTATTTGTTGTGAAGGTTGTTATACCAATAAAAAAGAACATATCGTAACTATTCAATAACAAGTAACAACTAGCTCAAACAAGTTTAGACCCTTCTGCCAAAATCCATTTATAAATTATTTCTAATACATATAAAATTATTTATTTATAAATAATAATATATAGTGGCATAAGCTGCTATATATACATATAGAACTAAAAAAAGAAAAACAGGTAAAATTAAAAAGCCAAATCATTGAAGTTGTACAGAAACTGAAGATCTGATAATAAAAGGAGAACCGAATAAAAGATTGTTGTTAAAGTATATGTCCAACAAGTGCACAGAGTTTCAGCATAAAACGAAGTCCAATATTAAATAATATGAATAGGAAATTGGATATTCTGCATGGGAGTAAAGAATATACCTAAGATATTGTTTATGAAAGGAAACTTTTATCGAATAACTCTGGCAAATAAAGTTAAACTTTATTTAATCAATAATCAGCAGTTTACAGATTTCACAGAGATCTTCATAGAGAGTACAAAACTGTGAGAATTGGGTAATGGTAGTTATTGTAGAGCATTCGATTACTTTGAAGCAGTATTGCTAGCATGTATAATTTTGTTATTAATAACATTAGGAATAATCTTCATTACGATAAAATATTTTTGTAAATAATTATTTTACGAACACCTGTATGTGTCGTTTTTTAAATATGTTCGAATGTGCCAATCAATATTTTAAATAATAGAAATATCTATTTCAGTATCACATTAGTAAAATCCCCGTTCTTTCAGTTTTCATTTAAGTACAAATTACTATAACATAACGTAACGTTGACAAATTAATATGTATTTGAATCATTCTAAAATTCTCTAAAAATGATATGTTATTACAACACATCAATTAAAATAGTCCGTAATAAAATACGTCCCAGATAAATAAGATATTTGATTTTAACTAATACAAATTTATACTTGTAACCCCGGGATGTTTGGAGCCAATGTAATCTTTCCAGATGGTATTGCTAATTTTAACAAATATGTAATATGGCAAAGAATATTATCTTTTGTTAGATATTTTGAAATGTACAAGATTTCTCAAAAGATAATCCGCACGCTCATGGACTTTACGACCTGGCGCTAAAACCAGATGGCAAAACCACTTGAAAGGGACAGACTGCGAGACGCTGAGTCTGTATCTGCGTGGTTGATATGCAGATTCTAGAAGATTCCACGAGCACGCATCTGGATCGTGACTGAGAGGGAAGACACTACCCCCGAAACGCTCTCGTTCTGAAGGAGCGCAGAGAAATATTTTTGTATACAACCCGAGTCCAAATCTGTACTCGGGGAGTCGGATCCAGGACTCCACTAATGCTTGGTTTGTTCGAGGTAAGTCCTCATGGTATCTCCGGTTCCGCTTCCCAACACTCTCATCCTCCTAGCACTTTGCGCTATGGCTATGCTAGGAGCGAGTGTATCATCACCAAATCATCTTCCTTGTATTAAGACAATGAAGGGTTATTTATTTAAATAATCACGACATAGGGTAAAGTTAAACCTTCCACTAGACGATCTTTGGGTAAAATATAATTGTATGTACGGGAGAGGAGGTACATACTGTTACACTATATAATTTCAAATTGAAACTATGATCGCTGTTTAGATCATGTAGGAAAAATAAAAGTAAAGATTAGAAAGAAGGCAGAAGAAAAAACTAGAGAAGACAAATAGTTATGGAAGTTGTTCGAAGAAAAGGAGAAAAAAAGGAAAGAAAAGGTGATTGTTGTTATAAAAAGACAACAGCGAATAAACTTTATCAACCTTATGTTGCTTGCTCATGAAAGGATTTTTTAGAGATCTTCAAACTATATAATATTAAATTAAAATCGTGAAGATATGATGTTTATAAAAGAAATAATAAAAGTGAAGATCAGTACCAGGGAAGAAGATAACTAGTTATGAAAGGGAAAGCTTGGGTTGTTAGTAGAAAAGGAGAATAAAATGACACTAGCAAATAAACTTCAACAACTTTATTGAAGCAACATTCAACTGTCAACAGATTTCACAGAGATCTTGAGACTGTACAATTTAAATCAGAACCGTGAGGGGGCAGTGTCGTGTCAAGTCAAGTCAATTACAATAACAATAACAGTAACCAATAAGGCTTTGTGGGTGTCCGTGTTCGTGGCCGGGGTCAGGGGGGTCTAGTGGCGGCGGGCGGGCTGCGCCTCCTCGTGGTAGGGGTGCGCGGCGATGTACTCCAGGGCGCGCGCGATGGGCGCGGGGACCTCGGGGGCCACGGGCAGGTGCTCGCCCTCGGCGCGGTAGCCGTTCTCGTCGGCCACGTAGCTCACGGAGTACGTCCTGCCGTCGTCCCCGGTGTAGGAGTAGCGGCCCTGGGACACCACGCCGGCGTGCTCGGGGTCCACCTGGCGCAGCTCGCCAGACTGCTCGGCGTGGGTGCCGTCACCGGATTCGAAACTACACACAACCAAACAAATACAATACACCGCTCAACTAATAATGTTTATAGATGAATATAAGGGTAGTACATATTCGAAATAAAAGTGCTATTGATTATTAAATAAACTTGCATTTTAGTGATGCAAATTGTTAACCTAAAGTCAGCAAACATTGAGCCGTTGTGCGTTAACCCATCCAAATAGACCTTGCCAATTTGAAAACTCTTAGTGTTCCTATATAAGCTGGATACTTGCCAAATGTGCAAGGTAATAAATACAGAATTCGATTTGTGTAAATTTAAGGTTTGAAAACTCTTGGTAAATACATATATTATTTTCTGCTCTTGTTGCATAATATGCTATTAAAGTTCACTTAAAATTAAATTATTTTTAATATAAATTTAATAATATCTAAATCAGATTTGTGCTCTATAAGTTTTAGACCAAACAAAAAAATAGTATATTGTGCAACAACTGCAGAAAGTCTATTTCTCATGAGTGTGAAAGTTTCGGCACGAGACTACTACACCATTGCGACTTGTGCAAATTTTTACCTTCTTCGCGCAATCGCTCCATCTCAAAAGTTATTATTCCACTCAATTGTGTACTAAAATATGATTAGAATTTTAAATAAATATGATGTCAGTATTACTGTGTATTAAAGATACCTATACATTAGGTTGAAATTGGCAAGAAATCATGAAACAAAATTAATTTAAATAAATTACATGCATATATAAATATGTACATGTTTCTACTATTGACTAGCACCGTATTAAAAAAGAAGACTAAGTTGGTAAAAAATCATGAAACAAAATTATTTTAAATAAATTACATGTATATTTAAATATGTACATGTTTCAACTAATAAGTAAAACCGTATTAAAATTGAAGACATATTTTATTATAAAATGTATTACCCAAATGCTTTTTACCCGTTGCACGCTGGTCAAAAGAACATTATTCTAAAAGTTTAAATTCAAACTCAACTTCAGTTATATAAAACAAAATTTTGTAGCTGTTAGGTGACGTTTTATAGTAATTGTATTAGCTACAAACAATATCAAAATAAACATTAAACAGAAAAGCAGACTCAATAATTGTTGAAAAAAATACAAATTTACTTATTATTGATCGACCGAACGAACTAGCGAATGTATCTAGTAATTACAAATAAATTCATATTGATATTTAATAAAGGAACAATTGCATTCATAGACTACTATATAAGTTTATAAAAAAGTATTGCACAAACCACGCCTAGGTAGGCATAAACATTTTCGTAATGTCTCCTGCACATTTGTAACTATTTCCATAATATATTATATCATCCGTATTTATGTAGATCTTTCGAGCCCTAGGTCTTGTAATTTGAACGCTGATTCACACAATGTTGGTTCTCACCTGTAGTGGAAGGTTCCGTCATGTTCCACGGAGGCGTCGTGGCTGACGATGGGCACGGGTTCGTGGCTGCTGCTGGAGCTGGCGCGGGGGGGCGCGGCCAGGGCGGCGGCCACCAGGCAAAGAGCGACGACGAGGACCTTCATGTTCACTGGGTGTAGACGGAGAACTGTGCCATATCCTCGCTCCTGCCGGGTTATATACCCGACTCTCCAGGTTCGGACACCCGAATCTACTCACGTGATCAGCGGCTATTGTTTTTTTGGAATTGAAATTTTTTCATGGACACATTCAAATAATCGAATCGGAAGATTGCTCATAGGAAGAATATATTATACTTGCAGTATGACATTTATTTGTAAAGAGTCTTAATGTGAAATTGATCTAAATTATGGAATATGAAAATCATTCAAATATTTATTATATTTTTTACAATAATCTCATCTGTAATAATGTAAATTGAAATCTTTAAAGACTGGTATTATAAGAAAATAATAAATAATATTTATTCATTCAATTGACATTCGAAATTCTGACAGCAATGTTATTTATGTTAGTAATAAAAAAATTGATTACAATTTGTTCTTTTAAATAAATTTACTATTCAAGTAAATTTAGTCTGTCTTTTGTAAGATTGAGCATCGGGCACAATTCTTCTAAATTTGGCAAATTGAAAACATATTATGTCATGAACATATTTAAATAATCATTAACTTTTGAACAATATTACTAGGGACAATGTATTATCAAGTATCTAAGGTATTTGTGGAGAATATGGAATGGCGTCATATGTGCAAGATAATTATGTCATGACAAAATTTGTTTGCTATTGAATTTTAATCTGTAATAAAATACTAGATTGTTCGTAGACCAATTCGAACTAATATCCAAAAAATCTGGTGTGTCCAACACAATACCTCCCGCTACTGTAGTAATATATTCTATATGTTTTTCAATACATTTAATTTGTAGTTTTAAAATTAGTTTGTTATTGCAGTTCAGAATATTATATGCAGTTCAGAATATTATTAATTCATTTCATACCTAAAATTTCCTTCATAAATTTTGTATGACCAATAAGACAACTATTTTTGTCGTTACTAAAACCGGAATTGAACTTACTTTGATTCACGCATGCAAATACATTCCTAATATATTTCTTCCATCTTTTTAAATTTCACAATAAAATTACTTCATTTTTACTTATTTTATCGTTTACACTTACTTCCATCAAATTTGACATCATATGTCAAATTTTATGAACATATGAATAACTAATCTGTTTTATCGAAATTTCTCAGCCTAAACGATATGTAAAATTATTATAATTTATATATTTTTTTTCTATCTAGCTAGAAGTCGTATATAAACGTAATTATGCAGATCGGTAGAAAATTAAAAAATCCTTTGTTTAATAATAACGTAATTAGCGAAAAAATGGTATTTAGAGGTACTTTTAAGGAAAAACGGTTTAAAGCTTCAAGTAAAGTACTACTTCCGGTTAACCAATTGTAGTCAAAATCTAATCAGTTCATCATATTTGAATATAAGTCTTAAATACCAAATATTATATTTTTTACATGTATCGTGTTGGAGTTATCGTGGACGAAAAATCGTCACAGACACACACACACACGCACGCACACACGGACATACAGACATCACGGTAAAAATAGTAAAATCTTATTCTAGAGACCCTAATTCGTGCTCATATGTTGAAAACTCACACTCGAGAAATTTGACCAAAAACAATACCTCCCTTATCTATATATTGATAGGCGGGAGGTAAAAAGAACAGGTCTTCATATTTCTAGGGTACTTATTTCGTGACAAAATTAACTTGCTCTAATTTAATGCTCTAAATTTAAACGTTACATTCTTTTACATTTTGTAAATTGAAAATTGAATTTTGCATGAACACATTTAAGCATTTATTGTTTTTGGAACAATATTCTTAAAGACAATAGGTCTTAATATACAATGTACTTGTCGAGATTATGGCTCCGAATATAATAGTACTTATTTCATGAAAAATTTATTTGCAATTAAATGTGAAATTAAAAACTGGTTTGTTTTAAATAGAGGAAAATGAAAATCGATACTTTTCGTACTGATAGAATTATTAACTTTTAAGCAACATTGTTAAGAAGAATAGGTCTTCAAGTTTCTAAAGTAATTGTTTCGGGACGAAATTACATTACAATTTATTAATTACGTGATTTTAAATATTGGATTCTTCTAAATTTTGCAAATTGAAATTTTATTTTTTTAATAGAAACATACCATTCAAACAACCATTTTTTGTTGAACATTATTCCTAGAGAAAATAGATCTTTAAGTACTCAAGGCAATTATTTCATTTTTATGTGCAATTGCGTACTGGATTATTTCTAGGAAGAACATAATGTAATGTACCTATGACATTTATTCTTTATACTAGTTTTACTTTGGAAATTAGAAACAGATTTTTTGTGGGCTCATTCGGTATTCATTACCTTCTGAACAATATTTCCAGTGAAAATTAAGTCTCAAATTCATAAGGTACTCGCATTTATTTGAAATTTAATTTAAAATGCATTTAGATAGTAAAGAAGTAAGATTTGGTAAACAGTCTCTACTGTATAAATAGAAATTACCGATTTTTATGATAAAGCAGACTTGGCACACGCAATAATTGATGATAAATCGTTAAAAATAAATGTACATATTTTAACTAGTAAATTCATATTTTCCTATTTTCCTGCTTTCCTAATTATTTCACATAAAAAGTTTAAATAACAGTTGTAGAGACTAAAATGTTATATCTAAATCAATAAGCAAAATTAATTTTATTTGCCTTATAAGCTCAGAAATTAGGTATGAAAATTACTGAACTCACTCCAAAAAAAGCGGTAAGCATGAAATTAAGACAAAAAGGAACAAAAATTTAAATTTAAAAAATAAAAACACAAAATAAAAATTGCTACATTTTTAGCGTAATTTGATAAAACAGTAATTACAGTTAATAATAAAATTAAACTAACGCAGATAACTTGACATAGAAACCGTTGGACATTTGTTATTTTTGTCTCAATTTCATAACTACTGCTATTTTTGGGCTGATATATGTCATTTTTATAGCTAATTTTTGTAAACTGTACTTTTTCTATAACTACACTGTGAAATATTCCAGAGTATATAAAAGCTATTTCATATAAAAACATTAAGGATTGACTATTTCATAAAAAATGAAAGAGTGAGTAAATGGAGGTATATGTTAATAATACAAGACCAAGAAAAAGGCTACAGAGAAAAAAAAGATTCAAATATATATGCAGCTCAAAGCTTGCAATGGACTGTCGCATTTTAGATTATAGCAGAAGAAGAAGAGGAAGAAGAAGAAGCAGAAAATAATAAAAAATATTATTGACTTGTAATAATAAATAACTTCTTTTTATTCCATAATTCTTCAAACTATACAATTTCAAATCAAAACCGCGAGAATTGAATACATTAAGAGGATTCCCGGTGTCTATTGGTATATGGTAAAATATATGCTAAGCATTTTTCTTTTTATTCAAAAGCCAGAAAAGAATCAAATATGAAATAAATTCATATGAATTCTTCAAATTCAGATGCATCCGCCTATATCAAATATATTTTAAAAATTACAATAGAATCGCGAAAAAAAATTATTAAATATCAGCCATAAAGGTACTCCTTTATTGTAATGTCTAACGGTTATCTAAAGTATTTTTTCGACAAATAAGAGACATAGACTTGTAGAATAAAGATCAATAAATCAGTATTTCCAATCAGAAAACTATTTGAATTAACCATTCTTCTTAAAACAGAAAAATTGTAACATACAAATTTCTTGCATTTTTCTCCAGTTTTAATGTTCTCCCACTCCTAGTTTTCTTATTGTAAGGGTGGGTTATACCTGTGGAAGAAAGACAGAAAGTTAAAGTACACACGTATTGAAAAGAGTCGACCGAAAAATGATCTGTAATTCTTGTACAGTGGAGAAACTTATGAACGTTGTCGATACTAGAAACACAAAATATGAAGTTAGAATTTCTAGCTTCACCGGGAATCCTCTTAAATGAGAATAATGAACGAGAATATCTAATATGAAATAACAGAAGAAATAAAGGAGATAAATATTAAATAGTTATGGAAACGATCACCAAATCTTAAAATAGGTAGTTGCATTAGAGAAAATGAAGAAGGCGGGTCAAGAATATTTACATAAATAGGATATTGTTTATGAAGGAAACATGTAATCAATAACTGTGACAAATAAACGTAAACTTTATTCAATTAATAATCAGCAGCTTACAGTTATCACAGAGATTTTCAGACAGTATAAAACATTGAGAATTGGATAAAAAATAAAAACACAAACTTCAAGAACTTTATTGTAGAACATCTGAAAGCCAACGCATTTTCGTGAGATCTTCAGATTATTTTCCATCTATGGCACAACATTCCTAATTGGAACAGGGTCTCAAGTACTTGAGGTACTTGTTTCATGACAGGTTTTACTTGCATATTGCACGACCACACAACCGTACTGGCTGATTGATCTTAGAAAGAAGGCAGAAGAAAAAAATAGAGGAGACAAATAATTATGGAAGTTGTTCACAGAAAAGGATAAAAAAAGGCGAGAAAAAGTTATTGTTGTTATAAAAAGACGACAGCAAACAAACTTCTACTACTTTATGTTGCTTGCTTATCAAATTAAAATCGTGAAAATAAGAGGATCATAACAAAAATAATAAAAGTGAAGATCAGTACCAGGGAAGAAGATAACTAGTTATGGAAGCGAAAGCTTGGGTTGTTAGCAGAAAAGGAGAAAAAATGACACTAGCAAATAAACTTCAACAACTTTATTGAAGCAACATTCAACTGTCAACAGATTTCACAGAGATCTTGAGACTGTACAATTTAAATCAGAACCGTGAGGGGGCAGTGTCGTGTCAAGTCAAGTCAATTACAATAACAATAACAGTAACCAATAAGGCTTTGTGGGTGTCCGTGTTCGTGGCCGGGGTCAGGGGGGTCTAGTGGCGGCGGGCGGGCTGCGCCTCCTCGTGGTAGGGGTGCGCGGCGATGTACTCCAGGGCGCGCGCGATGGGCGCGGGGACCTCGGGGGCCACGGGCAGGTGCTCGCCCTCGGCGCGGTAGCCGTTCTCGTCGGCCACGTAGCTCACGGAGTACGTCCTGCCGTCGTCCCCGGTGTAGGAGTAGCGGCCCTGGGACACCACGCCGGCGTGCTCGGGGTCCACCTGGCGCAGCTCGCCAGACTGCTCGGCGTGGGTGCCGTCACCGGATTCGAAGCTGGGGAGAAGGAAACAGATCAAATATTGTCTTTTGTGTTTAAACACCGCTCAACTAATAATGCTTGTAGTCGAATATAAGGATAATACACATTCGTAGTGAAAGTACTATGCTATGAATTATTAAATCAACTGTGGCACGACATTTCTAGCAGGAGTAAGGCCTGAAGTACTTGCTTTTAGTGATGCAGTTGTGCGGTAACCCAACTAAACAGACTTTGCTATTTTGGAAACTCCTGCTTTTCCTATTTAAACTTTGGTGCTTGCTATTGCAATTTCACAGTAATTTTGTCATATTATTCTTTATATAAAATAGTTTTTATTCATGTGTTTTCTTTTTTTAATATTTAATTGTATGTTCATAGAAGAAATATAACATGCTTATCATACTGAATTCGTTTTGTGTAAAGCTAAGTTTCGTCTTAAATATATATACTACTTTCTGCATTCGTTGCATAATATACTATTAAAATTCACTTGAAATTAAATTATCTTTAATATGAATTTAGAAGTATCTAAATCAGCTTTTGTTTCCTATAGGTTTTAGACCAAACAAAAAAAAAAATAGTATATTGTGTAACAAGCGCAGAAAGTCGTCTATTTCTCACGAGGTGTGAAAGTTTCGACACGAGACCACTGCACCACGCCGACTTGTACAATTTTTTAATTTGTTCGCGCCAACGCTTCGTCATAATACTTATTATTCAACTCAATTGTTTACTAAAATATGATTAGAATTTTAAATAAATATGATATCAGTATTAATTTTGTCTGAAGAATAAGTGAATATGAAGAAAAAAAAATTTTTTAATGTATTAAACACTTTGTTGATGTTAGTGAGAAATCATGAAACTACATTAATTTAAATAAATTACATGTATATATAAATATGTACATGTTTCAACTATTGAGTAGTACCGTATTTAAAATGAAGATACGTTTTTATTGTAAAAGGTATTATCTAAATATTTTTACCAGTTAGACGCTGGTAGGAATAAGATTATTCTGAAAGTTCAGTTATATAAACCAGAAAATATGTGTTCATTTCAATTATTGAGTAGTACCGAATTAAGATATATTATTAAGTTATATTTCAAATGTTTTTCACCAGTATGATGCTGGTCTGAAGAAAATAATTCTGAAAGTTCAAATTCAAACTCGACTTCAGTTATGTAAAAGAAAGTTTTGTACCTGTTTGATGACGTTTTATAAAGATAATAATTGTCCGACTGATATATCTAATAATAATATTATATTGGTAGGTATTTAATAAAGAATCAATTGTATTGCACAAATTACGTCCAGGCGGGCATTTATAACTATTTCCTAGATATACCACAACGTATTTAGTTTTTTCGAGCACTTAAGAGAGATTTGGATTTCCTAATTTACACGATATTTCTTCTCACCTGTAATGGAAGGTTCCGTCATGTTCCACGGAGGCGTCGTGGCTGACGATGGGCACGGGTTCGTGGCTGCTGCTGGAGCTGGCGCGGGGAGGCGCGGCCAGGGCGGCGGCCACCAGGCAAAGAGCGACGACGAGGACCTTCATGTTCACTGGGTGTAGAGAGAACTGTGCCATATCCTCGCTCCTGCCGGGTTATATACCCGACTCTCCAGGTTCGGACACCCGAATCTACTCACGTGATCAGCGGCTATTGTTTTTTTGGAATTGAACATTTTTTCATGGACACTTTCAAATAATCGGCTCGGAAGATTGTTCATAGAGAAAATATATTAGACTTGTTGTATGACAACATTTATTTGCAAGGAATTTTAATGTGAAATTGATCTACTATGGGTTATGGATAGAATATGAAAACCATTCGGTCCTATTTGTTTCGTGATAAAATTTACTAATGATGTAAATAATATTTATTCATTCAATTGACAATCAAAATTGTGTTAACAATGATATTTATGTTATTAATAAAATTAGTTTGATTAGAATTTGTTCTTCTAAATAAATTTTCTATGCAATAAGTAAGGTAAATTTACTCTGTCATTTATAAGATGTCATCGGGCACAATTCGTCTAATTTTGGCAAATTGAAAACAGAGTTTTTTTATGAATATATTTAAACAATCATTATCTTTTGAACAATATTATTAGAGAGAATGTATTGTCCAGTACGTAAGGTACATATATATATGATACAGTTTCGAATTATAATATACTTGTATCATAACAAAATATGTTTGAAATTGAATGTTAATGTAAAATTAAATGCTAGATTGTTCATAGACATATTCAAACAATTTAAACAATAACCTAAAGAAGAACAGGTATTCATGTTTCTGAAGTACTTTTTTCGTGACAAAAATAATTTGCTCTAATTTAATGCTCCAAATTTATACGTTGAATTGTTTTAAATTTTGCAAACTAAAAATTGAATTTTTTGTGAATACATTTAAACGTCTTTTGAACAAAGACAATAGATCTTAATATATAATGTATAATGTACAAAATTTATTTGCAATTAAATATGAATATGAAATTAAAAACTGGATTGTTCTAAATAGAGGAAAATGAAAATTGATTTTTTTGTAAACATACTGAAAGAATAATTATCTTTTAAACAATATTCTTAAAAAGAATAGTTCTTCAAGACTTCAAGATTCGAGATAATTGTTTCTCTACAATATCTGTTTGCAATTTATTAATTATGTGATTTTAAATATTGGATTCTTCTAAATTTTTCAATTGAAACTGTATTTTTTATAGACATCATTCAAAAAATAATCTTCATATATCTAAGGCAATTGTATCGTTTTTGTGTGCAATTGAATATTAAATTATTTTAAATTGGAAATATTGAAAAATGTTTGAAATGTTATGTTACACTACATTTCTAGGAGAACAGATTATAATGTACATATGACATTTGGCCTGTAAACTATTTTTACTTTGAGAATTTGAAATAGATTTTTTATGGACATATTCAATAGTCATTACCTTCTAAATAATTTTTCCAGTGAAAATTAGATGCATTTTGATTTTGCAAACACACACTATATAAATATATTTTTATGATACAGCAGACTTGGTACACCCAAAAATTGATAATAAGTCGTTAAAGATAAATGTACGTATAAGCAGATGACTCTATCACCCGAAAATAAGGTTTTAACATGTAAATTAATATTTACCTAATTTCACGTAAAAAGGTTTCAAATAACAGAGTATTAATTTTTGTATGTGAATCAATAAGCAAAATTAATTTTGCTTACCTTGTAATGTAATGTAAATTCAAAAATTTAAACAAAATTAATTTCAAAAGATACTTATTTTTATTTTAGAATATAATTTTCAATAGATATAATTTATAAACGAAATATTCGTTCTTCAAACGCAAATAGTTCTTAATGATTTTCAATTCGGAAAAATTCCTTTCTCCGGAAACTACCGAAACAGGTAAATTAAATTAAATATGTAGTACAATTGCTACTTTTGGAAAGATCTCATTTAATTTGTTTTCATAATTTTAAACAAGCGGAGACATCTCAGGTTTTAGAAAGCACTGTAAAATTTTCTGTTCGTCAAATAGTGCTGTACCATCAATATCTCGATCTTGAAAATTTTATTATCTACATTATGCATATATTTGCATATGTTTTAATAAATAAAGAAAAGTTTAAAATCTTCAATGAATTCATTTCACCGAATGAATCTCTCTCTGGCGATATAGTGATGTAGTTTTAGTTATTTTTTATACAAGACGATAAAATAATATTTTATCGACAAGCGGAAAGTGTTAATTCACGAGCGATACAATCGCGAGTGAATTATTTTTCGCAAGTCGATAATTTAATTTTATCGTCGTGTATAAAAAGTTTTGAAGAGAAAAGAATTAGAAAAATTAAATGAATATTTAAGAACAATTTTAAAATGTCAGTAGTGTGCGTTGTTATGGAAATGTACTTCTAATAAACAAAAGTTAAAGTACTTTATCTACCCTTGCTGTTAAAGTGTTACTTTATCTATCCTTGCGGTTTAAGTGCTACTTTATCCACTATTTTGAGTTGATAAAATTACACTTTAACATCTGCTATAGAAAAAAATATATTATTTAACATAATTTATTGGTTCATCTGTTACCTCGTATTCAAACATTTTCGTTTTTTCCTCCTTTGAATTTTTGGAAAATCAGAATCAATATCCAGGTGGTTTGCTACAACCGTTGTAGAACTTTGTTCGATCCTGTGTCTGTTCAAATCCTTTGTAATAAGTTAGAGATTTTCTGTAACTGTTTATATATAAAATATAGGATTCTGTATAATTTTGCTTACAACATTTACGAAATAATAATGTATCGTGGCAAATATGAACAGAGCATAAATATTCATTAGATTCAAAGAATCGGACGTTGTATGAGTTAATAATAAAATTATGTACATATTTTTTAAATATCATTAAAAAATCCGAAATTAGTGAAACACCCCATTATCGTTGCGATGTGGCACCCCTTAGATGAGGCGCCTTTCCTAACGCGACGTCCCTGGTTATCATCGAAATTTAAAAAATCGACAGAAGCTGATAAATTTATCAGTTGCTTCATTTTCTTTATTTATATACATTTTATAATATTTTTCAATTCTTTAAATCATTGACGAAAAACAGTAGTGATATAATTTTTTTATGATCATTCAATATTTATATTAATTACTTATTATTGGGGTTATAATAACTTTTATAATTTTTTATTCTTTAATTTACTTATTTTATAATAAGTAGTATTTACCGGGTGTCCCAGCTCGACCGACACATGAGAGATTTACATAAGAAATCAGTTAATTATGAATAGTATCTCCCCCAGTGCAAGATATTAACTTGAAATTTTGTATGCTTATTGGGGAATATTATTTCTATGGATTACAGTTATTTGAAATATGTAATTTCGTTTGCAAGACGAGGTTTATTAAATTATAAAATCTAACATTTTCGTTCAAAATCAGTCAGCCATGGAAATAAAAGAAAATATCTATGTGACAGTTCTGACAGTTAATGACATGCCATTGTAGATATTTATATTTTTGTAATATTGGTATATTATTTAACAAAAAGAAACTAAATTCAACTTAAATAATATTAAAATACAGGGAATAAGAATTATAATCAGTGATACTTCACTAAACTGTCAGATAAACATTTTCTTTTATTTCCATGGCTGTCTGATTTTGAACGAAAATATTAAATTTTAAATTTAATAAATCTCGCCCTGGAGACGAAATTGCATATTTCAAATATGTGCGATCCATAGAATTAATATTCTCCGATAAGTATACAAAATTTGAAGTTAATATCTTGCACTGGGGAGATACTATTCATAATTAACTGATTTCCCATGTAAAACTCCCATGTGTCGGTCGAGCTGGGATATCCCATATGACATGGTGATGAACATGTTAGAATAGACTTTGTTTTATTGTACTAAATAGACGTCTTTGACACACCCAGAAATGGGTAATAAACCTTGAACATATAATTTCATTTATCCATATGTATGAACGTTATTGTTTCCAATGCTTGCATCATATTTTGAAAAATGTCCCTCATTAACATATATATAAAATATTTTTGACATTTTACACCTATATCTTCTTAAAAACAGATTTAATATTGTAATAAGTTTTTTCATTTTTTGGTGAAGTGTCTACAAATTTTATAACTGAACAAAACCCGTTTTTTTCTTAGAAAACTTTAAAGATAATAAATATATTGCAAATTAATTTAAATTATTCAAATTATGGTAATCTTCAAAGAGGATGACCTTGAAAGTATAACTGATTTTACTTTCATTAACACTTCCAATATTTGGAATATGCCCAGAAAAATTTTAATTGATTTTACAATATAAATTGTATGTAATAAGAGTAAATTAACATTCTAACACTTTATAAAGGTCAATATAAAACATTTCAAGTTATTTAGTTGCTGATAATATGTTTTTCAACAACTAATTAGAAATTTCCGTACTATAAATAAAATATTTTGCAAGTAAATGACAAGTGAATTATTTAAAATTTGCGCCTGTTCACAAAAAATGTTCAAGTTGGCCACGGAAAACAAATGAGCGTTAGTCCAAAGTCCATTGTTCGGTGCAAGTGACAGTTAAAAACATTTGAATATTGGTGCGTTGTTTTAGTGAAATTATAAATTTCTTGTTGTTCCAGTGACCATATGCAAATATTAGAAGACTACATCAATGTGAGTACATTTTTTACTTATTTTTTGCGTCTCTATAGCTGTGTGTCAGGTTACGTGTTGAATTATTTAACAAGAGATTGTAGTTCCAACCTATAAAAACTGGGCATCTTCCTAGTAAAATATTGATCATTACTTAAATATCAGAGATAAAAATAGCGGCATATTTTTATGTAACAGGTTTTTTAAATAGCGACCTTGGGTGGATCCTTTGCGGTTATTTATTTAAATAAGTATGGAAAAAATTTGTAAATTACAATTGAAGTTGTTAATAACATTAGCTTAATACTTCTGTTTACTGTAACAGTAGTATGACAATATTAATCAGTTACTTTAAATAATTTTATCATAAACAAAAAACCAGTAAATCTTTACAATGAGTTCACATTACATATTTTACTAAAAATGAAACCTCATATGCCAAATCGATATTATTATAGTATAATTTATTTACGATAATAAAGTAATCGCGAAAAATTTCGGTTTTCAGATTTCAATGAAAATACCAATTTTGACTATCCCTGAATTCATTTTCTACTCTAATTCTGAGTCACATGTGTAAAAAAGGCTTACAGTACGCACGTGTTATACGTGTATCATAAACTACTATTGTGTAATGCAATAATGAATAGTGATAAACATTTTAATAAAATTTTCCTGTAGAATGATCTCACTTTCAAGTGAAATGAGTTTATATGAAGTGCAGCAAAACATGAGTATAATTTAGCGTATAGGAAGTCTTGTTGTGTCTACATCAGATTTTTTAAAGATGTATGTTTTTGTAATTTAAAATTTCTCTTTTATTTTATTTATTTTATAAACAATGTCGGAAAAGTGTTATTCCAGATTATTATAATTTCGATTTGGTGGTGCAATGGTAATGGTAGCACCAACGTGTTCATGCCTCCAAAGAAAATTTTCCATGGGGCAGTGTCCCTTAATTCTCTAATTTTCCTTAACTTTTTTACATCAGTAATAAAGTCCTGAATTGTTATTATTTTAAAGAATTATTGATCCTCCTTCTATTTTTAAGTAACTGACTACTACCCAAAAATAGATGTGTCACACACTTAAAAGTATTATCAGTAAATTAGTCGCATCAATGTACCATGTATACAAATTTTCATTTTAAAATTCTCAATAGTACAGCCACAATCGAGGCCACAATTTCAAATTGAATATTAGCCAATAGAAATTTATATGACTGGTAATATTGCGCGTCTCAAGATATACTGGTGATCCTTAGACGTTTGTACTCAGTCACCCTCTACGGGGCGCCGAGACGGTAGTAGGCCTCCGCCCCGCCAGACTGCCGTCCAGAGCATCTCATACCCTGAAGGTGATCTAGTTCTTGGTCTGCTGAAACCAGAGAACATTCTGGAGCAGTTTTGGTTGCTCTGGATTATGCTCCGGTTTTAGTGAGTCAAGAATTAGGGCAGACCGAGGGGCAGGCAGAAATGTTTGCTCTAATTCTTGGCTTACTGAAACCAGATCACATTCTAGAACATTTTTGGCTACTTTGAATTGTGCTCAGGTTTCAGTGAGTCATGAATTAGGGCACTCAATGGTGTTTGCTTTTTCTTGGCTTGCTGAAACCAGAGTACATTTTGCAGCAGATTTTATTGCTCTGGATTATGTTCTGGTTTCAGTGGGTCAGGAATTAGAACATTTTGAAATGTTTGCTCTAATTCTAAACTACTAAACCAGAGCACATTCTGGAGCAGTTTTAGCTGTTCTGGATTATGCTCTGGTTTCAGTGGGTCAGGAATTAGAACATTTTCTATTCTATTCTAAAGTGTTACTATTTTCTTGAAATTTTATGTTTTTCTTTTGGTCATTGTAAGAAAGTTTGCCTCCAAAGAAATTTTGAAAAGTCTGCGCCCATATTTCACGGAATTTTATTTTAGTGAGCAGAAAATATTATCAACAAGAATAAAACTAAAAATGCGATGTTTCTTGGATGGGTAGTTTATTCAATACAAGATAGTTCCCGAAATTCAGCCAACTTTATTCTTTCATCCTCAACAGTTTGGATCTCAAATGAGTCTCCTTCAGGAGATAAAATTTGCAGACAATATGAATAGCACACTTTTATAAATTTCATCTTCTGAAGAAGACACATATAGATACTGTCGAGGTTGAAAGAATAAAGTTGGTTGAATTGTAGAATCGCCTATTGTAAAATTTACTGTTTTAACAAAAAGTAAAAAAAAAAAAAATTATTTTATCAATTTGCGTAAAAAAGAAAATATGTGGTAAAATAGCATTATGCATGATTTTTTTTATTAGTTGGCATTAACCTTTGATGAAATGTGAACATGAAGAGAGCTGATATCCTTAATAAAAACGTGTAATTACATAGAATTCGCTCTTTAGCCATTTATTATTATTATTATTATTATAAGATTACTTTTCAATAAAGAACGTGTTCTTTAAAGGACATTTATTACCTTTAAAACTATTTACATTACTAGTCCAAATAGGAGCGTGCTAAACAAATGACCATTTAAAATCATATAAAATAATTATAATTCAAAATTATAAATATATAAGCGAAGTAAAACTTCATGTACAATAACGGTAATGTACACAACAGATTTTTAGGTTTTGCAAACTGAGTTCTATTTAATTAATATTTATACAAAAAACAAGGAACCGATATTAATTTTTGATTTACTTATGCTCCATGTAAATATTGACATAATGATAAATCAAAATTAATAAACTATATTAATATAATTCCTATATATTAATTTAAATCTTCCAATTAGTAACTGGTTCAACTTGAAATATTTCTACGAATTTGTCATTCGAAAAAGTGTCTTTTTAGCACCTATTGGGCCATTAAATCCACAACATGTTCTCTTCACTTTCACTACCGATGCGTTAGGATGTCGTTACCTCACTAGATAAATAGTGAGCAAACACAACGGTTTGCTTTGTGTGGCATAGATTTCTACTGCAGATGAGATAATTAAATAATTCGTTATTGCAGGAGTGGCTTATTCTTATTGTTAAATCACACATGTCATATAAACGCTGGAATGCGTAGGTGTAGGTTTAATTATAAATTGCGAATTATATAATAAATGCCAATATTCTTCATATTCATACAAGCAATAAATTTTCTTAGCTGTTTATGAAATTTATGGTTTTCGCTTACATGTAAACCATGGAAGAGTTACTTATTTATTTTTTAACAATAGAAATAATAATTTTCAATAATAATCAATCACAATCAAAAAAATATATTTTTTCACTAGAAGACTGTTACCTGCATATTTTACAGCAGTAAACTATACAAACATTTTTTTGCGAATACTTGCAAAATATTAAATAGCTGATGAATGAATATCTAGATGAATATGGAATGTTTGTAGTACAAAATAAAGGTAAAAGGAATATAATAAGTAACAGTAAATTAAACGGGAAAATGAATGTGTTACAAAATTGTTTTGTGGAATAAAAAAATAAAAACCACTATGGAAAGTGGCACTTTTCTCACACTATTACTCTTTCTGAGATTACCTGCGCCATATTTTTTTATGCCAAATAAGCTTTCTTGAATTTATTTTTGTTCTGTAATGTTTACCAATGTGGTCATAGAAAAAGAATAGTGAGCCACTCGTTCAGAATCACAACCTCTTGGGAAATAGGCGACTTTCTGCACTTGTTGCACAATATACTATATTCCATCTAGAAATAAACTGTCACTTGATGGTGATATGGCTGATAATGGGGTATGTGACCTAATTTTGATTTTATATATGATACTAGACAAAAAAGTAAAATAACAATATTTTTTTAAATCGCTTCATTATTCTTAGTTTAGGATAATTATTAAAGATTTGGGGAAGGAATGCTGTCAAGTCATCGCGGTAAAATGGTTAAAGAACAGAAGTAAACTGGGAGCGTAAGAAACAAACTACCTGCCTTTTTCCACGATCGTACCATACTGACATTACGCGTCACTTCTCCGTAACATTAAATTGCTAATAACTTTATTATTGCAAGCAAATATTTAATTTTTATAATTATAATGAGAAGCTATAGTGCTTAGTTTTTATACTTTATGACTTATATATTGAAATTCGATTATGGTCACATACCCCACTGACAAATACACAGAGTTTTATAAAAAATTTCATTACAAATTTGATTCTTTAATCGTATGTCAGGTAAGAATTAAATTAAATCAGTTAAATGTTTTTTTATACATTTTGGGAATAAACTTCGTTAATCTCTGATTTAAATTGTAAACATTATTTACAGCAAGTGGATCAAAAATTTAGTTTATTTCCTAATACATACAAATAAAACAATATAATATCCAATACTTGTTTTGCCAATCTATGTTGTCGTTGATATATAAAATGATATATTTATATCGATAAGATGCTTAACTAAATGTCACCTGTTAGGAACTTTAGCTAGTGATGAGAGTGCATCTCATGGACAATTTTTATGTGAAAAATAAATGTTAAAGAATTTATTAAAAATAATAAATTTTATTATAAAAAATAAATAAATTATATATTTAATTGTATGGTTCCAAAATATGTTATTGTATATTTATTAATAATATATTTATATCTTTGTATTTAACAATAAAATAAAACAGATATATTTTTTATATTTCTATACATAGTGCAAAATTTAAACGTGTAGAACATTAAAATTCTTACTGTTATTTAAACAAATATCTCCATCTGTTGACCTTTGAAGAAAGCATCATCTTCTCATTGGAATTCGAAGATGTCTCTTCACCTTCACTAAGTATAGATAACTTTAGCTTGGGGAAATAAATATTGATATCTTGTAAATAACTTTTTATTTTTATAATTTTTTTACTGTTTTTATAATTGCATGCTCGTCTTTTTACAATATACAAAATGCTCACCTACATTCTGAGTACAACCTGTAAATAATGCATATAACAATGTGGTATAAAAATACACATATAGAATAGAAATATAATACATTAGGTATTGGTATCACCAGCCATATTCATAACATTTTAATCATCGCGAGATTCGTCGTAACATTTCTTATTTGACAAGCTTTTTTGCTGCAATGGCAATCTAACCTAAAATTAAAATAGGCTACCTATTTCTAAATAGCAAAAATGCTTTTCAAATAGCAAATAAATAGCACAGAGTTTGAAGAGTAGAATAAATAGATATATTGTACTTAACTATGAAAGACACTTTTGTGTGATATATCGAGTATTCTGGCGCCATCTTAACCGCCATTTTATAAAAAAAGAACCTGAATTAGGTTAAGTATTTACCAGTTTTAATATCATCACAATTTTTCCTGTACATACTTGTACTAGTGAAAAACCAAGATACGAAAAAAATTGGTATTCTGTGAATTACTTTATTTTAAATCAGTTGTTAAACAACTGTTATTGATTGTATGAAATTGTTTGTATTTTGTTCGAACATGCAATATTGTTCAGCAAAATTGAAAAGAAAATCAGAACACAGAATACCAACGAGAACACAATATCACAATAGGTTAGTAAAAGATCTCAACTCCAGTTCTTGTTTTGACGTGTTAGAGGAAGGCATATACGTATTAGAAATATACTACTGATGCCCGAGACAATGAGTGGTAATCATGGTGATCAAAGAAAGAGAGGAATATATATAGCTCATTCTTTCCATAATTTTCCATACTCTAATGTCTCCCATGCTGCTCAGGCTGTATATATATTTCTAATACGTATACAGAGGAAGAATACCACATGAAGAAGAAATAAAGCATGTCCCAATGTTTGTCATTTCACTCCCCCCTACTTCTTGCCTCGCTCGGTGGTGGAGGGCTGGGAGGCGATCCAGTCCAGCGCCCTCTGGATGTCTGCGGGGATGGGTGGGGGTGTGGGTAGGTGGGCCCCTTGGGGCTGGAAGCCTCCCTCGTCGTCCGCGACGTACTGGAGGGAGATCTGGTTGCCTTCTTTGTCGGTGTAGGCATAGGAGCCTTGCGCGACGATCACTTCGGGGTTTTCAGGGTCGTTGGTTTTCTTCAGTGTGCCGGTTTCTTGTGCTTTGATTTGGTTCGCTGTTTCGTAACTAGAATAAAAAGAATATGTAAATCAGAACAGATCATATCCTTTAAAATTAGATTTTCTTCCTATATTTTAATAGTATGTTATAAACCAAGGTTGAGAAGACTATCATTATTGACCTTGCGCCGAGTTGTGTCCCGAGGTGCGAAGCTACGGGGGGACAAAAGGCGCTGGTCAATAATTGTTTTCGCAACCGTGGTATATATCCTACTAAAAGAATTATATTGACAATAACAAACATTTTGATATGAACATTAACTTGTTTCTTAATATTCACAAATATAAAGTAGGCTGTCTTTGTTTTTATATTTGACATTTCAGTTTTCCAACCTCACATTACACTTTAAATTTGGTTAATTTGGTTATTTGATTTGCCTATTTAAATTAGACGGCATATTTAAATTCTAATCCATATTTTACACTTTACTTCAGTTAAAGGATTTAAACAACATTTGGATTTGGAAACTTGAGTTTCTTTAAAAAGTGACAATTTTCATTATCGACCATGGTTAATAATAATTTTTTATTGACCTAAGTTAGAAGTTACTATGGTTACCAAGTAAGCAGTAATGAAAAACAATTTCTCAAGTCAAAAGTTAATAATAGTGGGTGTTTAGGCTAATAGTGAAAAAAAGCAATTGAATTTCTCTACACTAATTAAGTAATTAAGTAATATTTCGCATTCTAGAATCACGAATTACTATTTTCAAAAATATGATAACATTGGTTTGGTTTTCATGCTGTTTCATTGATAAAAAATTGTTATGCAAAAATGTCGTCCCTGTAACATTGGATGTTATTCAAAATTTATACGATTAAAAAAGTAATTATTATGTGATATCTAATCGTAATTTTTCTGAAATAATTATTTTCAAAATTTTCAATTCAAATAAAAAATTACAAGCTGATCAAGTCGTTGTATTGTTATTAAAAGTTTTAATATAGAGTTTTATTTGATTACGTCTATTAATTCAGATTCAGAGATACAGGGATAAATAGGTATTACTATAAAAAATAGTATATTATACACCAAGGGAGGAAAACTCAAATTTGTTCTCGCCAGTGATATCAAGATACTGAATCGAAGGCTGCCACTTCACTCGAGAGAGCAAAAGCGTTCCTCTCGAGGGCAATACGATAGTTTTTGTAACAAAAGCAAAGAAAAACTCATTTTGCGTGTACATATTACAAAAAAAATATTTTTCAGACCTTTTAATTTTAACATTGTAGGAATTCTTCAAAATAATGAAATATGAAAATCAAATTTATTAAAATATTATCCTTTATATACGCAGAGGAGATTCGTAAAAAAGTAACCCGTTAAATTTAAATTCATTATTATATATTTTATTGAGTAAATATTTATTTTGTCATTAGAGTTTTAAGTATTTTAAATTTAATTCTTACTAATAAATAAATCTAAAATATGAATTTTTTAGTTCTTTTTAAATCTTTTGCGTGAGAAATAAAATAAAAAAAATGTTGAAATAAAATTTATCTTAAGTACTTGAAGGATTATGGCGCTATTAAAGTTCTTATTAGATATATTACATTTAGAAAAACGTGTTTAATTTGTTTGTATTATTATGTTCCAATGATGAATTTAATAGCTCTTCTCCCAACCTATAATTTCGAACAAAGAACAATCCTTATATAATTTTATGTTAATTCCTGTGTAAATGTCATTCTTCTCGTAGTATGCACTTACTTGTTGCAAAACAGCCAATATTCGTGATGCATTCGACTTATTATTATAAATGTTAATAAATACACGTATGCAACCGCGAAACCGCGAAGCGCCGTAAATCCGCGTTGTTTATTCCTTCGGACGAACAGAGAAAGTCTGTCGTAAAGGGAGAAAACCTGCAGTAACACGATTGTTCCTCGGAATAAGGTCGGGAGATTAACATCAATAGATACGACGCGATGCATTTGTGCTTGAGAAATGGCTCAATTGTTATATTGTTTTGCACTACAATTGACAAATAACTGACATGCAAACTATAGGCTATATGAGATTTATTCACGATCTTGCATTCCATCGGTATTGTTATTTCAAAATTAAAATTGTATCAACTAGATTCAGGATAAAACAGATAAGTAGAAACAAAAGAAACTAAAAATCTGAAACAACAGACATAAAATTTACGTCAATTCAGAATGACCACTAATCACATTTGTGACGATGTAATGATTGTTACTTTTTCAATACTTTTAATAACAGAAATGAAAATGTGAAAGATTCAATGGTGTAACGTCACCTAAACAACCTTTGCCTAATTATTTCTGTGTTGCTGTGTTTGATGTTAAGAAAGGTCTTTTTCAATGCTGTATAACTTTTGTCTGAACAGATTTTATATGAAAATTGTTTTAATCGCGTATTTAATGACAATTCAAAATTAAAGAAATTAGGGTTTCGTTTTTGTATGTGAAATAAATGAGGTTATTTTCAACATTTGGACGTAAATTGGGTGTTTGGGGTGAAACAATACCTCTTTACTGGAACAAAATGATCCCAGTGATCGTTTTACCCAAACAATTTTGCATTTTATTTTTAGGAACAATAATATACAGAAATCTTCTCTCGTTTAAAAAAGACAATACGTTATAACTGTAATTATTATTATTTTGAATAACAGTTTATATATTAACAAACTATTTAGTATTTTTTATGGGGATCAATTTATACACATAGATGTACATTATGATGCTATAACTACTATGTCTGCAAAAAATATAAATTAAAAGTATTGATAATGAGGGAGCTAAATTTAATTCGCGCCAATCTGAAGGTAGACGAAATAGTTATTTATGATATAAGTGTTAAAAGTGACATTTTATGAGTGAGTGGGGAAGTTTGTGAGACGAGGCGAAGCCGAGTGTAACAAACCCCACGAACGAATTACTGTTCATTTAGGAATTAATAACATCTAATTTCAGCCTATTAAATATATACAAAAATATGAAAAATGTCGCTACTGTAAATCTGACATTCGCGACACACAATAAAAAACAAGGTATTGTTAAAAACAATACTAATTTTAATTAAATAACATTGAAAATGCAAAACATAAACAAAAAATAAAACATAATCTACTTTATGAACGCGTTTTATCAAGATTTCTTGCAACTTGCCATCATATGAAATGCATATTATTTTTCGAATTTGGAAACAAAATTGCATCTCTTAAAATCATTTTCCCAAGGATACAAAGAATTAAGGAACTGGATTTTAACACTAGTATCATATAATTATATTTTTAATATTGATTTTTTCTATATTATCACTAAGAAACTTGAGAATTAAGAATGCCCAGTGACATAAATAAGATTTTTAAATATTAAGACATAAATTTTGACAGCAATGACGAATAGTTCATTTGACATTTTATTCCGATGTGATATTCTATTTAAGGCAAGCTTATAAAATTTAAGTTATATTGATGACACCAGCCGTTGAAGATTATTTTTTTCGATAAATAAAAGCTCTAAATAATCAAGCAAATGTGAGAGCAAAGGTCAGCAGACTTATGGCCGGATGCACCAGTATTACTTAAATTTTAAGTTTCCCTTAAATCGACAATATAACATCGGAACGAATTGTGAAATGAATTATTGATCATTGTTGTCAAAATTCCGACCATCAGCATATATTCGTTTCAATGTTGCCTAAAATTTAAGCTTATTGGTGCACCGGATCTTAGTAAGCTGTTAGTATCATAGGTAGCATAGAAAAGATATGAAGATATGAAAATATGAATTTATTATGTATAATAAATATAAAGCAGCCATTATAGTCATAAGCCAGCAACAAAGTATAGATTGGAATTTAAGTCATTCAACTGCGCGGGTAGGTTAATGAAGCCAATAGATGTGTCCTGATATCCATCGTTCACATCGGAGCGTGGGTTTAGGAAGCGTTGGAGTAAAGGACGGTACCTCCATTCGTAGGCGCCCTCGGGGCTGATGTTGTTGGTTTGGCTGATGATGGCGATGGGTTCGTCGGGACGTCCTTGGGGCGCTGCCGTCACTGCGCCGAGACAGACGCAAGCCAAAAGGGCGTACTGGAAAGCAAAATATAGAGAATCATTATAAAACTCATTCTAATACTCTTGGAACATTTTATAGCCCTAATTTATTATTATAACAAAAAATCATATATACTGGGTGGAAATGAACTTAATGTCATAAATTTAAAGGTGAGTAGTATGACATGTGAAAATTACGAAAGCGAAAGAATTTTTTAAAAATTCAAAAACGAAATTTTGACTTTTCATAAGGAAACTTTTTTACTGCTGTTTTAATTCATATTTCATTAAAAGTATGTTTATCAAAAATACATTCAAAATTAGTTGTAAAAAATATTATTCTTAATAATTAAATTAAATAGTATTTTTAACGAAAATTACGTTTTTTTTATAGAAGAAAGCAAATGCGTTGTCAGTGGTTCATTGGTACCAAAAATCTTAGTTTAATGAAAACTACCATTAAATATGCGATTTTTTTTTTAAATTCACTTTCGTAATCTATACATGTCATACTACTCACCCGTAAATTTATGACATTAAGTTCATTTTCACCCTGTACATATCTTTCAATATAAAACAAATGACTAATGTTTAGTTGCACCAATAAGACTTAAATTTTAAGCAACATTTCAACAAAAATATGCTAATCGAAATGCAATGTTGAATAGTTGTAATATTATTCATTTAAGGGAAAATTTAAATATAAATAATATTGGTGCAACCGGTCCTAAGAGAGTACATGCCACAAGTGAAATTGTATGAAAAATATTTTCTTCACAAATGTCCACATTGTCTGAAATAAATACGTTTTGAAGAAAAGGTGTTTTCGAACAACTCCACTTGTGGCTTTATACTTTATTTTCACGTAACTCAAACAACAATGGTATATTATTATAGGAGTTTTCAAGACGATACATTGTTCCATGAGTTGTACTCCAAAAAAAAAAAACGAATGGAACAATACGTCGTATAAAAAGCGTATAATATATTAAATGAAGTTGGACACTTATAAGTTATAACTGTCATAATTCATATATAGTATTTAAAAAAAAAATCAAATCTAAACGTTAAGACTTACGAAATTTTAACATTCTTTTAAATTTGCTTTGTATATTTGGTTTCCAAATAGTAGTAAAAAACATTTAAAAATATTTGAGGTTATCAATTTGACATTTACCATGGGGCGCAGAACTTAGAAGTATGAATGTTACAACAAAATAATTGCCGAAAACTGTTTAACAATATCCGATATTGTTAAATAGTTTTTGATATAACAAAACAATTGTTAATGCAAAGTATAACAAATAAATAACCTTCCAAATGAATTAACGATAAATTTACTAAAATATACTATTTTTGTAAACTACTCGTATATATAATAAAACGTAATAATTAAGCAAAAACTACACTAGAGGGTAGTCCTTTGCTTGCTATTTTATAAATCCATCAAATTTGTTTGTTGTCCCTTAATAAAAGCAGTTGTACATAAATATCGTATTAAATTTAATTATAATTGTTGATGCTTTCACAGAATTTTCGTATTATTAATGGTTTTTCGCATTTATATTTATTTATTTATTTATATTGATATAAAAAATATAATATAAAAAAATCGTTATGATTTCAGAAAGATTATTTTCACTAAAAATATTGTTTTCCAATAGGAGCAATTGTAAAATAATACACATTAACACTACATATATACTGCATACCCATCAACACTTGTGTCATTAGTAGCACGACATTTCTAGTAGGAACAAGGCCTCCAGTATCAAGGTATTTGGTTATTAGTTTTACTTGCAGTTGGACAGGACGAGCTATCGTATGGCTAATCAAATTTTATATTGCATACTGGTCACTGTATAACACAGGAGTTTCTATAATTAACAACAAATGAAAAAAAATAACGAATCTATTAAATGAAATGATTCACATGTCTTCGTTGTGTAAGTATTTAAATATTATCTATATTTATTTATTTCAGAGTGTTTCTAATTTCATGTACGTTAAGATTACAGTAATTTTGAATACAAAAGATCTATTTGAAAGCAGCATTTAATTGCTTGTAATTATTTACTTATATGTACAAACATAAAATCTTTACGATATTCTAAAATATATATTTATAAAATCATAAAAATACAATAATACTTAAAATGGCACAACACAAAAAAACAATAAAATGTTTCCAACAACAAACATAAATATCAACACCTGAGAGACTTCAACGGAAGATTAATCAACGAACCTTCATGATTTCTTTTATAATTAAACACGGAATTGAAATTATAGTGGATAAAAATTCTATAAATACCAATGCGCATGATTATAATCACCGGATTTGACATTTCGAGTTTTAATTACGATGAATGTCAGTGATTTTGAACTGTCTGATTGGAAACAGTTATTAATTTGTTAGTAGATAACTTGATCTATAGTAATTTGAATTTAATTGTAGGTTGATATGCCATTTTCCTATTCATTAATTCATATTACTGTCATTTGAACGAATTTATGATCGTGTATTACTTAATAATTTATATTTCAAACTTGAACATTACTAATATGTTTATTGTAATATTAAAATTAATTTTGATATTATTGAAATCACAAAATGGTTAATTTTATACAAAAATATTTTTTTATAATAAGTAATATGTGTTTTTTTAAGCCCGATAGAACTTCAAATTGTAAAAAGTAACACAAAAAATTAAATTTTAATCAACATTTTTTATTTTTTCGAAAGATCAATACATGGCATTAACATTTGAAAATGATTTCGGGCATATGGCCACCGCGGCTGTTCTTGACGAAGCGCATTCTGGACGTCCAATTTTGCGCCAATTTTTCGAGCACTGCTAGCCGTATGTCACGAATAACACGAACAATGTTGGCCTCCAAGGCATCAATTGTTGCTGGTTTTTCAGCATAAACCAGTGACTTCACGTAGCCCCACAGAAAATAATCGAGAGGTGTCAAATCGCACGACCTCGGAGGCCAATTGACGGGCTCATTTCTCGAAATCAACTTATCGCCAAATTTTGATTTCAATAAGTCGATGGTTGCGGTCGCCGTATGGCACGTAGCGCCATCCTGTTGAAACCACATCTCGTCCGGATCAATGTCATCCATATTTTCAAACAAAAAATCATTGATCATGGTGCGGTAACGATCTCCATTGACCGTAACGCGAGCTCCGGCCTCATTTTTGAAAAAAATAAGGTCCGATGATGCCACCAGCGGGTAAACCGCACCAAACGGTGCATTTTTCTGGATATAATGGAGTCTGTAGGGTCTCTTGTGGATTTGTCTCACTTAATATGCGGCAATTTTGCTTATTAACAAACCCGTTAAGCCAAAAATAAGCCTCATCGCTGAACACAATTTTGCGATAAAACAACGGGTCAGTTTCCAACTGCTCTAGAGCCCAATCCGCAAAAGAACGACGCATATGATGGTCTCGTGGCTTTAATTTCTGCACCAGCTGGATCTTATACGAGTGTAGGCCAAGATCTTTGCGCAAAATTTTCCACGTAGAGGACGGACAGAGCCCCAATTCCTGCGAACGATGACGAATTGATAAATTTGGATCTTCTTCCACACTTTCGTTTACTGTGGCGATATTCTCTTCAGTACGCACATTCCTCCGACGTGTTCATGTTATTACATCATGTAGAGAGTACGTGGTTTTAAATCTATCCACAGTTCGACGGATGGCTTGCTCAGATGGACGATTATGTGCGACATAAAAATCACGAAGTCGTCTATAAGTTGCGCGAATCGATGATAAGTAAATTTGGACAATTTGGTAGCGTTGTTTAAGCGTGAGTCTATTTATGATGATTTGCCAGAGTACACTGATCATAAATATCCAAAAGTGAGTGCAGTATGACAGATCGTTTGACAGTTAACCCTTTCGTAAGTTCTATCTAAGCAAAAAAAACACCCTGTATTTAAAAAAAAGTAAATACCATAAATAATTTATAAGTTTAAAATGTAACATATTAAAAAACAAAGAACAATTAACTGAACTAGAAAGAATCTGAGTGATTTTTATGTCGTGTTTTTTTTTCAAATGAAAGTATTCGACAAGGGCTAGCTAGCTAGAATAACAAAAATTTGTCAGGTCGATCGGATTTTGTTTTTCCCAAAAGTTGTCAGAAATATGTGTTTAAAATCAAATGGAAGTAGTCGACAAGGACTGGTTTGTAGAAATGAGAAATATTAACAATTGTATATAAATACTTTACTGACGCCGGAGGCCTAGGGAATACTCACCGTAGCTGAGCATTCTCTATTTATATTACTATTACTTTAATTGTTTTTACCTCTTGCTTCGAGGCAGATAAGGGAGGTATTATGTAGCATGATCTCCTCAAATTTTAAATTGATAATTAAAATACAATAATACATTATTTTTAAAATCGTGATAATATAAGTGCTAGTTGCAATTTAAATTAGAATTGCAAATAAGTTATAAATTATTAATAAACAATAATTATCGGATTATCCATAAAGATGTTAACAATACTACAACAATTTTGCATAATTTTTAAATAAAATAAAAATAGAATAATTGTAAAGTACATATTGATGCAATATGTTTATATCTTCATCTTGCGTCTATGACTCATATGTATATAATAACCTTATTAATATAATTACTACGTAAAAGTGCATAAAGTGGAGAAAATTATTTAGCAACAAAGTGAAGCTAAATATTAGCAAAAGCAGATGATTGCTTTGATATTTAATTTGCTTAGCACTCAATTTTGCGTTTATGTTATATGGTAATTATAATAGTCGTTAAACTATGAAATTAAATTACCGTTTTAATTATCATAATAAAATTATGGTACTTTTATTTTTATTAAAATTTATTTCAAGTAAACTTAATATAGCAATAAATCAATTTACACTGTTTTTTGAGAATTTTTTTTGAATATTTATTCAGATCATTTTATTTAAGTGAGTGCTATCGTCTAGATCTATACTTTCTAGACTCTTGTCTTGTCTCGTCTAGATTATCGAGACAAGACTGACAAATGTCTTGTCTTGAAATTTCAAGACAAGGCAAGGTTTTCTTATTCTAGATCAAGACGAGAAAATTCTACACAAGGTTTAAGACTGTAAATTAATTAAAAATTTTAAATTTTCGAAGCTTGTTCCATCCGAACTGAAAAAGTGATTATAAAATAGAAAAAAATGCTGTCGACGAATTATCTGTCCTTGCCTAATGAGTACACGCAAGATAATGAAGAGTCTTGAAATAATCTTGAGTCTTGTTGTCTAGACAAAACTTTTTAATCTAGTCAAGTCTTGTCTTGAAATTTCTAGACAAGATTTTGCAATGCCTTGTCTTGTCTTGTCTAGAGGGCAACACTATCTTAAGTATATATTTTCTTTTAATATTTGTATCTGAACGAAACAGCGTTAATTATTTAAAATATTTAATAACCTATTAAGAGAGCATTTTTTATTTAATTGTTTATTGATGACGATTTCAACCCTATATTTATACAAAAGTATTTTATTAATTTTTAATTAGGTTTATCCAATTTTTATTTGATAAATGTTCTTAATCGAAATATTGGTATCATCAGATTTATAAATCACAAAGATTCATCAAAGATTTCTAATATATAGATAATTTTTAAATTTACATTATTTTGATTAAACATATAATACATTCACAGTTAGCGATACTTTTTATCTAATCATTAAATATTGTTTTGAAAAAAGATTCTCTACATCTGTAATATGTGCGGGTGTATTACACAAAAAAGTTTGTGACTGAAATTCAACCGAAACTGTTTTAAAAATATTAATAATTTACACGGCTTGTCCGTATAAAATATTACAATATAATTAAAAAAAAATTATAAGTAAGTCATATAATTTTTATAATATTTTGTATTTATGTATCATTAAAAATGTGTATATAATTCAAATATTCATGTGTATAAGCGATATCACGAACATTAAATGAAATGCTGTGTTTTGTTTAGATTATTATATAAACAATAATATGACAGTTTTTACTTAATTAAATAATCTTTCTTTGATTTAGTCAAGAAATGAGTTTTTTATATAGATTATTATAGAAAATATTCACTATAAAAGTAGGACAATATAAACAAATTAGAAAATAGTTTACTTATTACTTGAAAGAGAACTTGTAGCTGGTACCTAGTAGAACATGTTCAAATTATTTAATAATAAATTAAAGCACTGGATGATCTCAATTTTTTTTAACAATATGATGAGTTTTTGCATTTCCGGGAGTAAAAGCCTACTTTATTCTTCATTTTCGAAGACTGAAGTAGCACACAATCCCTTAGGGATTAAATATGAATTTATTCCCTGAGGGATTAAATTAATAAACAAGCATTATGTTAGCACAGAAACAAATAGGTATACATACGTAACCTATTAATAAATAATTATTATTTTAAAATGTATATGGGGATGTGCAAAAAATTGTTTATATATCATAGGACTTAAATGCCTTTAATCCCTCAAGTGATTATTTCCCTCGTCTACGGCTCGTGAAATAAACCTCACTCTCAAGATTAAATCATGCACTTTAGTCCCTCAATAGTATACTAATACTTATTTGCTTTTCTCCCGGGCAATAAACTATCACTTTATATGTTGGACAATTGATACATACTATACTACTTTATTCCCAAGTAAATATAAATATTCTTGGTTCCAGAGTATTGTAAAAAAATATTGTTTGAGCGCAGGAGTATTTAAGAATTAATTTTAAAATAAATTAATTTATTTAAATTTAATGGTCGACAGAAGAGTTTTGTATACATTGGGAATAAACTTTGTTAATCCCTCAACTGAAAATCACAGTTTCGGGAACAGAACCTTATTTATTCCAATGTAGGATTGGTTTTATCGACTGAATGTTAATAAAAGAAGGTCTTTTTTGGAGTTGCAATCATTTATTTAATAAAGTCCACTAATACACTAATGTATTAGTGGATTTTATTAAAAGACTGCAACTCCAAAAAAGCTTTCTCTTATTCATTCCCTTAAAATATAAATTTTTGAACTGTCGACTATTATTAAAGTAATAATCAACATGTTGCCAACCTAGACCTTGCGACTTACCGTATTCATGTTCACACTCACTCACTTGTTCCCACGTGTCACGTCTTTGTTTCTGAGAGCGTCGCGTCGTATTTATACCTGCAGGTCTCCCCTAGAGTATGACTTCATCCTCCCTCCCGCCGGTTCCAAATGTCTATTACAACATGTACAAAATGGCATCATCCTTCCAGCTTCCCATGTCAATACCGTACTTGCAGGTAGAGTTCTTCCATAGATCTCACTTACATGGACCACTACAGCTCAGTACGTATGGAACCTACAAGTCGGATGCAGTTGCAGTGTGTTCATTACGGTTTTTATTTATCAGGTCTATTCATGTTTATGTTATGAAATTTTCTATTGTTTAACACACATAAAAATAGCCATGATGTGAAAATTAATTTATTTGTTGGAAATTAATTGTAAATACCACAGAAAATGGGAACGATATAAACATAAAATTGACATACTTACAGCAAATTTATTTTATCTATTGATAACTTTTTATCGAACATTTTAACTTTTTATTTATATTCTTTTTTACATACCTACATTCCTTCGAGAAATGTAGAAGACATGATGCGAACGATTTTTTTCTAAATCGATTCAAGATCATGGATTCAACCCTGAATAAGTTGATATAATCGATTCGATTGACTAAATTTAATATTATTAAATATCTATGCGCAAAATATCACTGGAAACTCAAAACTTATATAAATAAGAGTTTTTATTTATGTTTACAAAATTATTCATAAGTACAAAATATGACAGTATTTACCACTTGTAAAAAATAAAAATCTCATTTATTATTCACTTTCATACGTTAATCGATTCATACTAATATTTAAACGAATCGATTTTGAATCGATTAATTTAATAGTTCGCCCAATTTTTTAAGAAATAGTTGTCAAATACCAAACCTACTTATTTATTTCATGAAATTTTTTTATGATGAAGACAATACATAGTTTGCTAATTCGAAAGGAAGGAAGTTTGGGATTTCAAACATCCCTCGAAATTAATTAGGTACTTTCTTAAAATAAAAAAAAATATTTATTGATTATATAACGCATGTCAATTTTAAGCTACCGTTATTTTTTGTTCCCCTGATTCCGAATTATATTTTAAAAACCTGCATTTCTTAGCTAATTTTTAGGGTATAAAGATGAAAAAGTAAAGAATATTTCTTTAAACATATATTTAAATAAGAAAAATGGCAGTTTCAAGAAATAAGAGAATTTAAATTTGTTCCGTAGATTAACCTACGAATATACTATACATACGACCATTACATTTCAGAATGAAACCGAAAATGACACTGAATTTCAGTGTTTTTCAGTTTTAAATACATTTGTGATTATGTAATATCTCTTTGGCGCCCCTGGATACTGCGCCCGGAAACATATGTCCCCCACTATCATGTGGTTATAAATTTGACAAACTAAGAAAAATTAATGTAAATATTGTAGTTGCTGAACATTACAAATTGAATTACGATTAAAATTTGTATCCAATTTATAACACATATTATTAAATATAATATGAAGTAAGTTCTTATGAGAAAACAGACAAATTTTGCATTTGGCAACATTTCTTATAGTGGATTTCATTCTTACACATAATCTATTTAAACGTATTTTCCACTATTGAAAATATTTTCTTTAATAATTCATTATTATTGAATATCTTGCAAATTGGCACACCCAGTAGTGGGTAATTATTGATGATAATATATTTATTTAGTTCATTTCTTAACTCATTTACATTAAACATTTATGATTTTTCAATATTTATTGTGAATTTCCATATAACTTTCATACATTATCATAATAACTGCACGTATTGTAAGTAGTAGCAGCTTTTCCATAATTCAGATCAGTTTAAAAATAAATCTAGTAAGAAACATCCTGGTTGACGCGTTTAAACTTGTAATTATTCAACTATTTCTTTATTGTTTATTTATACTCTCCTTAATCAATTTAGAATGCACTTAATGTGCTCACTGTAATACATTGATATAAATAGTTACATAAATATAAAACTAGAAGTGTAGCAATTATAGCGGAAGGCATTTTATTAGCTTGATTTCATTGGCAGTTATAGGTGATTTACATTTAATGAATTGAGTGCAAATTATAGGTTGTTTTACAACATTGACATTGACATAGGAGTAAGGTTAGAATGTGTAGTTTATTTACATTATTAGATGAACTAGTTTCTTTATGTTTACATTAAATTATAAATGAAATAATATACTCGTATAATTCAAAATTTGAAACTGAAATAATTATACTAATAAAAATATCTGATGTGGACACTACCTAACTTCCTTGTACGCTGGGTCGATCTAAAGAGCATTGATGGCTGAATAAATTTTGCCGCCCCCTCTAAAGTTTTTTTTTATTGTTTATAATAGTTCATAATATAAGGTAAAATATGAAAGATAGACCTTTTTAATAATAAAATGTTTGAAAGTGTAATTAAATATTAATTATAAGTTTTCAGTATTCAGTATAAGTTAGTAATAAAATTTACAAGAAAACTTACTATTTACTAATTGTAAATTTATTTTCATATCAGCCAATTTTAAATCCAAACCAACAGACGATCTTGTTTCATTGTTTGTTTGTCCAAAATTATTGATAATATGAAAATCAGCGTACAATCATTGTTTGGTTTTAATGAAAAAAAAATGCAAATAGTGTACTATTCCAATGAATGATACAGAAAACTAAATTGTGAGCTGCTAGGGACCACTAACGAAGTGTTTCATATAATTAATGAAAAAAGGACCGACGCGAAATAATCGCACAATAAACACTGTTTATCTTATCAATATAAAAACAAAAATGCAAATAAGCATTGAACAATACATTTTGCCCAAATTAAAATGAGAGACTTAAAAATATATGTGCAATTGTACGACTATTAAATTAAAGAGAATGCATAACTAAATATTATAACAGTCCCACATATAGATTTCCAACATTCTACGGCTAATCGTTTTTGAATTAGGTATGCGAAAATTTCAAAAAACCCTTCGAGCAAAGTGCAAAATAAGAAGTACACAACTAGGTGTTTTAGCAGTTTCATATAATATAAAATTTCAACATTATATGGCTAATTATTTTTGAGTTATGTGACATTTTTCGCGTTTACAATACTTCCTTTACTTCGTATAAGGAAGTAAAGAAATTATCCAAAAATTGTAAAAGCCACAAGAAATTTTGCGATATTGTAAATTTTGATCAATTTTCTGACTTTTAATGTAGAATTGAACGTGAAGTCAAAAATCGTATATTTATCTATTTTAAAGATAAATAATCATAAATCGTTATAATTAGTATATTGAATTATTATAATATTTCATAACAAATTGTCAACAATATCTTTGAAAACTAAACGGGAAGCGGTGATATATTTGGTTAGCGCGCTTCAATTAAGTGGAGAGTAAAATCTGTGGTTTTTATTAATTTTTATTCTAATAAAAGTTAAAAAAAATATTTTTCATACAACTTGTTTATGTTATTTTCTACATATTTAATCAATCGAAGTTCACATGTATTCTACAATAGATATATTTCCCAGCCATTTATTGCTACCTCTGGTACTCCTCAGGGTTCATATCTCGGTCTTTTTAATCTATTTATCAATGACAGTGTTTCTTATCTTAAACACTCTGTTTAATTTATGCTGATGACATGAAAATTTATAAAATTATAAATCATATTAATGAATACTAAGACCTACAACATGATAATTACAATGTTATTTCTTGGTCAAACTCCGCAAAGTTTTTTTTTAATATACCAATAATGTTAGGACCTATACCATGAAAAAATAATGTATTATATTTAACCATTTCGTGATTCATATCATGTTAACTAGATTTAATACTAAAAGAGATTTGAAAGTAACTTATAGTTACAGAAATCTTGAGTTTATTATTCGTAACTATCGTGAATTTACTCATTTTTCTCCCTTTAAAACTCTTTTCAATTTTTTTATACGAGTTAAACTAGAATATTGTTTCCTGGTTACAAATCCATTAAACCAAAATTCTATACGAGCTATTGAAGAATTCATTTTAATTCTTAAGATATTGCTGGTAAAAATGTAAATTGGTATCACCTTCAATATGATTCTGTACTGTCTGATTGTCGAATAATTTCTTTCATACACAAACTATTTAACAGCAATATAGTGGATTTCAATCTATTATCCCTAATTCATTTTCATGTGTCCAAAACGTTCCACTCTCGTCACAAAGCAAAATTTTCTATTAAATCTGCTAAAACTAACTATGAACTCAAAAACCCATAAAGGCAATTGACATATTTTATGACTCCTTATCATATTTTAAGTTCAAGTTATTGCAACATATGATTTTTCTTTAATCATTGTACGAGTATTTTTAAATAAATTTTTGTAACTAACAAATATAATTACTTTTATTTGGTTTCTTGAATTTTGTCTTTACACTATAATTGGGAACTCCTTTTCCTGTTGAGTTCTAATTAAAAAATAGTGGTACGGAACATACTATAAGCTGTAGGTTCCGATGGCTGACAAGCCAACAAAATGGAAGTACAGGTGATGAAAAATATGCACATATAGTTTTAAGTCTTTCATTTCAAAATTTTTCTTAGTGGAAACATTATTAATATTTTACTACCATTCTTATTTTAATTTTTAAATTTTAAAACTAAATATTTAAATTAAAGACACCAGACTTCTTTTATTAATTTGTTAGACATTTTGAGTAAAGATTATGAAAATATTAATATTATACGGGCAATAAAATTGATATTTCATGGAATAGGTATATTAAGGAATCATTAATTTTTTTATTTTTCTGTCTTTGCTCAGGATGACTACATGTATATATTTACCATCATTTATTTGAAATATATTTTTATATTAGAAAGGTGAAGCATGTCAAAATAATTATTCCCGTGAAAAATGCCCCGCACAAAGTTTTGCGCATCATATGAAATTGATTAGGATTTGTAATTCTTACATATAATTAATCTAATGAATAAATTTAACGCTGATGCATAGAGAATTTTCTCATGACATATAAAGTGACAAGATGTATGGTTGCTATAGCTACTCCTTTGACATTACTGTTGATTTATCTTCAATTGTCATGCTGCTGTAGATATTTCCATAATTTTCTTGACATAATTGAAAAATAAATACCAGCGAGAAAACTTATTACGTGTTACTCAGTGGAATTCTGTCGAAATAATTGTCACATGCTTAAATATGTTTGTTGATGAATTGAGTATACAACTTTCTTTTTAAAATATTGCTTGGCAAACAAAAATGTATCTGTTACAAAGAACTTACTAACAAGTACGTAGGAGCACAGAAAAACAGCAAGCTTGCTGTTTTTCTGTGGTAGGAGTAATAAAAAATTTTAAGGAGCGAAGAGACGTCGTAGATATAAAAAAATACGTTATAAAACGAAATAAAACTTGTAGAAATACCCGAGTGATGTTTACATTTAGAATATCGAAAAGAAAAAAAAATGTTACTATAATAAGAGTACATAGTAATGATATTTACAATCATTAAAGAGAAACATAAAATTTTCATAACATTTTAATTTATTTAAAATAATTATAGTTTTTTTTTCAGTACACGTTGGCTATACGATTAGACTTAAAATGTATGCATAAGTAATTTATACGTCACCCCGATGAACCCAATTGCTAAATTATCTACAAATAATCTTTGTTGTTTTTTTGTGTAAAAACTATTCTAGAGGTATATTATAACTTCTATTTGTAGGGAGCAGTCGATTTGGAATGAATTAATGCATATATAAACGTTGTACTTCGTGACGATATAATCTAATTACAAATATTGATGACATGGGAAAAATTTTTTTTACGCTTTGGGTTCGATAGACTTTTTTGACTTCGTGACCTCTGACGTACTAAAAACACAAACTTTGTGCACTGAATACAAAAATAAAATAACTATTATCTACACTATTTAAAACATTTTTCTTTTTGAACAAAAAAACAGAATATTTAAAAAAAATGATTTAAATAAATCTTCCTTGTCTACGCATAAAAAACAGCTTTTTCAATAATTGTTAATAAATACAATATTTAAATTGTAGGTATTACTTTTTACAATACATATATTTTAGTCAGAAAATTAATTTCCAATATACAATCTTTGTTTGTTTAACTGATTCATGAGTAAAATTCACAATCAAAAAATATCTTTAGATAAAATATTTTTAGTTTTCGAAGCTCTATCCGAATCATTAATAAAATATAGTGGTTCTATTTTAAGATTTAAAAATTGCCTCCTCCGTTTTGACGGAGTTGGTTGTCTTCCTTCAAACCGTAGGATATAATTTAAAATGGGACACCCAGTATTATTTTAATTTTTAGGATTTGGTTTTTGATTATGTATTATTTGAATGATTTATGTTTGTAAAGTCGATTTCATTGAGTTGATCCTCACGTTATCAATCGTAACCCCATGTTTCAAATCGCCAAGGGGAAAATGGGGAATTGATGACACTATCTTGTCGGGTGAAATCGTGTAATTTCCGAAGTAAATATGTCAAAACTAATAGCATTATATTATATTATATATTATATAACAATGGATGAAATATACAAAAATAGATTCAACCTCTGATTCAACTAACAAAACTAACAATATACAATGAAGCAGAAAATGTTGACGCTAAAATCATCTTAATAAATGAAATGAGTATCATATATGTCTTGCGTGTACGACAAAAATTTAATAATTCTTGCAGCAGAAATTGATGACGTGAGTATGAACTCAAGGAAACCAACTTTAAAAATATTATTTGATGTCCGTAAGACTTGCATTGAAACCCCCAATAAAGCGTTGCTCTTTCGTGCTAACCACCACTTAACCTCAAATTCGCAACTTAGTACTTCCTTCATGTTCATGTAATTCGCACTTAAATCAACGCGGCATAATTGGCAACCGCAGCCTCCCATTATCTCCACGGAGATGCACATAACCTATACGCATGCCTTCGTCACGCACTCCCGTTGCGAAAGTGAGGTTATGTGGCGAGGGTGGAGTAGAAGAAAGCGTGCTTCACTTGTTTGCAGCTTTGTTTATGGATGTACATTGATAATTGATGTTTGTGTACGCGCCTAGCTTAAGTAACTTGAGTACTTCATCGAGACATCTTCACTTTATTCAAATTAAAAAACCTAATGTAATCAACACATTCATTATCATAATTACCTACTTCTATTACATTGTTAAAATCGTTTCGATTAAAAGATTTAATAATGCAAATGATTGAAAACGTAATAAGTATCCTCTAAAGGTACATGATTGAAAGGTGATGCATCTTATAATAATAATTAATGACAAATGTTTATCACTGGTATATCCGTGTAGCATTTGTTACACACAATTACTCATTTAATAGTTATTGAAGATACAAGGAATGTAAGTAAATTATAACTTTCGAGAAGGTATAAAGTTGCGAAGTTCATATTACCGTACGAGAATATTTTTATTGGGTACTTACATTCCGACTCTCGTATTATATTGTTCGCGCCACCAACAGCAATTAACTTCAAATAATACTGAGGTATTTATAAATGTGATAATTCACTTGTCAGTTCAGATATATTTATTTGCAATTTTTATAGTTAATTTTAACCGTTGCTAGACGATGAAATGTATATGAAATTCCTAGGTTTTTCATAATTACTGTGCTAGTAGAATAGTTATTTCTATATTTTCCCGTTGACAATGGTAACCAAATAACGGAAGTTATCAGGAACTTACGTACTTACTATGGAAGCAAGTTAAACTTACTTGAATGGTGGCGCGAAAAATGAATAATTCATGAAAATAATATAACTACAACTGGATTTAGAATTACAATTAGTATTTCAAAAACACCCAATTTAATAAAAAATATTAGCTACTAAACCGGATTAGTTATACCCCTTGTTAACATCCTGTAATGTCCAACTAACTCTAGTCCCAATTCAACAAGGAAAATAAAAAGTATATTTTTTAGTTCCAAAGATAACTCCACAAGTTAGGTGGAATTAGCAATATTTTTAAATAATTATCAACATTTCTAAATGAAACTGAGAAAGATTTGTGCTGATATTTGACAACCTAGAAGTTTTAGTTATTTTGGCTGTATATGAAAAATTTTAGAGTGAAAAACTAAAAATTGTAACTTGACTTGTTTTACTGTGATTGAAAATATCTTGGAGATTTTTAATTGGAAATGTGTATTTTTAATTTTTAATGACTCATCAGTTAAACAGACAAAGACATTGTACTCAAAAAATGAAAGATATTGTAAAATTTAATTTCTTTGTTAATGTACTTAAATGGAATAAATCTACAAAATAAATATAGATATACTATCCGTTAAAGACCTGGTATCAGTTAAAAAAACTTCCTAATAATTGACAACAGACACCTCAATCTTCCTGACTGCTTAACCTATATATTATTTTCTGTTTTACTAGTAGTAGCTGTTAATGCAAAGATCACGATTTGCAAATGAACAATAACATTTATTCCAGCATATAAAGTGGTGATGAGTCTTTGTTCTGTGGCACGCTGCACGATTGAGTGTTTTCAACCTGCAGCAGTTTCCGCGATGCTGCGAACGCAGTTAGAATTCATATCGTGAATCTGCAGATGCCTGGGATGGCTGCACGATGCAGTGCTCACCTTCAGCGCTGCATAGGTCACGCAACAATGCTTATCAAACCGCAACGATCTTGTGGGAAAATGGTGACAAACAACGCCAAATTCTATACAATCTACCAAAATTACAAGATCTATCAAATTGCACTACAATTTCTTTTTCTATGCTATTTCGAGTAATTTGAATAAGAAAATATTGTAAAATAAATAAATATTATATCAAATACAACAGATTCACATTCTGAGGATGATCCCGGGTAGGATCGAAACGTCAATGTGAATTAAAAACCCAGAAATTTCAGAATTTCACCTTTAAATCAACGTCCAATCAAGAAATCTTCCATTCCATAAATAAATATAATTGAGATACTTCTTGGCCTTTATTTATTAAATAGACGACAATATCTGGAATCACACATTTGTTTTTCCGACTCGACCGTTTCGAACCCCATCGGTCTTAAAAATTTAAAAATTATATACCTATGTTAAAGTGGAATTTAAAAATATCGTAGTACAAAATAGTGTTGCCGCGAAACGAGACAAAAATATCGTCTCGTCTCGTCCCGCCACTGGTTTATCTCGTCTTGAAAAGAATTTATTTTAATTTTCGAGACGAGGAGAAATGAGAAGAGATAAATGTTGCCGACGTAAGGTTGTGACGAGTCGAGACGAAATGATCTAACGAGACGTCTCGAATGTCTCGATCATGATTATAAATTATTTTAATTTATTACAGATTTTTGTAATACACTCGGTTTACGGCTGTTCTTTTTTATAAACCATTATATTACCATTTGATTTGGATTTACGTACTTATTACCAAAAAATAAATTATATTCTTTTTGGAGCAATTTTGGAGAAGTTATTTCTTATTCGCTGATTCTACAGCTTCTAAGGATACTTATTATTTTACTTTTATTCTGGCGGCGTAGAAATTACACGTCACCTTTGTCAATTATGTCACAAAAATGTCACTTTTATGACGTTTGAAAACAAAATAATTTAAGTTGTTCGTTAGGTTGTGGGACACCATTTTTTTTTTTTTACTTTTAATTATATTTTTTACAACATTACAATATTTTACTACAGTTTTCGATTTTAGTGATTTTATTAAATTTTATAAAAGCAGTAATCTAAAATGTGTTTGTTTCCTATTTCGATGTCAGTGCCTCAAAGAAACTTAACTCAATTTATTTTTGTCTTTTGAATTGTCTCCGCTCGTGTATTTCTTTCCTACAGTCAAGAAATAATAAATATAATAAATATGAAACCAGAGTTACAATTTACTACTGAAATCAATACTTATAATCAAGGGCGCCGAATTTTCAAAATATTGAAAGGTAAAAATAAAGGTAAAAACTTAATTTTTTCTACATACTTGTATGTCTTTCTTGTCTACGTTATTTGAATCATAGCATTGCTTCGATGTCAGCATAGTTGGCGCTCAAGTTTAAAATAGGAATAGAATTTAATAGATACCTACATCGACTACTACAAAGTAGCAAGAATGCAAAGTAGCATTGCTTTGTTGTTTTTATTGCACATATTGTGCAACAGAAAGAAAAAATATTACATAAGACTGAAATGAGAGGACTTATGGGGTTTGAGCCTTCAGAACACTGAACATTTGTCAAATTTTTATATTAAACATACTTAACAAAACTCTAAACTTCACTCTGGGCCAGTGGCGGAACTATAGGTGGGCCAGGGTGGGCCGGTGCCCACCTTTAAAAGTGTTGGCCCACCCTCGTGCCCACCCGTAAACAATGCAGGTATCAATAAAATATATAATACCATTATTACAGTAATTTTTCTAAAAATTTGTAAAAAGAAAAAGACGGCGTAATCTTTGTCTTGAAATATTTAATTGATATTATTGTGTCTGCACGGTGGTAGTGCTTGTATAACCAAAGAATTGCGCTAAGGGCTAAGCCGATTAATGAGGCCGCTCTTTTACGTAGAAACTTGTGATAGTCATTGCCGCGCGCTTTTACAAAGCATGCCGATTTGATTTATAATTGATGTCAACTGACCGTCTTCATATCTGCCACTACATCTACAATAGATCAGTGTACATGTAGTTTTCATATCTTACAGAACATGCAGTTTATGTGAATTTTGATGATTAGTGCTAGATAAAATGAGTAAAAGTAATATTATAGATTCTTTCGGGCTAAGTTAAAAAAAATTTAAACCTGTCGTTCAGTTTCCATGACACCTACTGAAAATTGCTTGAATATTGTAAAAATTATTTATTATTTTTTAAGTATATAAGGGCATTTGGCCAATTCTTTTTGCCTCGTTGGATGCTGTTTTTATTTCTAAACAAATACATATCTCACAGTTTGTTCTAAATTAATAGGTAATAAAGACATATTGAAAAATGAAAAAAGTAACATTGAATTTCTTACGTTCAGAAATTAAAGTAGACACTCGGTATATAACAATGGCACGGCCCACCAAGATTATCCGGTGCCCACCGCCTGGCCCACCTAACATTTTCCCTCTAGTTCCGCCACTGCTCTGGGCAAATAAGTGTAAATGGCTGATGTATTCAAAAATTTCAATGCTGCTCATTGTGATTTTGAATTCTCAAATAAATTATTATATTAAACTGCCACCTGAAATAGTTATTTACATACCAAATGCGGGAACGACTGGTTTCCGGAGGAGTGTTTGGCGGCGCGAGCTCGCGAGCGCTGCCATAGAACGATTCCGGAAACCCAGTTCACGCAAGAGGTTTGTACAATATTTTTCGTACGAAAATCATAAAATCAATAATTAATTTTCTATTTGTACAAATATTTTTATTTATTGTATTCACAAAATGATTTGTGGTTATGTGTTTCAGTATTAACAAGTGCTGTCAATCTGTCAACATGACAGCAGTTGTTGCCAACATTGTTTATCAAATGCACTAAATTTACTTTTTCTAAAATAAATTTCATTCAATAATCCACTATTCTCTTTTATTATTATTATGTAAAAGAATGTTTGAAACATTATACTATTTTATTGTAAATAGTATATTATTTAACAAGCATAATATGTAGCCATATTATGCGAGTCAAATACTATACTTTATCTACAACTATCAGGCATATAAAAAATCTGATATTATTTGTAAAATATTCAGTAAAGTGTGAGTAGTTCATATATAGCTTAACAGATGGCGCCACAGTAGCACTTAAATGTCAAAATAACTTTTCAAATTGTATTTATTATACTTTTATACGCATATATATTGATATTTATAATAAAAAATATGTTATTAATAAATTAACAGTTTAATAAAATATTATGTGTTAAATTATATGCCCTATTTATTACAGAAAAGTGTAGCGTGTATCATGACATTTCATATTACACTTGTGTAATATGAGTAGTATATTATATGTAGTATCACACGTATAATGTACTCATATTTCAATAGTTGTAGATAAAATAGTTTTTTAATAAATGCTGTAGAAGTAGGAGTGTTTTTTCCAAAATTTCCCGGTCACCTATCTGGTGGAGACCTGGGAAATTGACGTTCCAGGCGTTGCTTAGGCAACGCGAAACAACACATTTCAATGCATGAGTACGAAAAAATAATTTGTGCCATATTTATAATTATTTAGCATTTATAGAATATGCCCACTTAAATAGTTTAACTTTTCAATAGAACCGACATGATTTTAAAGTCGTTCTTATGGATATTATCAGGGAAAATGCCAATAGAGTGAAACATGCAATTTATTTCCTTGAAAATGAATCTTTTAATTTAAAACTGTTTGACCTTGAACTTTAAAAAAAGTTTCGTCGTCGATGCATTTTCATTAACATGCAACAGATTTTATAAGAAAAAAATGTTTAGGACCCTCCAAACTTCAATCCTGGGCGCGCCACTGAAGAAAGCTGAAACAAATTTAACCAAAAAGGTAACTTTTACTAAAGATTATATTAATTTTTAATAACTTTACTGTTAAATACATTTTTTGTACAAAAAATATATAAGTGTAGATCATGAATGAAATTGTTAATTATGAAAAAAACAGTTAGGAAAGTAATGGCTGATGATATTAATGTACAGAAATTTGTGACTAGCGTAAAGAATGCATTTGCCTCCTTTCTATTTTTGCGTCTCTCGCGAAGATACCAAACTGCAAATGCATGAACAAGACGAGAAATGCATCTCAGAATTTATTCAATTATTTAGTTGTAAGCAGCCTTGACTGCAATGAATGTCCATTGTAAATAAATACTCATTGTTAGAATGCAATAAATAGCGGAGATAACTTTTAGCACATCTTTTATATTTCTTTAATTCACGACGATAAAACATTACAATGCATAATTAAAGGAGAAGCACAAATGGAGAATTTACTTGCTGTAATAAATAATTGTTTATTAACCAGTGGTTAGAACGTTGGCTTCTTAACGAAGAGGCTTGTATTTGTATCTTGATTAGATTAATTACGAATTAAAGATGCAACTAACTACATTTTCTTAGAGATTAAAGATTCATATTATTATTTGCGCATTCTACAATTTAGCAGGGTTTTTGTTCTATAACCGAGCGGATAAACCTAAGGCTTCATAAATATCCATCTCGTTTAGGGCTCTTACATTTTTAATGACTGAAACCGAGACAGTTCGACTTTTCATAAGATTTCGATGATTTTATTAACTATTTTTTGTTAAAATATAATCATACATTTCTGTACAATTAAAATCAAAATTGACAATATTTTGTCATATAGCATTTACCGTGTCACAGAGTAATGAGTTAGGCTCTGTCCAATGAATAAAAAAAAATACTTTCCACATTGGTATTGTGGCTTGGAATTGAATAAATATATTCACATATTTTCATTGTCTAAATACTGTTCTGAAAATTCTTTAAATCACAAAATATGCATCCCCAGACCTTGTTTCGGAACACTGGGACATACACTTTAATTCGGATGAAAAATTTGACTCTTGTTTGTATGAACGAATAGATCATATTCACCTCATCATCAATATTTTACCTAAGATATTATTTTCACCAAAAAATTGTTACTAGTTGATTTAAAACTTCCCGTGCAGTAGTTCAAGAAAATAAAAATAAAACTTTTATGTATCTACTAGTCTTTTTTAATTTACATTAAAACTGTATAATGGACAACTGTTAAAATTCATTTAATTTTATTCATTATTACAGTTGAAAACAAAGCCAAAACATGCAAAATTAAACAATGTAACCAACTGTACCATACACATCCCATCATAATAAATAATAAAAAATCTGATATGTCCAATACAATACCTCCCGCCACTGTAGTAATACATATATTCTATATAAGTTATTCAATACATTTAATTTGTAGTTTTAAAATTAATTTGTGATTGCAGTTCAGAATATTTTTAATTTATTTCATACCTAAAATTTCCTTCATAAAATTTGTATGCCCAATATGACAGCTATTTTTGACGTTACTAAAACTGAAACCGAACTTACCTTGATTCACGCATGCAAATATATGCCTTACGCCTTATATATTTTTTCCACCTTTTCTAATTTTACAATAAAACTACTTCATATTTACTTATGTTATCTTTTACATTTACTTGTATCAAATTTGACATCATATGTCAAATTTTGTGGACATATGAATAACTCATCTGTTTTATCGAAATTTCTCAGCCTAAACGATACGTAAAATTATTATAATTTATATTTTTTTTTCTAGCTAGCTAGAAGTTATATATAAACATAATTATGCAGATCGGTAGAAAATTAAAAAATCTTTATATTTAATAATAACGTAATTTGCGAAAAAATGGTATTTAGAGGTACTCTTAAGGAAAAACGGTTTAAAGCTTCAAGTAAAGTACTACTTCCGGTTAACCAATTGTAGTCAAAATCTAATCAGTTCATCATATTTGAATATAAGTCTTAAATACCAAATATTATATTTTTTACATGCATCGTGTTGGAGTTATCGTGGACGAAAAATCGTCACAGACAAACACACAAACACACACACACACACGGACATACAAACAACACGGTAAAAATAGTATAATCTTATTCTAGGGACCCTAATTCGTGCTCATATGTTGAAAACTCACACTCGAAAAATTTGACCAAAAACAATACCTCCCTTATCTATATATTGATAGGCGGGAGGTAAAAACAACTGTTTTCCCATTTCAAAGTTTCTAATATTCACCCTGTATAAGAACATATACTGTTATATCTGTCATTGATAACTTGATAATATAATGTAACAAAAATATAAAATGATGCATTCGTGTTTAATGAAAATACAAAAGTACGTCTTTAATTTATGACAATTTATAGTTGACGTTTTAGTGTAATAATGATTCCTACACATGTAGTAGGAAATGTTAAACTCTTAAACAAACAAAGAGAAATTGATATCAGAAATTTTATTTATTAAATATCAACAACAATTGCGAAAGCTATTCTTCTTAACATTACATCTGAAGATATCCATAAACAAACTAACATTCCGATTTCCAGCTAACAAAGTGTTTAATCTGCCTGTACGCTCATTAGGTTAAGTGTTGTTGTCACTGGCACAGTTAATAAGCTGGTGATGAGAGCGAAATGTTATTCTAGGTCTTAAACACTCCGCAAATTAAGATGGAGATAAGGATAAATACCTCCTTGACAGAATAGCAAGAGATTTGCATGTATTTGACATTCTACTAAATGAGATTGGCAATGTGAACACTCTTAAAACGTACCTTGCAAATTAATGACGATTTCAAAATAATTCTTATTATTGGACCTGTAAAGATGAACGCTAAGCTCATCTTTAAATAAAATTTAAGTAAATTTTTATTAAATTTCAATTTTTAGATCATTATAAAATTATTAAATATTTTGTATAAAAATATAATTACTATTCATAGGCGTAGTGAGGTGGAGTACATGGGGGTGCTAACCACCTCCAAATTTTAAATTAGCACCCCTAAACAAAATTTCTGTAAATTTTATTAAAGGTTAACTTCACCTTATTATGCATCGATATAGATCGATAAAATGTCACTAATTATAATTATATAACGACAAAGGAATATACTATAAGTATAATTGATACAATATATACCTAAAAATAGATTTGCCCTAATAAATATTTTTATTTTTTTTTGTAAGTAAATAAAGATATTTTGAAAGCTGAAATAATGACTTTTTTGAAGAACATGATAAACAGTGAAAAATTAAATAATTAGAATTGTACTTAATTTCGCTACCTACCTACATTTGATTTGGCAGTTATTATAAACTTCATAAAATTCTGCTTATAAACACAGTTACTTATGAAAGATTATCATCAGAAAATGAACTTTTAAAAACATTAATATACAAGATATTTTAGAAAAATTTATTATTTTGAATAGAAAACTGTTGGTACATTAATATATGTTATGTGACATGTGAGATTTTATTTTAGGTAACTTTAAATAATATTTTTTGTTTTTATTTATAATGTAAACAACTAAACACTAATTTAATTCATAAAAGGACTTTTTGTTTTATTTGAATGTAAGGACTTACGCACCCCACAAATTTATTATTTTGAATAGAAAACTGTTGGTACAGTAATATATGTTATGTGACATGTGAGATTTTATTTTAGGTAACTTCAAATAATATTTTTTGTTTTTATTTATAATGTAAACAACTAAACACTAATTTAATTTATAAAAGGACTTTTTGTTTTATTTGAATGTAAGGACTTACGCATCCCACAATTTTACATCTAACTACGCCTATGTTACTATTGCTATCTTACTATAAGAAGGCGGTGGCTAGAATAATTAAGTGTGAAACAAATAAATAAGAAAGCTCATATTTAGTATTTAATTAATTGGCATGTCTTGAATCAAGATAAGAAAATAATTAGCATATTCTTACACTTTTTTGCTTAAGAAATTCTTCATAGTTTATGACATTTTGTACAATGTTAACTCATAATTCATAATTGATGTATTCATTGATTTATTTGAAATTTATTATTTTTATACAAAGAGAATTGTCATTGAAGCAAATGTCTTATTTAAATATAATTTGAATATATAATCTACATAATAAACCTGTCAGCAAGATATTTATGTTCATAAGTAATATAATAAGATCCATGATTTTGTAGGAACAGACAAACGAGTGTCAAAAATGACATTTAGATTACGACAGTGACGCTGAATTGATTTAAGAGTAATTTTTGACCACGAGGATTAATTTAACAGAGACTTATCAAACACTTATCAGGACTCTTAATATTTGAACCTAGGTCTTTTCTATTGCTAGTAAGATCAGTATTGTCACGTACAGATGTAATGAATTCGGAAGATTTTTCAGAGAATATCTGTAGATGTTGACAATTTTTGGTAGATTATTATTTTTTCTTTTTATATTATGTTGCACATATGTCATTTTTTACAGTATTTAAGTTATGCTTGATACAGGAATTTTTTAAAACATTAAAATTACTTATTATTTTTTTTCAAGACGATTTCTTTGTTTTGTTTAATAACAGGCTTACCAAGAGACTTTTACAGAAGAGCCGTTGCAAAATTATCTAGAGTTCGGGAATTTCCCGACTTTAGTTTTGAAATTTACTACGCAATAAAAACTTTGAGGAAAATGCGGCTTCGGAAATCCAATAATTGATACAATAATTTGTAACCGAGTATTACAACTTTATTCATATTACATTATTATTGTTACATTTTAAATGTAGGAAATCAGATTACCGCTACTCCCTTGCAAAGTAGGCATGTTTTAATATTTGATGTAATATGAATTAATGCTTTTGCTTATATCAAATTTAAAATATAACTACAATATTATTGTAACATCTGTATAATCACGCTGAAGATGAGGACAATTTCATCCTGGAAACATCCAGTAAAGAAGTAATAATAAATATAAGTTACAAATAATTGTCTCAATTATTGGATAGCCGATAAATAAACGATAATAAATTAGCAAAACTTTTGACAATCTGAAATTTATTTTGAGCAAATAATTTGAAAGATGTCAATATCTTTCGGTAGATCGGTAGATTGAAGAGGAAATCGGTAGATCTACCGAAAAATCGGTATGGGTGGAAGGTGGCGACACTGAGTAGGATGCTTTTTTTTTCCAAAGACACAAGTATACCCTCTTATTAAGATCATTGAATACATGTTAAAGACGTAAACACAATCGGTGATTAACGAACCACACCCAGTAACTATCTGACACTGTTTTTACACAGTAATGTCACAATCCTATTCGGTTCTATGATCTTGGAGCATTGTGTAGACCATTAAATTTGTTGACTTCCCCTATCTCTCTCTAAGATGGGACGAAACTTTCCGATTTTAAACAACGAGCCCTTTAAATTTGTTGTTTTTCCCCACCTCTCTTTAATTTTCGTGTCTCTGTCTTACTGCCGCTTCTGTATAAACCTATTCTGTGGTAATGTTATAACTTTACTGTATAAAAATAGAGTTAGATAAAATAAAATTACAAATTTGTGCGTTTAGGTTAAGTTAGATAACTGTATATATAATTAAAAGCATTTTTCCCGACGTAAAAGAATTACAATATTTCTCCATTTAATTATTAACCAATAATTAACATATTAACATTTAATGAATCCTGTGTGTGACCGCGGTGTGTGTGGTGACATTTGAACCCGAGTTAGCAGCTCGAGCGAACGCGGCGCGACAAGTATTTCCACCTCCGAGAGTGTGGCGTGCATCTCCTGGTTCCCAGCCCACCGGCGAAAGGTCTCCACAGCGAAATGTGAAGGTTACGACTCCCGAGAAAAAACATCAATTACCGGCGTCAGATGCGGGGAAAATCAAGCGAAAAAACGGAAAATTCCACGGGGAATACTAATGAGAATTTCATCTTTATACAATTAGTGGTAGGGGTATATTGAAAAAGTGTTGGTAATTGGGTATCAAAATTAGTTTTGTGTTCTAAAGTTTTACTCAAAAAGAAACATTTATGGAATGGAAGATTTCCTGGCTGGACATTTATTTAAAGGGAGGATTGGTGGGTTTCAGTCAATAAAACGATCGTTTTATTGTCTGAAACCTAGCAATTTCTACCTTTAAAAAAATAAACATTTATATTTGATTAATTACTTTAAAGTTTTCTAGTACTGGGTTAAACTACTGATCTTAACAAAATATTAGAAGTTTGGTATTGATACTAAAATACCGACATCGATTGTATTAATAGTACTTATCACTAAAAATTATTCATTTTTCGGTTAAGTTATTAAATTTAATTTATCTTGATTTAAAAATTGATTTAAAAAAAAAATCATTTGATTTAAATCATGGTTTAAATCAATCTGATTTATATCTCTCAATCCTGCTCAGTGGTAATAAAATTGTCTGAAAAATAAAATTAAAAATATTACAAACTTAATTTTTATCTATAGATATGATTATTTAACTAAAACTGATAAATAAAATATAGATATAAATTAGAGTATGCAAACTAAAATCATTTAACTCTACAAACGTGCAAAGTTCCCATTGTACGCGGGGGACAGAGAAACGGCGTTTAGATTTCTTAAGTATCTGTAGTATTCTATCTCTCTCTGCGTTATGTGACTCTATGGTATCTTGCCCGTACGAATGAGCTGCACTAACCGTGCACAAGGGATGAATGCACTTACCCTATGCGCTCAAATTCAGCTTATTTAACGCGCTAAAATTTGCCCGCAATAAAATAATCATATTTTTATAACAAAATTAAACTAAAAATTATAAATAAGGGTAAGTAATGTAAATTTTATTTTGGCATTTTTCCAGGGTGTGCACTGCACATCTTGCACATATGGACTGCATGCCCATGCTAATTCCAAGTTGTGATGTTTGTAGTTTTATCTACTTATACATTTTAATTATTCATATATCCAAATTATAACTAATGTAAAACGAAAATTAATATTTGACATCGACGTGTTAATTAAATTAGAAACTCATAAAACATCGTGAACTAGATTCTACTATTTGTAGATTATATCTTAATTATCTTTAAACTTCAAACGCTATACAATATATCAAAATTGTATCTAAGAAGATAATATTAGGATCAGAAGAAAGAAATAATTTATTTATTTATTAATTTAAAAAAATGCATGTAAATATGAAACTAGTAAAATTAGACAAAAAGAATACATTTTTATGTTCAACTTAACTGTTAATATTTACTGCTATTTTAATTGTTGGTACCTATTTACTGTAAGTACCTAATAAAACATTAAAAAGACTCATAATAAGTAAAAATAAAATTTATTTTATTTCTGTAAAAACAACTGTTAATATCATATATAATATACATTTTAAATACATTTTATTTATTTTTACAATTTAATTTTCTTTATATGACGTATTTTAAATGATAATTATATATTTCGTACCAGGACAATCCAAATGGTAAGCTCCAATTTCTATAATTTTTGATATAATTATTATCATATTCAGTGGCTTAGACAAGGAGGAGGATATGGAGATCAATCTCCCCTCCTCACGGAAATATATAATATATAATAAATTATATGCTATTTCTTACATTGGAGGAAAATAAAAATAAATTTCGAGTCATAAATATTTACTTTCAAATTATTAGAGCTATTAAAATTATTATTTTTATTAAAACTGAAAGAAATGTATATTTTGATAACTTATTAAATTATTATTCTTCCAAAATGTTATTAAAATGTTTATTACTATTGGAACTAGTGGAATGAAGACAACTTTATTATTAAAATATAAATTAATTAGGAAATAATATTATAGAAAAAATATAGTGAACACCTCGTTTGTCCATTTCATGCTCGTATGAAATGAGTATATTTTTATTCCTGTTGTACAATATACTATTATGCTCGCATTTCATCAAATAATTATTCAAATTCATATTTGTTGGGACGAAATTTAGATTCCAGCCACATGTTTAAATATATAAAACAAATTGTTATTTCTCATACAGTAATATTGTAAAGTTCCTTGGAACTTTTCAATACCACTTCTCGGCCATCAATAACGGATTACCAGTTTCTACTTGTCCGTAAATATGTCAACTACTTGTACGGTGCCAAGCTTACGTAAACTCTGCGACCTCTAACCTCAACAATATGAGCCGATAATGAATCTAAGAACCCTTTATTACTCATTCTCAATTTCGTCAGTATGAAATGTGCATAATTTAGAGAACATAGAAAGGAGAAAACAAACTATGGAACTTCAATTGTTCCGAGAATCATTCACTTTTCCTTAATGAGAATTCACTTGTTTTATACGCCGGGAGCATAAAACGGTAGTTGGCGTTTATGGTTATATTTTTTGCAATGATCAAGCAAGTCTTGGCAATGCCATTAATTGTTTTTTAATTTGTTTGATAGGTTTGCGGCAAAATTTATTGGAATTCTTTATGGTATAAGAACCATCAAATGAATAGACGTTTAATGGTAATGGTTAATGCACCTGAATAATAACAAAAGCATTACATTGATGATATACTCGGTATACTTTGCATGTGATAGAACTGAATCGATTTATATTTTATGATAGTTACCTGTACAGGTATAATGATATTTATGATAATATGATAATATAAACATTAAAACAATGATACAACGTTATAACTTATTAAATCATTTAAAATTTTTTATAAAAATTAACGTAAAATATTTATTTTCTTTAAAATTTAACAATTACTCACAGAAATTAACAAATATAAATTGTTGAAAAAAAGAGTTAAAAATTTTGAAGATTTGAACATTTATACGTTTTTAATCAAATATTGGAGCCCTGTCTCATGGAGGTTCATACATAAAATTTAATTTTATATATCATCATTAAATTAAATTATCTTAAATACAACGGAAATATTTAGTCTTTTTACCTATTTAAAATACATAAATACATAAGGAATAATTCGTTTACATGGAGACGATTTCCGCTAATTTCGTTATATTTTTTAATAACCATTCTGTATCGTCGCCTTATCTTTCTAGAACGACTTTTGTACTTTTTGGCCTGGTATTTACATTGCATTGCTGTGGAAGGAAATTATCCCAGACTTTTTTAAAAACCTTGCGCAAAGAATATTTTTTAATTTTACATTGACAACGGTAGAAACATTTTTATTGATTGAAATGAATGATATCAATGATTAAAAAATAAATAATCCACTGAAGATTGGCAAAAATATTCCTGGTACATCAAAATCACGTGAAATATTTAGATTATAATCAAATTTTAAGCAACTGTATGAATTTATAAAACAACTCTCATGCTGCACTTTATTAAACTTATTTTGCTTGAAAGTGGAATCATTCTACGGCTAACCGTTCTTCAACATCAATTCGTTTCATATCTTCGAACTTCCCATCAAAATGGATCATCTTTTGAAAATTTTATAAAAATGTTTATCACTATTACCTACTTACTGCAGTACACAAAATTATTTTAATCGCTTAAAAACTTGTAAAGAAAGGGATTTAGCCCAATTCTGAACAAAGTTGTATGTTTTGCAGGTCTGTAAATATGTAAAAAATTGACAAAAATGTATGTATTTTTGTTGATTAGTATAAAATTTTACATAAGAGTGGTTGATTTTCTTGGAATTTTCTTCATTATTTATAGATTTACATATCAGTAAGACTTACATATTTGTTCAAAATAGAGCCATTTTTCATATATTTCGTACATATTTCTCAGGAATATATTCTGACTGTTGTCAATATCTATTTATTAACAATAAATCAAATGCTTTCTACAAAAATTAAAATTTTCGCCTAAAATATTCTGTCCTTTTGAAAGGTCATTTGGAATCAAAAATGGAGTTATGCGAAAAATTAAAAAAAAACACTACGATTAAAGTGCCCTTTTGGCACTGCCGATTGTAATAAAAAAGGAGGTGCACAACTAGATATAGCAGTCCCATATACAACATTTTAAAATTTTACGGCAAACAATTTTTAATAATATATGCGAGATACGTACGTACAGACATCACGCCAAAACTACACAAAGTGGATTTAGAAATGGATATTTCCATTGAAATTTGAAATCTAAATATTTCGGGATTACAATAGTTAATTTACTTTTTACAAGGAAGTAATAAAACACAACAGCAGTTTTTGCAACTTTAATTTTTCTAGTTAATGCAGTTTTACCATCAGTGTTAAAAATACTTTTTTTTCTATGAAACCATTCCTATAAAAATAAAATATATACAAATTTATCGAATTATCCCTTAATAATAATAGATAGATTTGTTGTTAAATATAAACTGTTCAGTCTTGCAATTAGATACTCGAATTATGACAACTAGATTGGAACAACAAAAAATACATCCTGATGGTTATGATACGATAATTACTAAGTTTATAAGATCATCTTAAAGTTTACACTTTAAAGTCTATGATATTTAATAAAGTAATTTGCAATGCAAAAAAATTTACCTAATATTATGAAAATAATAATTGCGCAGCGTTACCTTTAGGCTATTTGAAATATCATTTATGGATCTTCTATTTATAGCTTCAGAATGACCTTTATCATATAAATAAAGTAACATTAAATAATATTATCAGTGTGTAAAGTTTCTATGATGCACTTTTCATTGCTCAGAATACCAATGTTAGAATCTTAGAAGAAACGGCCGCACCTAAATGGGATAAGAGTACTTCAGTATCATATGTTCATTATGTTGTAGAAAACTTGTATGCAATTAGAAAAATTGTGAACATCTGTGAAATTATTTAATGTTTATGGCGTAATTTAGTTAATTAAACAAAAGAAACACAAGTAGTAAATAAATAATTGTACGGCGAAGAAAATTATCTGCTTGCTTGTCAAATAAATCATGAGCATCATTTTCTCCTTAGATTCGGATTCTGATTACGAATGATGTCACAATAAGTACCACAGACAATGTAATTACACTTGGATAGTATATTTACTACATTAAGGCAACCAACATTACATGTGTGCATTTTAAACAAATGAATAATCAATTAGGTATTCTGATTATGTAGTTTGTCTCCATATTCGCTTTATCACATTTTTTTGCCACAGTGAAGATAATTAAAATTAATAAATATTTTAATGTTTGTCATATAACTCAAAACACTTACATTAGTTTTGAAATGTTTCTTTCTTCATGTACTAAAATCTTTCATATTAAAACTTGTCGCCAATATTCTGTTTAATTTAAATTAAATAAAATACGTCTTCAAATTCAAAAAATATTCTGCAGTGAAAAACTGGTTGCATAAATGCATTCATTTTAAATTATTGAAGGTTAATATAAGAAAATAATAATATGTTGGCAAATTGTTAACTCGATTGATTTTTGTACTTGATAGAAAATCTGGTTGCATTGTATTTTGTATTGAGCTCAAAGGATATATTCGCTTTTTTGATTATTTATACATTTATTAATCAAATGGTAAATGGTTGTTTTATATATTCAAATTTATTAAGGTTACTGATTCATAAATTAGTTGTACCAAAGTATATTCATTTGCAACATAAAAAAATCCTTAATCGCTTTTCTAATAACAAATTTACAATATAAGTACTTAATTTTTTTTTTGTAAAATATGTTCTGTAAAACACGTATTTTTGTTAAAATATTTTTTTCTTTATAGTTTTTATTTCATTCAAGTAAGTTTAATAATAACACAGAAATTTAAAAAAATATATTTACTTTTATCAATATTCCACAGCAAATCCAAAATCTAATATTTCCTACAAGTAATTAAATTTTAATGTAAATGACAATCAGATTTAGAATTTGTTGCTAAGCAGGATTGAATGAAATATTTTACTTGAAAATAAATATTACTGAAATAATTATTTACATATCAAATGTGGCAGTGACATTTTTCCGGATGAGCATTTTGCTTGTTTGTACAATATTTTTTGTACGAAAAATATAGAATCAATAATTAGTTTTTATACGTATACGACGTTGTAATTTTAGCCAGAGAACTTAGTGACACTATAGTCGTATACCTTACACATAATGTTCTAAATCTAGTGCGTGATTGGTGTCAGGAACATGAACTTAGTATAAACCCTAACAAAACTACACTCATCCTCTTCAAAAAGAGAAGGAAGTAATTCTATAAGCTCCTTATTTGAAGGACACTAGAATTGAATTTTCAACGGAGATTAAATATCTCATATTAAAAAAATTACAAAGACATCAGCAGTGGCGTTAAATACGTGTCATCGAATTCTGGGACTATTGTCGAAATGACCCATTGCGCATATACCAGTATTTTAAGACCCATGATCATGAACCTTGGAAGTAGAGAAATAAAATGTAGTTGCCCTGATACTGCAAGCTGTTTTCATCGGCAACGTAGTTCAGCTGTATCTGCTCACTCTTGGGGAGGTGAAGGAGGAAGAGCCCTGCGCTTCAACGAAGTTGTCAGATTCATCGCCGCCGATGTCGTTATCTGTTTCGTACCTAGAAATAAAAATAGGGCATTACGTTTTCCATGTCCGGAAACTAACAAGTAAGCACAATCTACATTACAGTAACAGTATGATAGTTCGTAGGTTTTCTATTTGTAGATTTTTCTGTTCGTTTCTTAAATTTTATTTAAATAGCTTTGGGAATATTTATAGATATTAAAGGTGTTTTTAACAACACCATCTATAAGTCCATTAAAAGAGCTACTGTTTTAGAAGGTTTTGACCCTGCTGTTGTGGAGTGGATTAAAACCATGTTGCGAAGTAAAATATAACAGCGTCGATAGAAAGAGAAACAGTAATGATAAAACCCAGTAGAGAATGCCAACAAGTTGGTGTTCTATCATCTCTATACTAGTGCATTGTTATTGATGACCTCTTAAATAGGTTCAATAAAGCTGGTTATTTTGCAAAAGGATACGCAGACAATTTTAGTCAGAGGACGTAGTGATTACAGTCTTACACCTTACACTTAATGCTCTATATCTAGTGCATGATTGGTGCCAGAAAAATAAACTGATGGAAGCTAACTCTTCAAGATCATAGAATTGAGTTTTCAACGGAGGTTAAATATCTCATATTAACCATATTACAATGAAATCAGCAGTGGTGTTAAATACATGCCGGCGATTTCTGGGTAAAAACTGATGACTGTATGCAAGAATGACCCATTGGGCATATGCCAGTATTGTAAGACCTATGATCATGAACCTCTGAAGTAAAGTACCTTTGAAATAGGTTATTATGTTTTCAATGTCCGAAAACTAACAAGCTAAAACAATCTTGGAAACTGGAATACAGTTAAGTGGTATACCTTTTGCTAGTCAGATCAGTTGGATAAGTTCACTTAAACAGTGTAAATTGAATACATTTGGATCTAAATTACAAAACTATACTCGTCCCCTTTACAAGAAGAAGAATATTAACTGTTCAAGCACCTTATTTCAAGGATACTAGAATTGTGTTGTCAACCTACGGGGAACTCACATATTATCAATAGTACAAAGAAATCAGCAGTGGCGTTAAAAACATGCCGCCGACTTCCGGATAAAAACTGGGAATTACAACCAAAAATGACCCATTCGGTATATACCAATGTTGTAAGACCCATGATCATAAACCTCTGAAGTATAGAAATAAAACCCTTATATAGATTATATGCAAAATAAACTTTATTACATTAACATTACATATTATACAACAAGTGTTAGTTTGGACCTAGAACCTCCTGTTGCCCTGGGGCCTGACCTCGGGCTCGGGGTGGGCGCGGATCCACTCCAGGGCGCGCAGGATGGCCTCGGGCACGGGGGGAGGGGTGGGGATGTGGCTGCCCTGCGGCTGGAAGCCGTTCTCGTCGGCCACGTAGTTCAGCTGCACCTGCTCGCCCTCGGGGGAGGTGAACGAGAAAGATCCCTGAGCTCCAGCGGGGTTGCCGGATTCGTCGCCGCGGATGCCGTTCTCGGTTTCATAGCTGTTGAGAAGGGAAGATGTAGTTTAGTTTAGATATGTAGCAGATAAACAGATGTTAGGATATTTCTTGGCTGGGTAGTTTGTTCAGTCAAGTTTATTCTTTTAACCTCTACTAATTCGACCTAGCATGGGTCTTCTTCAGGAGATGAAACATCTTTATAAATTTCATCTCCTAAAGAAGACTCATGTAAACTGTATAGGTTGAAAGAATAAAGTGCTTAATTGCATTGTCTATTTAACAAGTTAAAATGACATAAGGTAATTTGAAAGTAGGATGATTATATATAACTCGAAACCATAAACACAATATTTAAGAAAGAATTTTCGATAAAAGTAAAACATGACTGTTGATATATTATGTTGTATTATAAACTGTTGGTTATAAGTATTTTATGAACAACATATTTTACGTAGATAATTCAACTCCAATATAATGTAAGCTATTAAGAAGAAACTGTTTTATTGTTTTGACAAAAAAAGGAAGGCAACTTTTTGCAAGTAAAAAAACGTTATTTATCTTTCTCCTAGCAATCAGATCTAAACATTAACACTCTAACATTTTATTTTCCTCGGATTAATTTCAGTTTGACTACTCGACTACGTATTCTGGCAGTAATTTGACTAGAAAACGGTTTACAATGACGTGATTTTATTATTAATATTTTCTTGTCGAATTGCTAATATGCTGTGTAACAAGATTTTGTGATATAAATACCGACCATTCAGAATAAATAAAAAATAAAAACGAAATAAAAGTACCAGAACTTTAAACAACTTATTTAGAAGTAGTACGATATAAAATCAATAATATTCCTCTAACATTAACTCTAAACTTATGTGATTGTAGCAAAGTAAGAACTTAATAATTATGATTCATATTCCAAACTTACATTTATAATATCTTTTAGGAATCCTGATTTTACATTATAATCTTATCAAACTTCATTTTTAACAAAAGCACTCAAAAAAAGTGAATTCTGAATATGGGCCAATAAATTCATCCAAACAGTTTTTTAATAAAGGTAATTGATAACTATAATTTTATACAAAATCAACTATTTAAAAAATGTTAAAATTTAATTATGTAATTGTTCTATTTAATTAATATTTAACACAAAATATCTAATCTACAATATTATTAATGTCACTATATTTACAGAGTGTTCAAAATGTTTCAAAATAATTTTTAAATTTAATATTTATAAAAGGTACTCCAAATCGCATTTATGGAGAATATACAAAACAATTATTATACTTGAACAAGGTTTATTATTTTTATGAAAGTAAAATTCAATAGAAATAAATGAATATTTATATCGCCTTGAAGAAGATGCCTTGCAAACATTTATGTAAAACTGGTTGTATTTGATATTTTTACTACTTGAAAAGAAAAATTATATTTTCTTTCAAAACATCTCTTTATGTCAAATTATAGTTTGTAACATCCTAATCTGTAATTCAAATTTGTATTTCGTAATATTTAAATATATTTTATATTTTGATCATAAAAAAATAATATTAATGTGTAATATTACACTGACACAATTCTAATGTTATTCAAATTGAATTTCCATAATAAATTTCGAAACCTAACATAAAATTTATGAGTTTTTCTCAAATTTGTAATCTAGAAAGTCATCTCTAACCTTGTCATTTACACGTGGTGGTAACTTCTTTATCTATCGCTTCAGGGATAGTTTCATTGTTGCAGTGCTACACATGTCGGAATAAGACAAAGTGTCTGTGACATGTCGTAGCTTGATTCGTACTAGTTTGTTATTTCACGAGTTTTTACTCTAATATGTAAATGTAATGGAAAATGTTAATAATATAATTCTTGTATCTTCTGGTTAATCGTTTTGACATATTTCTTTAACCTTACTTTTGTTGAAAACTATTATTAAGTTAAATTCTTTGATTTATTACTATGGAAAAATACGCAGATCCTCAATGATAATGTATTCTAGATAAAATATTTACATAATTGTATCCTTTATAATAGAGATTATACATTAAGTTGTTTGGAAAATTTATTATGACATATTAGAAAATTCTCATACATATTAACAATAAATATATTTATTGTAAAGAAAGCCAACCACAATTTATGTTTTTTTAAATTTATTAATAATAACATATATCGTTAAATGCAATTATGGTCATAATAAATAGAAAATACTAACGAACTCTGACGTAAATAATGTATGAATTCCGTTATAAAATGTGGAATAAGATTACTTTTACGATTGCATTTCAATGAAACATTTTGCATTACTGAAAATGTCAAGTAAGTTCAAGTGAATAAAATACATGAAAACAAAACAGTAATCGACCGGTTAATGGATTTCAAGATAACTATCATGATTGCAAGGTCTAAATTTTTAGACGTTCACACCACCTGCTATTTATACATTTTTATCCTATTTATTTGTTTTGTTGTTTAGAGTACAAAGTACAAATATATTTTACTTGCATTTTAGTGGAAAGGTTGTCAGCCAATAACTATTGCAAAGAATCTACATATTAAATTATGTCGAGTCGATCATGAATATTATCAAATCAATTGGTACAAAATAAAATCTAATTATGTTTTTTACATTTTTTATGAATTTGTAAAATATACCAATATTGTGTGAAAATTTAGAAATATATTTAAATGTTGCATTTTTTATGTTATTTTTGTTTAAGACTATATAGGTACTTATTTTCTTAAATATTGATTTATTTACTTTCATACACTCTGTTCAACGCTAGGCAAATGAAAGCAAGAGTAACCAAATAAACCTATCAGCAAGATATTTATATACACAAGTAATATAACAAAAGTCATGAATTTATTGGAAAAATTTACGAATACTTGTTGCGTAGTAACAGACAAACGAGTGTCAAGAGTCATTTTTAACCTGAGTTATCGTTATTTCGCTGGAATTATGAGTAAATTTCATCAATTAAATAAATTGCTCGAATTATATTTACTTGATTATTTCAGAAATGACTACAGTTCAACAAAATGTAATCATTACTATGAATTGTGGTTTTATCAAATTTCTTCATTGAAAAAATACTAAGCTTTCAAATGGAATATTCTGATTGGGTGAAAATGACGTGTGTAGAATAATCAAAAAAATATATCTTGTTTTGAGAATTGAGACTGCTTCCGAAAAAAGACACCACAAAGGCTACGAGATTGGTTGAAAGTTTTCATGTTAAAGCAGTGACAAAACAAATAAATATGACATTCATACAACTGGGCTAAATTTAAGAGAAACTCCTTGTGCTCAAAGTAAAAAGATAAATGAAAATATTTATGGACCAAAAATTTCACTTGATTACAATACGCTTTTAAACAAGTGACGCACACAGAATTTCCATTTCTCCCTATTTGGTGGCTCAGCGTATTAAACCATTACTTGAACTAAATTATTTATAAATTAAACATTATTTAAAAAGGCAGAACATTGCTTTGAATATATAATTTAGATTATTTTCTTACATCTAGTTATAAAAGGATTATAATTAGATATCTTTCATTACTGATACTTACGCGTAGTGGTAAGTGCCATCGGGGTTTATGTCCTGTTCCTGACGGAGGATGGCGATCTGGGGGCCACTTCCACCACGGGGGGCAAGGGGGCGCTGGGGTCCACGGAGAAGGTGGGACACATCTCCAGCTACTACGCAGACGACGGCGGCGAGGACGATCTACAAATAGATTCACAGTTTAGCAAACGTAACCACAAAAGTTCACAAAAAAAAATGAAAAAATTACAGTTTAGCGAAAATAAGTGCTTCAAATGAATATAAGATTTTGTTTTTAATGTGTAACTTTTTTTCTCATAAAATATTAAATTATTAAAAAATATAGTTATATTCAGAATAAAATGTCAAATGGAATATTTACCTTCATTTTTCAAATTTTGATTAGATTTTTTTTGTTTAATTGTTGTTTAAAATATAAGCCTCGTTGGTGCAACTGGGCACTAGTTACTATACATTAGAAAAAAATGGGTAATTAAGGTAAAAAAAATATATTGATTTGAATCGAATGCAAAAATAATCATAATAAGATTTCTTGTCTTTTTTCATAAGTAATAATAAGAGACATCAATTTATAGGAAAATTTTGGGTACGTATATTTGTTAAGTAGTAACAGACAAACGAGTGTCAAAAATGACAATTATATCACGAGAGAGTAGCAGTTTTGACTCGAGTTGTCATTACTTCGCAGAAATTATGAGTAAATTTTGACAATTTAATTCATAGCTCGAATTACATTTGCTTGATTATTTCACGAATGACAATAGTTTACACATAAAATTTATCATATCAACAAAATATAAGCACGCCGATTGCTACCGTGATTTATCAGATTTTTTCACTAAGAAACTGATGAAAGAATCAAATAAAGCATTCTGATTGAATAGAAATAACACGTGTGAAATAATAATTGTTAAACCCACATTATTTAGATAACAATTTTCATTGTCAATTTATAATAATAATAAAAAAATTAGGATTACCATTTTTCTATTTCCTATAGGTACATTACCAGTTAAGATTTTTTGTTGTTTAATAAATGAAAAAAACGGCACTAAGAAAAAAAAACTGGCTCAAAATTTATTAGTGCAGTACTAATTTTATAATTTTTATGTTTTCCTTATCATTATTTGGTAATAAAATAAAAAATACTGCTAATAAAATGTTGTTTACGTAACGTTAACAATTTATTTTAATATCACCACACCTGTGCGTTAAAGATGTTTAATGCACATTGATTTGTTTCAATAATTCCATGCGTAGAGGTAATTAAACTTAAGGTCATTTAACAGTTTAATACTTAATTTCAAAACTATTCAATTGTAAGTTAGTTGTACAACTGTTTACAATACAGCAATAAAAAATAAACCTTAATGCAAGAAACGTGAAATAGCAAGTAAAGCAATATTGGATTTATTATTCCATTTAGCATTATTTGTACAATTAATTCTGCTAATAGTCCCCCATTCAGAAGTAGAGAGCTAATAGAAATGATTTGCATAATTCGTAAATGAAATGTCATCGGAGTCGTCGGTAGTGACAGATGTTTAATTTGCAATCAGAAAGACGAAAATCTAATTTCGTTATGTAATCAACACTGACCTATCACCTGAACAGGTAAACGGGATTTAAAGTTCGTGCCCCAAATGACACGATCGTAAATTACACGAGTGGAATTAATTTACGTTCGGTTTTGGACACAAAAAATTTAAATAACAGGTTGTTATAATATAATAAATGTCGAACTACCAAAAAACTATATTTCGTAAATTATATTTTAGTAATTTTATATACATTTAATATATTCACAATTTAGTTTTTTTTATGTAATTGCAGGATTACCAAAATCATGATTTATTTAAAAAAAAAAAACAGTCAAATAAGTTATGTTTTCTTGATTTTTTAATTTTTAAAGATAATTAAATGTTATTGCACTTTTTTAATTGATTTTATTTCATAAACGAAGTATTTTTCTTTTAGTTACACATTTAAATACTTATATTTTCCTTCTGTTATATGACAATTAAAATGATAAAACATCATTTCATTTTAAGGTATTATTGTATACACAACGTACTTTGGTTATTATTAATAGGTTTTTAGCAAATAATTAAATTTTATTATAATTTGCATATTTTTCTAATATTTATAATAAAAATCAATTTTTACCTTTGATAAAAATTGATTTTTATTATAAATATCAGTTGATTTAAATCAGACCAACCCTGATTACTTGTATGTTTCCATTAGTTTTGTTCGTGTAATTTACTTTATTTTTATATTATGTTATAAAAATAATTTCGGTTTTGTTACAAATTATTAGAACCAAAAAATACTTTTTCATAAAATATATGTTTACATTCAGAACATTAAAATAAGTTAAATTAAATTTGAGTAATTTAAAAATTTATAGGTATATTTATTAAATATTTTTTTTGTTTTCTATATTTTTAGAAAGTTTTTGAAGTTCTTATAAAATTAACATTTATATTAAAGCAATAAAATTGTGCACAAAAACTATTAATATATTCAATCCATAAATTTTATGTGTCAAATATTATATAATTGTATTGCAATTTTCTAATGTATAATAATTAATAATTTTTAGATAGGGACATCATTAATATGAATATTCTTTATGAAATTTATATATTAGTTTATTATTTAAAATTTTATATTTATTTTGAACCAAAAAAAAAAACAAATACATTTAAGAATAAAATTTTATTACTTGCTGCAGTAATAAATAATAAAAATAAATAATAGTTAACCTTAATTAAAGGTGTTAATTTAAATAACACGATAATGAAACTGATAGTAAATAGTAAAACAATACAAAAAACTTGTACATGTCATGTTTCATTATTATTCATATGCAAAATAAACATGTGTTTTGTTAGTCAATTACTAAACATTTTAATCGAGTAATTACACAAAAAATTATTATTGTGAAAATTGCTATCAAATATCTCCTTAGATATTAAAAAACGGATTTTTTTTAATAGAAATATAAGAATACATAAATTCTGTAGCTACAGTAAAAATGTACCTATTTATTTTTTTATGTAATATAAAATAATATTGATATTTGATACATATTTATTAATATAATTAATATGAATATTTTGCCATTTATGAATTAAATTACTTTTAGTGACATTTATATTAGCATATTTGGATAAATTATTAAAAATTTAAATAAACAACTAACAAGTAAAATCAGTTAAACGTATATGCAATTCAATTTTTTATACAAATGAATAATATACCTTTCTCTTTTAAGTTCATTTTAATTTTGATGTTAGTGACATTTCAAATAAAGTGTTAATGATAAACACGTTAATGTACGGTTATATTATTAGAATCTGAAGCTAAAACTCTACAAAAACATTGCTCCTCTTTTTATTCGTTAAATTTAATTTATATTATAATTCACAAACATGTAGCTTAGGTAAAATTGTCAGTAAATAGCGAAAAGGTGGAATATTGAAATGTTACAAATCAAATCACCTTTTAATAATAGATGAACTGAATTTTGTTTTTTGGAAAGACAGGATGAAAGTAAATAATTAGAATAAACTAAACAAAAATTTGAACTATTTTATGATATAATTGTCGACTATGAAGTCTGTTGATTATGATTCTGTATTTTGTTTTTAGAACAAAATAAATTTGAGAGATTTTATGAAATAATTGTGGACTATGAAGTCTGTTGATTATGATTGTTGTGAGGTGTGAATGAATGTAAATGTGCGTGATAGTAGTGGACTCACCAGGAATTTCATGTTGCTGTTTACCAGGAGTGGAACTGGAATGGTGCATTTTTGTAAACCAGGGGCATTTATAGTCGGTGGGCCCCCCTCCGGCCTGGAGGGGGCGGCTGACCACGGGCCCGCCACTGATTATCTATGCAAAATAATGTAGCAGAACATCAAATATGTTTCATAACTCCACCGCAAGGTCGCACTTGCAGGGAAATGTCGTCAACTAGATTACACCAGTGGATGTCAATCTTCAAAGCTAACTTTAAATTCCAACATAACTTATGTATTCACATTGCACATAAATATTTACGAAAATAAGAAAGATCTTACCTTCAATAAAAATATTTCTGTTATAGCTGATATCGACACAATGTTTTAAAACCTACGACGATCCAGAACTGGGCAAATTACTCAAAAATAGTAAATAATTACTGATTATTAATTATTGTCCAAAATGTACTGAAATTACTTAGTAATTAAATTACTTGTCCAAAAATTTTTAAATTACTAATTGCTAATAGCTAATTATATAAAATAATTACATTTTTCAATTACTTTTTTGCTATTATAATTTGATAAAACACATTAAATATAATATTTCGAATAAAAATAATGTAGGGTTCACTTAATTCTAATTGTAAAAAATAATACAAAGAATATATAAAAAGAAACACATGCTATCTGCCAAAAATAGCTCTATTTCGTTACTTATTATACTATCGTATTATTAAGTAAATAATAATCTTACACTGTACCGACTAATAAAACCATTTTTGTATTTACGTCGTAAGACATCTCGTGTTCATATATTTTTTATTATAAAACTGACACTGATTCTAATAGAACAAAACACTGCAACTGCTCACAGTATAGAATGATAATAGATACAGATAACTAATGCGGTTACTTGCAAAAAACAGCATGAAACATTAAAAGTATCTAAAATAATTTTGTTTTGAAAATAATTATATATATATAAAAATTAAATACTAAAAGTAATTGGAATTTCTGTAATTGTTAGAAAATTGTTATTTCAATTGCTTTTAAATAAAAATCCTAAATTAATAATTACAATTACTTTGTTCTTAAAGTTTTTCAAATACAATTACTTTCTTCTAAAAGTAATTGAATTAGGAATTTAATCTTTATTAGAAGTTACCTCCTAGGCACTTTAAATGGCATGAAGATGAAATTAAATGATAAAGAATAGATATAGATCTAGAGAGAATGAATTAAAAGAAAAAATAATATGCTCAGGTTGCACAAAGTTTCATTTTTTGACAGAAATGTATTTTTAATAGTTGGCCATGGTAACAACATCAAATTAATCAGTTGATTTTTTTCATTATCCTTTCTGCAACGGGATATTGGTCATTTAGGACTTATATCCATAAGTATATATTAATAAAGAAGTGAGTCTTCATCAAAAATTACCTATAAGCATTTCAGTTTAAGTGATGAATGCTGCACCAACTGTTTTTATCTGGAGAATAAATTGTACAGAACATGACTGACCACCTGGCTTGAGAATAAACTCTATATTATTTTTATTCAGTCTATTTATTTTATCTTCAATTAAAAATAAAATAAATCGGGATAAATAAGAAAACTCGAAATAAGGTAATTTTGTTGAGTCAACAAAATTAAAAACCGTCTGAAGAAATCTTGAAATTCCTTGATTGGTTAACCTAGAGAAAATGGTAAATGCAAATAAAAATGAAAACATATTAAAATAGTGCTGACAAACTATTAGTTCATATTTACGAAATATGACAAGATGTGTCTTATTCTTTCTAAAATTTTATTATTGTCATTCTCTTTGTTAAGTTGAATTGAAGATATTTTAATTTGACCTATTCACAATAAAAGGCGAACGACATAATTGAACTTTTTAAGGATAACAACATTCAATCTGAATCAGCAAAATTGATATTAATATTATTTATAAATTAGAAGTTGTGCATTGAGATCTACCAATAATTATTAAAAAAAAATAGGTTAGGTTTTGACTGCTCAATATTGACACATATTCAAATAAGAAAGTACTTTTAAAATTTTTATACTAAATTTAAATACTATGTATATACCCTAACCTTTAAATAGTAGAACAAAACAATTCTTATGTTTAACAAATGAAAAGTAGCAAATTTGTTTCAACTGAACTTTAGAATTACTTTGTATTACAAATACAAAATATACAAAGAAAGTATCAATTGTTAGGTACATAGTTGATTTATGTCAAATACATATTTATAATTATTATTTTAATATTCATATTTTAATTCCCTAGGGACACTGAAATATTTCACATTTAAATCTTGCAATAACGGAATAGAAATTGCATATATAACAAAACAATAGCACGTTAGAATATAAATTTTAATAAATTCCAAATATAGTCTATTGAAACCATTGATAATGCATTTCAACATATGCACTAAATCAAGTAAATTATAATCTTTACAAATTTGCATACAATATTTTATTTAAATTATGTAACAAAATATTTCAAACACGAAATATTTTGTTAGTGAAAATAGCTTGTTACATTTTACTGAGCAATGAAGAAATTTAAGAAAAATCTCATGCACTGAAGATATGTAAAGGCGGTTTCCTTGAGTTGATCCTCACGACATCATTTTCTGCTGCAAGAATTATTAAACTTTTATTTACGCATGGCATAGATGAGACTTTTATTCTCTGTCTCATACAAAGGGGTATATAGAATGGATTTATTTTGGGTATCCAAATCTTAAATTAAAAATATTAGAGAAAAGTTTTTCTTTATTTATTATGTATTTCATATAATAGCACTAAATTTTTTTTTTGTTATGCTGATTTTGAAGAATTTTTTTTTTATTTTCAAATAGAAACATATATTATATATATCTTTTTTTACACTTTGAAAATGGAATTAATTTTCTGAATACAACGATATAATACACTTATAGTCATACATAACTAAAATTTTGATAAAAATGTGAACGAATACTTATTATATTACAATTTAAATTTGATACAAAATATGAATGATTTCACAGAAACAATTGAAAATGGAAGAGATATATATTGAATATTGTTTTGTATTAGTGTCTAAAATTCAAGTTATATATATTTTTTCGTTTTCAATTATTTCTGTGAAAGTATTCTTATTTCTTTCCAATTTAAAATTGTATAGAAATTATATGTTCCTATTTTAATAAAAATACAGAACCAGCATAACCAAAAAAGATTTTTAAATTTTATTAAATGAAATACACAATGCTAAATAAATATTATTTGAAAAACTTTTCTGTAATATTTTTAATTTAGGAAATATCGTCTGCACACTCAAAATAAAACTACCCTGAATATGTTATTTGCGTCCAACTAACGACAAAAATGTCATTCATGTCATTTAACAAGGTTATTTTAGTGTCGACAATTTGTGATTCATTTTCTGTTGGCATTTTCCTAAGTTTAATCTACAACTCTTTTTGTTTATTTCATCCATTATTACATTTTTGTATAATACTGTCAGTTTTGATATTTATTTACTTCGGAAATTACACGATTTCACCCGACAAGATGATGTCATCAATTTCCCTTTTCCCCATGACGATATGAATCACATGGATACAGTTTATAACGTGAGTATCAAATCAGGGAAACCGATTTTACGAATGAATATCGCATGTTCGTGAAATGATGTTATGTAGGCTATGAATCGACATATGCAACGAAGGCGTAAATGCCTGTCGCAAGAAGATACTAATCATAAATAACTTTTTCTCGGATGACCCACGATTATTTGATATTTAACACGCTGAAATATCTTGTTTCTACTGTAAAAAAACTTTAATGTTACGGCTTTATTTATAGATGCTGTTTTATTTTGCAGATATTTGACATTTGATTTTTTAATTGTTATACTCTTACATTAATTTTATAGGAAGTCGATTTTATTAACATCTTAACTAGAGAATTGGTTAATGGAAGGATGAAATTATGGAACGCAGTGAATGTTTAAAATTCCTTATTTCTGCTCTAACCGCTTTCTGCCTCTCTTATTTCATTGTCGTTCACTGTCTGTTAAAAGCCTAAGAAAGGAAGAATTTGATTGGAGAACAAATAATAAATTTTAAACAAAGACTGACTTCAAAAAATTTCATTCTTCTATCACTAATAATTATGAAGAAATTCATTCTAAATGTCATATTTTTACCAATTAGTTTCAGGAAATTAATGGGATATTACAATTGTTAAAATATTTACATTGAAAAAAAATAGGATTAAATGACTTTAATTTAATAGAAAATAAATTTATTTTTCTAAAGATGATGGCCCATATTATGAGCTCACTTTTATAGAAGGCTTTTATTAATAATGTACAATAACTCTTCGTCTAAATTCTATAAATTAAATTAATGGGATCTTGCCTCATCTTGCACTTGGCATCTTTGAACTAACGCCTTCAAAATGGCGATAATAAAATAATAATTATATTTTGGAAAGGTAGAAAATTGAAATGATAAAAATAGTCTAATTATAATACACATTATGCAACAAGTGCAGAAAGGCGTCTATTCCAGTACTTTCACACCTCATGTGAAAGCACAAGGTGAGAAAAAGGGGATTCTGCACTAATGGCACACTATTCTTTATTATTTCATAGAACCGAAATACACGCATGAAAGTTATTTGACATAAAGAACAATATGGGGTAGGTAGGTAACTCATACAGAGTCCTTTTTGTTGGCAAATATTGTGAGATATTATTTCTCACGTTTTAACCCACGATTGTGAAGCTTTATGTAGTATGAGAAAACTATCAGTTTATATAATGTTCGTAAAAAACACTTATTTTTGTATTAAGGGAATAAAATAAGGTTATATTCCCCATACTGCAATTAATGACCAAAGTTAATCGAGGGTATTTTCATTTTAGGGATTAACGACGTTTATTCTTGAAATGCATATCAAACTTTTCTTCCAGGCATTGAATTTAATTAATTTAATTTATTTGTTCTTAATTCTTAAATGGAGATTTGTTATTAAAGAAAAGTATAATTTTCTTTGTTCCCTAGTAATATAGTAGTCTGGCATGTGTCAATTGTCGAACATATAAAATTTATTCCCAGTCGGGAGAAATTATTCCTTATGAATGACTAAGCAAGTACAGAAATGTATTATTTATATATATATATTTAAACTGAAAGAGCCGCTGAAATTGTACAATCGAAAATTGTACTTTACTTAAAGCTCCATTAAATTATTTTCTAAAAAAAAAATGGATTTAAAAATAAATTAAGTAAATTGTTAAAATATTATAGTTATTTTTGTATTAAATGCGCGAAGTTTATATTTTTACTGCATGAGATACAAACTTTTTTTCTACAACTAATTTGCGTCATTAATTATATTTTTATTTATCTATATAGAATGAATGAATAAATGTTTTCTATCACAGTGAAAATACCTTTTTCCAAAACCGTGAAAAATCGTTTTCCTTGATACTTTGCGCACCGTGTCTAGGAAACCTAACAACTGTGAAAAAATCGCTTACTTTATGTATTCTTATAAAAAAAAATGTTATATTTTTTGACAGTTGTCAATATTGTCGATATTTAATATACCGGGTGTCCCAGCTCGACCGACACATGGGAGTTTTACATGGGAAATCAGTTAATTATGAATAGTATCTCCCCAGTGCAAGATATTAACTTGAAATTTTGTATACTTATACAAGAATATTAATTCTATGTATCACACTTATTTGAAATATGCAATTTCGTCCGCAGGGCGATATTTATTAAATTTAAAATCTAATATTTTCGTTCAAAATCAGACAGCCATGGAAAATTACTTGATTATCAAAAATAAACGTTAGTTTTCCTATTACTATGACATCAAATTTTATTTTCATTAAAAATCAGATTTAATTTTATTTAAATTGAATTAAATTCTTTTTCTTAAATAATATACCAATATTACAAATATGTCCATAACTATCACAACTGTCACAGATATTATCTTTTATTTTCATATACATTTTACATTTAATAAATGTCGTACTGCAGATGTCCTGTTGCCTCAATTTTGATCTTATCTAATGTAGAATATAATTTTGAACAACTTTGTACTGTTGTAGTTTTGCTCTATATCTGACCGGAGGGAGAATATCCGCAATTTTTTGAAATTCCTTATTGAAGTTCGCGTTTCGTTGCACACCGATATAAACTCGTAATCTGATTAATAATCGGAGATATTGCTTGGAACAGTGAAACCACATTATCATCGATGGTAATCATATAAGTTGTAATATACTTATAAGTATTCTATCCTCTTGAACCTGATGTTAAGACGTCAGTAAGTTTTAATACTTTTATATCTTGTTCTCTTTTCCTTGAGTATTAACTTTCTCATTCTTTCTTATGTAATTTATTACTAAAATAAAAAGTGGCATCTTTTTTGTATGCATGTAAATCAAAGTCCTCGAAAACACAATTTGAATCGTTTAAAAGTGAATCTGAACCATTTAGGAATAAATGTCACCTGTTGACTTTCAAATCTGCAAGATTCCTGAAACAAATAGGATGATTCCATTTTTTACAACAAAGTATGTGAAGGCTTACTTATTCATGAGATAAAACCTATTAAAATGTGATTAGATGCTTAAATCTTTGTCGAAATAAGATGTTGAAGTTTACATGTATTTATCTTAAACTAGTGTCATTAATAATTGAATTAAATTGTTGTACAAAGATAAATAAAAGACGTATATTGAAATAAATGTGCCAAATCTAAAAACTGGTTTTAGAAGATGATATTGAATTTTCTTGGTAGGAGTGGTTTCAAGTTTATATCTCACGGACACGAAGAAGTATATGTAAAAATATTAATTACTTATCGCATTTTGAATCTCAGTGGCTTGTTAAATCAAATTGTTACTGAAACAAGAGAATAATTTAAAAAAATGTGTAGGTAGCTACTCATTTTTAGTACAATCAACTTTGCATTTTTCATATTCAAAAACAAACATGTAACGTTTAAAAAAAAATTAAAAAACAGTAAGAATTAAATTCTATATATTAATTTTTATTTGAACCTAAAAAAAAGAAAAATATATTGTGTTATTAATAGGAAAAGTGATAAAATCCTGCAGGACAAATTAATTATTTTTATAAAAGTCTAATGCCAAGGTGCATCAACGAGACTTAAATATTAAGTACCACATCAAAAAAATATTTTTTAAATTTTAACAGCAATGTTGCATTTTACATTTTATTTCAATATACCTAATATAAACTGAAAATTTAAGTAATATTGATGCAATCATACAATAAATAATAATAATATTTGAATAATCGTTGCTGGACAACTAGAAATTTAATATATATCCGACCCGTCCGAGAAAATATTTCCGTACAATTATTTTCGTACGACATACCGGAATACCGCTTTTTTGGAATGAAAACTATTTAAAAAGTTATCTTTTACGGCGGGAGAAAAACATATTTTTAAATTTATCAAATTTGTTTGTTATCTTTTATCAAAGCAAATTGTGAATGTTGTGTTTTTTTATATAATTTTTCTTTTGTTATTGCTTAAATAAGAATGGTTCAAATTTATTTTTCACTTCCAATATTATGTTTTTGAAATTGCGTTGTGTTTTCATTTAAGATAATATAATAATATAATTTATGGTAAAAATTATAGCAATATTTTTTTGTAATTTATTTATATTGATATTTAATTTTTAGTATTTATGGGACTCCTCATTTCGAAAATATTTTTCTTCAAAATTTTAGTTTCTCCTAATATTCTAGTGTAGAAATTTAATTATGTAAAAATTTGATTTACAATGATATTTAATTTACAAAAAAATATAAATTTCTGGAACTACATATTTGCATTAAAATTTGTTATTGAAATTTAAAAATTTTTATAATCATCTTATAAATGTCTACAAAAATTTTTGAATATTAGTGTTGCATAGTTATATTTTCTTCATTAAACTAAAATTTATTGGAAATATACTTCCAACAAATTTTATGGAAAATTTTAAGATTACGGTTTGTCCAACGAACTGCGGAATATAGGACTTTAACTGGTAGATTTAGAGTTAACTATAAAATGTTACATTTTATATTTAACAAATCTCATACTGTAGACGTGTTGTTACATGAATTATGATCTTAACTGATGTAGAATTTAATTTTGAACTTTGTAGTTTTGCTCTAAATCTTTAAGGTAATTAAAAATATCATAAAATATATATAAAATAGTATTTCTAGTAAAAACAGTGTATTATAGTAAAGTATTAAATTAAATTTTTTTATCCAACATCGTGTAATTATAACGATTTAACTATACTGTTTTTAGATAAATAAATAGGACACAATCATCGTAGTAACTACGTTATAAAACCTCAACTCTACTTTTTATTAAAGGTAATTTTAAAACGTCAATTGTCAGAAGAACTTTTATATATTTCATATCCATGATTAAAAAGTGTTGGATAAAATATTGTGTAGCACACGTGTGTTAATTATCTAAGTCACCTGAGAAAAATACACCACTCGGTCTAACAGCCTTGTGAGCGAAACATTTCTCGCGTGATTTATTTGTAATATAACATACTTGTACCACAAATGACTATATATATTTTAATTCAATTGTATTTTAATTATTAATTTTCACACATTTTGTTTACCATAATGTAAGTATATTGATATACCGAACAATAAGATAACCGAAGAATATAAGTCAATAATATATTTTATATTATGGTTAAAATGATTGTAAAGAATGCGCATCTACTATATTAATCTCTCCTTTCTTAGTTACATAAAATAGTGATTGAGTCGATTGCAAAAATCATTCGTGACATTTATGTATTTATTTTAAATTTTATATAAATGGTAAGGTAGACATTAATTGACAATTTCTCTACATGATGTCGAGGATTAAAAAACAACACGTCTGACGCTTCTCAGCTCATTTCAAATTCAAATTGCCAAATGCTTTTCCCAATTATATGATTAGAAATATTAATTGGCTGATTTTATCAATGAGTATCAATTTCATCTTATGAGTTAAGAACTACTTAATTTTATTTTAATTATACTTATATTACTTCATTAGTAATTTTTTGAAAATTATGTTTGGTACTACTGATAAAAAACCTTTTTCAGAATATTTTAAAATAAATTTAAAAATCTCATCACCTGACATATAGTATATATTATAATTTTTAACCTTGTCTTAATTTATGAGAGATAAAATTTGGCAAATTTCTGCTATATCGTAAAAGTTTATGCTAATGTGTCTTCTTTCTTTTTAAGGATAGAAAATCTAATATCAATTTTTTATAAATGTAAAGTATTTCACAGATCCGTTTGAGAACTGTGCATCTAAATAGTTCATTAAATAATAGTGGAAAGATTATTCCAATATATGACATCATCTATTATGTTTTTTTATATAGGTATATATTTTTTTTATAATTTTAAAAGTTTAATTACCCTGTTTTTATATATATTTTTGTCTAGTTAATTTTTATTGTACTAGATTGACATTAATTTTATATTTACATTTTTTTAGTAATTCATTATGTGACATAATGTGTGCAATTTAAATTTCTAAATTTTTCATTGGCTAATTAAAAATCGATTTGACCAGCACATAAGCTCTATAGTTTGACATCTTTGCACTTCATATTAGTATTTACATTTTGCATAAACGAGTAAGACTATCCGTGCGTTGACTGCTGACACGATAGAATGAGTACTTACTGTAGGAGTATAATTCCTTTTAGAGTATTCGATAATTATTTTTATAATATTTTTACTGTTAATTATAATAATTGTCACTGTCAAATACAAACCATTTTTTTCCATAGGTAAAATAATGTAACAATTAAATGAGGCTAGATAGAATAGAATTTGAACAATAAAATTTTATCTAATGATATAATATTAAATTATTATACACAAAAATTATCATGTATTCATCATTAATTAAGATATTTTAGAAAAACACTTCCGAATGCATGATTAACACCAAAATCTAAACAGATCTAATCTAGGGTGACAGAATATTATATCCAAAACTTTTTTATACACTAGTATTCGAGTAATCGTTACGACATTATCTATCCATCCATCCATCCACTCACACGGAGAGACATCATCGTAAAAATATTAAAATCGTGTTCTAGGGACTTCAAAACGTTCTTATCCTTTGAAAACTCCTTATTCGATTAATAGTATGATTCCAATACCTCTCTTACTAAGTGGCGAGAGATAAAAATTATATAAAAAATTTTCTTGTAAGACGGTATTTGATAATTTCAATAATATTCCTAGGAAAATAATACAACTTATGGTATGATGCGTCTAATAATTTTTGTTTCTAGTTTTTTATTGTTCAATATTGTTCACATGGTCAAACGGGGTGTATATTGTGTGTGTAGCTCGGAAAATATAATAAAAAACATGGAATGTACATACATCCAGTGACGGATTTGACAGGGGGCGATTACCTCTCCCCCCTCCTTAAAAAGGCCAGGTTTTTCAATTTCGAAAATAGTAATAAATAAAACTGAAGCGCAAAGGCGTCTCATATACAGACATTATAAAGATTTGTTCGATTTGGAGCAGAATTGCCAAGAACAAAAACTATTTACCGAAATGTTGTGGCATCATAAATTACTAAGTTATGTTGAATCTGATATTCCCGTCAGGTAAATGAAATTCTAAAATAATTTGGTGCTGATGATATTTATTGATTAGTAAATAAATTATTAAGTAATATATAACGCTACCTGTAAATATGACTACGGCTGAATACAAATTTGTAAATAAAGAACAAAATCGCAACGAAAGCAGCCACTTTTATGTATAATTTTATATTAATAAATAAAAATAGTTTCGTTTTTGTCAGTTTTTTCAAGATTTACCGCTCTGAAAGACTTAAAGATTTGTTTAAAATTGGCCTATTAAACTCCTGAAAGGAGTAGGATCCGAAGAAAGTTTTGACCCAATTCGCATCAAAGAAAAAAATTTATTAAAAGTTTAGTTATTCTTTGATATATATAATTTTAATTTTTAATATTTTTTTCTAATTCAATGATTTTGTGTTAATTAACAAATTATGTTGCTAACATTATTATATATTTTATTGTCTATGATTACTAAAAAGAAAAAAACATCCTCAAAATTCATTAGGAGCTTGGTGTATTATCGATTCCTCGAAAAAAAAAACAAGCAATTACATTCCTTAAAGTACATAATGTAAACCTCTATAATATAAATGGGTATACAAGAAAAACAATAAATACTTATAAAAATATATTTTTATTGTTGTTTTATGTATATTACAGTCATTAGCTTAAGAAAATTAAATATAATTACAAATAAAGCAAGCAGTGTACTATCTACATTTCGAATACTCCAATTTTAAATTAATGATATTTTAGATTATTGGTTAATATTTTGATACGCAATTTCTAATTTTTTGTTGAAATGTTTTATTTCATGTTCTTTGAATTTTGATTAAAGAACGGTTTCTTCAGAGATCTATTTGATTCGGAATATAGGGCCATTTCTAGATCAAAACATTATTGAACACAATAGTGGAATACTTCATTAATAGTCCCAATTTTTTTTAAGGATTTACATAATTATGAATTTAATAAAATAATTAAATTCTTAGGCGTATAGAATTTTAGCAAATTCATTTTTTTTCTTAAATTTCAAAAAAGTGAAGGAATAGTAGCTAGTAAATTTGGACATACAAAATTTCTAAATGCAACCAATGTTACATTATAGTAAATGAATGTGTATAACTTTTTTACTACTTTTTAATCATGGAATTTTTTTAATTGTTGGTTTTATAAACAATTAACCAGTTACCAATTCGAACGGGACTTAAATATTAATTTTTACTTAAACAAAAAAAAAATACTAATCGAAATTTTGAAATTGTTTATGTAGACAATTTAATAGTATAAAACAAAAAAGAATAAAGAGTGGAATAATTAAATGTGTTACTCAAATCAAAATATTAAAACATTGTTGTTTACAATGCTTTAAAAAATATAGATATTATCATTCCTACGATTGTTATAGTATCATAACTACCGCAGATTTCGATTTGATTTTAAGACATCTAAGACCTGGTATGATTCATAACATCCGTGGTTTGTTCAATAGTTTACCCGTTTCAGAAATTGTAGATGGTATTAATAAATATTACTTTATAAAAGTTTCTTATAAAAACATTTTCGTAATCAAATTTGGCTTGATATGTCGCCCTTTTGACAAGTCAGTATGGTAATAATATTACTGTACAGGTATGTCAGTTCTTAGCTTACATTTGTTTGTGTAAACAAGGGCTTAATATTTCAAAACCGGTAAAATTACTACAGATTTGAATAACCACCTACTCAAAAACAATAAATCTCATGGCCCTATTATCCTCTAGTACACTACTATCTTCCTCGTCCTTACAAAGTGCCGATCTTCCTCTGGTAGTCCAGCGCCCTAAGGATGGCTTCTGGTACTGGAGGAGGTGTAGGTATGTGGTCTCCTTGAGGTACGAAACCGTTTTCGTCAGCCGTGTACTGAATATGGTACTCAACGTTGTCGGGACCTGTGTAGGTGAAGAAACCTTGAGCGCGAAGTGCTTCGGCGTCGGTTCCCACGTTCAGGACTTTGCCACGTTCTTCGGCGTTGATTTTGTTCTCGGTCAGGTATCTGGAATTAGTGGTGATTATAAATAATAATAATTTATAAGAAATAGTCACGTACAATAGTATATTGTACAACAAGCATGGAATGTTACTTATTTCATACGAGTATGACAGTTTGTTACACGAGCCGAAGGCGAATGTTGCAAATTATATGAATATGAAATGGACTTTTCAGTGAGTTGTACACTATACTTTTTCTGCGACTACGATATTATTTCCTAATTAATTAGATTTTCATAATACAAAACAAAAATTAAACAATACGATTTTTAACAGAACTGTGAGAAATGAATTTAAAACTTAACGTTGTCTATGATTGCTATTGTAAATGAAAATGTGTTTTACAATATACTATGTATCCGTAGCAATAACAATCGTACAACAATCAAATATCTTAACAGTTGTAGAAAATAGTACATTACAATTATAAGCGAATGAAATAAGTCATTACTCAAAAAATCATCATCAGTTGTATTAACAAATACATCATTGCTTAAAATATATATACAGGGTGGTGACCGCGACCCCGGAACATAGGACGTTCACATGTAAAATCAAACTTTCTTAATTTCCTGCTTCCCTAATTATTTTAGGTAAAAAAGCTTCAAATAAAAGTTGTAGAGCATAAAATTCTACAACAGAATAAATAAATAAACAGAATTAATTTTACATGTCTTATAACGGCAGAAATTAAATATGAAAATACTGAAAATTAGCTCAAAAATAGGGATTGCTGTGAAAATGAAACAAAATTGTAAAGAAAAGATTGACGTTTTATCTGTCTTATCTTTTCTTTACAATTTTATTTCATTTCCACGGCTATCCCTATTTTTGAGCTAATTTTCAGTATTTTCAAATTTAATTTCTGCCGTTATAGGACATGTAAATTTAATTCTGTTTATTGATTCTCATGTAGAATTCTATGCTCTACAACTTTTATTTCAATTTTTTTTACCTAAAATAATTAGGGAAGCAGGAAATTAAGAAAGTATGATTTTACATGTGAAAGTCCTATGTTCCGGGGTCGCGGTCACCACCCTGTATAGGTACTACTACTAACTACAATAGCGGGGGATTTAAGTGTCCAAGAAGTTTCAGTTAATCCTACAAAATTTACAAATCAGAAGAAAGAATGATGGTAACGAATTTAAAGATCTAATTTTCTAAACGTGATAAATCTGTATTTAATAAGTTTGTTTTTATAATTTTTATGTATTTCTATGACTTCTAGTAATGTAAGTTTATGAATATTATTACATTTTTGATATATTTGATATCGACGGTGTGAAAGTTATGTCCTGTATTATGTTACTACCCCTCTTTTTTCTGATATGTAAATTTTGTAGAATTAACTTAAACTTATACAAAAATTGGACACTTAAATTCCTTGCTACTGTAACTAGTACCTATATATAGTTTAAGCAATGATGTATTTGTTAGTATAATGTATAACTAATGATGCTTGCTTGGCAATTGAAATGTACATTTTGTGTTTTAATAAATAGCTTGTGAAGAAAAGGTTAATTTTATCATTTATTAATTACAACTTCACGCAACTCCACATATATCATTACTCAGAGTTAGATGTTTAACGCATGACTGTGGTAATTTCTCACGAATGTATAACGACATTTCCGTCATTTTATCTAACAGAACAGATAGCTTTATTATACAAAATTGGATTTGGACAGAATTTTAAAGAACACGGTTCTATCGTTGCTCATTTTTTAAACTATTGTTTCTTAATGTAGAAAGATATATAATACTACAATATTGTGTAGAATGGTGCATTTTACTCATATATGAATAACTATTTTTTTCTACGACCACTGTTAAAAATAGACTTTTCAACGGTTGCTTAGCGAATTAAAAATAACAGTTTATAACACAATGAATACTTTTAAATCGTTGTCATTGACAACGAATTAAAAGTAAAAAACAAATTTACTTTTAACACTCTTATGTTCAGTTGTTCATAACAAATACATCATAACCTGTTATTAAAGTCATTCTATAATGCTTAGTTTTTATTTAAAAATAGTGTATGATATTTGTGTTAAAAGTGATTTTATTTCGTTCGTCAGGTTTGTTACACTCGGCGTCGTAAAATGTCACTTTTAACACTTATATCATAAATAACTATTATCCACAACTGTCAAGTAATATATCTAGAATTCAATCGTTTTTTATCAATAAATGACCTTCGTTACTGTTGCTAATTGAATAATATTAACTGTTCGATGGAATAATATTATTCAATCGTTATGACAAATTTAAATTTTACTTGGCAAAAGAGTAAAAACCAAATTACTATTAACTAAGTTTTTCTACATAAAAAGCCAAAGTTACACTAGCTTTGCTATTTTTCATACTTTCCTTTTCTATATAAGCTTAAACTGTAGCTAAATAACACTAGAAATAATTGTCTTTCATTAAGTATGCTATGAAACAGACGCGAGCTATTTTCATTTATCTGTCAAAGTCTGATGACATATTTGGTTATAATAAACATATATTTTTTATGTTATACTTGTGTATAAAGTATAGTATTCGCATATATTGGCTATTACACAAGTGAATGATTTACAACACTCGCCTTTACTCGTGTTGGCAAACTTCATTTTCATGAGTAATAGCACACATACATGCTCATTGAATAATATATACTATTACTCACTAAAAATAAACACACATAGCTTCTCAAATACAGCTACTGGTAAAATTAAATATTTATTTAACTACGAAGGAAAACAAAATGCAAGTGGATAAATTGGATATTTTTTTTATTTTCCATGGTAACGCAGTGTTTTCTAAATTTTTGATATATTATCAGATATATATAAAATTATTTTCAATATAGTTTAATTCTACAAAATCGGTTCATATGCTATTAAATCGTGGAATTATTTTGATAAATACCCCTCGAGGTTTGATTTTTAGAGTGGAATATATTTTTTTTATTTATAAATATTCACATTTGGTTCGTTGATAGAAATTTGGTTCAAAGACGTTTCTTATCAAAATCTTTTTAATAAATTGTCAAGCAACTAAGTATATGTATAAATAAAATATAATCAATACTTTTTACCTTCAAAAACCAAATTAGAATATCTATTTAATTATTTCAAGGCAAATTTATGTTTAGACAAAAATTAAAAACTAAACTGTATTTCGTTAATTTAATTATTTTTTTTTGGCAATAATTAGATTCCGCTGATTATTGTACTCTAAATACATTAAAACAAGTATTAGAGTAGTTCACAGTTAGTCAGTATCGTTCCTTTATTACAGTTACTGGATTCTACGGAGAATGATTTTGAACTAATTGTATTAGGGTAAGAATTTGAATACTTCACAGTGAGTGAACACCCTTGTCTTAGGTAGAAAATATTACAGTCACTGGTTTTTACAGAGAGTGATTTTAAACAAATTCAATTAGGCGATGAATTAGAGTACTTCACAGTGAGTGAGCATCCTTCTCACAGATAATAAACACTACAGTGACTGGCTTTTATGGAGGGTGATTTTGAACTAATTAAATTAGGGCAAGAGTTTTAATACTACACAGTGGGTGAGCACCGTTGTCACAGGTAGTAAACATTACGGCGACTAGTTTTTACAGAGAGTGATTTTGAACTAATTACATTAGGGCAATAATTGGAGTACTTCACAGTGAGTGAGCACCCTTCTCACAGGTAGTAAACATTACGGTGGCTGGCTTTTACAGAGGGTGATTTTAAACTACTTAAATTAGTACAAAAATTGGAATACAGTGTCTGAACACCTTTTCTCAGGTAGTAAACATTACGGTAATTAATTTTAACAAAGGGCGATTATGAAATTTCATTGAGTCATACATCGGGTGTATTTATATTTATTTTTCTTTTGAAATAATTGGTGGAGTCGCCAAAGTTGTATGTCAACTATTACCCAAAAAGTATCATTAAAGTTTAATTTATTATATTATTTATGATACAAAATGTTATGAAAGACTTTTAAGAAGAAAGAGTTAAAATTAACTCGATACGTACTCCCAATGATAGCCATCCAAATCCACATCTCCCGTTTGTCTAATAATCTTGTATCTTCCTTGATCGTTGTACTGGCCTGTTCCAGTGACACCAGTTGCGATTTTTCCATAATTCACATTAGTAGCAGCAGCTACTTGATTTGCAAAATGGTTTACTTGAGGTACAACTGGTCTGGGGGCGGGTCGAACTTGGGTCCTTTGGAAGGTGTTGGCTCCTATGAGATTTCCACCATTGCGGTATTTGTCCTGAGAGTAGGGATCTTTTTGGCCTGCGTATCTCCCTAGGAACGAAAAAAAAATGTAATAAATAACATATACAATACATATCACAAAATAAAATTCTTCCGACCGGAAATAAACTGTTACTATATAATCGAAAATTGACATATACTAAACTACTTTATTCCCTAGGGAATAAAATTAAGGAATAAAGTAAACGTTTGATATATCATCTTGACCATAGTTTTATAAAAAAAAGTAAGAATTTGATTCCTTATGTGTATGTCAATTAAGAATTAAGCATAAATAAATGAAATTTAACGGTCGGGAGTTTACGTTAAATAGCTTTCGTGCATGTATTTTTGTTCTGTAACGTTTAGAAGTGTGATCGTAGAAAAAGTATAGCGTGCTACTCGTGTAGAATCACCAATTTCCCACCTTGAGCGATTCCAGCACTCGTATTCGTCTAGTGCCGAAACTTTCACACCTCATAAGAAATAGACTTTCTGTACTTGTTGCACAATATACTATTATTTAATATACATTTGCAGAAAAAAATTTTAGTTTGTAAAATATTCTAATTTTTGAATAATTTAATATAACACTCTTTTTCAAATTTTTTTGCATATTTCGTATAAGCAATGCGTAATTCTTTTTTACCCAAGAAAAAATATGTTTTCAAAAAGAGTTTGAACATAGTTATTTTTTATATGATAATATTATCTATACAAATTTTTTATATTTTGAATGCAATATAAATAATTAAAACGATTTAATTTTTGTAGCAAATACAGCATATTTTTTATTAAAGTTTTTATGTCTTGGATTAATATGTAGAAACACAAACGTTTAAATTTAATAATTTCCTTTTTCTCAGTGTATAAAAACCAAGATAGCACAAATGGTTTAAAATGTGGTACATTGCAGAATAATTACAGATCTTACAAAATAAATTGCATATTGGTAAGTTGAAGGATACAATTCCAACCCTAATTGTTTTTAAATTATTACACTTTGCAAAAACAATTTATTTGCAAATAAAACGCGGATAAACCAGCTACAATCAACTATAATTGTTGTTCACATGAACTTGACTTTATATCTTTGGAATCGTCATCGACCGATCGTTCTCCACCACCTTCGAACCTTCACATTTGCAGCGAGGAGTGCCAGAATAGTTTAAATTCAACGCGTCTGATTTCAATTCTTGCAATAATTAATTTTCTTATTAATATTCTAAGTCAACTGTAAGTGATCGTAAAGAGGATGAACATAATGCGTGATATTTAAACTAATAATTAAATTCCCATCATAGGTGATATGTCCATCAGAAATAATTGGGTTATTATAACCATTAAAAATATAATAATATATATTAATTGTTACATTAAATATTTTATAAGGAGGTTATTATTATAGCAGTACTATTAATCTGTCATATTTAAGTATGGAATATGTTAAAATATTATTATTAGGATCACTTACATATCTTTTAAATTACAGCGTATATTTTATTAAGTATAAATGTATTCAATATCCTTTTAAGTCAGTGTTTCTCAAACTTTCGACTCATGCGTACCCCTTTCAAATATTGTTAATCACTTCGTACCCCTTAAGTATACTAATTAAAATGAAAATTATACTAATATTTTTTTGGTGATATAGGTACATTAAAAAAAAATAAAAAAATGTAATATACATATTTGCCTTGTTCTCGTCCAAAAAACATCCGAAAACGTGAGTGTTTTTTTTTACATTGAAATAAAAATCCTCCAGGCAACTAAAAATTTCGTAAAAAGGCGTTTTTAGCGTTATACGACTTTCATGTGAAAGAAGTTTACAAAATTATTTTAAGAACCATATCTTACATATTTTACATTAAGCAGCAAATATTTAATATTCATTTTTTGGGCCTAATTTCATAATTTTGTGATGTAATTTTATTTAATTCGCATTTATTTGTCACACAGCGCGAAATCGTATTTACGAAATTTCAAATTTGGCACGCAACTTTTAAAATTCCGACTAATATATTGCACAAAATGAAGTTCAAGGTTCATTACTCATTTCTGAGTCGAAATACATGGTTCCTAAAATAATTTTATTGACTTCTTTCACATGAAAGGCATGTCAACGTGGAAAAACGCCTATTACGAAATTGGCTAAAGGATCCTTATTTCAGTAACAAAAAAACCCTTTTACTTGTTTTCGACGTGAACAAGGCAAATATGACCTTAAAAAAATACCTAATTTTTTATTTCCGATTTCAGGGAAAATAATATTTTTTTAGGTTTTACTTTAAAAAAAACCTTAAACAGTTTAACTCATTGTATCATAAAAGGTTCATAATAAAATATTAGCTCTTTAAAAATTATAAAAATGAAAAAAAATAGACTTTCATTTATACCTCCAAAGTTTGCACAATTAAGAGTAAATTTTTGGGGAAGATACCTTTCGTCATTCGTTTTGAATGTGGGCTAAATTTAATATTTTTTTACGTATCTGCCAAATCTGTCCATTTCAATAAAGCATTTATTACAAAAAAATATAGATATATCTTTTAATGTTTACATAAAAATTCTATTTTTGCCCCTTCAACAAAATTTCTGAAATCTCCCCAGTGGATAAATCACTATGAACACAATTATTTTTTCAAATCAAAACTAACATAAATAAACAAATTAATTAATTGGCAATGAATATTATTTTACAATACGAGTTTGTTTGTATATTAATTTAAACATTTTACTAAAGTATTTTTTATGTAATTTAAATATAATAAAGTATTATTTTTCTTTTTATATTTACGTTGGCTCACATAAAAAAGAAAAATTTGTTATATATGATATAATTTATTTCTGGTATTAATGTTTTTAGTATTTTTGTTATGTAAAATGTATTGTGTTTTCTTGTCTCACCCCTACCGGATCCATCATCTCGGTATCCGCCAAGTCCGTCGTGTCGGTAGTTTCCGGAGTTATCAGGATAATATCTTCCGGAATCGTCGTGAACATATCGTCCTTCATTGGTGTCATGATAGTAGCTGCCGCTATTATCGGCAAAGTATCTGCCTTCTTCACCAAGAGGGTTGGCAAGAGCAACGGCCAGTGTAGCCAAAATCTGAAACAAATATTAGTTAGAAAAAAATCTTTATTTTCATTTTTAATTTTAGTATGCAGTATATTTTCAGAAATAATATGGCAAGACCTAAAACTTTTATTTGGATGTTTTTTTTTTTTGCTTAGTAACAGCATTTTGCTGAAAAGCATAAAATGAGTGCTTAAAAATATATAATACCGTTCCCATTTTATGATCAAGATTGGTTAAAATTTATTCGTTGGAATTTATCTTTACAAAAAATTGACCAGTACTTATATATCCAGTTTAATGTTTAATTTAGAAATTTCAAAAAATATCCACTCTCTAAAATTTTATTTGAAACAATTTCTAAATATGCCAAAAAGTTAATGTGCTTTATTTACATTAACATAACTGCAACCGAACATAAATATCTATTTTTTAGATAGTGTTGGATTAAAAATACACGATTTATTTAAAATATTGCTATGAAACATGAAATATTTTCAATAACTGGTACCTATATAATATTTAATCACTTGAATACAATATAAATAGCTATTTATGTAATAAGTAAAGAAACAAAGGTAGTTATTTAATGCATGCGAAAATTACAAAAAGACGAAGGCGAGTTTTGTAAGAGCAGAAGTTTGAATAAGAATAAAAATGTATTTGAAACTATACATTTTTGACATTTTGATGACATTTACAAAATAAACAAAAAAGGCTATACCAAGGACTGTGTAATTTTGTACGCACGTACGTTACTAAGTTGCTACAACAAAATTGTTGTTTGTAAACAGACAAAAAACAAAAGTTTTTTTAAATTTAAAAATACAAGTCTCTGTGAATCTAATAAATGTAATAAATATATTATTATTATTTGTAAACATAATAATTATTACGAAATCAATAAGCTAACTGAAACTAGGGAAGTAAAGAATCTCATATTAAACGGAAGTGGAAAAAAATCGTTCCATATTTTTTTATAAGTGAGTTAATGTTATGCATTTTCATCAGTACCTACTGCCAACTTGCGTTTTAAGAACACAGTTAGGTTAGTTTGTTTCGTGAAAGTCTATATAAGGGATCAAATACTCGATATAATTTGAATTGCCGAGATGATTTCTGGTAGTACAAATAATCCGATTTGGTATCATTTTATGTTTAAAAAATGATAATAAACATAAAAAGATTTATGTGAATTATTTGTATGTAAATGTAATTATAAAATAGTTTGTATTTAATTTCATTTGATGACTATAATAATGCACTAGTATTGAAAAACAAATATAATTACTTCCTGTATAATTAATTATATGTTTTTTGTTTTACTAGTATGTTATTGTTTGTTAATGACGACAGTACGAGGTACATTTCAAGGTACATAATATCTGTAAGGGCATTATGAGTTCGTTTGCCAATATTAGCAACAAATCGTCTTTGAGATAAAGATACGAAAAAGGCAATGTCATTCATAAACTACTTAGCAAATTTTACTAAAATTTTTAGTCTCGTAGGCTATTCAGAAATAATAAGAATACATAAATTATTATGTTATATATTATTTCACATTATGTTTGGATAGTGTCATTATAAATATTAATGTAGAATAATTTATAATAATAAATATATCGGTGGCTATTTTGGTAATTATCCTCCGACTGACATTCAAATCTTTAACCAAATAAAAATTCCGCTTTGTTCGAGTGGTTCGAAACCCACTATAAACTGTAGATTCCTTGTTTTAAAATATAAGTATATTTTATCACAAAACAAGTATCTTAGGTACCTAAGGCCTAGTTTCATCTACGAATGTTGTGTCATAAATGATGATGAAATGATACGAATATTTTTTTAATAAAACTTTCTTTTGCAGGACAATGGACCAGGATGGATAAGAATCAACATTGCATCAACAGTGAGTCATTGCATATTTAATATTTGAAAAACCATAACTCGATGACCTGCTATAAAATCTACGTTTATATGTATACTCTACACTATATCCATTCGATTCACATATGTAATAAATTGCAATCAACAAAACCCATAAACGTCCCCTAAACGGAAAGTATCCTATAACAGTAAATCTAGTATGGCATTTATTGTAATCTCTAAGGCGTGTTCAGTTTTTAGTAATAATAGGACTAAGAGCATTCCTATATGAAAACAAATTACTATTACTGCTCTATTGTCTTCTTCTTTGACCCACACGTCAATTTTGACCCCATTTTGACATTTGATCTTTGAGCTATGCAGATGAGTGTATTGTTATAGTTACAAAATCGTAAAATGTCTTTATGGATACACCTCGACACGTATCAGTTACATAATTATTAATTTGGAAATAATAGATTCGGTGATAAAACTTTTGATCTCAAAATTGAAAAATAGATTGCGGTACCTACTTTCTCTATTGCAAATCTTTGCAATTTGTAAACATAAGAAAATTTATTTATCTTTTTAAATAATTTATACATTACATACATTAATACATAATGCATATTTATCTTGTCATTCTGTAAAACGTTGGTTGACACATTTAAAATATATTCACTTAATAATATTTTTTAGAATTAATTTATGCAAGCGTAAAACAAAAACAGAAAAATTTGTTTTAATTTTTTTAGTTTATAAAATATATTTTTTATTTTTTTAATTAACATTTTTAATTGCAAGTAAATCGATGATTTATTTATGAAAGTAAATAGCAGATTAAAATAACAAATTATTAATTTACCAAAATATAAAATGCTTTGCAACTAATACGAAATTATTTTATAATCTGTCTTGACTTTAGTGGAAAATAGTGTTAAAAATTATATTTTATGCACTTATAGTACACTATATTTACATTAAAATACAAATGTTAGAAAATATTTAAAAAAAATTAAAATATTTCACTTTAATAAATATGTACAAAAATAATATAAATGTAGAAAAATAATACATAAAAATATAATTTATTTCATTTTGCTAAGCAATAGTTACTCAAACAAATTAAAATTTTTTAGTAAGTATTTAGCATTCACAAAACTATTAAAATTCCTTTTCATTTAAGTCTTTTGCATTTATAGTAATCAACTTGGTCTGTGCAGCCTCAAATTCCATTAATATTTCGCCAGAATAATCAGTACATGACGTTCAATATTTGACAGTGTAGTGACACTTCGATTATATTAAATTTTTTTAAGAACAAACAATCTAATAGCATGGAATATATACCTATAGAGATTTTTTTATTTCATGTACCAAAATGAAATAAAACGTTGTATGTACCACGGGCATAATCAAGATTATAGTCCCCATGAATCGAAACATTCCCTTGTTGTACAATTTTTTGAATAAGGCCTTTATACCTAAATAACTATTATTACATCAATGTAAAAATACATTTGGTAACTCTTCTACTTTTAAAATCTAAAATAAAATTTATTATACGTAATATTTTCATGGATTAATGATTTTCACAATAAAATTTATATTTTTCTTGTGTAATGTACTATAAAATAAATGATTAATTGTTATACTTGTAATCATATTCTCATGTATATTTTATTATTGACTATACATAGGTATATGAGTATTTTAGTTTTAAATAATGTATGACTTGTAATACACATTAATTTTATTTGATGTTTTAAGGTGTGATAATAATCTAGTATACGTGAACCTGTTAAGTAAAAAATTGTGTTTATTTATTGATCAGCTAACCTTTCACACTTCGGAATTATTGCCTGATTGGATATTACAATTTCTGCAGGTTGTTTGATTTACATATTATAATCATCACAGCCATTGTTATTATAATGAATTATTTTATTGTTTAATGTCTTTAACCTTACAATAAATAAAAAGTATCAAGAAAATATTTATAACCGTTACTTTATATGTTTTTATATCATTAATATAATATTATTTTTCTTTTTTGTAGGAGAAACATATAAATCTAAAATGTTGCTTTATATTTTTAGTTTTATATTTCTGAAATAATGTTGATTAGACCAAAATATGCACTATTTATGTCAAATAATTTTTTCGTTTTGATCCTACATTAAAATACTCAAAATCTTGCGAAAATACAATATTAATGGTATATTGCATCAATATTACTAAAATATTGAGTTTCCCTTAAATATATTATATCATAATAAAATGGGACATGAACTCTTCAACATTGCTGTTCGATTAGCATTTTTTATTTAAATATTGTTTAAAATTTAAGCCTTATTGATGCATCTGGACATTGAACACATCATATTTTAATGTTGCTAAGAACCTTTTTTTATTCTTTTTATTCAAGTGCAAAACAACCAATTTATATTATAAACAACAAATGCAATTGACATTATAGATCTGAAAAAAAAAGTTATATACAAAATGAAATAAAACTTGTTGAAATAACCGAGAGTAATTTATATTTAGAAAAACGAAAATACTTGTATAAAAATGGTTCATATTAACAATAACTACAATTATTTTAAAGTGAAACATAATGTTTTAAATGATATTTCAATTTATTAAAAATAATTGCAGTGTGCCTTTTTCTACATATGTTGGCTTCATATGATTTCGTAAGTAATTCCATAAAGATATTTGCTTGTTGTATATTTGTTATTGCTACAGATATATTGTAAATACACTTTCATTTCCCACGGTTACTAGAGACAACGTTAAAGTATAATTTCATATCTTACAGTTCTGTCAAAAATAGTTTTGTTTAATTTTTGTTTTGTAGCTAATTGCTAAGAAGTAATGAAATGAATACATCTTTATTATTAAAATATAAATGAATTAAAAAATAATATTGTGGTCGTAGAAAAAGTAGTAAACAACCCGCTTGGAATTTCCATTTCATACTCGTATAATTTACTACATTCATCTTCGGTTCAGGCTACAAACTGTCTTATTCATATAAAATAACTACCATTCCACACTTGTTGTACAATATACTACAGATGTCATGCCAACCGATCGATCGAATTGTCAAATTATCTTCAAATAATCTTTGTTAAAATATAAATCAATTATTAATTTGTAGAGAACAACAGATTTGGAATGAATTAATGTGCATAAGAGTATAAAAGTTGTACTTTGTACATCATAATCTAGTTGTACGTATTGATGTAACCTTAAAATTATTTACTACACATCAATGTATTAAATGTAAAAAAAAATTAAACAAAGTCAAAATTCTGCTTCCCAGTTCTATTTTTCAAATTATGATGCAGCTGTTATAAAAATAGTACATGACACAAGTGTATATAAGTATTATAATATACTATTTTATTTATTGTTGATATAAAAAATGTCATTGTGGATAAATGCAAACTAATTAATTGTTGACAATTAAATAGTCTAATTATAATCATCACGATTATCCTAGTAACATTTAATTAAATGCCTGGTAGATTATTAAAATAATCGATATCGACATGTAAATATATCAACCATCATCTTGTATAACAATATCAATTTTTCTCTATTTGAATGTCATGATTCAAGGTTGCATATTGACATTGACATGACAGGCACTGGTTTCAATTCCTGACATTTAAGGGCTATGTTTAATATAATAACTTCATTATTATCGACGGTATATTACTCAGAGTAGAATGGGTGGTCTTCATGTTATACTTATTGCGATCTGATGAACTTCTACGAATGTGAGATGTAGGTTTAAAAGAAAGGAATGATGTGAAATGATTATTTTTGAAAGGATTCATGTAGGATGCATATTACGTAAATTTGAAAGTTGATTTTAGGTATGTGCTGAATATTTTTCACACAATAAAGATAATAAACACTGCATTATTTTTTAAATAAAAATATAATAAAAATTTTATTTGTTACACACACAATGGAAACTGATTTTTTTTTATAGATTTTTGAATTATATTTCATTTTTATTAATAGTGTTCTAACATACCAAACGCTATAGAACAAAAATACATACACACAATTTGATAGAAACTATAGTGATGTGACGAATAGTCGAATAAGGAATATTTTAAATTTTAACCGAATAATAAATTTTTGTATAATCTGAAAGAGTGATTTGTGGTCCTCGTTTCAGAGTGTGGGTGTAGTTATTACAAACAAATAATTATTTGAAAGGTATTTCTTGTTTGATTATAATTAAATTTAATTATTTCAGTTTCAAGAAAAATTAATTTATTTACCATCAAACAATATAACTAGATAAACTATTAACTCTTATTGTAGATACATTAATAATAATTAAACATATATCTTTTGTTTATAATTTATTATCTATAATTATATATTTTAATTTCATAAAATAGCGTTATACTTCACTTATTTCGTGTAACTAAATATTCGGTATTAAAATAGACCCAATAAGCTGAATACGAAATAGTGAAAATATGGCCGAATAGACTGAATATCGAATAATTATTCGGCTTCTCAAATAAAGACTTGTAAGACTGTTAAACTCCCATAGAGTACCTTCAAGCATGTACATTGGAGGAAATTAATTTGCAAAATATTTCCTACACAGCATATGCGTATAATAATTTTTATTAAATTTTAAATTTTGTTTTTCGTCCCACCAGATTATTAACTCTCATGTGAAGACATTTTTCATGGTTACTGTTACCTGAATTAATGCTTCCATTGCATTATTTATAAAACTGAAAATGTAACATTTAAATATTCATTGAAACAACATTTATATTCACAAAAAAATTTGTTGACAGTTGAAGATCGGGAAAATTTTATCCCCAAAATATCCTATGAAATAAAGCATGTAATAAATTGTTGCACTATATTTATTTGTAATAACTTGATCTCCAAAGCCGAAAATCCACAATTTAAAATAAATTATTAAACAATTAATAACATTGTTATTATCTTATAATAAATTATCTGTTAATATATTTTTATAACGAGAAAATGAACTCTACATTACAAAATGTTATAGGGTTTTATTAAAATTGTTAACATCATTTGTTAATAAATTTTCTGGAATTTCTGTCTTCTACTGCATATATTTTATAGAGATAAGACCACAGCTGAATAAGTATTCGGTATTCGGCCTACTCGGGCATATTTCACGAAAACAATTTTAGAGCTTTTTTTACGCTTCAACTTTAAACTTCATTAGTATCACAAAATTAGAAAAGAATGAAAAACCAAAAATTTAGTCATTTTTAAATAAATACTTATTCAACAATTGCACAAGATCAATATTGCTAACTTCAAAATTGCAAATTGTAAATGAGTTAAAATTTAAAAATAACATTAAAAAATATTATCTAGGTACATTAAAATGATGATTTTTAGGAACTGAATATGTTACATTAGGTACAATTAAAAAAAAAAACTACGTTTGTAGGTAAAATAGGTAAAATCATATTGAGTTCAAATGACAACATTTTCTTCAAAAACGATTGTGTTCTATGTCACAAAAAAGTATTATTCACGTACAAAAATAGGTAAAAACACAAAAATTCACCTACTCTACATCTTTCACATTATAGAAAGGAACAGTTATATTAAAAGTCAAATAATTTTTATATTCTTATACTTCTTAACTATTATTTTTTCGTTAATAATGTAATATAAAATTTACATTAAAAGATATGAGCGAAAGTAGAATTCAATTTACATGCCTTATTTAATGTAATAATTTATTAAATATTTGTTTGTTTGGGAGCAATTAGCACATTACCAATTTAATATAATAAACGCATATTAGAATTTTTCCGGGCATTATCTTTTCTACTAAGCCGCAGTAAAGTAGTATTTTTTTAATTAAAATATTGACAAGATACCCGAGTCGTACGTAAAACTAACTTATTCATATTATAGGAAATTAAATTTCTTATTAGTTCTAGAATCATTTGTATATAAATTATAACTTTAATAGAAGCAATAATGAACATCATTAAATAAAAACAATAATATATTAAAATATATTGTGTTGTGTTGTATCGTTGAAGTCTCCGATAAGAACACATTTTTGTTTCAAATTATAAACATTTAATTGAATTTCTACTTGTAATAAGTAATTACTTTTTTTATAATTGGCATAATTTTATAAATTATTAAATAAGTAAAAATAATTAAACGTCCAAACTGTAATTTCGAACGGTCATATCATATAAAATTTCATTGCTACGACTATTTAAGGTTAGCCTATAAAAACTAATTCTATATTAAATTTAAAACTCAAATGTCAAATTCATGTCAGTTTTGACATTAAAATTTATCATCTCGAAGGTCGAAGGAAAATCCTAACAAATTAATATTCCTCATAAAATCAGTAGGCTCTGATTATGGATTATTTATACGAAATTTCTTTTCTTTTTTGACCTTCTTTTGTTTAGCTAAAAATGGAAAAACGTAGGTTATAGGAATTTGTAATTCTGTTGAATAGTTATTAGTAATATTCTGTAATTACACTTTTTTATTCTATAATTATTAGTAAGTATCAATTGTGTGTAATGAATACGACATTACTAAAGATTTTAAATATTAACGTAACATTTAATTATTGGTGAATGTATTCCTAAAAAAATTATGAATCATCCAAATTCATAAACAGAAGAATGTTAAAAATGTTGCATGGCATTTTGTGAATATTTAAGTGAAGAAAAACTTTTACTGTTATGTGTACTCCCACCAATAAATTTACATATTTAAAATAATGATAACGTTTTGTCATTTATTTACCTATAAATTATCTGTAAATCTTAATAGTTATATATTTTAAATTAAAATTTAATATGTATATTAATCAGGGCATGTAACCGATAAAATACTGTTTATCTGTGAACCCTTATTGAGAACATAAAAATAAGGGTTTAACTTCGAAAACCGGTTTTAAAAAATTGGAAACCTGTCAATATATCGGTTAATAAAAAAATTATTAATAAAAAAATAAAATTTAATATTATTATGTACCAATGAAAAGCGATTATGTTTCGTGCTGCATACAAAATCAAAAACGAATATTCACAAAAATTCGTATAATATACATTTAGAGAAATGTAAGTTATTTTTCAATTGTAAATTTGATACCTAAAGCTCAGAAAGAGTATACCTATTTTTGTGACTCTCCAATAAAATGTAAATTGTAGAATATTCAAATACAAATATAATATACATAAAAACAATATTTACAATTTTCGCCAAATGATACTATTAAAATAAACGTTAATGTTCGCTAAACCGGATTTTTTTTGGTTAACGGTTACCGGTATTTTCGGCCTTAAAAATATCGGTTAAAATTACGATTAAAGTTCGCAAATTTTGTTCAAATTATAGGTTACTGGTTTTTATTAACCGGTTTTTTAAACGGTTACATGCCCTGATATTAATACATTCAAAGTAAATAAATAAAAATATATTTTTTAAATTATTATTATGATTTTTTATTTATATTGTTTTTATCATTAGACCAACTAAAACTTAAAAATTATTAACTAATAGCAAAATATTCAAATTCTAACCTCACTTTAACCTTACGTCAATGGGCATAACTTGTACATCAATTTTGAAAGTGTGCTACATTGTTAAATATATTTGAATAACAAATTGTATTTATAATTCTATACAATGTTTATTATACGTACTCAACAATATTGAAAGTAACAACAACAAAATAAGTGTCTTATCGATACATTCAATTTAATTGTCTTGTCGCTTTTACATATGAATAGCCATGTTCTCAATTTTTTGTTCACAAAAATATTGCTTCTTTTAATTGTTATTTAAGTGGTAAGTACAGTAACTGCTTTGTAGCGCTTGATGTTGATTTTGAAGAAAACAAACCGGAAAAACATTTACTGCTCGAATTATTTAATAATTTTTTGATCGAACGATTCTATAAAGAAATTAGAATTTATAAATATTTTATTAAGGGTTGTCATTTTTAAATTTTTATCGTTGGTATGTTATTTATTTAAAGATTTTCTGGTCGGTAAATAATTGTCGAAGTCACTTACCGATCAGTAATTTGTAAACGAATCGAAATTTTAAACGTTATTTACCAACCGTAGAATCGCTAAGTAAATGATTATATAGCAACAATTAAATTTTATTAAAATAATGACTCCGGGTAAAATGCTGGTTCTATTCTATTAATATAGAAGTATAGCATCGAAGTAGTAAATAATATATAATTTTGACACCTTACGATAGTTTTTCGAAGCAATATTTTTCTATTGACTGAAGTTCAACATAACCGACACTTTAAGAAAATGTGAAAAAATCGGACCTTAACAAATAATATATATTTAAAAGAGTTTTATAAGACGATTCATTGTTCCATGAGTTGGAATAGAACAATACGTCGTATAAAAAGAGTTTAATAAACTATTTTGTTTATACTTTGCGGCACTTATTTTATAAAAATCTCAAAAATTTACATCATAAATATTAATTAAGTGTAATCTAGGGATTTATGTAGAATAGGTAACCCTGTTGGATGAAGTAGGGCATTTATAACTGTCATAATTCATGTATAATATTTAATTCTTTTAAATTAGTTTTGTTTATTTGGATTTCGTATTTAGAAGTACCAACTTTTCAAAAAAAAAATACCAAAAACAATTTAACAGTATCCGATATTAATAAACAATTTTCAATATAATAATAGAGTAACTGTTAAAGCAAAACAATAAGTACATAATATTAGTACATATGTAGGAAAAGCCGATTTTGCTCTCGCAGATGAAATGAGTCCGAAATTCAGTCGAGTGCTGTCAGTTCTTCTGACAGCAAAAGCGCATACGATAATTTTTGTAACGGGCTGAAAAATGCCTGTTTAGAGGTATTTGTTCTATGCTGATCTCTTAGTATAAAAATAATTATATATCGGACATGGTGTTTAATATTTTGGCAATAATAATTAAATTAAATTACAAATTTTAGGTATTGTCATCTGAATATCACAATGTCTATTTACTTCAACAAGGCTTAAAAAATAGTGATTATAATTTAGACTCTATGTAATATTAAATAATTGATTTGATATTTTATTTCGACAGGATATTCTTAAGTGAAATTAATACACTAATGCCCGGTTGCAGAAAGGCTAATAAAAAAAAATCACTGATTAATTTGACATTGTTACCATGGTCACGTATTAAAAATACATTTCTGTCAAAAAATTAGTCATTAATCAAAATCGATGAAACTTTGTGCAAACCCGAGCAAAGAAAAATTAAATATTTGAATTTAAACATATTAATACAAGACATAATTACTTCAACAAGAAATATGCTGTATTTGCAACAAAAATTAAATCGTTTTAATCGCTTATATTTCATTTAAAATATATAAGTTTTGAATTGATATTCGAAAAACGACTGGATTCCAGTACTTTATTACCTCTTTCTTATATTTTTAGATTTCAATTTCATTCCTAGCCGGTTGCACCAATATGACTTAAAGTTTCCCTTTAATGGACAAAGTCTCATCGAAAATAAATAACAAACAAATTGTTCAACATTGCCGTCAAAATTTTGATTAGAATTTTTTATTAAATGTTGCATTTTTAAGCCTTGCTGTAGTATCTGGACATCAGTAATTTACTTTCATTCATATATTAATTTATAATATTGTCATCCAAAATAAAATCATTAAATACAAACGCTGTTTATAAACTTTATTTGTCTTAAATGAACGTGAATCGCATTGCACTTATACAATGTTTAAAAATGATTTGAAACAGTGTATTATTTAATTTAAAAATTATATTTTATTTGAAACTGCCTTTAATTATTATTAATACAGACTTTAATTATACAGAAAAACAAATGAAATGATTACTGCATGCCATCATTTGTTTATAATGTCAATGTCAATGTCCCGTATCTCCCAGTGTTTACACACACGATCCTAACCTCAAACGTCACCCTAACCTCACTTACCACGACAGAGTTCCTCATGGTAGTTCACCGCTCACTGGTAACTGGTAACTGTGCCCGAGTGCAGACACCTCTTGCATATATAGCCACCACCACTCGTACTCCAGATCCCGCGATCCGATCTACTTCCATAGAGTGGTTAGGGTGCGGCAATGTCAAAGGAGTGTGTGCGAAAATAGATTGGACAGAGGCGGAGAGAAATGAAAACTATTATTCATTATTGTTTCAATTTGTTATTTTATAAATTGAGGTACATAATTTGATAATCGCAATTAATAATATTTATAGTCGTAGGTATAATTTTTCATAATTAATATCACTTTTTATTATCTTTCTTTTATTTAACATGCAAAATTAATCATGTTGCTGTCAAACATTATTATAAGAAATAAATAAAGTATGTGTTCTGATACAGCATTGAAATCTCTCACAGTAAATTTATATCTTCACTGCATAGCAGGACATGATACATTTTGTTTAAAATTCAATATTAAACTCTAAATTCTTTCCTGACTGAATATTCATAAAAATATGTAATTTCAGGTTTTACGACAGTATTTTAAACTAGATCTAAGATGCAATTAATATTTGTACAATGTTTTAAAATATATTTTTCTTGAAATCGTTTAGTAATATATTAAACGGCTGCCGCAAAATCGGCAGGAAAATCCAATTTCCAGCGTAGGCAGTGGTAAAATGTCCCTATTTTTTTTGACAAATATATTTAATATTTTAATACAAAAAACAACTATTTACATGACCGCAGTTAGTAAATTTCAAACGTTAACATATATTATTTATATAAAATAAACTACATTTTAATAATCAATATATTTAAGAAATTATAATAACAACTTTTAACCTCTTAATTTGTAATTTGGCAACTTTCAAACAAAAAAAATGTTGGCTCATAATCTAGTATGAATAGATTATTTGACAAATTAAATTTCATGTTTTTAATACCTATTGAATTTTAGTTGAAAAATTATAAAATAGTAAATAATATAAATAAAACAAATTAATATATTAATATGTACAATTAATAGTATAAGTATACACTGAGGGACTAAAATGCATGATTTATTCCTAAGAGTGAGCCTACGGCTCGTAAAATAATCACTTGAGGCACTTTAGTGCTCTGGTATATACATTATTGTTTGCACTTATATTTATATAACAGTCAAATTCATGACAGCTTTTAAAACAAAACATCAATATGCATACTTTTCCGATAAGCTAGGCTAGATTAGATACATCTACTCGTTTTTGTGATTACATAACACTTCATTATTAATTTACTTACCCAGGAATTAAATGCTTATTTAATCCCTCAAGGATTAAAAGTGCTTCTTCAGCCTTCGAAAATGAAGAGTAAAATAGACTTTTACTCCCAGAAGAAATTATTAAAAACTGATATAAATTTTGTTCAGAATTTAATAGTTCTTAATGACAATTACTAGTAAAATACATACAAGTATGTGTATAAATATGTACATATATTATTCAGTGGTCATAAATTTTCGTACGATTTCAGAAAAAATATAATACTTATCTCGTCATGTTAAGAAAATATTTTAATAATTACCTCAATATCACCTGAATTGGCGAAAATTAATAAAATTATTCCATATTTACCCAATTTTATATTACCTTTTACCTTATTCTAATATTTCATATGTAAATATTTATTTTTTTATTTATTTTATTTGCTATGTATATTTCTAATATATGTATATCATTTATAGAAGAAAATGCAAACATTCGCGATTAAAAGCATTTATTAACTTCACCAATAAAAATACGTGTATACCTTCATATGTAGAATCTTTTCTGCACTAATTTTAATATTCTATTATTTCATTTACTGTTTATTATTATGTAAAACTTTAATGTAATGGGCAGCAAGACATTTTGTTTCTTTCATGAAAAAAATAAATAAATATTGAAATTTAAATGGAGATTCTTACAAGTCAAATTTTAATCTCAAATTTACTTAAAATTACCTACTCACTATTTAAGAACTTTCATGATATTCGACGACATTTATTTTTATCCTTAATTTATCTGCTAAAAAGTAAAAAATACATGCATAATGCATACATTTAAAATTTAATGAAATAAATAATTCTTTAAATGTGTGCTGATGTATTATTGAAATTTATCTCTACATGTGTTGGCAATAGTTTATTTTAAAAATAAAATTACATAAAAAATAACAACATTCTATAATTTCAATAATAGTGTCTTCAAAATTTGTAATTATTTACAACAGTGGCGTGTTAATGAATTTCAATACCAGAAATCATTGAAATTTTAGGATAGCCAAATTGAGAAATTTGGGGAAATTATTTTATTTGGTGAACAACTTGCTTCTTATAAAAAGGAATTCTTTTTCAATTCTTGAAATTTTTGTATGATTTTTAAAAGTTTATCCTAAATTCGTTATGTACTCCCAAACCAGGATATGTATTATTATAAGCATTCCATCCTTCATTACTAATAAATAATGCACATGCATTGTACGTATAATAGATATCTGTTATATGATTCATTCTTGTATGAATTTATATTAACTCGCTAATAGATACCATTTATTTAAATATACTATTTTTTAATCTTTTAAAAGATACAGATAATGGTAATTGACGGTTATTATTCGAATTTAATTCCAAATTCCTTAAATTACAAGAAAATGTACGATTTGTGTTAATTAAATAAGTATTTAATTTAGAGTACCACTAATTTTTTATTTTTTTTTCCACAAAATTAACTGAAATTATCCCTAGATTATATCTCAATTTGAAATCCAAAAGACATTAGTATAATTTTGACGTGAAATTTTATGTTATTGAGAAACGTATTATCATTAGCATAGAAGGTCCATTAGTAAAAACTATATGCAACATTGATACAATTTAAATTCTTTTGAGATGATTCTTTCTTTCGTCATTGCTTGTAGTCTGAAATATTTCTACAATATATTATGTCATGTAGGTGCATATTTAGAAAGGATGTGTTAATTTAAAATGGCACGTTATTTAAATAATGTGTCACTTTATCGTAACATTTCGAGATAGAGATCATCATATAAAATTATTTTCTACGACCAATAATGTAAATAACCATTAATGTACATTGTACAACCTAAAGGTTATCTAAGTATCACTTTACAGGTGGCCGTATGTTAAATACGACAATCGCAGTTAGGGAATTTTTTATTTTTTGAAATTATTTATGCAGTACAAATATTAGGAAAATTAATTATAATTAATTTAAACATTACGTCTAATGAGTAAATAAACAAGAAATGTTCTGCATTACATTGCTTTACTGGTTTGTAAATTTAGATGCATTTCATTATTTAAAGGTTGACAGATTGGTATGTTAATTTGTGTCAATTATTTTATTGTATTGTGTGATCGTGTTGTGATCGGAAAACAATCATATAACGGTCGTAGAAAAAGTATAGTTCGTTTGTAAAGCAATTACAAAGCATTTGTGGCATGGCTCGTGAGTAACTTTTCCACTTCGTGCGTAATATGTACCTTACAACTTTTGTTACTATTATATGCATTGTAGTGATGTGAGTAATTATTGCTAAATTTTTATCCAAACAAGTAGTTATGTCTCAGTTGCTTTATGGACTCGAATGGAATGGAGGGGTTCGAAATGCACTATACATATACTGTAGGTCCTTTGTTGAAGCTACTGGTTGACAACTTACACCACTAAAATGTTTGTAAAATGGACCTAGACTTCATTACTGACATAATGATAAAATGCCAAGTTTTTTAATTCCTTGTACGAAGTAATGAAACTATTGTAAATAAAATATCAATTTTGCCATATATGTATCCAGTTTGTCTAATTTCGGCGTGTCATCTGTATGTACGTATATATTTCGCATTACTTAAAAATGATTAGCCGTAGTGTGTTGAAATTTTGTATACCTATAGGATATCTCCCTTTTTTATTACAATCGGCGGTGCCAAAAGAAAACTTGCTCGAAGATTTTTTAAATTCTTGTTACTGTTCCCTGTATTGAATTGAAGGGTGGTGACTTGAACACCGAAAGTCTACAACTGTTATTAGCTTTTTTACCTAAAATAATTAGGGAAGCAGGAAATTAGGAAAATATGATTTCCATGATAAATCCCTATGTTCGGTTGTTCGAATCACCGCCCTCTATATTTTTTACACATTTAATTTTTTTAATAAATAATTCTATTTTCCCATCGCCGCCTCTGATGTCCGCGGTCGTCTACCAGTTCAAGTTTATTATATTTCTCTTCGATGTAGGCTGATATTACTTTCCTTTTCGTTGATGAACACATTCAATTGTTATGCAGCGACGAGCGATCACTTTTGTTTAATGCAGTGTTAACTAGATTAACTGATACGACAAAGTCACTTTGGCGGAGATTTGGAGGTTATGATCTTGAGATTCTTTTGTTTTGTTGACGCTCGTCGATTGTTGAGATGCACCTATCTAGCATGACATTTCTATGATAGGATACCCGGATAGTAATTATAATGGCTATTAAAGTATTTTAATACGTAATATGAAAAAATAATAATAGTTATTAAGAAGAATTGTTTTCCTCGAAAGAAAGCGGGTTTCAGATTTTAAGAAGGAAAATTTCTTTTTTTTTTCTTGCAGGGTGTTTGACGAAAGGTCGGTACCAAGAATATTTCGTATATTTTGAGAGATATAAAATAATGTTAAAGGGCAAAATTAAACTAGACAAACGTGCTCATAAAATTACCGTAGAAATAATTTTGTTTTAACGGAAATATATATATACAACTCTTATTCTAGAATAGGAAATCAGTTTTTTATATATTTTTTTCGGAATGTGCATAAAATTACCTTCACAATGGGGTTCTCCACCATAGTAGCAAATTAGGAAATTGATCACTTATAGGCAATCCAGACCTTAATTATGTATTATAGGAACTATCAAAGTTTAAAAAAAACGTTTTTAAGTTAATTGAGTTTTTAGTGTCCTGAACATCTACGTCACAATATTATACCTTTTTCTCTCACACATCTACACAATTCCAAATTCTTGCTACTTCGAACCCTACTGTCAGTGTCAGATGTCTTATTTTTTAAAAATATCACTTTATTGACCCAAGTCAACGACGAGGTTCAGCCAAAGACTGCTCTTCCACCTAACCGATACAATAAGAATTGTTACATTATTGTCAACAAGCAATAAACTCAATGAAAATAGACATACCTAATTAATAATAACAAACAATGGGACAATTACAAAAAGAAGTCATGAACATAGATATTAAGTATTAAACAAAGTATTAAACAAAATAACAAAATACAGACCACATTTACATGTTATGACCAATAATTATGAAAAAACGTTTACATGATTTTTAAAAGAGTTAACAGACAGAAAAGGAACATTATTATAAACGGTTGAAGCTAAATATGAAAAGGAACATTTACATTTGGATTTTTTAAAGGTTGGGACGTCATACAGATCTTTTTCACGCAATGTGTAATGATAATTTTTAGTAACAAGTTTTTCATGCAAGTAGGGAGGAATGCCAGTTGTCCTTATTTTATGTGTGAAACAATTAAATAATTTGATTAAATGGTCGTCAACAGTATCCATATGAGCTAATGAACGATAGTATGATATATGATCATATTTACGAATACCACAAACGTAGTGAAAACAAGCATTCTGGAACCGAGTTGTACTATGTTTTTATAATTGAGTTATTATTTAACAATTAATCTACAGCTGGTAATTAAATACAAAATACAAAGCATATGTCAGGGCTAATCTAAATTAAAAAAAAGGTGTTAAAAACAGTGCGATCAGTAAAATTTGTGAAAAAAAAATATTCACTTATATGGAAAAGAAAAAATGTTGAATGATATAGGTTAAAAAATCATGCTAGTAGCTGTCAAAATTAGATAAAGTTTCATATTACCTATATCAAAATATCATAGTTTTACTTCAACCATTTCAAAAAGGCTACAAAAAAAGAGAATATTAATTTTCTCAATTTTTAACAAGTAATGCAAATTTTAGAAAGTATGGCAATTTAAAAATTGTCTCATTGAGAATATTGTAATAAAAACAATAAATAAAGATTGTTTATATTTTTTGTAATATTGTATGAAATATAAACATTGAAGGCGTTCAAGAATGAGTGTTATTATACATCTGATCTTTTATTATAGGAAGATCTTCATAAATTAAAATGTTACAGTACAATTCCAGAAAGCTATAATAATCTTTAACATTGTTATTACATTGGTATTTAGATTATGTTGGCAAGGCCATCAAGTTTCCTTGTATCATCTTAATAAATAATATCAAATACAGTAAGAAAAAACTGTGATATATTTATTCCAGATATCGAAATCGTGAATGTCACCGCGAAATATAATTGCGGAGGAAGAAATACTTGATATATTTTCACTTTGAATAGCAAATGTTTTGTTACTGTTTCATAATTCTCTCACTTCTAGGAAATAAACTATAAGAATTAGGTGACAGGCTGACAGTTATGAGTTTGATATTTGGAGATGAAGATGTCAGTCTTTAGCCAATCCCATTGTTGTGCAAATAAAACTAATGAGGAATTATTGCGACATAATTAGGAATTAAATTTTAAAATTTAGATTCTATTTTTGATAATCTGCATATTTGGAATTATATGTTTTTGATGATCTGAATAACTTAATATTTACATATTTAATTAGAAATATAATAAAAATACTAAAATAACAATAATTATTAATAAATAATTTTTGTGGGAGAATAATTTTTAAAGAAATTTTGATTTTACCTAGTCATTGTCTACTTAACTAATGGATCCAATTAAAAATTATATTTTTTTACATCTCTACGTTATTTCCAACCCCAATTGAATATAAAAACTAACAATTTTTTTTATTACTATAATTTTTTTTTGTACATAACCAAAATAACCCAAAAATCTACCTTTTTGTGTCCAAAATTTATATTTTTTAGATGTCGGTGACCTGATTTTAAATTTACAAAGAGAATTTAATTATCACTTTTCGTTCTTGAGATTTTTGTTCTCAAAGATACATCTCACAAAAGTGTGTTTTTTGGATACATCTCAAAAATGGATAGAGGTTCAATCTCAACGATTGTATCAGTCGATTCTACGGGCAAAGTTACATAAGAAATGTTTTCTCCGTTTATATGGTCTTTGAAACGATTAGGTGAAACCAAAATCCAGGAATTTCAATTTTTCGTTCGGAATTTTATTCTCCATTATTTTATTTTCTGGTCTTAAGTAAATAACGATGCGCTGATTTCAAATGTATTAACCGAATTCAATTATCTTGCATTCAAAATTATACCTAAAATAATATTTTTTTAGGTATAGGTACTCACAGATCCAATACACTATTGTATGTTAAATCTATGGTATAATCCTTAAATGGTTAGGTTTACGACTTTAGCAACCTCATCAATCGATTCTGCGGACAAAATTACGTAAGTATATCAATTTTCAGATTTTTATTACTGCGGATACAATTCTTAGAAAAGAAAATCTGAAAATGACCAAAGTCGAGATAAATCGTAAAGGGTAAGCTGAGATTTTTCTCGATTTTTGGCAATTTTCGTTTTCTTGCCCTAAAACTTGTATCTGTAAGAACAAAAATCTGAAATGTGGTACACATACTTAATTTGGCCGTAAGTTTAATGAGGTTGCTAAAACTGTAAACCTATCCATTTAAAGAGTATACCTAAAAGACCTATTTTTTAGTATAACTTTGAATGCGTACATATATCTCTCAAAATAATTGAATTTTGATTGAAAATTTAGAATCAGCGCAGCGAAATTTATATCTAGAAAATAAAAAAATTGTAGAAAACAGTTTCCGAGCGAAAAATTAAAAGTCCTGGTTTCTCGTTTTCTCATTTTTCAACGAATCGTTCTAAAGAATGTGTATAAGGTGAAAATATTTCTTCATTTAACTTTGTTCGTAGAATCAACTGATACAATTGTTTAGATTGTATATCTATCCATTTTTGAGATATATGAAAAAAACACACTTTTGTCAGGTGCAACTTTGAGAGCAAAAATCTCAGGAACGAAAAGATGTAATTAAATTTTGTTCGCAATTTTAAAATCAGCGCAACGACGTCTATCAGCATAAACTTATTTTAAAAACTAACATTTTGGACCCAAAAAATGGGAATTTCTATATTATTTTAATTATAGAATCACAATTATTCCCTAAGAATCTAAAAGTTAGTTCTTTTTCTTCTAAATTTCTGTTTCCATTAGAGTTTTTTGCAAAAATAATATTAGATATAATTATCGTGCATTAAATATAATGGAATGTCTTTTAACGTACAAACAAACATTTGTAATAATTTTATTGTATAGCAATTAAAAGATATTCATAAAGATATGAGATTTTAATAATTAATAAATAATAACGAGGGTCACGTATGAATCAAATATGATATTTGATACTTTCAATGTTCGCACATAATAAACATGATATTAAAATAAATTTTTATAGTTATCTAAATCATATTTAATAATATTCTTTCACTGAAATATGCTGTAAACACAAACAATGAAGACCTCAATAATTCATCCACTGGTATTCGAATTATCCTTTGATAGTAAAAGTTCATTGTGTTTACAACTTAATAAAATGTTTACCTTGTTGACGATAAATTTCTTTCAGCCTGTCATACTGAAGTGATGAGCATGAAGAAAATGTCTTAGTAATGACATGGAAAGGAAGGAATTAAATGTAAATGTTATTTGTGATTTATTTCAGAATCTGATAATGAAATAAAAATGTAATGTAGATAATTGTAATATTGTGAAGTTAGGAATGATCATTCAACTCATAAATCATAATACTGGTATTATGAAAATTTTTCTTGATATATTGTATTTAAAAAAATCTGTTGTGGTCACCATAGACCGACTACCATAACTGAATATGTACTCTAATATGATAATACAAGGTGTAACAGATATAAGTACATTAAATTTAACCATTGATAAAACTCGTCGTGAGCAATAATATTTGTATTTTTTTGTACCTTCTAGATAATGAGGCAAAATTCTTTAAAATTTTGTCACAAATTTCATTGCCCACCTAAGATTGAATAATAGTACATTATGCACCAAGGGAGAAAATCTCGATTTTGCTGTTACTTCACCTGAGAGGGTAAAAGCGTTCCTCCTGAGGACAATACAATAGTTTTTTCGAAATCGATACTAAAGTAAACGATATCACTCCGCGAAGTTAGCCAAAGTAGTGAAGTAAAGCTTTACAGACTTTTATATCAAAATTTAACTTTACGGACTCATCTGTTAAACGGAATTATCCTATATTTTAATAGTATTATATTTTTGCAGTTTATTTTAACACTACCTAAAATAACAAACATATCATTCTATAATACTATTGGTAAAAATATTCATTATTTACCTTTTATAATAATTTATCTGATTTCATGCAGACGGCGTCGAAGCAGGTTCAAATATAAATGAAAATTGTAAAGAAATATTTGACACTGTGACAGTACGTTTGTTATCACAGCCAATCCCTTCTCAATAGCTACCTTATAGTTTACAAACACATAATGCCATTTTTATGTTTTTAATTAATAACTCAACGATTTCAGAAAAAAATGTAATGTATATCTAAGGAGTAAAGTACGTTTTATTAGGCACTTGGTTTATTCTCCTCAGTTATCGCCTCGTAGAATAAATTCTAAATACTTTAGTCCATTGATATACAAATAACTATTTTGTAACGAGTGCAAAGAAAAACATGCCGAAAAATGTATGTTTAGAGGGAGCAAAAGGCGTTTTTGCATTTTTCGGCTCCTTTTACATGCTCATGTTACAAAAATATTATGTATCTAATTTTGTCACATTTCATCACGTCACATTTTATATAGGCTAACACAATGAAAGTGAACTCGCTTTTTCGTAAAGGCAGACATTTTTATATGTTATAAGTTTAATAACTATTATTTATTGATTTATTGGAAAAAGTTTAACAACCCACATTTGTCAAAAACATTTCTTTTTTTGTTACTGGATCAAATTATTAGGAAAATATCTGACCAACTGATTAACTTAAGGCTCATTCCTATAGCTACGGTTATAATTTTCAGTCTTAGTTTTAATTTTATGTTTTAATTTTAATTGCAGTTCAGCTCTTTCTTTCTATGTTTTAATTTTTCGATTTTATTTTATTTCATATCTTGATTGATGTTATAAAATATCCTTCTTGAACACAATTTTGGTTTATAGGGTGAATCCCTTTTCACAATTTCTATGTGCAGAACAGTACAATCCATTTTAAATCAATATTTATTTATGATGAACAATATCAATTTTCTTTATATTTTCTGAGACAAAAATTTGACACTTTGTGATAGCTGACAGTTTTAATTTTTAGTTTTAGAAAGTATGGTGTACCATAGCAACTAAAAAAATAATTACTAGAATTAAAATTAAAACTGAAACATATGCAGGGAATGATTATGCACATAGACATATGATATACTATTTTTACAATTGAAACATAAAATTAAAACTAACATTAAAATTAAACAGTAGCTGGGAATGAAACTTTATGGGGACTAAAAATGCGCGGAATTTAGGGGCGGTTAATTATTTTATTTATTTTTTTATTTAATTTACTGCCCAATAGACCTACTGCTTATAGAAAGATCTGAATTACTCGAACAAAGCGGTATTTTATTTTTGGTTAAAGGTTTGTTGTCACTGTGATTTAAACCCCAGAACTCACACTCCGCTCAACGAGTTGGGGTTCGTTTCTAAGTGAACCATCGCTACCCGTAAATAACGATTAATTTTTATTAGATTTGAAAAAAAATGTAGTTTCTTTAGTTTTGTGTAGTTTAAATTAAAAACGCACATATTTGTTGTGATATAAAAATATGATATAAGCGTCTAGAAAAAATAAATAAAAAGAAGAGAAACTCGACCTGAGTAAAGAGAAACTCAAGGAATCACTCATTTTTTTATATTTAAAGTTAAGTTAGGGGCGGCTAAGTAATGTTGCATTTATTTATTATCTTTAATCCCAAATAATTTCCCTGCTTTAATTCAATACCTCCCTTGTTATATATGCCAGTTGATAAAAACCATTGCGTTAGTAAAATTTGTGATTATAATCGCATAAAAACGTCAAAGATGGCCATGAAAAAATTTGCACTTAAATTTTATTTTAAATTGCTGATCGGATCAAATGATAAAGAAATTACATGGCCACAATTGTGCAACGATGTAATAACCATTGATGATCCTAATTGAATTTGAAAAATGAAATCAAGAATAATTCATCTCAAGTGAAAATCATCCACACCTCTTCTCCAATTGTTTACAAAAATGTCAATGTCAAAAAACACAATAGAATGTTGTCGATCCTCATTACAATAACTAATGTGTTTTCTTTTGACAACTGGGAAATTCTTAAAGAATTTGATCTGTTAATCAGACAGATATCTCTCATAAATTTCAGATTATTAACTCGCCTACGTTAATTTAAGATAAACTTTGTAAAGGTTGATTTTTTTGCAGTAATTTGTTGTTTCTTTTTTGTGGTGCATTCTTGCTTCACGTAACTGTTAAGTTTTTTATTTATTTTTTCGTGATGATTTTAATTATTTAATTTTTAAATCAAATATTTCCGCGTGTTATTAAAATATGATTTGTATATTTATATGTAATACCACGATGGTTTGTTTTTCCTTCATGATATTGGCTAATTTTTAATATTTGTTCGTCTCTGTCTTGTACGTCAGTTATTAAGTTTTTACAAGAGATTAGTTTATATGAATTTGATCTGAACATAATTTGGAGTACGGCATTAAAGGGTTTGATGAACTGTTCAGGTATTAGGCAGTAGTAATTTATTCCGGGCTGTAGGTATTGTTTTATGAATTCCATAATAGTTTTATTGCAATTAACTTTATTGAGGTATAGGTAAAATCTTTGAATTTTGTTGTTGAATAATTTTTCGATTTTTACGTGATTTTTGGTATTAACTTCTTTTACTACAATTTGATTTCTTCCTACATTCACGGGTGATTCGATATAAGTCAGTCCATTCAAAGGTTTCTCGTCGTCTGAATGTGCTGTTTCTGTACTTGAGGAATTTTGATCGTCTACTTCAACAACGATTGAACTAGCGTAATTTTTAATTTTGATGTCTTTTGGTTCTTCAAAAACATTAAAAATTATTGAACTGTTTTGGAAAATATCTTCTATTAAGGATTTTATTTGGGGCCATTTTTTCTTATCTAATCCCGTACAGATTTTTGGTAAGTCTATTTCGTTTATGTCATTTTGTATTAAATAGTCCAATAACGTGTTTAAACAATGCCGGATATTTTGCATGGTGGGTTTTTCATAGTATTTATTCTTTGTTAGCAGATGAATTATCGTCCTGTTGTTATCAGGTTGTATTACAATCTTATCGTCTACACATGTAAATTTGTCTATCTTGTCTTTTGTCTTGTACCGGTGGTTCACTTGGTCAGCAAAACCTTGAGACATTGCAAAGTCTCTTGATATGCAATGAACGAGTGGATTTTTACTTTCAAAAATATCGTCGTTTTTGTATTTAATTTCGAAACCAGGTTTAATTCGTGACAAACAATCAGCTACATAATTTTGATTACCTTTCTGATATTCGATATAATAGTTAAATTCTTCCAATTTTAATTTCCACCTAATTAATTTTTGATTTGGTTCCTTAAGGGAATTTAACCAAATAAGCGGTCTATGATCGGTAATAATTTTAAATTTTCTTCCTAAAAGGTATTGCCTGAAATGTTTCGTGGCCCAAACGATTGCCAATAGCTCTTTCTCAACGGTACTATAATTTTGTTCGTGGTTGTTAAGAGTTCGCGATGCATAAGCGACGGGTAAATCTTTGTTGTTATGTTTTTGTGACAAAACTGCTCCAAGAGCATAATTGCTGGCATCGGTGGTCAATATAAACTCTTTTTCAAAATCTGGATACTGCAGTATCGGATTAGAGCTTAATAAGTTTTTACAAATTTTGAAACTTTCCAAATAGTCTTTGTTATGAATATCAATTTTGCTTCCCTTTTTCAGACAGAGTGTGAATGGTTTCGTGATTTTAGAAAAGTTGTTTATGAATCTACGATAATATCCGAGAAGGCCAAGAAAGGATTTTATTTCTTTTGGGGTTTTTGGAAGCGGGAAATTTTGAATTGTTTTAATTTTTTCAGGATTTGGTTTGATGCCTTGAGTAGTGATTATATGTCCTAAGTAGCATACTTCTTTCCGGAAGAAGTCGCACTTGTCTGGCTGTATTTTTAAATTCGCTTCTCTAAGTTTTTGGAAAATTTTGGCAATATTTTCAGAATGTTCTTGAATGCTAGTGCCTAGTACGATGATGTCGTCTAGGTAGACAAAACAAATCTTATTAATGTAATCACGGAGAACATAGTTCATGAGCCTTTGGAACGTAGAGGGGGCGTTTTTGAGCCCAAAAGGCATGCGGGTGAATTCGTAATGGCCACTGTTGGTGTTAAAGGCCGTTTTCTCAATATCCCTTGGGTCCATTTCGATTTGATGGAACCCGCTCATGAGATCGATTGTTGTGAAATAGCAACTTTTGCCTAGTTTGTCTAGAATATCGGTTGTGTCCGGGATGGGGAATTTGTCGTCTATAGTTTTCTCATTTAAACGGCGATAGTCTATTACCATTCTATATTTTTGTTGTCCCGAGGAATCACTTTTTTTGGGCACCACCCAGATCGGGGATGACCATGGGGAATACGATGGTTGGATTATATTATCTGACAGTAATTTAGAAATTTGATTTTCTACTTCCTCTTTATAAATCTCTGGATATTTGTAATTACGAGAATAGACAGGTGTTTCATCACTTGTTCTAATGCGATGCTTAATTTTACTTGTGAATGTTAATTTTTCATTATCTTTAGGTATTATGTCATTAAATTTATTTAATAATTTTATTATTTCTTTCTTTTCTTCGTCGTTTAAATGCTCGATATTGATGTTTGTTCCGTTTATTGTTTCCATATTAAAAACCGTGTGTTTTGAATTTTGATCGAAATATTCGAATTTATGTTTGTATTTATTTAAAAATGTTATTACCTCTTTTTGTAAATTTATATGAGCGTTTAATATTTTTAAACCATTAAAACCGAGTAGAATGTGAAAACTGGAATGAAAATTATATAGGTAACATTTTAATTCTTTATCTTTATATTTTATAAACGTATACTCGTCTCCTTTAGATTTACCGTTCATTGTATTAATGGTGAAGGATTCTTTGAAAATTTTAAACTTGGATTTATTTTTATAGACGTAATCTTTACTGATGAAATTTTGTGAGGATCCGGTGTCAATTAAAATGTACAGGTCTTGCAGTTTTAGATATGGCAAATTGCTAATCATATTGATGGTCATTGATTCAAATTGAGATCGGCTATTTTCGGAAAATTTACGTTTTCGTTATCGTTCTGTTCGTCAACTAATTCAAGATATTCGAGTTCTTCGTAATTTTGCGAGTCTTGTTCTGAGTCAGGTTCGATTTCGGGGTTTTGTTCGATATTATATAGTTCTTCGGCGACAAATGTAGGTCTTGATTGTGGTGTGAATCTATTATTTTGGTTGGGTCGGAACGAGCGAGTACTGATAGACATTGGAGTTGGTTTATACATGGGTTTCTGTTGTGGGGGTTGTCTGGGGAATTGAGGTTGTTGATTTGAGACTGATGGTTTATTAACGAATTGTTGTGTTGTTCGGAAGGCATTAGATGGGACTTGGTATGGTATTGGTTTGTGTACTGTCTGTACAGAGGGTTTAGGCTGGTTTTTAACGTATTGCAAATCATTTGTTATTAAATTTGCTATTTCAGTCAATGATGTTGGGTGTCTGGCACTCAGTTGAGATTTGTAAGGTTCTCGACAATTTTTAATAAAGCATTGGGTTGCATAAATTTGACCAAATGCGATCATATTTTTTAATTCCTGTCCTACAAGTTTAACTTCTAATTTACTCTTATAAATCAAATATAATTCGAATATTTTTTTATGATAGTCAAAAATGGATTCATTTAATTGTTTTAAGTCACAAATTTCTATCAAAATAGTTGCTTCATTTCTTTTATCGCCGTAATTTTGTATTAAAAATGTTTTTAGTTCACCCCAAGAATTTGTTGCTGTGCCTGATAATAGTTCTCTTGCTTGGCCGGTAACTTTTTTCCTTATTGATAGCAATATTAATTTTTTAGTAATTTCTGAAGGGCTCGATTGATTAATAATATTAATAACCTCTTCAGTGGATGTAATGAAATCACTTAGAGTTTTGCTGTTACCGTCAAAATTTGGGATTATGTCTAGGAACATAAGTATGTCCTTATTGAGATGTGTGAAAATGTTTGCTGTGTCTGGAGTTGGCGGTGGAGTCATTTTAAATTAATATAATAATAACAATATTTAAATAACAATTATAAGTTCAGCTTATGAGCTTATTAAATATTAAATAGGTATAATAGTTTGAATAATGGGTTTGCGACTCACAGTAGAAGGACTATGGTGCTGATGGCAATCTTCATTTGCCCTGTTGTGGTTTCGGGGATGGAACGGACTGCGATGCTCTGATGTTCCCTCAGGCTGCTCGTTGTTCCTCGTCCTCGTAGCTGGTGGCTAGTTCTGGCTCTGGCTCGGCGACGGCTCGGACTCTGGGCACCAGGAGTTGATAGTTCCCTTGTAGTTGTACTCGGATTGTTGGAGATGGATGCTGGCTCTGACTTGGCGACGGCACGGATCGTCTCGGCAACAATGCACTTTTCGCGAGATTCGGATTTGCAAATGAACGATTGAAATCGACGGCTTAACACAGGTTTTTTTTTTGTAAATTTACTCAGTGAAGCCGTTTGCAATCCTACCGACTGCGCCAATTTTATTTTAAAAACGAAGAAATGCGTTTTTAAAAAATTATTTTATTTTACGAAAAGCGATTACAAGTTACAAAGTTAACATATGAACTATAACTGACTACAAAAACATTCTCACGTACATTTTATACTAAGTAAACATGACACCCTTGCAACTAAGCATCTTATGAATTATAAGATGATGTAATGTTCTTACTTATTACGAAATCAGGGTGGTTCTGCTATATAATTTATATATTAATATATCATCATCGTTGTTTACTTTTAGATAAATTGATGAAAGGTTATAATTTATTTTTTATCTTAAATAAAAAAAACTTTTCAATTATCAACATTTAAATTATTTTTCTTATCACAACATAACCTATAATTTAACATATTTTGACAGATACACCAAATATGTTTATCTAGAAATTAAAATTATTTGATATTTTTTGAAGGATATTTTATTTTATATAGATGCAAATTAAGCAAGAATTACAAAATTAGTAGCAGAAATTCATTCGTCATTCGTTCCTATTTTAAGACTGAGGTCCGTATGAATCTTTTCCTGCAATATTATTGTAATGATTTTCATATTGGGTTCGAAATCTATCGATATTTATAATATTTATTGTATTACTCAAATAGACAGTAACATAAATACAAGTAAATGACAAAATTTATTGTGACCAACAGGTGAAATTTATTAAAACTTTGTAAATCATGTGATTAAATCGCCAAATGGGAAAAAGCAGGTTGATGACATCATCTTGTCGGGTGAAATTGTGTGATTTCCGAAGTAAATATATATATCAAAATTAACAGTGTTACTTGTATATACAAATATAATAATGGATGACATATACAAAAAGAGTTGTAGATTAAACTAACGATTTATATCAATCGTGATAATAAGGAACATGTTAAAATGAAAAATAACCTCAAAATGTCTAAACCGTGTCAAAAATAAAAAACATATTATTATATAAAAAAATTATTATATGTACGTATTAGAATCCATTATTTTTAGCCTTGATTTTACGATTTATTTTTACTTTGAAACTATAAATTGATTATTATTGATTTAAAAACAATAAATTATAATAATTGTTTTAACTAGTTCTTTAATGTATCTATAAGAATCAAATATAGAGTCGGTTTCCCTGAGTTGATTCTCACGTCATCAAGTCACCTAGGGGAAAAGGGGAATTGACAACTTCATCTTATTGGGGGAAATCGTATTATATACAAATGGATGAAATATTTAATAGTATATTGAACAACATTCATTGAATGGTAACCCAAACGAGTTGTACACTATTCTTTTTCTACGACCACTATATTATTTCCTAATTCATTTTTATTTTAATAATAAATATGTCTTCATTTTACTACTTCCTAGCAACTAGCTACAAAATAAAAATTAAACAATATGATTTTTGACAAAACTGTGAGATATTAATTTATCCCATAACATTGTCTATGGTTACCGTGGGAAATGAAAATGAGTTTACAATATACTATATATCCGTAGCAATAACAAACATACAACAAGCAAATATCTTAATAGTAGTAGTAGTACTAAAAAAAATTTTTTGAATGTGCAATCCAATTTTTATGCAAGTATATACTAGAGTGGAGAGCTAGATATAATTTCGAACTATACGAGCAGTACAAAGAGACAAGGCTATCCATATTTATAAAACTGCAAAGATTAAGGTGGGCCGGCCATGTAAATCGCATGGACGAATCAAGAATTCCAAAGAAAACATGGGACAGGACGCCAGTAGAAAAAATGCCAGTGGGAAAGCCACGACTTAGATGGGAAAGCAGTGTCGGTAAAGATGCCAAGACCCTCCTAAACACCAACAACTGGAGAAGAACATCGGAGAATCGAATCGAATGGAAGAGAAGAATTGAGGAGGCCAAAGCCCGAAACGGGCTGTAGCGCCATAGTAGTAGTATATATTACTAGACTTACCTACATTTTTAATATTACAAAATTAAACATTAATTTTCCATTACATAAAATATTTTTTTTTTTCCTGCAGAATTTCGATAATTATAATATTTAAATGTACAATGGCCCGTAGTAATATTTCATATATCTGGCTATTATTTCTCTGCTTACAGCATTCTATTCGTTGATATGGGTTGTACGGAAGGTTTGTGATATCGATGGCGTAATGGCATGTCTATAAGTAGAGATACAGATTTATAAAAAAATATACTTGGTGTATCTTTCTTTGTTTTTACTATTTGGTCGTTAGTATGGAGGGCCGGAAGGGTGTCTGACAGCTAAATTGTTGTAGAGCTTAT